>RYFJ01000112.1:0-668945 GCA_003991445.1 Oryza meyeriana var. granulata | reverse complement strand
GGTATCTCTCTCGAGTACACCTAACGATTGAGCACCGCATGATTTATTTTTTCATAATGTGGTACTCTGCCTAGATGCGTGGCACCTTACCATTTCAGTGGCTACCCGAGTTCTTCATCAATGACTAGGCAACGTTATTCCAGTCAGACATGACGCTGAAGAGCCGCCTCATACCTCACTTTCGATGTACGTGCACTAGTCTCGGTGGTTGTTCGGGAGAGACTATATGGAATCTTCATTCCCACTGATATGACGCGATAGAGTCTACTTTCTGGGGGGTGACAGCCGCACGTAAGTTTCAGCGGTTGAAGGACTCTTTAAAACACCCAGACCGTTCCAGCTGACATAGACGCGATGAACGGTGTACGCATATTTAAGTAAGTCCAGAACAAGTGCGTAGCTCATGCTATTCCCTTGGTCTTCGGGGGCAAGACTATCACAACTACACATTCCGACTGACATGAAGTCGAAGAGTCCTACATCGAGTAGTTCCCCTGCTCGGCCAAGACTATAATTATATTCGGATGTCTATAGACATGTATACCGAAGAGTCTATGTGTACGCTAAGAAGTAATAATCTACTCGGGAAGATAAAGGTTAAAGATCTTTGTAGTTCATGTAGATTATTTTCAATTAAGCAAAAGTCGAGGGGCTACTAACCTATGGCGCCTATTCGGCGACATATTCCCCACATCTACATTGAGCCCTTCATAGCCTCGCTGCCAGCTGACATGAAGCAGGATCGGGAGAAGCAGTACCACTCAGACAAAAGAGCACTCGGGAGAAGCACTCGGAAACTTCACCGTGGAGGATGAGCACTCGATCAGCTGTGACTCAACTATGAAGGTCTCGGGGCTACTGTGGGTGCCATGGCCCGGGTACCTCATGACAAGCATTTGGGCCATCGGATAGAGGATGGCCTAGCCTTGTAATTAGAGATATAGCTAGATTCGTAGGCTTCGCCTTGTATAGAAAGGAATATATATCCTAGTTCGGTGCGTTATATCTCTATAGGGGAGATCTCCTAATCGTTAATCCGATGGGGACTCCTACCTTGTAACCCTGTCCCCCAGTATATAAGGGGAGGCAAGGCGCCCCATGAGGGCAGAAGAGCACTCATAAGCTCATAGGTTGAGTTGGTTCACCAGAATCACCACCGCAAATCCTCAAAGGAATAACACCACAACTGGACGTAGGGTATTACCTCACATCGAGGGCCTGAACCAGTATAAAATCTCCCTGTGTTCCTTTGCAATCCACCGAGTTTCCATCCGCCGACTAGCCCCATATATTTATTACCGGTGTAAAACATCGACACTAGGCCACTGTAGTGGCAAGATTTTTGAGATCAATATAAAGGATTTACTACTACAGTCCACTCTCAATTCCCACTGTTATTCTTCGACAACATCTTCATATTCTTTTAATAAAGTGGCAATCTCAAAAATCTTATGCAAAATTAAATTAGCAGTTGGATAGTAAATGCCAGACAAAGTAACAGTTGCATTATAAAATGTTTCAAGGAAGTAATAAAACCTTTCCACAACATGCCAAGACTGTTCTGTCAGTAGCGGTTGCCAGTCACTGGTAACAACATTCTTGGATTGCAAAAAAACAGTTAGTGTATCCTTATAAGGCAAGACATGTCTCAACATCAAACAAGTCGAGTTCCATCAATGGTCTGCATTCGTTTGGAACTTACGTGGACGCTTGTCTGAAGCGATGAAGAATCACTTAGAGGTCGCAAGTCGAGGATTAGAACCATTGAGGCACGTTATGGCTTCACGGATGGAATCGAGATATGCACTTACTCTCTTAAAACCAGATTTAACTATAAGATGATAACATGGCATGGCACAGGCGCTGATGTAAAAGAAATGATTCAGCATAAACATTGAATAAAGGCTGTAGAATTTCCATTGCTCTGGAATTTGCAGCTGCATTATCTAGAGTTACTGCAAACTCTAGAAATTCGTTCAGCAATATTTTCTGAAGTATGTGAAACATCAATTAATTTCAAAGCTATTACTCTTTTTTGTAATTCCCATTCATCATCAACATAATGAGCAACTGCACTAATATAGTTCCTCCTTAGCCCTACCACCCCAAATATCAGATGTGATACTAACAGAAAAGGTGCATGTAGCAAACAATTGTTTAATACTGTCCTGGCCTTGGATGTCAACATTCACCAAGTCTTGGGTTGTGGTATGTCTACTAACAGCTTGAAACCTAGGATTATGAGCAGTTTTAATGTAAGTCTCAAATGTAGGAAACTCACCAAAGTTTAGGGGTAGATCCTATCTAGCAATTAAACGGGTAAGGTAATCTCATGCTACCTGAGGATCATACTCCCATGAACGTACCGTACCGTCAAGATTCAGTACCAGTTGCTACTGTCGTAGCTGGTAACCTTGCTTCTTCGCACACGCCTCAGCATGCCGCCTCAAATGCCCTATTCCACCAGAAAATTTTCGAGAGAGTTTAATCTTACAAATTCTACATTTGGCGTAAGTTACCTCCCTTCCATCCGTGCCGGTCTCCTTGATCTCATCAAAATGTTGCCAGGCGGAGGAAGTTCTTGATCTCTTCGAGCCGATTGCCGTTGATACGCTCCCGCTCACAGTTCTAGATCCTTTCGAAGCTGCATGTACTTCCTCCAGTTGTCCTTGCAGTGTAGGAGCCGACCCAGAGTCGTCTCCCTGTGACATCGGCACATAGCTCGGGTCGAAGTCACTCAGTTGGAACGTCGGGTAGTTTGGATCCATCCTGAAATATAAATAGAGAAAATTAGTACCAAAAAAATAGTACAAACAAAGAACAAAATTCAAAATTTTTTTTACCTTGCAGGAGCACTGGAGGCTGCAGATATTAGCTATGGGAATGTGAAAATTTTTTGATTTTTAGACAAAATTTGTCTAAATCAAAAATTTAGAGCACAAGAGAGCAAAAAAGAGCACAAGATGAGAGATTGTGAGGTTTGGATGAGCCAACATGTTCCTGCTGGCTACCCTATTTATAGGAAAAAATTTCATATTTTTTTTATTTTTTTGGATTTTTTGGCCCTCCAACGAATCTAGCCGTTATATAGCGTTTGGGACACATGTGTGGGCTCTGATTGGGCCACCTCAGCCCATCTGACCGTTGCCCCCCACCCCCTAGATCGGACCGTCAGAATCCCCCCGATCAGACCATTGCCCCTCCCCCGCCCTCCCGCCTCGCCCCCCCCAGAACGGACCGTCCGCCTAGGGATCGAACCATCCGAATCCCCCCGATTGGACCGTTGCCCCCCTCCCTCGATCGGACCGTTGCCCCTCCTCCGCCCCCAGATTGGACGTCCGAATCCCCGATCGGACTGTTGCCCCCCGCCTACCCCTCCCCCGCCCCCCAGGATCAAACCATCCGACTCCCTCGATCGGACCGTTGCCGCCCTCCCTGCCTGTAGCGAGCCTGCCGTGCCGTGTCGGCCCACTACAATTAACAGGCCATGCCATGCTGGCCCACCGTGCCGCACCCCCAACCCAGGCACGGCATGGGCACACGGGCCGTGCCACAGCCCACCTGCACATCTATAGAGTGGTTGGTCCTATATCGCTTTGGAGAGCGGTATAGTGTTGGTTAATACTCTTTAATGATTAATGTTTTATTATTCTCTTAAATGTTTTATTAAATGTTGTTTATTCAACTTGAGCCATATTATGCCATCCTTTGGATATCATGTGCACTAACATATTTGCTGTGTGGCTTGCGGAGTATTTTATGTACTCACCTTGCAATCAACAATTATCATCAAAGGAGTACTACAGCGAGGAAGACTTATTGGAGGACTAAGCGGGAGCCTGGTCAAGTGCGTGGAGTGGGAGTCGTCACGTCGTCCGTAGTTTATTTCCGCTGCTTAGACTTTATTATTCTGAGAGGTGCCATTCGTCTCTGTAATAAATACAGTCATTATGTAACCAATAATTTTGTTATCAACTTTATCATATGTGCCTCGGTTGATTCCTGTGGCATATGCTGATGATGCAGAAGAAGACTCGGAGGAGTCAAAAGCCAGCACGCCTTCGGAAAGGTTAGGAGATAGTGGAACTCGCACCCATTCTAAAATGGAGTGGGGTGATATCCAAGATGATGAAGAGGAACACAAGTACAACTCTAATGCAAGAAGAAGCCCTTCGCCCCATTGAGAAGCCCTTTTAGTAGCACCTTAGTAGGAGGTTACCCTAGAGCGTTGTGTTAGAAGTTGTGTGCTTAAGTGATGCTTGTGTGTGTGGGGTTTAGTTAGCAGTTTATGTCAGAGGGTGGTGATGTAACTGCTTAAGTTAGGAGTTTCTTGTTGGTGTGAGTTTTAAATCAACATAAATGTTAATCATTCAGTTCAGATCAATATAAGTAAAAGTTTAAGCAATATGAATCCATCCTAAGGGCTCTTTCTTTTTCTCTCGTCTATGTTCTGCTTTCTATAGATGGTGAACACACGCAACGGTGGCAATCAGGAAGGCAACACTGGAAACAACAACAACCACGGGTGTGCTCCCAATGGACCGCTGCCTCCGGATGACAACCTCACCATTGCCCAAGTCTTGGCAAACCAGACTTAGCTCATGAACATGATGTTCCAACAGATGCAGAATCAACAGAACCAAGGACATCAGCAAGCACCTCCTCCTCCACCCCAGAACAAGCTCGCAGAGTTTTTGCGAGTGAGGCCTCCTACTTTCTCTAGTACAACTAATCCCATGGAAACTAGGGATTGGTTGCATGCCATTGAGAAGAAGCTGGACCTACTGTAGTGCACGAACCAAGAGAAGGTCTCCTTTGCTTCACACCAGCTACATGGCCCCATGTCCGAATGGTGGGACCATTTCCACACCAACAGAACTGATGGCCAGCCAATCACTTAGGCTGAGTTCACCGCCGCCTTTAAGAAGACACATATTCCTATGGGAGTGGTGGCACTCAAGAAGCGTGAGTTCTGGGCTTTGAAGGAAGGAAACCGGTCGGTGACCGAGTTTTTGTATGAGTTCAATCGACTAGCCCGCTATTTACCCGAGGATATCAGCATGGACGTAGAATGATAGGAGAAGTTTTTGGACGGACTGAGTGGTGAGCTCTCCGTCTAGTTGATCTATGGAGATTACTTAGATTTCTAGAAGCTGGTAGACAAAGCTATCCGACAGGAGGACAAACACAATCAGATGGAGCAGAGAAAGTGCAAGATTGCAAGCTTCCGAGCACAACAATCCACCAGCTAGAGGCCACGTATAACAGGACCCCCTTAGACCCAGCAGGGAATATCTTCTTTGGCACCTCGCCCGCAGCGCCAGTTCTACAACAACAATACTGGCGGCAATGCTGGGGCAAACCGTCCTCCCCCTCGACCCGCTACGGCGCCCGTACCGAACCAGCCAGTCAAGAAGGAACAAGGGGGCAAGACCGTGGTGTGCTACAATTACAATGAACTAGGGCATTTCTCCAATCAGTGCCCGAAGCCCAAGCGACTTAAGCAACCTGCATCAAGACAGAAATCCACAGGGGTGGTCCAAGCTCGAGTAAACCACGTCACTGCTAAGGAAGCCCAGGATGCACCGAACACCATTCTAGGTACGTTTCCTATTAACTCAGTTCCTGCTACAGTACTGTTCGATTCTGGTGCTACACATTCTTTCTTGTTAGTGGGGTTTGCTAGTAAATATAGGATACCCATGGAAAGAATGAGAAATACCATGGTGGTAAATACTCCTGGCAGCCAGATGCCTGCCACTCTTTACAGCCCTTTTGTGATCATAGAAATTTCAAGAATCTCCTTTCTAGCCAACCTGTTCTTGATAGAATTCCGAGACATCAATGTTATCCTAGGGATGGATTGGTTAACTCGGCACAAAGGGGTTATTGATTGTGCTACCAGAACGGTGACCTCAACCTCTAGCCTTGGGGAGAAAGTGATCTTTCATGCCCTCTCTACCTCACCTTCTTCAGTATCGCTAAACCAAGCAGCTATAGCAGAAATCCCTGTGGTACGGAATTACCCTGATGTCTTTCCTGATAATCTACCTGGGATGCCACCCAAGAGGGACATTGAATTTAGAATAGACCTAGCTCCAAGCACTGCCCCTATCCACAAGAGACCGTACAGGATGGGACCAACTCAGTTGGCAGAAGTGAAGAAGCAAGTTGAGGAGTTGCTTGCAAAAGGTTATATCAGACCTAGTACATCGCCTTGTGGAGCACCGGTCATTTTTGTGGAAAAGAAAGATAGAACCCAAAGGATATGTGTGGATTATCATGCGCTCAATGAAGTCACCATCAAGAACAAGTACCTTCTGCCTAGAATTGATGATTTGTTTGATCAGTTGGAAGGAGCCACAGTGTTCTTCAAGATAGATCTTTGTTCCGGGTACCATCAGTTAAGAATCTGGGAGGAAGATATTCCCAAGACCACTTTTACCACTCGGTATGGGTTATATGAGTGCACCGTCATGTCTTTTGGATTGACGAATGCTCCTGCTTTCTTCATGAACTTGATGAACAAAGTGTTCATGGAGTACCTGAATAAGTTTGTGGTAGTTTTCATCGATGATATCCTCATCTATTCCAAGACTAAGGAAGAACATGAGCAGCATCTTCATATAGTTCTGGAGACCCTTCAGCAGCATTAGTTGTACGCTAAGTTCAGCAAGTGTGAGTTTTGGCTTCTAGAGGTGAAGTTTCTAGGACATGTCATCACCGCCGAAGGAATAGCGGTAGACCCAACTAATGTGGAGTCAGTGACCAAATGGAAGCAGCCGCAAACGGTTACGGAGATCCGGAGCTTCTTAGGATTGGCGGGATACTACCACCGGTTCATAGAGAACTTCTCCATAATTACAAAGCCCATGACCCGTCTACTCCAGAAGGATGTGAAATTTTCATGAACTCCAGATTGTGAGCAGAGTTTTCAAGAGTTGAAGAAGAAGTTAGTATATGCACCCGTGTTAATCATGCCGGATCCCAAGAAAGGATTCCAAGTTTACTGTGATGCATCCTGTCAGGGTTTGGGATGTGTGCTGATGCAAGAAGGAAGAGTCGTGGCATATGCCTCACGATAGTTACGACCCCATGAGAATAATTATCCTACCCATGACTTGGTACTTGCAGCCATAGTGCATGCCCTGAAGATCTGGAGACACTACCTCATCGGCAACCGCAATGAAGTCTACATGGATCACAAGAGCCTAAAGTATATCTTCACCCAACCAAACCTGAACCTTAAGCAACGGAGATGGTTCGAACTAATCAAGGATTACGACATCAGAATCCATTATCATCCGGGAAAAGCCAATGTGGTGGATGATGCCCTTGGTCGGAAGAGTTACTGCAACGCCACGGAAGGCCAACAGTTACCTTCGAAATTGTGCGAGGAGTTTGAACGGTTAAATTTGGGACTAGTCAGTCAAGGATACGTGCCAACTTTGGAAGCACAACCTACTCTGGTGGACCAGGTCCAAGAAACCTAGAGCAATGACCCAAACATTCTAGAGATCAAGAAGAACATGAAAAAGGGGAAGGCTAGTGGATTTCTAGAAGATCAACATATTGTATGGTTTGGAGAACGGATCTGCGTACCAGACGAGGAATGGAAGAAGCTAATCCTGGATGAAGCTTATGGTACTCAATACTCAATCCATCCTGGCAGCACCAAAATGTATCAAGACCTTAAGGAGAAGTTTCGGTGGTCAAGCATGCGAAGGGAAATAGCCGAGTATGTGGCTGTTTGTGATGTGTGCCAACGTGTGAAGGCCGAGCATAAGAAGCCCGTAGGATTACTGCAGCTTCTCAAGGTTCCAGAATGGAAGTGGGAAGAAGTGGGGATGGATTTCATCACCGGATTGCCAAAGACTGCATCAGGATTCGACTCCATACGGGTAGTGGTGGACAGACTGTGGAGGCCATGGGCCCCGGGTACCTCATCACAAGCATATGGGCCACTCGGATAGAGGATGGGCCTAGCCTTGTAATTAGAGATATGATAGAACCCGGCAAACTTTGCCTTGTACGATAAGGAATATACAGTCCTAGTCGGGTAGGTTATATCTCTAAGAGGAGATCTGTTGGCTGTAATCCGACTGGGACTCCTACCATGTACCCCTGTCCCCCAGTATATAAAGGGAGGCAGGGCGCCCCATGAGGGCAGAACAACACACATCCTCAACGGAATACATCACAACTGGATGTAGGGTATTACCTCACATCGAGGGCCTGAACCAGTATAAAATCTCCCTGTGTTCCTTTGCAATCCACCGAGTTTCGATCCGCTAAGTAGCCCTATAATCATATTGCCGTTATAAAACATCGACAGTTGGCACGCCAGGTAGGGGCTTCGGCGTGATCTACATCTACAAGCTCGATGGATCCAGCAATTGGAGTCGATGACGGCAAATTCTACCCCGGAGATACAATCTCATTCGAAAGCCTCGACTTCGTCGCCGACATGTTTGGCAATCTCACTGTGGGTGCCATGGGCCCCGGGTACCTCATGACAAGCATTTGGGCCATTCGGATAGAGGATGGGCCTAGCCTTGTAATTAGAGATATAGCTAGATTCGGCAGACTTCGCCTTGTATAGAAAGGAATATACAGTCCTAGTTGGGTGCATTATATCTCTAAGGGGAGATCTCCTAGTCGTAATCCGATGGGGACTCCTACCTTGTAACCCTGTCCCCCAGTATATAAGGGGAGGCAGGGCGCCCCATGAGGGCGGAAGAGCACTCATAAGCTCACGGCCATATGGTTCATCATAATCGCCACCATAATTCCTCAAAGGAATACATATAAACTGGATGTAGGGTATTACCTCACATTGAGGGCCTGAACCAGTATAAAAGTCTCCTTTTGTTCCTTTGCAATCCACCGAGTTTACATCCGCCGACTAGCCCCATATATTTATTGCCGGTGTAAAACATCTACAGTTGGCGCGCCAGGTAGGGGCTTTGGCGCGATCTACATCTACAAGCTCGATGGATCTAGCAACCGGAGTCGACGGCGGCAAATTCTCTCCCGGAGATACAATCTCATTCGGAAGCCTCGACTTCGTCGCCGACATGTTCGGCAATCTCACCTTGGCCGACACGGACCCGATCCAACCGGCCGAGGAACCAGCCGACTCCGCGTCAGTCGGCCTACACGATCCTGCAGCAATCTCTCACGACATGCTGCGGCGATCTCCCATACGCCCAAGTCCAGGGACAACTCTTTCTTTTGGTGTTCAACTCGGACTCGGTTTTGAGCCGGCCGAGATCGGGCCAAAAAAGGAAGAGATCGTCAATTTCCCGTTCGGACTCGGCGACGCCGCGGATATCTACAATCTACATCCAACGCGGCAAACCCGATCCTCTGGAGTTCGACTCGGATACGGCCCAGAGCCGCTCGAGATCGGATCTAGGGAGGTCGGAGTTATAATCACCCCCATCAACTATTCCGACTACGACTCTCAGTTGGACTATGACTCCCAGTCGGATTCCGACTCTAAGTCGGATAGCAGTTTGGCAAGCTTCTCCCCGCCACGAGAAATCTTCATGGCATCCAAAGGCTCTACTCCTACTCAGGAATCACGCCGACTACACGAGCGACAAGAGGAGGAAGCCTGTCGACTGCAGGAGCAGCAAGAGGAGGAAGCCTGCCGACTGCGAGAACAACAGGAGGAAGAAGCAAGACGCCTGCACGCCCGCAACGATGGCCTACGCAGGGCTGGGCGAACCGCTCAGCAACAAACCCTCCAAACAAAAGTAGGCGACCACGACGTCTTCATCACGCCACAACAGAATATCGTGGCCGCCGCAACCCTACTGGACGCGGTCCAACTTGGGCCTGATCACCAGGCCACCCCGACGATCGCAAGGATAAAAGCCCTACTTACCGCTGCTACATGTCAGCAGCACCAATAGTCGGGTGATACCCTCATACCGACCAACCGGTCGACATTCCCAACGGCAGTCTCATCTACCTCAAAGCGACGCCGAGCGGCTAGCTCCAGTCAGCTGCATACGGAGGCACGTCAGGCGTCACTCGGCAGCCCCAACGACAACCGGCGACGTCAAAGCAACCGTCGGGATGATCAGGACCTTCGAGGCCGACAACGACGTGATCTTCGGCAGGACATCAACGCTCGACACCGTGAACGAGAAGATGATGAGCAACGCCAACCGGAAGACGAGAACGAGCGTTTCGGCCTCCACCACGAGCGGTTTCGCCGCCGTAGTCGGGGTCGGAGTCCTCATGAAGATGAAGGAGTATCGGCCTTCACCCAGGAGCTACAACAGGCTGACTGGCCATCGGGTTTCAAGCCTACAGGAGTCGAAAAATACGACGGCAAGACCAATCCCGAGTCTTGGCTCATGCTCTATACTACGGCGATCTGAGCAGCTGGAGGAAATCACAAAGTCATGGCTAACTACCTCCCAGTCGCTTTAGCCGACTCAGCGAGGACATGGCTAACAGGACTCCCCAAGCAATCAATCGGCTCATGGGCAGAACTCCGAGAACGCTTCATCGCCAACTTCCAGGGAACTTACGAGAGATCATCTTCCGAGTACGACTTATATCAGTTGCATCAAAGGAAGAACGAGTCTCTTCGTGACTTCATTAAGAGGTTTTCTGAAAAGAAGAACTCAATCCCTAACGTCAAGGATGAGGTAGTCATCGCCGCCTTTCGAAAAGGAGTCAAAGACACCTCGTTCATCGACAAATTCACACGGAAGCCTCCTAACTCTGTCAAGGCTTTATTCGACATGGCGAACAAATACGCCGACTCAGCCCACGCTGTTGCTGAGGCCCTTGAAGATAAAAAGGCATCCTGACAGAAGAAGCGGGAGGGCACCAACGACGCGGTCCCGACTAAAGCCGGGAATCGCAAACGCAAGTCAGATGGCTTCATTGTGGCAGTCGGTCACAATCGTCTTCAACTTTCAACAACTGAAGATTATCAGAACAACAAGTGACATGCTCGGGGGCTCACAAGCTCAAACGCAAGGATGGCATCCCCAATCCGAAATACCGAACAGCTAAGTCGCTTCCTGATAAATATTTCTTCACTCGGCCTTGCCAATGCCGCTTACACCTAATAGGTGCACAAGCTGCACTCTTCTCTGTTTTTGCTCTTAAATGATTGCAAAAGTACTCAAGTAGCATAAATCCTGATCCGTGAAACTTTGCTCCATGAAAGACGAACTCAAGTCACCCAAAACGCGTGTCTGGGAAAGAGCCATGAGCCAACTCCCGACGCTAGGGGGCTATGACTAGTCGGGCAGAGTGCTTAAACGTAAGGGGTCAACTACTCGGGGAAATTAATGTCAATAAGAGGAGGAACATGAATTTACATATATTGTAAAATACATTTTATTCGGATGATTGTTTTTATCATCAGATGCTACTCATCCGATGTCTTTATATTGCAGGCCCAGCTCCGGATACGCGTAACTGGAACTCAGGGCTACGAGCCTATCTCCTACGCTCGGGGGCTGGACAAGTCTGCCAAAATACACTCGGGATGCTCCATGAGGGCTACTTACCGAGTACTTGCGCCAGTCGGGACGTCATCTTCCCCGGCTACGCTCCATGTGAGTTGACAACCGACTTCCGGCACTAGTCGGGGGTCGTATATCACTCGGCTGAGGTGAGGTACGCCCCATGAGGGTCGCTAGCCGAATCCTATGCTAATGCAAGGTTCGGGTACCTCGCTTGGCTATAACTCTGTTGGGTAGGGTATGCCCCATGAGGGTCGCTAGCCGAATCCTATGCTAATGCAAGGTTCGGGTACCCTGCTCGGCTCTCCTGAAGTCAGAGAAGACTTACATCGTCAAAGCGCATCCGGAGTTCTCATGCACTGCGTCACACCTGAGGAGGGCAAGCAGATCCTGCAATATACCTACTCAGGCTTATGTGGCAACCAGGTTGCATCCAGAACATAAGTCGGAAAGGCTTGCAAATAAGGATTTCTCTGGCTGATTGCGGTTACCGACACCAAAAAACTCATCCTGACATGCGATGGATGATACTTCTATAGAGCTATGCTGGATAGGTCGGCTCAGGCCGGCTTATTTGGTAGCAGCCACCAAGATATGAGTTCCTACAGTAGCATGCTCCATGTGGGCCGCCCGCAGGCTGAGTTGAAATTATAGCGCTAGTGCTACTAACAGGAGCCGATGAGGTAAACAGATATGCTTCATGAGAGCCTTATTGCTAAACATATATGTTTGGGTATCTGTTTTATCCACCAGGTCTCGAGGATATATCCTTATAAGGATCACAAGCTGGTCTTCATTAAAATTAGGGATGCAGGTATCTTTCTCGAGTACACTTGACCACGCCATGGATTTATTTTCATAAAGTGGTACTCGGCCTACATGCGTGGCCACCAGTTGCCATGGGCAACATTATTCCCACTGACATGATGTGGAAGAGTCTAACTTTCGAGTAGTGCACTACTCGGGAGAGACTATAAATTTCTCATTCCCGCTGACATGATGCGGAGGAGTCTAACTTTCGAGTAGTATACTACTCGGGAAAGACTATAAACATTCTTCCAGCCGACGAGCTGAAGAGTCTAACTTCCGAAAGGGACGCCGCTCGGGAAAGACTATAAACACCTTTTCCAGCTGACATGAAGCTGACGAGTCTAATTTTCGAGTAATATATTACTTGGGAAAGACTATAAATAATCATCCCTGCTGACATGATGCCGACGAGTCTGATTTTCGAGTAATATACTACTCGGGAAAGACTATAAACACCCCCTTTCCAGCTGACATGAAGCTGAAGAGTCCCACATACGAGTAGCATCCTACTCGGCAAGACTATAAACACACATTCCGACTGACATGAAGTCGAAGAGTCCTACATACGAGTAGTTCCCTGCTCGGCAAGACTATAAATCATATTCCGGTTGACATGATACCGAAGAGTCTCATATACCAGTAGTATACTACTCGGGAAAGACTACAAGGTTAAAGATCTTTGACTTTATGTTTAATTGTTTTCACAATTAAGCACAAAGTCGGGGGCTACACCTAATAGGTGCGCCTATTCGGCGCACACTATTCCTACATCTACATGGAGCCCTTCATAGCCTCGCTGCCAGCTGACATGAAGCAGGACTCGGGAGAAGCAGCACTCAGACAAAGAGTACTCGGGAGCAATGCACTCGAGAAGACTTCACCATGGAGGATGAGCACTCGGCATCAGCTGTGACTCAACTATGAAGGTCTCGGGGGCTACTGTGGGTGCCATGGGCCCCGGGTACCTCATGACAAGCATTTGGGCCACTCGGATAGAGGATGGGCCTAGCCTTGTAATTAGAGATATAGCTAGATTCGGCAGACTTCGCCTTGTATAGAAAGGAATATACAGTCCTAGTCGGGTGCGTTATATCTCTAAGGGGAGATCTAGTCGTAATCCGATGGGGACTCCTACCTTGTAACCCTGTCCCCCAGTATATAAGGGGAGGCAGGGCACCCCATGAGGGCGGAAGAGCACTCATAAGCTCACGGCCATATGGTTCATCAGAATCGCCACCATAATTCCTCAAAGGAATACATATAAACTGGACGTAGGGTATTACCTCACATTGAGGGCCTGAACCAGTATAAAAGTCTCCTTGTATTCCTTTGCAATCCACCGAGTTTACATCCGCCGACTAGCCCCATATATTTATTGCCGGTGTAAAACATCGACACTCACCTTGGCCGACACAGACCTGATCCAACCGGCCGAGGAACCAGCCGACTCCGTGCCAGTCGGCCCACAAGACGCTACAGCCACCTCCGTCGATCTGCTGCGGCGATCAACTACCTGTTTGGGTCTCGGGACAGCTCTCTCCTTCGGCGTCCGACTCGCACTTGGCCTTGAGCCAGCCCGGGTCGGGCTAGGAAGGGAAGAGATCGTCAACTTCCCGTGTAGACTCAGCGACGCCACGAATCTACATCACACGCGGCAGACCCAATCTCCTACGCTTCAGTTGGACATGGCCCAGAGCCGTTCCAGATTGGATCTAGGGAGGTCGGAGTCGTTCTTACTCCAATCAACTACTCGGATTCCGACTCAAAGTCGGACAACGGTTTGAACACCAGTTCGGATACCAGTCTAGCGAGTTTTCTTCTCCCCCGAGAGATCTTCATGGCTTCAACCCCTCCACCGGAGGTGCGCCGACTACAAGAGGAGCAACAAGAGGAGGCACGCCGACTATAGCAAAGGAGGAGGCCAATCGCGAGGCTTGCAACGACGAGCTACGCATACAAGAGGAGGAACAAGAGGAGGCACGCCGACTATGGCAACAGGAGGAGGCCGATCGCGAGGCTCGCAACGACGAGCTACGTAGGGCTGGCCGAACTGCTCAGCAACAGATCCTCCAGAACAAAGTCGGCAACCACGACGTCTTCGTCACGCCACAACAGAATGTTATGGCCACTACAACCCTGCTGGACACACTCCAGCTTGGGCCTGATCACCAGGCCACCCCGACTATCGCCAAGATCAAGGCGATGATTACAACTGCTGCCTGTCAGCAGCACCAGCAGTTGGGCGACACACTTGTACCGACCAACCGGTCGGGTTCTCCGGCAGCAGGCTCATCTACATCAGCATGACGCCGGGTGGCCGGCTCAAGTCAGCCGCACGCAGAGTCACGGCAAACATCTCTCGGCCATCCTAACAACAACAACCAGCGGCGTCCCCAACACGATCGCCGCAACAATCAAGATCTCCGAGGACGTCTACAACGTGACCTCCGCCACAACATCAACGCTCGGTGCCGCGAACGCGAAGAGGATGAGCGCTGCCGACTGGAGGATGAGAACAAACGTTTCGGTTTCCACCACGAGCGGTTTAACCGTCATGGCAAGAGCCAGAGCCCTCATGAAGATGAAGGCGTACCCGCTTTCACCCAGGAACTACAAGACGTCGACTGGCCATCGGGCTTCAAGCCTACGGGAATCGAGAAATACGACGGCAAAACTAACCCCGAGTCCTGGCTCACCATATATACCCTGGCAATCCGAGCTACCGGAGGTGACCACAAAGCCATGGCTAACTACCTCCCGGTCGTCTTGGCCGACTCAGCGAGGACATGGCTAACAGGGCTCCCGAGGCGATCAATCGGTTCCTGGGGGGAACTCCGGGAACCCTCCATAGCCAACTTTCAAGGGACTTACGAGAGACTATCTTCCGAGCACGATCTCTACCAGCTGCACCAAAGGAAGAACGAGTCCCTCCGTGAGTTCATCAAAAGGCTCTCTGAGAAGCGCAATTCCATCCCTATGATCAAGGACGAGGTCATCATTGCTGCCTTCCGGAAGGGAGTCAAGGACGCCCCCTTCATAGAGAAGTTCACTCGGAAGCCACCAGCCTCTGTCTGGGCTCTCTTCGATATGGCGAACAAATACGCCGACTCGACTGAAGCGGTCGCAAAGGCCCTCGATGAGAAGAAAGAACCCCAGCAGAAGGACCAGAAGGCCAAAGCTGACAACGAGCCATCACAGAACAAGTCCGGCAGCCGCAAGCCGAAGTCGGACAACAAGGTGGCCAACATGGAGCGAACTTGGTCACGGCCCCCAAGGAACAACGACTACCAGAAAGTTCTGAACGGGCCTTGCCCCTTCCACCCTAAGGGCAAGCACGCGGCCAAGGACTGCTTCATGGTTAAGAAGTTTGCTTCTGAGCAGGCTTTATCATCTGGCGCCGACAAGGACAAAGACAAGCCAGACTCGAGCCCGGCCGACGATTTTCAGGATCCCCAGGCTGAGCTCAACCACATCTTCGGAGGGCCGTCTACGTATGAGTCCAAGCGGAAGCAGAAGCTAACAGCACACGATGTCAACGTAGTCTCTACAACAGACGCCCCACAGTATTTGCGCTAGTCAAAGATGTCCATCACATTCACCCGCACAGATCATCTAGATCGGGTTTCATACCCGGGACGCTATCCACTCGTCCTAGACCCGGTCATCAAAAATATCAAGCTGAAGAAGGTCCTCACAGATGGAGGTAGTGCGCTCAACATCCTCTTCGCCAAGACCCTGGATGAGATGAAAATCCCTTGTTCAGAACTGCGGCCGAGTACTGCACCCTTCCACGGGATAATTTTCGGCCTGTCTTCAACACCCCTCGGGCAGATAACCTTGCCAGTCACCTTCGGCATGCGGGATAACTTTTGCACATAAAAATCTGCTTCGAGGTCGCCGACTTCAAGACCGCGTACCACGCGATACTCGGACGACCGGCGCTCGCCAAATTCATGGCGATACCGCACTATACCTACATGGTGCTCAAGATGCCTGGGCCAGCCGGGGTCCTCTCCCTCCGCAGCAACGTCAAGCAAGCCTTCACCTGCGATAAGGAGAGCTGTGAGTTGGCTCAATCGCAAGAGGCGGCAGTCGGACGCAACAGCATTCGGCAAGCCGTCACAACTGAAGTCAAGGAGGACCAAGTTCCAGCGAAAAAAGCAGCAAAGTCAGGAATTTCAGCGGACTCTGATACAAAGAAGATCCCCCTGGACCCTTCCGACCCCTCCAAGACTGCTCTAGTCGAGACCAGACTCAACCCCAAATAGGAAGATACGCTCGTCACCTTTCTTCAAGCCAACAAAGACATCTTCGCATGGAAACCGTCCGACAAGCCGGGCGTACCAAGGGAGGTGATCGAGCATGCCCTCAATGTCAAGACAGACGCCACGCCAGTCAAGCAACGGCTACGGTGCTTCGCACAAGACCGGAAAGATGCTATTCGGGAGGAGATAACCAAGCTCCTCGCAGCCGGGTTCATCAAAGAGGTCTACCACCCGGACTGGCTGGCAAACCTAGCTCTGGTCCGGAAGAAAAATGGTAAATGGCGCATGTGCGTCAACTACACCGATCTCAACAAGGCGTTCCCTAAGGATCCATTTGGTCTACCAAGAATAGATTAGGTGGTGGATTCAACCACGGAGTGCGAACTTCTTAGCTTTCTCAACTGTTACTCGGGATACCATCAAATCAACTTGAAGGAGGAGGACTACTTAAAGACATCTTTCATCACGCCGTTTGGCACATATTGCTACATCACCATGCCGTTCAGCTTGAAAAACGCTGGAGCAACGTATCAATGAGCAATTCAGTTGTGTCTACACACTCAGATCGGGCGCAACGTGGAAGCCTACGTTGACGACGTGGTGATCAAGACCAAGTCCAAAGAAGACCTCATCGCTAACCTAGAAGAAACCTTCCAAAATCTTCGAAGATTCAAGATGAAATTGAATCCGGACAAGTGCGCTTTCGGTGTGCCATCTGGCAAGTTACTCGGCTTCATCGTATCGCATCGCGGCATCGAGGCCAACCCAAAGAAAGTCAATGCAATCATAAACATGGCACCCCCGATTAGCCAGAAGGACGTCCAGAAGCTGGCAGGCTGCAGGGCGGCACTCAGCCGATTTATTTCCCGACTAGGCGAACGGGGCATGCCCTTTTTCAAGTTACTGAAGAAAGTAGACAACTTCCAATGGACTCTCGAAGCCCAGCAAGCCTTCAAAGACTTCAAAAAATTTCTCACATCACTGCCCGTGTTGGCATCACCCATGCCCTAAGAGCCATTAATGCAATATCTGGCGGCAGCTCTCAGGTAGTCAGCATGGTGTTAGTGGTCGAGCGATCCGAACCGGGTCACATACAGAAGATTCAACGGCCGGTCTATTTTGTCAGCGAGGTCCTTGCCGACTCCAAGATGAAATATCCGCAGGTCCAGAAGCTGCTCTATGGCCTACTCATCACTGTCCGGAAGCTAGTGCACTATTTCCAATCGCATCAAGTCACGGTGGTCACGTCGTATCCACTCGGGGACGTCCTACATAACCGAGAGGCCATTGGCCGAATTGCTAAATGGGCGCTCGAGTTGATGGTGTTCGACATCACCTTTTAGCCACGGACAGCAATCAAATCATAAGCTCTAGCCGACTTCGTGGCCGAGTGGACAGAAATCCAGATGCCTATATCAACAGCAAAGCTAGAGTACTAGACAATGTACTTCAATGGTTCTCTAAGGATCAGCGGCACCGGGGCCGGCGTCGTACTGATGTCCCCCACCGGCGAAAAACTCAAGTATGTTCTCCAGATCCACTTCCCGGCTTCCCACAACGTCGCCGAGTACGAGGCACTCATCCATGGGCTCCGCATTGCTATATCACTCGGCATCCGTCGACTGGTTGTGCGTGGATATTCCTAACTTGTGGTGAACCAAGTCATGAAAGACTGGACATGTCTCGACGATACCATGGCGGCATACTGTCAAGAGGTCAAAAAGCTGGAAAACAAGTTCAACGGGCTGGAGATAACACACGTCCTACAGCAATACAATAATGCTGCAGATGAACTGGCAAACATGGGATCCAGGCGAGAAGTGGTCCTGATAGGGATCTTTGTCGAGCAACTTATGAAGCCATCGGTCAAGAAGAAACCAGTGCTAGAGCAGTCGGGAGGCGAACCTACCCCGGCAACGGACGAAGTACTAAACATATGTCAAGATTGGCAGACTCCTGTTCTCAAATTCCTCCTGGACGACGAACTCCCAGAAGATCGTAGTCAAGCCGAACAAATCAAACATCGAAGCAAAAGTTTCCTAGTAGTCGGAGAAGACCTGTACCAAAGAAGTGCATCCGGTGTCCTCATGCGCTGCGTCACAACCAAGGAGGCCAAGCAGATTCTGCAGTCGATCCACTCGGGCATATGTGGCAACCACACCGCATCCAGAACGTTAGTCAAAAAGGCTTATCGATAGGGATTTTTCTGGCCAACAGCAGTAACACACGCTAAAGACATTGTTCACACATGCGAGGGTTGTCAGTTCTATGCAAGACAAACAAACCTCCCAACCCAAGAACTCCAAACCATACCAATCTCTTGGCCCTTTGTAGTATGGGGGCTTGACATAGTCGGGCCTTTCAAGAAAGCGCCAGGAGGGTTCACACACTTGTTCGTTGCAGTGGACAAATTCACGAAGTGGATTGAGGCAAAACCCGTTGCTACCATAACAGCGGCACGAGCAAAGGACTTCATCATGAGTATACTATACCGATTCGGGGTTCCTAACCGCATCATAACGGACAACGGTACTCAGTTCATGGGTGGCGTCTTTCAAGATTTCTGTGACGAATTCGGCATCAAGATCTGTTATGCTTCTATGGCACATCCGCGGAGCAACGGGCAGGTTGAACGTGCCAATGGTTTGGTCTTACAAGGCATCAAGACAAGGATATTCGACCGACTACAACCATACGCGGGCCGGTGGGTACAAGAACTCACATCCGTTCTCTGGTCTTTAAGAACCACGGTTAGTCGGGCAACAAGGCAATCCCCTTTCTTTCTAGTCTATGGTGCCGAGGCCGTGCTACCAACCGAGTTAGAGTTCGGCTCTCCGCGAGTTCGGGCTTACTCAGAAGACACATCCAACAACACTCGATTGGTCGAACTAGATCAGTTGGAAGAAGCGAGGGACATTGCAATAATCCAGTCGGCAAGGTATCTTCAAGGCCTGCGTCGTTATACAGTCGCAATGTCCGTGGCCACTCCTTTTTGGTTGGGGATCTCATCTTGAGAAAAATACAAACCACCAAAGATAGGCATAAACTATCCCCAATATGGGAAAGGCCGTTCATTATCGCTGAAGTTACACGGCCAGGCACCTACCGACTGAAGACTGAAGACGGTGCCCTCGTCAGCAACTCATGGAATATAGAACAGCTACATCCTTTCTATACCTGAGTTTTATATTTTCTCATGTGTACAGTTTTCCTCTGACTCACTATGCCGCTTGTCCCAACCGAGTAGTGAGTCGGGGGCTGTAAGTATTATATGTGCTTTGTCAGTCATATACGAGCCTGTTTTACTTAAGTTATGAAGTTTTACAACGACTTTGTCAAGTCTGCCCGAGTACAACTCTCCGTGGTGAACGATTTTATTAAGTTTCTATAGACTAACTCGGCGTAGACTATATAGGCAGGTAAAGCTAATGATAACTAAGTCAGAACTTAGAGCTTGGCAGCATGGCACATATATTTACACATGTCCTTACAAAAAGTTTATATACACCGATTGCATAATGGACTGTTCTCACATGCCCAGGTCTTGGGTGATCACCTCCGCAGTCGGCCTCGCCTGGGCTATCAGCTCCAGCACCTCCTCAGGTGTCGTCTCCTCGGCGAATCCCTCTCCGATGGCTTCAATATTTGCCCTAGGATAGATTGACTTGGTCATCGCCAGGGTTTGGGCCACGCCGACAACAATATGCTCGTCCGAGTACCTCTTCAGGATGCTCAGAGCTTCGTTAAGGTGCACCTGCACTTGGGAGACCGTGTTGGAGCTGGTTCCCACATAGTGAGGATGCATGACATCAAGGAGCCCTTTCACGAACTCGGCAAGGATCTCCCGTGACTCCTTGACAACCTTCATCTCCTCTGCAAAAGCCTGAAACTGGATCTGGGCATTGGCTCTAGCGGCTACCCGGGTCCATCGACAAGTAAACTTGTTAGGCAAAATTGCAGACAGAGTACTTAATGGATTGGTTAAGATCATTGTCAGAGCGGAGACTTACTTTTGTAGTCGGCCTCCCATTTGGCTTTGGCCTTCTCCAGTTCAGCATTCTCCTTCTCAAGCTTGGCATTGGCCTTCTTCAAGTTGACCTTCCCCTTCTCGAGCTCGGCCTTAGCCCTTATCAAGTCGGCCATGTCTTTCTCAAGCTCGGCCTTGGCCCTCTTGGCCTCCTTCAGCTTGGCTTCCCCCTCTGTTCGGGTCTTCAACTCAGCTTCGAGGGCTGCACATCAGAATAGTCAAGTACTCAGCATTGCAGTCAAAACACAACTGGGCAGTCAGGAAACAACATGGCTGGAGAAATATACTAAGGGCTCAATCAGGAAGACGTATTCGGGAGACTTACTTCCAATCTTCTTGGCTTGGTCCCAATTTTCATCCCTGAGCTGATTAACGGCCCCCTTCAGCCAAGACTCCCTCTCCTGGCTACGCCGCTCCAAGTCGCCCTTTAAGGATTGGAGCTGGTCCAATTGTTGGTGTTGGGGAGCGAGCTGGGTCAGGACCTCGTTCATCCTCTCCGAGCGGTCAACGATCTTCTGCTCGGGGAGAAACAGGGCAAAGCAAAGCCCAGCGTCAGAACACTTATGCAAGGAAGACTACCAAGACTCCAATACGGCGAAAGTCATACTTGGACCCCCCCCCCCCGGGACGCGGCGATTGCGGCGCGAAGCAAGTCTTCACACTCCTTCTCTGCCACAACCTCATCGTGCTTGTAACTCTTCGCCGTTCCACCAGGGGCTACCCAGCGGAATGTCCTCGGAAATTTGTGGGGAGGAGCCTCAAGCCTGGGGAGGTCCGGTCTCTCTGAAGATGACGACGACGACAAGGACGGCGACGGGGTCCTGGCCCCCAACTCGGCAGATGCTGAGGCCTCAGAGACATGCTCAGGGGCTGGAGCAACAGCTTCGACACTAGCCCCTTGGTCGGTCAGCATCGATGGCTCTGTAGTCGGGACAACCTCGGTTTCTGCAACTAAGACGGTTGCCGGCTCAGCAGATATGCTCGCGAGCGCTGGTTCGGCTGGGGCCGGGTCTACCACAGGAGCAGCTAGCGTGGTCTCCTTGAGATCGATGTTGGCGCGTTTCCTGCACGATGAGTCGGATATCAACACACCACAATGCTGAACAACACTTCTGGAAGACTTAACATCGCATACCTTTTGAAGAATTTGAGCCTGCCCCCGAGGGCTCCTGATGTCGGTGTTGGATTGCTGTCGGTGTCGGGCTGGACGGCATGGCAGTCGGCAGCGGCGTTTTTGTCCTAGTTGGCCCCGCTGCTAGTGTAGCTGGCTAGGACGCTCGGGTACTCGGTGGTGCCATTCTTGGGCTTGATGTTGCTGAGCCCAGCTGCACTTGACCCGACCTCGTACTCGGTGGTGCACTTCTTGGGCTCGATGATGCTGAGCCTGACAGCGCTGGTCTCAGTCTGGGACTTAGCAGCCTGGGAGCTGTGCTGGCGATGTCTCTTATCTTCAGACTCCCAGCTGCGATACTCGGCCTGATAACCTTCTTCTTGCCCTGATCTTCAACAGGTCTCTTTCCCGCTCTCTTGGAGTCGGGCTGGGCAGCAGAAGGACTTAACGGCCTCTTTTTCTTTGACTTCATGGCCGATAAAGTTTGGAAGTCATCGTCGAACTCCTCACACGACTGCAGGCGGTTCAACAATACATGTTACACATTCTGGAACCAACCTGGGCATATATCTGCAAGCACTCATCACAGATGAACAGCAAGGGTTACCTTGGGACGAGGCCGTTTTCGGCTGTAAGCCGCAACGGAGCGCTCTACATCTTCGGTTTCAATCACCCCATTGGAGAAATAACTGAACAGCACTTCGGTCACTTTGTGCTGGTTAGCCAGATCTCAGCATTCTCGGCCAGGATCGTCTCTCCCCTGGTAATCCCAACAGAATTGGCTTCTTAGCTTCAGCGGCTGGATGCGCGGGTCAGGAAACGTCTGGCCACCCAGGGACCGGTCAGACCGGTGCTCTTCAGCTTATCTAGTCTTTCAAGCAATTGATGCACTTGGCCCATTTCCTCAAAAGTTGGCACTGATGACCAATCGGACAAGACCACCGGAGGCAAACCAGTACATGGAGGTAGTGAGGGTTCCAGATAAGAACAATAGAACCACTCCTTATGCCAACCTTTCAAGGAAGTTTTCAGAGGAAGATGAAGATATGTCCTTTTCATTTCACTCCTGAGCTGGATACTGGCCCCCCCAATCACCTGGACCTTGCTCTTGGAGGGTTGGGGCTTGATGTGGAACAAGTGTCTAAAAAGATTCAAATGGGGTTTCACACCCAAGAAACACTCACGAAGAGTTACAAATATAGAAATTTGCAAGACCGAGTTGGCATTCAGATTCACCAACTCCAATCCATAGAAGGCAAGAAGACGGCGGAGGAAGTCAGAAGATGGAAGAAATAGACCTCGGTCGAAAAAGGAGGCGAAAACAACAGTCTTGTGGGAGCCATGGGCCCCGGGTACCTCACTACAAGCACATGGGCCACTCGGATAGAGGATGGGCCAGATCATGTAATTAGAGATAAGATAGCACCCGGCAGGCTGTGCCTTGTACAATAAGGAAACATAGCCTTAGTCGGATAGGATTCTATCTCTAATAAGGAAATCCCTTGGTCGTATCCGACTGGGATCCTTGCCATGTACCCCTGTCCCCTAGTATATAAAGGGAGGCAGGGCGCCCAATGAGGGCAACTCCAGATCATTGATCACAAATCCACCTCAGAGGAATAACACCTCAACTGGACGTAGGGTATTACCTCACAACGAGGGCCTGAACCAGTATAATTCCCTCGTGTTCCTCTGCAATCCACCGAATTCCAGGTTGCCGAGTACCCCCATAGTATTATTGCCGGTGCAAAGCATCGACAGTTGGCGCGCCAGGTAGGGGACCGGCGAGTTCTTCATCAACAGATTCGATGGATCCCATCAACGGAGTCAAGGGCGACAAGCTCTCCAACGGAGACACCATCACCTTCGGGAGCCTTGATTTCGTCGCCGATCAACTCGGCAACCTTTCTTTGGCTGAGGCAGATCCGATCTTGCCAGCCGAGGAGCCGCCGGCGTTGCGCCAGTCGGCCCAGGGACGTCACCATCTCCTTCGACGATCTACTACGATGTCCCTCACATCGCCGGACATCGGGACAACTCTCTCCTTCGGCGTCCGACTCGCGCTAGGCCTTGAGCAGGCGGGTTAGGCCAAGAGGGGGAGAGATCGTCAATCTCCCGTACGGATTCGGCGACGCTGTGCATCTAACCCGCGCAGCAGACCCGACCTCCAGCAATTCAGTTTGGACACGGTCATGAACCGTTTCAGATTGGATCTAGAGAGGTCGGAGTCGTCTAACTCCGATAAACTACTCGGAGTCGACACTAAGTCGGATGGTGGTTCGAGCATCAACTCGGACTCCACCTTGGCAAGCTTCCTCCTCGCGAGATCTTCATGGTTCAACGCACCTTCCGAGGTGCGCCGACTGCAAGAGGAGCGCATGAGGAGGCGCGCCGAATACAACAACAAGAGGAGCCAACCGACAAGCTCGCAATGACGGGCTTCGACAAGCTGGGCGAGCCGCCAGCAGCAGATCCTCCAAACCAAGTCGGCGACCACGATGTCTTCGTCACGCACAACAGAACGTCGTGGCGCGCAACTCTGCTGGACACGCTCCAGTTTGGGCCCGACCATCAGGCCACACCAACCATCGCCAAGATCAAGGCGATGATTATGCTGCCTTGCTGCCAGCAGCAAGAACAGTCAGGCAACACTCACATACGACCGACGAACGGGCTCTCCGGCGGCGGAGTCATCTGCATCAGCACGACGACGGGCAGCCGGCTCCACCCGGCAGCATGAAGAATCCGCCAAAACAAACACTCGGCAATACAACTAGACACCGGCGGCGTCGCAGTAGACCGCCGCCCAATCAAGACTCCGAGTGCGAATACACGCGACCTTCGCACACCATAAACGCCCGGCGCGAAGAGGATGAAGCCGCGACTGGAGGACGAACACGGGCGTTCGGTCTCATACGAGGGCTACACGCCAAAACCGAAGCCCGAGTCCTCACGATAATGAAGGCATCCCAGCCTTTACTCGGGAGTTACAGGACGTCGATGGCCAGTCGGCTTTAAGCCTACCGGATTGAAAAGTACGACGGCAAGACAACCCAGAGTCTGGCTCACCGTTTACGTCTAGCAGTTCAAGCTGCTGGGGCGAAGCAAGAGCCATGGCTAACTACCTCCCAGTCGCGTTATCCAACTCGGCGAGGACATGGCTGACAGGCCTCCAAGGCGGTCGATCGGTCCTGGGGACAACTCAGGGAGTGGTTCATCGCTAACTTCAGGGGACCTACGAGAGACGGCTTCCGAGCAGACTCTACAACTACATCAGAAAAAGAAGAGTCTCTACGGGAATTCATCAAAAGGTTTTCCGAGAAGCGCAATCAAATCCCAAGCATCAAGACGAGGTCGTCATCGGCCGTTCCGCAAGGGAGTAAAAGACGCCCACTCATCGCGAAGTTCACATCGGAAGCCACCATCCACTGTCCGGACTCTCTTCGACATGGCCAACAAATACGCCGACTCAGCTGAAGCCGTCGCAGAGGCTTCAACGAGAAGAAGGAGCCCGACAAAAGACAACAGGGCAAAAGCCGACAACGAGCCGCCTCAGAACAAGCCTGGCAGCCGCAAGCGGAAGTCAGACAACGAGGTGGCTAACATGGAGCGCAGTCGGTCGCGGCCAGCGGAACAACGACTACCAGAAGTCATGAGCGGGCCTTGCCCTTTCACACCCAAGGGCCGGCACGCGGCCAAAGACTGCCAACAGCTCAAGAAGTTTGCCTCCGAGCAGGCTTCATCATCTGGCGCCGACAAGGACAAGGACAAGCCAGACTCGGGTCCGGCTGATGACTTCCAGGACCCCAAGCCGAACTCAACACAATCTTCGGGGGGCCACTCGCGTACGAATCCAAGCGCAAGCAGAAGCTATCAGCGCGCGGATATTAACGCGGTCTCCACAACGGATACCCCCCAGATACCTGCGCTGGTCAGCAAATGGCTATCACCTTCAACCGCGCGGATCACCCCAGATCTGGTTTCCCACGGCCGGGACGATACCCATCGTCCTAGATCCGGTTCGTCAAAAATATTAGGCTGAAGAAAACCCTCATCGAACGGAGGCAGTGCGCTCAACATCCTGTTCGCCAGACTTTGGACGAGATGAGAATTCCTCGTTCAGAACTACGGCCGATGCACCGCGCCCTTCATGGGATAATCCCCGGCTTGTCATCAACCCACTCGGGCAGATAGACCTTGCGGTGACTTACGCACACGGGACAACTTCCGCACAGAAAACATCTCCTTCGAGGTCGCCGACTTCGAAGACGCGTATCACGTCGATTTACTCGGGACGACCGGCCTCGCAAATTCATGGCGAACCGCACTACAACTCATGGTGCTGAAGATGCCCGTGGCCAGCAGGAGTCCTCATCCCTCCGCAGCGACGCTAAGCAAGCCTTCACCTGCGACAAGGAGAGCTGCGAGCTGGCTCAACACAGAAGCGGCAGTCGGGCGCGACAGCATCCGGCAGCGCTACAGTCTGAAGCCGATCAAGATCCAGTTCGGCGAAAAAAGCAGCAAAGTCGGAATTCAGCGGACTCTGACACGAAAGAAGATCCCCCTGGACCTTCCGACCTTCCAAGACTGCCTTAGTCGGGACCGGTCTCGACCCCAAAATAGGAAGACGCGCCTCGCATTCCAACCAACAAAGATATCTTCGCGTGGAAACCGTCCGACATGCCGGCGTACCAGGGAGGTGATCGGCATGCCCTACACGTAAAGCCAGACGCCAAGCCGGTCAAACAACGGGTGCGGGCGCTTCGCTCAAGACCGCAAGGATGCTATCCGGGAGGAACTCTTTCACCAAGCTCCTCGGAGCCGGCTTCATCAAGAAGTCTACCCCGGACTGGCTGGCCAATCCCAGTCCTGGTCGGAAGAAAAACGGTAAATGGCGTCATATGCGTTCGACTAACCGAGCCTCAACAAAGCGTGCCCCAAGGACCCATTTGGTCTTCCCAGGATAGATCAGGTGGTTGACTCCACGGCGGGGTGCGACCTACTCAGTTTTTTTCTCTGACTGTTATTCGGGATAGTCCTCATCAAATTAGCTTGAGGGAACAAGACTGTTTTTTAAAAACATCTTTCATCAGAGCCGTTTGGGAGCGTATTGCTATATCACAATGCCGTTCGGTCTGAAAAACGCAGGCGCAACTACCAGGGCTATTCAGCGGTGTCTGCACACTCAGATCGGGCGCAACGTGGAAGCCTACGTCGACGATGTTGGTGATCAAGTCTAAATCCAGACAGACCTCATCCCGACTTGGAAGAATTTTCCAAAACCTTCGAAGATTCAAGATGCTGTTGAACCGGACAGTGCACCTTCGGGGTGCCGTCTGGCAGTTACTCGGCTTCATTCTCGTCTTCGCACCGCGGCATCGAGGTAACGGAGAAGTCAACGCCATCAAGAACAGTCTCCTTTCGCTTCCGCTTTGTTCTTTTGTCAACCTCAAAGACATCCAGAAGCTGACAGGGCTGCATGTGGCGGACTTTTCTTTTTTTACTCCAGTCGGTTTATCTCCCGACTGGGCGGATACGGGGCATGCCTTGCTTCAAGCTCTCAAAAAGGCGGACACTCTCGGCTTTACCTTTCAGTGGACCCCGGAAGCCCAGCAAGCCTCGAAGACTCAAAGAATTCTCACATCACCCCGTGCTAGCGTCACCCCTGCCCCAGGAACCACTAATGCTTTATCTGGCGGCAACAACACAGGTAGTTTCAGCACGGTGGCTGGTAGTGAGCGATCCGAACAGGGTCATTTCAAAAAATACTACGGCCAATCTTATTTTGGTCACGAGGTCCTTTTTTCTTGCCGACTCCAACAAGCTATCAAAATTAAAGATACCCGCAGGTCAGAAGCTGCTATAACGGCCTACTCATCACAGTCCGAAAGCTGGTGCACTACTTCAAGCACATCAATCATCCACGGTGGTCACAGCGTTTCTTGTCACTGTCGGGGATGTCCTTCACAATCGCGAGGCCACCGGCCGGATCGCTAAATGGGCACTCGAGCTGATGGCGTTTGACATACCTTCCAGCCGGACAGCTATATAATCTCAAGCTTAGCCGACTATTCGTGGCCGAGTGGACAGAAGTTCATTACTCCACACCAACAACAAAGCTAGAGTACTTGGCAATGTACTTCGACGTTCCTTTGTTCTTACGGATGACGGCGGTGCCGGGGCTGGTGTCATACCTGACATCCCCCACTGGCGAAAAGTTGAAGTACGTACTACAATCCACTTCCCCTGGCTTCCACAACGTCGCCGAGTTACGCTCTTGTTCACGGGCTCCGCATCGCCATAATCACTCGGCACGTCGACTGGTTGTGCGCAGAGACTCCAACTCGTGGTCAACCAAGTCATGAAAGACTGGACCTGTCTCGACGACACAATGGCGGCATACTGTCAGGAGGTCCGCAAGTTTGGAAAACAAGTTCGACGGGCTGAAATCACACACGTCCTGCGTCAATACAACGACGCGGCCGATGAGCTGGCAAACATGGGATCCAAGCGAGAAGCGGTTCCTGACTGGAATCTTTGTCGAGCAACTTATGGAGTCATCAGTCAAGAGAAAACCGGCACAAGAGCAGTCGGAGGCGAGCCTACCCCCGACCACCGACGAAGTGCTGCATATGTCAAGACTGGAGGGGGTCCTGTTCTAAATTCCTCCTGGACGATGCAAACTCGACCAGAAGATCGCAATCAAGCTGAGCAAATCAAGCGTCGAAAGCAAAAGCTTCCCTGCTAGTCGAGAAGACCTGTACCGAAGGAGCGCATCGGTGTCCTCATGCGCTGTGTCACACACGAGGAAGGTAAGCAGATCCTGCATTCAATCACTCGGGCAATATGTGGCAACCAGCTGCAGCAATCCAGGACGTTAGTCGGAAAAGCTTACCGGCAGGGATTCTTCTGGCCACCGCACGTCACAGACGCCAAAGACATCGTTCGCAGTGCGAGGGTTGCCAGTTCTTCGCAAGACAGACAAATCTTCCCGCCAGGAACTCCCAGACTAATCCCATCTCTTGGCATTCGCAGTATGGGGGCTCGACATGGTCAGGCCATTCAAGAAAGCGCCAGGAGGGTTCCACACATTTATTCGTCGCAGTGGATAAATTCACCAAGTGGATTGAGGCTAAACCTGTCGCAACAATCACGGCGGCAATGGGCGAGCAAAGGACTTCATCTTGAGTATACTATACCGGTTTGGGGTCCCTAACCGCATCATAACCGACAACGGCACTCAGTTCGCGGCAGGCTATTCCAAGATTTCTGCGACGAC
The DNA here is from genome assembly GCA_003991445.1 of Oryza meyeriana var. granulata. Taxonomy (NCBI): domain Eukaryota; kingdom Viridiplantae; phylum Streptophyta; class Magnoliopsida; order Poales; family Poaceae; genus Oryza; species Oryza meyeriana. The sequence continues at coordinate 639,955 of RYFJ01000112.1, read as the reverse complement.
TTCGGCATCAAGATCTGCTATGCGTCTGTGGCACGCCCGCGGAGCAACGGGCAGGTTGAAGCGAGCCAACGGCATGGTCTTACAAGGCATCAAGGCAGGATATACGACGACTACAACCATATGCGGGTCGGTGGGTACAGAATACCATCCGTTCTCTGGTCTCTCTCAGAACCACGGTTAGTCGGGCAACAGGGCAATCCCTTTCTTCCTGGTCTACGGTACTGAGGCCATGCTACCGACGAGATACAGTTCGGCTCTCCGCGAGTCCGGGCTTACTCCGAAGACGATTCCAACAGCACCCGACTGATCGAATTAGATCAGCTGGAAAGAAGCAAGAGACGCCGCACAATCCAGTCGGCAAGGTATCTTCAAGGCCTGCGTTGCTACCACAATCGCAATGTCCGTGGCTGCCTTTTTGGTCGGGGATCTCGTTCTAAGGAAGATACAAACCACCAAGGACAGGCATAAACTATCCCCATCTGGGAAGGGCCGTTCATTATAGCCGAGGTCACGCGGCCAGGCGCTACCGACTGAAGACCAAAGACGGCGTCCTCATCACCAACTCATGGAATATAGAACAGCTACGTCCTTTCTATAGCTGAGTTTTACTTTTTCCATGTGTACAGTTTTTTCCTGACTCACTACGCCGCTTGTTCCAATCGAGTAGTGAGTCAGGGGCTGCATGTATATATGTGTTCTGTCAATAACATACAAGCTTATCTTACCTCGGTTATGAAGCCTTGCCACGACTGATGCGTTCCTGCCGAGTATAGCATCTTCCTCCGAACGATTTTTATCAAGTTCTATCGAACTAACTCGGTGCATGCTACATGGTCGGGTAAAGCTAATGACAACGAATAATAAGTTTTGGCGGCACGACACATATATTCACACATGATTGTATATGAAAGCAATGTATACACGACTGCAAAATATATTGCCTTTACAGACCCAGGTCTCGGGTAATCGCTTCAGCAGTCGGCTTCGCGCCTGTGAGATCAGCTCCAGCGCTTTCCTCGGGCGTCGTCTCCTCGGAAAATCCTCCCCGATGGCCTCAATGTCGCCCCTCGGGTAGATGGACTTGGTCATTGCTAGGGTCTGGGCCACGCCGGCGGCAACCCGCTCGTCTGAGTACCTTTTCAGGGCACTCGGCGCGTCCTCGAGACGCCCATTATTTGAGGAATTCTGCTACAGCTGGTCCCCACTGAGCGGGGGATCCACAAGGTCAAGGAGCCCTTCACGGACCCGACGAGGGCCTCCGTGACTCCTGATTGACTTATCTCCTCCGTGTAGAACCAGTACGGGCCTGGACGTTGGCTCTCATGCCTGCCCAGATCGGCCGGCAAGTAAGCTTGTCAGGTTCGGCTACACACAGGGTGACTAATGTATTGGCTGAGATCACAGTCGGGTTGAGGACTTACTTTTGTAGTCAACCTCCCACCCGGCCACGGTCTTCTCCAGTTCGGCCTTCTCCTTACCGAGCTCGACGACGGCCTTCTCCAACTCGGACTTCTCCCGGTCAAGCTCGGTGTTGGCCTTTGTCAGGTCGGCCTTGACCCTTTCAAGCTCGGCCTTGGCTTCCTCGGCCTCCTTCAGCTGCGACTCCCTCTCCGCTTTGAGGTCTGCACCACAGATTAGCCAAGAGCTCAATCACGCAGTCATGACACCACCAAGCAGTCGGATCGACGTAGCTGGATGATTACACCAGCGGTCCAGTCGGGGAGATATGCTCGAGGATTTTACCTCTGATCTTCTCGGCTAGGGCCCATGTCTCAGCCCTGAGCTGATCAGCGCCGCTCTTCAGCCAGGCCTCCCTCCTCGTGTGACGCGCCTCCATCTCGGCCTTCAATGCCCGGAGCTGTTGTAATTCCGTGAGGTGGGGAGCCATCTCGACCAGGATCTCTGTCATCGCCTCGTTGCGGTCGACGAGCTTCTGCTCAGGACAAGGAACAAACCGACGACAGAGTCAAACATCAAGACAAGAAGATTGCTGGAGCTTCACTACAAGAATCATACCGCGACCCCTTGGGACCCGTTGATGGCGGCACGAAGCAGGCTCTCGCGCTCTCTCCTTGCGACGACTTCATCAAGCCTGAAGCTTTTCATAGTGCCGTCGCGAGTGGTCCACGAGAAGGTCCGGGGCATCACACGTGGGGGAGCTTCGATCCGAGGCAAATGTGGAATCTCCGGTGGCGGCGGTAACGGCGACGATGGCGATGACGATAACCATGATGGCGACGGGGTCCTGGCCTCGGCATCGCCTTCCCCTACAACATTGGGGACCGGCTCGGGGGATCCGTCCCCCGCTTCCGCGACGTATGGTGCCTCGGAGGCTGGGGCCTCAGTTTCAACAGCCACCTCTCGGTCGAGTGGCGGTAGTGGCCCTGTAGTCGGAGCCACCTCGGTTTCAGCGACCGGGCTGGCCGCCGGCTCAGCAGGTGTGTTCGCTGCTGCTGACTCGGCTGGGGCGGACTCATCAAGCAGAGCAGATGGGTCGACCTTTTTGAGGTCGATATCGGCCCGCTTCCTGCACAACGAAGCAAGACATCAGGACTGTATTTTAACATACAGCGACTACAGAATGCTCGGAGTAGCGCACCTCTTGGAAAACTTCAGCTTCCTGCTAGCGTGCCCGCTCCCCGGCGAAGCGCTAGCATCGGCACTTGCCCCAGTCGGTGTCGTCGACGGCAGAGGCATATCGGCCTGAGTCGGCCTCGACTCTGGTACGGTTGGTTCGGGCTCCTTCGCCCCAATTGGCCTCTGCTCTGGTTGGCCCCTTGGCGGCGCTGTTGCTGAGTACGACAACGTCGAGCCCGAGCCAGCTGCTCTCAGCCTGGGACTCGACCGCGTGGGCGTTGTGGCAGCGGTGTCCTTTATCTTCAAGCTACCGCTCACGGCACGCGCTGTCATGGCCCCCTCGCCCCGATATAAAATTGGCTTCTTCCCCGCTCTCTTGGAGTCGGGTTGGGCATCAGAGGGACTCCTTGGCCTCTTCCTCGACGCGACCGCAGACAATGGACGAGAATCTTCATCAAATTCCTCATGCCACTACAATCAAGTCGACAAGATACCATCACGCAAGGTTGAACAATCATCGTTCCACAGGCGTTCACCACAGAAGAAAGTAGAAGGTTACCTTGGTCCGCGGCCGGATGAAGCTATAGGCAGCAACTCGGCGGTTATCATCTTCGGTGGCAACGACCCCTTCGGAGAAGTAGCCAAACAAGGTATCGGTTACTGCCCCCTTGTCCGCTGTCTCGCTGCTCACCCCGGGGATCGTGTTTACCTCTGAAGGCCCAGCCGAAAGCGCTTCTCAGCTTCAGCGGCTGGACGCGCCTCGTCAGGAAACGACGAGCCACCCAGGGCCCTGTCAAGCCGGCCCTCTTGAGGTCATCTATCTTCGTCAGCAATATGTGTGCCTGGCCCAGTTCTTCAAAGGTTGGCTCCGAAGACCAGCTTGGCAACACCACCAGCGGCATACCAGTAAACGGGCGCAAGGAAGGAGCTAGATCGGCACAGTAAAACCACTCCTTGTGCCAGCCCTTCAGAGAAGATTTCAAGGGCAAATCGATATATGTTTTCTTCCCATCACTCCTTAGTTGAAGACCAGCCCCCCCAATCACACTAATATTACTCTTGGAAGGCTGGGGCTTGACATGGAACAAGTGTCGGAAGAGGATGAAATGGGGCTCAACACCCAGAAAGCACTCGCAAAGAGTAACGAATATGGAGATTTGAAGGATCGAGTTGGGATTTAAATGCACCAACTCCAGCCCGTAGAAATCAAGGATGCGGCGGAAGAAATCAGACGACGGAAGACACAAGCCCCGATCAAAGAAAGAGGCGAAAACTACCGTTTCACCAGGCCGGGGGTTGGGGCTCGACTCATCCCTCGCCGACCGCCAACAGATCACTTCTTGGCTGGGCAACTTCAGCTCGCTCTCTAGCCGTTTCAGCTTCACCGAGCCGCAATCCGAGATCGGCCAAGAACTCCCTGGCGCACCCGCAGGATTCGTCGCCTTCGGCATGACTGGAGGTGTTGAGATTTGGGGGAAAGCAAATCGGGGGCTTGGAATAAACGAAGAGGATTGAAATCGCCCGAGTCCGGGTGGGGAACGGCTGCTGCTAACCCTAGCCGGGCGGGAGGCGAAAAGCTAGGCGCGAAGGTGGAAGATGAAGAGATTGGTTGCTTTGGGGAAGACGATGGAATCTTTTTCTCTCTCCCCATCCTTTTATAGCCTGTACCGACTAGATGGGCCCAGGCCTGCACAGTTGGTATTGGGCCGACAAGACATGAGTTCCTACAGTAGCATGCTCCATATGGGCCGCCCGCAGGCTGAGTTGAAATCATAGCGCTGGTGCTACCCACAGGAATCGATGAGGTAAACAGATATGCTTCATGAAAGCCTCACTGCTAAACATATATGTTTGGGTATCTGTTTTATCCACCAGATCTCGAGGATATATCCTTACAAGGATCACAAGCTGGTCTTCATTAAAATTGGGGATGCAGGTATCTTTCTCGGGAACACCTGACCACATAATGGATTTATTTTCATAAAGTGGTACTCGGCCTACATGCATGGCCATCAGTTGCCATGAGCAACATTATTCCAGCCGACATGACGCTGAAGAGTCTAACTTTCGAGTAGTGCACTACTCGGGAGAGACTATAAATATCTATTCCCGCTGACATGATGCGGAAGAGTCTAGCTTTTGAGTGGGACGCCACTCGGAAAAGACTATAAACTCATATTCCGACTGACATGAAGTCGAAGAGTCCTATATACGAGTAGCCTTCTACTCGGCAAGACTATAAATTATATTCCGGTTGACATGATACCGAAGAGTCTCATATACCAGTAGTAATCTACTCGGGAAAGACTTCCAGGTTAAAGATCTTTGACTTTATGTTTAATTGTCTTCACAATTAAGCACAAAGTCGGGGGCTACACCTAATAGGTGCGCCTATTCGGCGCACACTATTCATATATTTACATGAAGCCCTTCATAGCCTCGCTGCCAGCTGACATGAAGCAGGACTCTGGAAGACTTACTCGGACAAAGAGTACTCGGGAGCATCGCACTCGGGTAACCTTCACCGTGGAGGAAGAGCACTCGGCATCAGCTGTGACTCAACTATGAAGGTCTCAGGGGCTACTGTGGGAGCCATGGGCCCCGGGTACCTCACTACAAGCACATGGGCCACTCGGATAGAGGATGGGCCAGATCATGTAATTAGAGATAAGATAGCACCCGGCAGGCTGTGCCTTGTACAATAAGGAAACATAGCCTTAGTCGGATAGGATTCTATCTCTAATAAGGAAATCCCTTGGTCGTATCCGACTGGGATCCTTGCCATGTACCCCTGTCCCCTAGTATATAAAGGGAGGCAGGGCGCCCTATGAGGGCAACTCCAGATCATTGATCACAAATCCACCTCAGAGGAATAACACCTCAACTGGACGTAGGGTATTACCTCACAACGAGGGCCTGAACCAGTATAATTCCCTCGTGTTCCTCTGCAATCCACCGAATTCCAGGTCGCCGAGTACCCCCATAGTATTATTGCCGGTGCAAAGCATCGACAAGTCTCGTCAGCTTGGGGCTCTGGAACTGATTCACCTTCTGCCGGGCACCAACGGATGACATCGTGGCTTTGAAGTCGCAGCAACTTCTCCAAGTGCTCCATCTTAGACCGACCGCAATCCGAAGTCGGCCACGCCTCATTCGATGCCCCCACGAAATCTGAAGCCCTTGGCATGATTAAGGACGAGGAAATTTGGGGGAAAAGTCACTAGGGGCTTGGAATGGACGAAGAGAAGCGGAATCGCTCGAGTTTCAATGGGGAAGAGCCGACAATGGCGAACCCTAGTGAGGCGGGAGGCGAAATTTCGGCGTGGAGGATGGAAGACGAAACGATTGGTGGATTGGAGAAGATGAGAGAATTTTTTCTCTCTCCCGCCTTTTATAGAGCCATTTCCGATTCGTGGGCTTGGGCTTACACAGTCAGTACTAGGCCACCAAGATATGAGTTTCTACAGTAGCACGCTCAATGTGGGCCGCTCGCTGGCTGCGTTAAAATCACAATGCTGGTGCTGCTAACAGGAACCGATGAGATAAACAGGTATGCTTCATGAAGGCCTAATTGCTGAACACATGTGTTTGGATATCTGTCTTATCCACCAGGTATTGAAGATATACCCTTATAAGGGTCACAAGCTGGTCTTCATCAAAATTGGGGACGCAGGTATCTCTCAAAGTACACCTGACCACATAATGAATTAAAATTCATAAAGTGGTACTCGGCCTACATGCTTGGCCAACAGTTGCCATGAGCAAATCTCTTTCCAGCCAACATGACGCTGAGGAGTCTAACTTCCGAGTAGTGCACTATTCGGGAGAGACTATAAATATTCTTTCCAACTGACATGATGCTGAAGAGTCTAACTTCCAAGTAGGACGCCATTCGGGAAAGACTATAAACACATTTTCCAGCTGACATGAAGCTGAAGAGTCTCATATACGAGTGGCATGCTACTCGGCAAAGACTATAAATTATTTCCGGTTGACATAATACCGAAGAGTCTCATATACCAGTAGTATACTACTTGGGAAAGACTACAAGGTTAAAAGATCTTTGACTTTATGTTTAATTGTTTTCACAATTAAGCACAAAGTCGGGGGCTACACCTAATAGGTGCGCCTATTCGGTGCACACTATTCATACATCTAAATGGAGCCCTTTATAGCCTTGCTGCCAGATGACATGAAGCAGGACTTGGGAAGAAGAAGCACTTGGACAAAGAGTACTCGGGAGCAATGAACTCGAGCAGTCTTCGTCGTGGAGAATGAGCACTCGGCATCAGCTGTGACTCAACTATGAAGGTCTCAGGGGCTGCTGTGGAGGCCATGGGCCCCGGGTACCTCATCACAAGCATATGGGCTACTCGGATTGAGGATGGGCCTAGCCTTGTAATTAGAGATATGATAGAATCCGGCAGACTTTGCCTTGTACGATAAGGAATATGCAGTCCTAGTCGGGTAGGTTATATCTCTAAGAGGAGATCCGTTGGCTGTAATCCGGATGGGACTCCAACCTTATACCCCTGTCCCCCAATATATAAGGGGAGGCAGAGCGCCCCATGAGGGCAGAACAACACACATTCTCAAATGAATACATCACAACTAGACGTAGGGTATTACCTCACATCGAGGGCCTGAACCAGTATAAAATCTCCCCGTGTTCCTTTGCAATCCACCGAGTTTCGATCCGCTGAGTAGCCCTATAATCATATTACCGGTGTAAAACATCGACACAGACTCACTAAAGTAGCCCATTTTATATCAGTCAAGACAGTCTGCTCCGGGAGTTGGTTAGCAGAACTTTACATGGCCCGGATTGTATGTTTGCATGGTGTGCCACGCAAGATAGTGTCGGATAGAGGAAGCCAATTTACTTCTAAGTTTTGGCAGAAACTTCAAGAAGAGATGGGCACCCGGTTAAACTTTAGCACTGCCTATCACCCACAGATGGATGGGCAAACTGAGCGGGTCAATCAATTCCTAGAAGACATGTTGAGAGCTTGTGCCATAGACTTCGATGGAAGTTGGGACAAGAGTTTACCATATGCAGAGTTTTCCTACAACAACAGTTATCAGGCAAGCCTTCAGATGGCCCCGTTTGAAGCACTGTACGGAAGGAAGTGACGCACCCCTCTCCTTTGGGATCAAACTGGAGAACGGCAAGTATATGGAACTGACATTCTGCGAGAGGTAGAAGAGAAAGTAAAAATTATACAGGAGCGCCTATGAGTAGCTCAGTCTCGTCAGAAGAGCTATGCGGACAATCGTAGGAGAGTTCTCGGTTTTGAAGAAGGTGACTATGTGTACCTCTGAGTTACGCCACTTCGGGGAGTTCACTACTTTCAGACGAAAGGGAAATTGGCACCGCATTATGTGGGGCCATACAAGATATTGGGTCGACGAGGAGAAGTTGCCTATCAACTAGAGTTGCCTCCCACTTTGGCTGGAGTGCACGATGTCTTCCATGTGTCCTAGTTGAAGTGCCTACGAGTGTCGACCGAAGAAGCTGATCCGGAACAGATAGAGATACACGAAGACTTAACATATGTCGAGAAGCCTATCTGTATCTTGGAGACCAATGAGAGGAACACTCGGAACCGGGTGATAAGGTTTTGTAAAGTACAGTGGAGCAATCACTCGGAAGAGGAAGCAACATGGGAACGCGAAGATAAATTGAAGTCCGCTCACTCGTATCTCTTCGCCTGATCTTCCGAATCTCGGGACAAGATTCTGTTTAAGGGGGGTAGGTTTGTAACAGCTTGAAATTACCTAATTAAATAATTGTGTAAAAAAAGGGAATTTTAGAAATATATTTAAAAGCCTCAAGGAGTGCAAATAATAAAAACAGAGAAAAATCTTAACAAAAATGGGACTGGAAATAATTTTAGAAAATACTTTGCTTAATTATCTATTTCCTAGATTTTTCTAGGATCTATTTGAGCAAGGAAAGTATTTTTAATAATTGGAACAAGCATCTCAGTGATTAAATAAAAGAAAAACAAAATAAAATCCCTTCCCAGCCTCTGGGCCGAATTCGGCCTGGCACTATGCACTTAACCCCTCCCTCGCGCGTCTTGGCCCACGGCTTGCAGCCACCCGCGCCTCTCCGTGCCACTGACAGGTGGGGCCCACCTGTCATCCCCGACCATGAGTCGGAGAGCATTGTGCTGCTCCAACGCCGCCGCCATGAATCCCACTCCAATTCGGCCTCTCCGAGTGGGGTTTCCCCGAATTTCTTGAGAGGTTTTTATCCCCGTAAACCCCTCGTCCTGTTCCCCCTAAAATCGCGGAGGATAGATCCTAGAACTGTCGTCTATCTAAGCTCATTTAGCTTTCGGTCTCTAAGGTTGAACCCTAGCCACCACCGCGCTGTATCCGAGCCAATCTCGCCTCCCCTCCACTATAAATAGCACCTCCCGGCGCCCTCCTCCCTCTTTCTGCCTCAACCCTAGCAAATCCTCGCCACCCCTGCCCTAGTGCCGTGAGTTTTTCGCTCCGCCATTGCTGCCAAGCTCCAGCTTAGCGCCGCCATCGCCCTAGCCGTCACTAGCGCTCGCCTCCGCTTCTGTCAGCACCGCTAGCACATGAGAGAGCTAGGCCGCCACCTCCTCACCCCCGAAGACCACCGGAGCCGCTACGCCGCCGAGGACCCGAGGTGCTCTGCTGCTAGAAGCACGACGCTGGGCACTCCCGTCGCCGCTCTTTGTCATTTTATGCACAGTAAGGATCGCTGTTAGTCCCTCTATCTCTCTGTGCCCTAGCCCTGCGCCGTCGAGCCGTCGATCACCGACGACCATAGGGGCATCAGCTGCAGTCGCCTTTGCCGACGTGGTCACCGACGTGGATGCCGTGTAGGAGCCAGCGCAGCGCCACGTCAGCCGCAAGATCGATCCTGGCGGGTTTAATCCTAGCCGTCCGATCCCTCCTAGTTAGATCCCCGCCATTAGATCTTTAGGATAGATCCTAGCCGTCCGATCTAGGTTGGGTTAGATCTCGGCCCTCCGATCCATCTCAAAACCCCTAATCAATCTGAGCCGTCCGATCTAATCCTTTTTAATCCAAGTGTTGAAATCTCTATGGACCTCAGTAGACTTGGTCTACCGTAGACCCGTGCCTTTTCTCTCACTAACCGGTGGGGCATAGGTGTCAGCCGCCCTTTAACTTAGTGCTGACGCCATAAATCCTTTTTTTGAATTAAATTAAATCATAAATGACGTCATAAATCGATTTAATTCTTTTAAATAGGCTTTAAAAGGATTTAAACTTCTAAAATTCATAACTAATTCATCCGAACTCACTTTGGGGTGATTCAACATGCAAAATTCATTAAAAATCAAGATCTTAAAAATATAATATTGTATTGTTGATGTGTGCTTATGTACTGTTTTGCTCGTTTTTGTTTGTTGCCTTTAGCCGCCGACGTTCCCGAAGAGTTGGGATTTCTCGAGGAGAGTTCGGGAGCACTTGCAGAGCAGCAAGGCAAGTCACACAGATCCCTCAACCCCTTTGAGCATGTTGTACCTATGTTTTAAGCTATATTTTCCTTCAACTATATATTTATTTTTATAATGTCATCAAGAAGGGAAACCTTTATCCTTGGTTATGGCCTTGTTGATTTGATTACCTGTCATTGTGCCTATGGGAGCAATGTGACTAGCTAGCTTTAATTATTGGTTAGCTAGAATAATTCTAGGATCTTGCTTAGTCTTGCATAGAAACTGTAGCATAACATATGGGCAATCATTTAAACCTTGAGTAAAATGTCCAGTTCACATGAAATAATGACTTAGTTCACGACTGTGGCCGTGGGAGTTTAATTTAATGGTCCACTAAATTTTGACTAAAAGGTGGGTTGTGAGCACCATGATTGTGACTGTTGCTAGATGTGCTCATGACACTTAAGGACCAGTTCGCGAGCTATCTTTGTGAAGCAATACTCGTACTAATCACAAGTCAGAATGGGTAATGGCGGGAACTAAAGTGTGATCCGTTCAACCGGAGGCCCTAGGGTGTGTTGTGGCTGTGTCAATAAGTCCATGTTTTGGGTGTTGAATCGTCTTCCTGTCTAGGAACCTGATCAACCCTACCGGAGACTAGTGGTCCAGCGGGTGGCTCTCTTGTTGAGCAGGTTACATAGAGGGTCCTGTCACAACTCCTTTCCGAGGTACCATGGTGGTATTAAGGCGCACAGTGATGTATTGTGGAGTTGTGTCTTGTGGGTAAATTGGTACACCTCTGGCAAGAGTAAAATTGTTTGAATAGCCGCACCCGCGGTTAATGGGCGGCCTAGCAATGTTTTTCATGATTAGTCCCACACTATCTTATATCAAGAATGAGTGATGGAACTTGGCTAGCTCCAGGTTGGAGTGGTTGGTCCTATATCGCTTTGGAGAGCGGTATAGTGTTGGTTAATACTGTTTAATGATTAATGTTTTATTATTCTCTTAAATGTTTTATTAAATATTGTTTATGCAACTTGAGCCATATTATGCCATCCTTTGGATATCATGTGCACTTGCATATTTGCTATGTGGCTTGCGGAGTATTTCATGTACTCAGCTTGCAATCAATAATCATCATCAGAGGAGTGCTACAGCGAAGAAAACTTCTTGGAGGACTAAGCAGGAGCCTAGTCACGTGCGTGGAGTGGGAGTTGTCCATAGTTTATTTCTGCTGCTTAGACTTTATTATTCTGAGAGGTGTCATTCACCTCTATAATAAATACAGTCGTTATGTAAACAATAACTTTATTATTAACTTTGTCATGTGTGCCTCGGTTGATTCTTGGACGAGGATTTACACACAATAAAGCACCTGAATTTTGGATGGAAATTCCGGGTGTGACAAGAGGAGAAGTCATGCTCAATTATAGAGGTAGAACATGTCAGCTTTGCAGGGCAGAACAGGTTTAGTAGGATGTTTGTAGCACTCAAACCATGTGTGCAAGTGTTTTTAAATGGATGCAGGCCATATCTATGCATAGACTCTACTGTTCTCACTGGCAAGTAGAGGGGGCAATTGGCATCTGCTATTGCTATTGATGGACATAACTAGATGTTTCCAGTTGCATATGGTGTGTTTGAATCAGAGAGTATATAAAACTGGGCTTGGTTCATGGAAAAGCTCCACATGGCTATTAGTTCTCCTATTGGGTTTGTTATATCAAAAGATGCTGGTAAAGGTATAGATGGTGCAGTTACCAGGGTGTTCACAAATGAAGTTGAGCATAGGGAGTGCATGAGACATCTGGTCAAAGAACTACCAGAAGAGGTTTAGTGGTGAAGTTTTTAAGAGAAACTTGTGCCCAGCATCAAGGACATAAAGGCATGACATATTTGAGATGCACTACAATTCAATGAAAGAATCATGTCCTAAAGCAATCAAGTGGATTGATGACTTCCACGAGCACTTATGGGCTAGAAGTATTTTCCACTACAATCAAATGTGATTATGTCATAAATAACATAGCAGAGACATTCAACAGCTAGATAAGGTTAGAGAAATCACTTCCTATTATTGATTTGATGGATAAGATTAGACAAATGATCATGGAGAGGATTTGTGTGAGGAGAAGGCTTGCTGATAAGTTAACTGGTAGAATTCTACCAAATGTCATGAAGACATTGTATGCTAAGACTAGGAACTTAGGATACAAACTTTACTCATCTCATAGTCATACAGGGGAAATAGGAGGCATTGGTAGGGATCTGAAGACATGAAGGCACATTGTTGACTTGAATTCTCAAGAATGCAGTTGCAAACAGTGGCAGTTAACTAGCCTTCCTTGCACACATGCTATATTTCTCAAAATTTCAAGGAGGGGGTTGGACTTAGAACAATTTGTACATGGATACTACTCTGTGGACAGTTTCAAATAGGCCTATGCTAGATGGGTGGCCCTAATGCTCGACAAGACACAATGGCCCAAGATGAATGTGGCTTCAAGTTATATCCTCCTTTGAAGAGGTCTGCAGGAAGGCCTAGAAACATGAGGATTAAAGGAGTGGAAGAAAGAGGTCCAGACAAAAAAAAGCACAGATGCAAGACATGTGGTCAATTTTGCCACATTATGAAGACATGTAATGAGCCAGTTGATGATCTTTCTACCCCACCACCAGTAGCACCAAAGCCAAGGAGAAAAAGAGTCAAAAAGGGTGTAGTTAAGGCACTTTCAATTCCTATGATGGAACCAATTTCAGCATGTTTGTAAGTTACCTATGTCCAAATGTTCCTAAATGTCTCTAAATGTTCCTACTGTGCATTACTACAAGTTTTTTGTTTTTGTGTTCTACCTATTCAGGTCCACGGCTTCAAGGCAACTTGCATCTGAGGTAACTCAAACTAGTCCAATCACAGGAAGCAGGGCTAGAGCACTTAACCTTATGTTGCAACTTCAAGTCAAACTCAAAAGAAGGCTAGGGGCAAAGGACTCCACCAGAGTAAGAAGGCATCTGACTGAACTTGTATGGAGCTGTTTAGTTTTAAGATAATAGCCTAACCTAACCTACTTTTATTTGCCCCAAGGTGTTGTTTGTGTGCTTGTCTAAACATCTATAGATGTCTTTTGTGCAAGACCATGGTGAATGGCATGTATGACTTGGTAATCTTGTGAAACCTAAAATCTGTCAACTTGTGGTGTTTGGAGCTTGAAATCTATGAATTTGTGCTTGTTTTACTGTTCAATATGTTGTTGTCTTCTGAACTTGTTGAGGGCTAGATCAATATGTCAATATGTGCAATTGAGATGTTCTGCTGCCAAATTTGTTAAAAAAATTAAGCTGAGATGCTACCAAAATTTTCCCAAACCAAACAATACATCCACCACCAATTTTGCACTCAGTACTCCAAGTCAGCCATCACACTCAGTACATTGCTAGCAATTTTGCACTCTACTTATTAACAACCACCACCAATATTAACAGCAACAACAAAGCTTGTATAGCTCCAAGGTACACTAAAATTCGTTCTCCTGCTCTACATGACCTTAATTAAGTAACCACAGCCCCCATCGACGACATCGCTTCATCAGGATTTAACACTACTCGCTCTCGCTAACGATTTAACACTAGTCGACCTTCATTTAACATTTGTTCATACTGCGGTTCCCACATGAAGAACCTGCACGCAAACTCTATCTACAAAATGATCACTGAATGCCATCACTTCTCCACCAAATCCACAATCCATCAAAGAAGAAGTAAGATGCTTACATGTTCAAGCTTAGCACACTTGAAGAACTTCTTGTCTGGGTTTGCCGAGTCCTCGAAATCCTTGCCTCTACCTATGTACCACACAACAGACATGGAACCAAGGGCAAATCAACACTATGACGGGTACGCACAGACAAAGAAGACCCCGCGTACAACGAGCTATCCATCTTTGCCCCACTGCCTTTCGACATTGCTCGCTGCAGGTTCTGCTAGAGCTAGGCACAAGTCACCGCTTCACTGCACCGCAGCCGGTCGTCGTTGTGGAAGCCACCTGTCGCCATCGTTGCCGCTGCCGTGGGAGCCGCCTCAGGTTGTCGCCACCGGTCGCCACCGCCATGGGAGCCGCTAGTCTAGGGTTTACAAGAGAGAGGAATTGGGGGAGAGAAACCCAGCCCGGGTCTGGTTCGAACCAGACCCAGCCAGGTTAACAGCACGCTGGCCCGAGGGGCAATCTTGTCTTTTAGACATATTTCTCTCTCCATTTTCACTGGAAATAAAAAAATAATAGGCATAGTGTCCTCCAACAAATTACCAAATTTTGGTGGTGTCCTCAAACAGCTTCACGTTTTTCAAGTGTCCAGCAGCAAAGAGCAGCAACTTTAGATGTCCTTATCAAAATTTGCATTTAAAGGAGTATTCGATAATTACTGGTGGGTTGTAACTATTTAGAAGTCATAGATAGATAATATGTTATTTAGTATATATATATATCTACAACAAACTTCTCTATTTTACAAATTTGGACTTGAATAAAAAATTAGATGAGATATTTTTATAATTGAGTGCACATTAAAGAAAGAAACATTGATATTAAAAGGTGCAGCATTTTCTTCTGGTTTATTTTGTTGAGTGACCAATCAAGCTCCGGAATACAATGCACTCCCTCCTCCCCAAAATATAACAACTTCTAGAGTTTAAATTTGTCTCAAATATAACAACTTAGTACTTGTAAAAGGTGACATTTATCACTAAACTACTCATAAAACCCCTTGTTTTTATTATCACCTAACCACTCCAGGTTCACACACCACCCATCCCGAGGAGACAAACAAGTCTTTTTATCCCTCTCTTTAATAGTCGTGCTAAGATCTAAAACTTGCTATCACTACCACAGGCCCCCTTATCAGTGCCAGGCCTTAAAGCCCATCAGTGCCGGGCACTGGAATCCTGGCACTGATGAGGCCCATAGGCCTGGCACTGACAATGACTCACCGAGGGTAGGGGCCGGCCCCCGGGACCCCTTCAATGCCGAGTAGCTAGTACCCGGCACTAATGAACTTAAGCCATCAATGCCGAGTAGGAGTAATACCTGGCACTGATGACCTAATGCCATCAGTGCCGAGTATTACTCCTACCCGGCACTGATGACTTGGTCCCAATAAAAAAATATAAATAATTTTCAAATTTTTTGGCCAGAACGAAAGAATAGTAGTCGATCGTTTTGTACGTATCGAAGTTTGTACAGGTCATTAAATTAATTGTATAGTACTATTACTAAGTCATGAATTAATTATACATCGTATGCAGTCATTATTCAAACATCGGATAAACATTACATATCGTCTTTGACGTTATAGTTACAACAAACAGAAATTATTTCATCTCTGAGCTACTTGATAGATCGATATCTTCATATGGTGGTGGCGCTCCTTGTTCACTCGCTGGCCGACCGTCCCTGGACATATTGTGTGTGTCTTTTGGGTTGATGATTTCCCTAATGATAAAGCCAGCAAGTTCATCCTAAAGGTCCCAGATCTGAAGATCCGTTAAGGCACTTGTATCTAAATGATCTCTCTGCATGCGAAACAATTAGCATATCAGAAAAACTTTTGAATCTATTAATACAATTATTCAATAAATGTGTGGCTATAGGAGATATATACCTCTTCTTCATCCATAAATAACATATCATCAGAAAAGTACATCATCTGGCGCATAACATAAAATGCACAACGGTTGTTCCCTAGTGGTTGTACGAGGCAAGGAAATCCAAGCCTGACACTAAATCTTTCTATTTACTTGGCCTGTTGTAGTGTCCGAATGCCATATTCAGGGCATCGATGACCTCCTGAAATTTTGATTACGCTTTTCGACGAGAATCCATGACAATGATGTGATCAGTACGCATATTGATGACAAGGAGTAGCCAATGAAAACTGCGCACATGTGTACTTAATTAGATGGGTATTTCGTCGGAATTTAGTATGAAATCCAAATGGATAGAGAGACACGTACTTGGCACAATATGGCAGCAGAACTGTGTCAGATTTGGACTTCTGCAATGTCAATGTCCTCGCTAAGTAGTCCACAAC
Organism: Oryza meyeriana var. granulata; assembly: GCA_003991445.1. Classification (NCBI taxonomy): domain Eukaryota; kingdom Viridiplantae; phylum Streptophyta; class Magnoliopsida; order Poales; family Poaceae; genus Oryza; species Oryza meyeriana. The sequence continues at coordinate 623,847 of RYFJ01000112.1, read as the reverse complement.
ATTTACAAAGTTGTTGACCACATACGTTTTGTTCACACATGAAGGATCGATAAAACCAATTGGGAGTTTGTTGCTCCTGACTTTCATCATGCACCTTCTATAAAAGGAAAGGATGTTGGATATACAATCGAAGGAAACCAAATACGAATTCATATTACTTCGTTGTCTACGTGACTATAATAGTACTTACAAGACCCAGAGCTGCATTATACTGATGTCGAGGGCGTCTTGTTGGTAAAATTGGAATAGGTTTCTAAAACCTACCCGCACCACCCATTCACCGTGGTGGAAATCATCATCAGTATAGTATGCATCGAGAAGGTTGTTGCCCTTTTGCGACTCCTGTATGTACCAGTGGTGTAATCTCCTCATCTGGGTCAGTAGGCCGGAGAGTTGGCTTGGATCAACCAATGGATATCTAATTTTGTATTGATATGCGAGTGGTTCTAGGGGGCATTAAAGTCTTTCCTTGGGCATTCTAATCCATGACCTGCCTTGAAATTTTTAATAGATTCCTACCACAGGTGCTTTTTTCCCACAACTCTCTCATAATCTGATGGCATCAGCTGTGGAGTGCCCTGTCTCTTCACCATGGCAATAAAGAATTGTTGGATCTTAGGATGCATGGGTTCTTTCTTCTCCTTCTCTGTAGGACGGAGGAGCGACGTGATACTACCGCTCATCTCCTTAGAACCCGGTGGAGTTGGCTCACGAAACTGTTCTTTGATCTTCTGCAAAGATGTCGATTTCGTCGATCGCGCTGACTTGTTAGAAGTAGCATCACAAGCCCTCTTTTTGTTTGTTGGTTGAGGTGGAGGTGGAGATGGCGGTGTAGGACTCTTCTGGTGTGGTTCCTCTAGTGATAACATGCGTCCGGGATGATGTGAAGATAGAACCTTGTCATCGTCCAGAACGATGTACCGCTTCGGCCATGCGATCCGATTATGTACCGCCTGCCCCAGAGTTATTACATCGTCCTCCGGTCAAATCTCTAGTCTTACGTTCTCGTGCTAGGGCTTCACAATCTCCACATCAACCCTGGCATACCCATCTGGAAGCGGAAGCCTGTGTAACACCTGCATGCTCTCACATGGGTATGCCGTGCCCTCAGCCACCTCTTTGCTGAGAAGCTTCCATGGTATGTGGAGCTTGCATGAAGTTGGTCTCGTTATCTCATCGACGGGATATGTTGTGTTGCACTGCTGTACTTGGTGCTCAGTAGATGCATAGCTGCTCTTCTTACGATCGACTGGGCTCGCTTCTGCTGGGCTAAGCATTACTGTCACGCCTGCTTGCATTTGAGTATTATATCTACCCAGCACAGATGGTCTTAAACCCTAAAAGTCTCCCAATTTTGTCATGACATTTTATTTGTAATTTTTATTTCCAATGGAATAAAATAGTACTAAAAATAAATACTAAAAGCATAATTTGTCCTGACATTTTATTTGTAATTATTATTTCCACTGGAATAAAATAGTAATAAAAATAAATACTAAAAGCATATTTTGTTGTGTCTCTAATTTATTTGTAATTATTATTTCCAATGGAATAAAATAGTAAATAAAATAAATACTAATAGCATAATTTGTCGTGATATTTTATTTGTAATTATTATTTCCAATGGAATAAAATAGTAATAAAAAATACTAAAAACATATTTTGTCATCACATTTTATTTGTAATTATTATTTCAAATGGATTAAAATAGTAATAAAAATAAATACTAAAAGCATATTTTGTCGTGACATTTTATTTGAAATTATTATTTCCAATGCAATGAAATACTAATCAAAATAAATACTAAAAGCACAAAAGAAATTTAGACATTACTTCAAATATTATACCAAATATTACATGAATACAATGATTAACCATGGATACATGGGCATCAATAATTAAACATAAAAACTAGATTATTATCTCTATTTTGCCGGAACAAGCACGCCCTCCTGATGATCACGACGTACGTATGTGGCATCATTATCGGGCAGATCTTCATCACCCATGTTGACGTTGACAGCGAAGGGAGGTACCTCAAAATCCTGAGTGTAGTCTTCTTCGTTAACAACATTGTCAACTCCGACGATCTTTTTTTCTCTTGAAGAACCACATGGCGTCCCTTGGCTGATTTGTCAATCACATAGAAAACTTGTGTTACGTCATTGGCAAGTATGAATGGCTCATAATTGTATCCGACTTGCTTTAGATTTATGATAGTCACTCCATCTTTTCCAATCCTTATGCCCTATTGATATTGACCCATTGGCATCTAAATAAAGGGACTTTAAGAGCTCCATAGTCGAGCTGTCATATATCATTTATGACTCCATAGTATGTATCCTTGTGACCATCACTGTTGTAGGCATCAATGCAGACAACACTGTTCTGGTTTGTACTCTTCGCATCTTGCCTCTTCATATAGAAAGTAAACTCGTTAATAACATATGCTTCGAATGTCAAGATTGTGTTAGATGGTCCCCAAGCCAAATGTCTCAGCTGCTCATTGTCTGTGCCCGTATTAATGATATGTACTTTCAACCAATCACCGAAACGAAGCCTATGTTGCTTCAAGATCCATGCTTCTGACCTTGTATGATTTTTTCTTCGCAGTATGTTCAAGTGAATGTCGAAATATGGGGACACTACTACCGATTGATGCGGCACCACGAAATGGGCTTGCCGAATCGATACGACATCGGGAGCGTACATTGATTTCTGACCAATTGTTCCTTTACCATGTAGCCTCCATGGTTTGAGATCCATATAGTCGATACAGAACTCGACGACCTCCTCGGTTGAAATACCCTCGACAATGCTGCCTTCCGGACAGGACCTATTACGGACAAAACCCTTCAAAACCCCCATGAGCCACTCGAAAGGATACATTTGGTGCATATACACGGGGCCTAGGATTCTAATCTCCTTCACAAGGTGAATGATGAGATGCACCATGATGTCGAAAAACGATGGAGAAAAACACATCTCTGGCTAGCATAGCATAATGACCACGTCTTCCTAAAGTTTGTGCAACGCTGTAGGATCCACGATCTTTTGTGAGATAGTATTGAAAAATGCACACAATTTTGTTATTGGTCCACGGACCATCTTCAGGAGAATGCCTGTTATCGCAATGGGATGCAGTTGTGTCATCATCACGTGACAATCATGTGACTTCATACCAACTAATTTCTTCTCTTTCATATTGACCTTAGTTCTAATGTTGGATGAGTAACCAGATGGTACCTTCACTCCGTGTAAGCATTCGCAAAAGCTAGTTTTCTCGGCCTTACTGAGGGTGTAGGAGGCAGCCGGGAGGTAGTGACCATCACCATCTTTTTCTTGAGGGTGCAATTTTTCTCTGATCGCAAGTTCTTTGAGGTCATTTCTTGATTTGAGTGTATCCTTTGTTTTTCCAGGTATATTCAGCAAGATCTCGATAAGGTTGTCATAAACATTCTTCTCGATGTGCATGATATCGATCGCATGTCGAATATCTAGATCCACCCAGTATGGCAAATCCCAAAACAAAGATTTCTTTTTCACAGAACTGGCACGTCATTACGTGATGGTGCACTGCAACATCCCCTGCCAAGGGTAATTCTGACGTCCTTCACCTTTTGGAATATCTGTTGTCCGGTTTTATGCTTAGGAGCCGTACCATCTTACTTGGTCTCATCAAACTCTCTCTTGTTCTTGCGGTACAGGTGGTGTGAACGGAGGAACCTCCGATGACGCATGTAAATCATTTTTCTTGAGTTGGGGAGTCATAGGTGCACAGTGTCATCCAAGTATTACACGCATACGTTGGCTCCTTTCACGGTCTATCCTATGAGGTTGCCTATCACCTGGTAATCGTTGATTGTGACGAATAACATTGCACATAAATCAAAGTAGGTCCTTTTGTACGCATCCCATATCTGTACGTCATTTGTCTAAAGCTCGACAAGATCTTCCACCAATGGCTTCATGTACACATCAATATTGTTGCTGGGTTGTCTTGGCCTTGGATAATCAGTGGAATCATCATGTACTTGCGCTTCATACATAGCCAGGAGGGAAGGTTGTAGATACAAAGTGCCACTAGCCAGGTGCTATGACGACTACTCATATCGCCGAACGGATTCATTCCATCCGTACCAATCCCAAATCTTATATTTCTTTTCTGACGCAAACTTGGTGTACTTCCTATCAATGTTTCTCCACTAGGCCCCATCGGCTGGGTGCCGAAGCATTCCATCTTTCTTACGCTCTTCAGCGTGCCATCGCTTCATCTTCGCATGGTCTTTGTTTGTGTACAGACGCTTGAGCCGAGGAATTATAGGAAAGTACCACACCACTTTTGCTGAGATTCGCTTCTTACGCTTCTCACACTTGTCCGCTTCATCGATACCGTCCATGTGTTTGTATCGTGATACCTAACATACCAGGCATGCATCTAGATCTGCATACTCTTTGCGATAAAGAATGCAATCATTTGAACATGCGTGTATCTTTTGAACTTTTAGTCCTAGTGGACAGATTACCTGCTTAGCCTGGCACGTTGTCTCTGGCAGCATGTGATCCTCTAGAAGAATCTCCTCCAAGAGAGACAGTAGCTCTGTGAAGCTTTTATTTGACCAGCCTTGAGCTGCAAACAGTGACAAGACCGCATGCAATTTTGTCTCGTTGCAGCCGGAAAAGAGAGGTGTCTCATTGTCCCTACGCATGCGGTCAAACTTCTCTCTTTCCCTATCGTCGATCTTGTACTCATCACCCTCCCCGTCGCGTAGCATCTGATCCAGACCAACTTCTGCGGGGAGGTCATTGACCGACAGAGATGGACCATCATCATCAAATTCCCGTCCCTCCTGATTAAATGTATCGATACTCGCCGCACTAGGTGTCTCATTCTCATTTTCACTGTGTTTGCTCCAACAGGTATAGTCAGGCATGAAACCACGTATCATCAAGTCTTCATGAATTTCTTGCATAGAAATATCTCTCCCGTTCTTGCAATCAATACACGGGCATAGTATAAAATTGACGTTTTCTCGAACCTTAAATTCCTCCGCTGTGCTTAGAAATATAGCTACTCCATTAATATACTCTACAGAGCTGCGTTTTGAATTGTACATCCACCGATGAACCATCTGTATAATTTCATAAGAATTATATAAATTGCAAATATCTTGTTAATAAATGATCCAATATTTCACAGCATTAATTGTAATTATTATAACGCATACAGAGGAAAAAAATTAAGCCCATTAATTTTCAAACCATATTGCTCGAGGTGTGTAATTATTTATGGCTGTAAAAGATAAAGTAAATAAACACTTGACAACATTGATATATAAAAGGAGTAAGAGTGCAAAAATTATACTTAATTACCTCTCGAGCTTCCAAAATAAGCCAAAAAGAGCATCCAAAATACTAAGATTCAAAAAAATGACAAAATTAATTGCAAATATCTTGTTAATAAATAATCTAATATTTGCAGCATTAATTACAATTATTATAACACAGAGGACAAAAAATTAAACCCATTACATTTCTATTATATTGCTCGATGTGTGTAATTAGTTATGGGACATAAGAAATATTGTGAATAAACACTTGACAATTTGATTTATAAAAAGAGTATGAGTGCGGAAATTATACTTACCTCTCGAGCTTCCAAATATCAAAAAGAGTTTCCAAAATTCCAAGAATTAAAAAAAGACAAAATTTCGCGCCCCCTTTCGAGCTAGATGAGCAGAACTGCCTGTTCTGCTATAGCAACTCGAGAGGGAAAGATGGGAGTGGCAGATATTTATAGGGTCAACCATCAGTGTCGATTGGTATTACCAATCGGCACTAATAATATACCCATCAGTGCCGGTTAGATCCACCAACAGGCACTAATGGGTTTGTCGTTCAAAAGGCACCGCCCAACGACTCCACCGGCACTGATTTGAGTCTCATCAGTGCCGGGTGGAGCCACCGACAGGCACTGATATGGGGGCTACTCATCAGTGCTGGTTGGTGCCCCCAACCGGTACTGGTGAGTAGGTATCAGTGCTGGTCTTTTTATTTGGGCAGGGGCGGGGCGAGGCGGGGAGCGGGAACGTCTTATTAGTGTCGGGTATTAAGTATCTGGCATTGATATGTCGGTCAGAATAAAGTGTTCTGTGGTAGTGTATATTTTGAAACGGAGGGAGTACATGAGTTTGAGAAATGTTCTCTCTAAACAAGTTTGGAACGAACTAAGCTTGTGCCCGAAACATGTCCCGTGGAGCTGGCTCCAACTAAAATGTTGAAAACCTCACATGATTTCTCCAGCATAATAGTAATAGCGTAATACTTACCAAAACCCGGTCCAACAAAGATGGTGATCTGACTACCGTATAACAATATTCAAAATTAAATAGAATGACGTGGGTGATAAATGAACGAAAAAAAATGTGCACGTCTTTACTCGTGTCTATATTGTGTATATTTGTGCATCGTTGATGCTGATTCAATATTTGAGATTCCATATTGAAAGATATAAAATTCACCTGTATTTAGTTAAGAGATGCCATGAACTGTTAGGTTAAAACTAAAACTGACTTCTGTTCACAAGTGCTTCTTGGCAGCTTATTTTCTCCTATTCCATGTGCACGCTCCCCGAACTGCTAAACGGTATATTTTTTACAAAAAAATTTTTATATGAAAGTATCTTTAAAAAATCAAATAGATTCATTTTTCAAGTTTTTAATAGTTAATACTTAATTAATCACGTGCTAATGATATTTCTCGTTTTACATACGACTTATAAAAAATAAGCTATATCAAACACCACTTGACCGGTCAAGATGAATATGATCACTGTCATAAATTTCTATGGCAAAAATCGAATTTAAAATTTTGTATCTCAAAACAATACCTCCATCATTTACCTTTCAGTTTATAAGCCACCACTAAAATTTAAATTTTAAAAAATAATTTTGAAGTTGATTTAGGGTTTTTTCCATCGTACTTTTTTAGTATTTATTTTTAAATCACTAAGGATATATATATATATATATATATATATATATAATTTTTATTAATAAATTATTTTTTTCCGATAACCGGTTAGTCTAAGCGAAACGGTGGACTTGAATGCGTTTTGCGAAGGAAATGATAAACCGTGCAAATGTGTGATGATCAGTGGCCCAATGGCAGTGGTAGTGGCAGTAGCGTAGGGCACCCTGGAAGCACGCGGGCAGCACGTGAGCAGCGGCGGAACCCTCTCGAGGCGACAAGGGTTTCATTCACTTCAAAACCCCCACAACAAAACCAAAAACAAACCCTCGTCGAGCTCGATCCCCCGCGGCGCTCACCCTCCCTCTCCTCTCCCCCTCCTCGCCGCCTCTTGCCCGCCGCCTCCCGATCTCGCGGGATCGCGCCATGGCATTGAGCGCCCCCGTCCTCGTGCTGAGTAAGCGCCCCCTCATCGCCCGCCCCCTCCCTGCTCCCCTCCCGGTTGCTAGGGTTGTCGTGCTCCCGCTTCCCGCCTCGGATCTTTTCGATGGGAATGATGGTTTCGTGGCTCTAGGTTTCGATTTGCGCTGTTTGGTGAACCCCTCGTGTGGGAGTTTGCTTGATCTCTTCGTGTAAACCCGAGATTTGGTTTTGATGTTATGGTTTTGTTAGTTTTCTTTTCGTTCTGATCTGATCTCTGTCGCTTACGTTTATGCGGAATTTCGCCCTGATTTTTCCTGTATTTTTTTTGCTTTGATTTGAGCAGAGGACTCCACGAAGCGGGAGTCCGGTACGAAGGTTCACCATGCCAACATCCAGGCCGCCAAGGTGAGGACTCTTTAAGCTTTTATCTAGTGTCTCGATGTGGTGAAGTTGCTATTTTTATTATAGGTGATAATTACCAGGCAGTATGTGGTATATCTCAGTCAATTAGGCAACTGGTGCTAATCAAGATGTCAAGAGTATTTTGTTAGACCCTGCTTTGGACAGCGCATTGTGCATAGTAGGTGTCTTAGATTCTTAGTTGCTTAACCTGTCATTGTGATTGTGTCGACCCAACCATTGCTTTTGCATCATTGCTATTTTAGCTTAAGATCTAAGACCTAGCTGATAGCTATAAAATTATTAATTTTGAGAACAGAAAAGAATTTGCTTGTATTCTGTCCTGTTAATTGGTAAAACTGTAATCATTTGCTCTGTAGGCTGTGGCGGACATCATTCGTACTACACTGGGTCCCCGGTCCATGTTGAAGATGCTTCTGGATGCTGCTGGAGGTGCTGTCTGAACTCTAATCTAGTGTATACACTGTAGTATTGTGCTTTTACGGTGCACGCTTGATTATCTACTTACATTGAATTAGCTTTGGATAGAAGTTGTGCTTCATTCTATTTCGTATTTGTTTATGTTGTGTCATTCCACTCATGCACTGTGCTAGCCTGCCATAGCCTTTTCAATGGAATGCGTTATGTTTAAACGCAAGACATGGAACCTCTAGATTCTGGCTATTTACCATTGAAAGTTGGGTCCATACACAGATATCCTTCTGAAGTGGCAGAGCTATGATTAAGTTACTTCCCCAAATCTGTTGTTTATTGTGTATCTGCATAAAGACCCCTCCCTAGTTAATATGTTGGCTCTCTATGTTTGATGCTGTTATATTCTCATGTCAGAACAGTTAGATGAAATTGACCTACTTTATTACTTGTTAGTTTGTACTCCCTCCGTCCCAAAATATAGCTACCTTTATACTGCATAAGCGGCCGATTATGCCGCATAAGCGCTACAAGGTGGGGTGACCACACAAAACCGTGTACCGCTTTTTAAAACATTGCTTGTAGGCAATTATGCAAAAGTAATTTAGCCATGTTGCATAAGATTCTTGTGAACTGATTTTGCTCAATGGGTAGCCAAAACAGGCTTTTGCACTACTTTAGGTTACTCACCTAACCTTGTTTGGCATACCTGTGTTTATGCCATTTGCAACTTGCACCTTCATTTGCATATAGTTTTTTAAGAAAATTACCGTGAGTACTTTGCGCAGTGCGTTATGCTGAGACTCGAGATAGAAGACAATTCATTTCCTATCTCATCACCTTGGCGGCAATTTTGCATTCATGTTTGCAATTTTCCTTGACCTACAAGGTTGCATTGTAATTGGGTTATTTCTTTTTTTGCAGGTATTGTGGTTACTAATGATGGCAATGCTATATTGCGAGAAATAGATATTGCGCATCCTGCTGCCAAGGTATGTGGAATGTTATATGTTCTCTCTGTTGATTACTACTGATGAAATTATTAGTCTGTTATGTTAAATTGCCAATATTTGTTGCAAAGAATTAGTACTTAATCTAACATTTTTTTATCACTATCTACAGTCGATGATTGAGCTAAGCCGTACACAGGATGAAGAAGTTGGTGATGGCACAACATCTGTCATTGTTTTAGGTATGTATCTTCCCAATTTTCCTTTCATGCTTATGATGAACAGTAAGTTCAAGACCATTATTAGATGCATTTCAGTTTCATTTAAATATCATATGAGATCAGAACACTATGGTTTAGTTATCACATCTCTTTCTGGTCAAACTTAACATTTGGCTATTACTATGAGCTGCAAAGTCGTCAATGTTTGTTTGTGGCTAGTAACGTGAACAATTTCCACTGCAAATTTTAAGCTAATCCTGCATGTTTACTAAGATTATTTTCGTGTGTTAAGGGGTAGAATAGCAGTAAGTTGTAGGTGCTCCATCCGATCAATTATTGTATTTAAATCAGTGATTACTATGCTTGCAAATTTATTGGATTTGATTATTTTTGTTCTGTATGCACTAACTTCATTTTTTTTAGCTGGGGAGATGCTCCATGTTGCAGAAGCATTCATTGACAAGCACTACCACCCAACTGTTATTTGCCGAGGTATTGCTTGGTCATTGTATCAGATGGTGTTAGGCCTTGTTTGATTCAGATTATTCACTGGATTATCTACTTCATTTTAGGATAAATTAAATATTTTGAGAAATAAACTTAACAAATAGCTCAAAACAAGTGGTCTAAGCAATGCAGTAGAATTTTTTTTTTTGAGAAAACGTATTTTCTGAAGCGTGGGGCAAATAATCCGTTTCAATAAACCGGTGAATAATCTGAAAAGAACAGGGTCTTGTTCCTTTTTTGGTTTAATCTGAAGCTTTTAGTGTTTTCCATTTTCAGCATACAACAAAGCTCTTGATGATGCTTTAGCTGTGCTTGACAAAATTGCAATGCCTGTTGATGTGAATGACCGTAAGTGTCAAGCTTATCACAAATATTGCAAAATTTTAGTTTGGAGGATATATATATCGTGTTTTGTACTTTTGTAACTGATGTGACTGAGATGTACCGTAATGCAGGTGCTGCGATGCTAGGGCTAGTGAAGAGCTCCATTGGTACAAAATTCACTGGTCAGTTTGGCGACCTTATTGCCGTAAGTATTTCTTTTATGCAAAATTTGAGCACCACACAACTTTTTTGTTAAATTTGTTCAGTTTGTGGTTTATCTGACGTCTTGTTTGCTCAGGACCTTGCTATAGATGCTACTACAACAGCAGGTGTTGACCTAGGTCAAGGTATGCGTGAAGTTGACATCAAGAAATATATCAAAGTGGAAAAGGTTCCTGGTGGTCAGTTAGAGGATTCACGGGTTCTTAAAGGAGTTATGTTCAATAAAGATGTTGTAGCCCCTGGAAAAATGAGAAGAAAGATAGTCAATCCCCGCATCATCCTTCTGGATTGCCCTGTTGAGTACAAGAAAGGAGAAAACCAGACCAATGCCGAACTGATGAAAGAAGAAGATTGGTAAGAGATGGATAAATTCAACTGTTTGGCCAATTTGGATTTTTGAACTATATTGAATTGCCATGGATTTGTAGTGTGGAATAATTTGTAAATATGGTATTTCAGGCAGGTTCTGCTAGAGATGGAGGAAGAATACATAAAGAACCTCTGTGCACAGATTTTAAAATTCAAGCCTGATTTAGTTGTCACAGAGAAAGGTCTCAGTGACCTTGCTATCCATTACCTAAGCAAGGCTGGTGTTAGTGCAATACGTAGGCTAAGGAAGACTGATAACAACAGGATTGCTAAGGCTTGTGGAGCAGTTATAGTCAACAGGCCAGAGGAGCTTCAAGAATCGGATGTTGGAACAGGAGCTGGCCTCTTTGAGGTCAAGAAGATAGGTGATGAATTCTTTACCTTCATTGTTGACTGCAAAGATCCCAAGGCATGCACTGTTCTTTTAAGGGGAGCAAGCAAGGATGTCCTGAATGAGGTTGAGAGGAACCTTCAGGTATTTGTTTATGTTCCTATGGTACCTGCTACTTTGCATTACTGGAAGGTATGCTTTCATTGTTTCCTTTTCTTTTTCACAGGATGCCATGTCTGTTGCGAGGAACATTTTGAAAAACCCAAAACTTTTACCTGGAGGTGGTGCTACTGAGCTGACTGTATCAGCAGCACTGAAGCAAAAGAGTTCTTCAGTTGAAGGCGTAGAAAAGGTACTTTTCAGCATATCTGTTGTGTTATTTGATTTAAAAGACCTACTGTGCATGTTTGTGTCAGTCATGCATCAATGCAGCATTACTTTTTTTTATTTGTTTCCTAGCTACATTCTATTCTATGATTATGTTATATCTTATTTACATTTTGTTTGTTTGGATCAGTGGCCCTATGAAGCTGCTGCTTTAGCATTTGAAGCGATTCCAAGAACTTTGGCTCAAAATTGTGGTTTGAATGTCATCAGGATAATGACACAACTCCAGGGAAAGGTAATAATTAATCTCCTCTTATTGAGTGTAGCACTTCTGGAAATATCAGCTGGGGACTCAGAAGTGGGGCTCAAGCATTCATGGATCCTGTCTAGAGTGCTTTACTTATCAAATGGCTCATAGGCCGAACCATTGAAAATAAGCCGGAGGGATTGGACTAGAGCCAGTCTGAAAAGCAATACGAAAGCTTTTGTTATGTTTGCATTATCTTATTTTGGTGAGCATCCTTCAAAACATAGTGGACATAGACAGGCCCTGTTTGGGGGAGCTTCTGGCAGCTGCAGCTACTCCAAATCTCCAGCTCCCCCAAACAGTCCAGATTTTGCTCACCAATCTCAGACTACTGAACTTTTTTTTACAGGGTATGTTGGTAATTACTTCATGAGGCCCTTAGAATATGCAACAATTTTGATAATTAACTACAGAGTTATTGGAAAACACAGTACTGAAACTATACATTATCATTTAAATATAGTGGATTAGTTACTAATCTTATTAAAAACCTAATAGTTCGTCTTTACAGCATGTTTTTTGAGTGAAGTAATACATAAAAAAGTAACAGTATTTGCATTACTTTTTGTTGCATGTTGTTTAAATGTCTTGTTTCTTCAGCATGCAAATGGTGAAAATGCTTGGGTTGGCATTGACGGAAGGAGTGGTGACATTGTTGACATGAAAGAGCAGAAGGTTGTTTTTTTTCTCCAGGCACACTATGGCATATCACCTGCTTATGTTGTGTACACATTAAACACACAGTACTGTCTTGTTGCAGATCTGGGATTCTTACAGTGTCAAGGCACAAACGTTCAAGACAGCTATCGAGGCAGCTTGCATGCTGCTTAGGATCGATGACATAGTCAGCGGTATCAAGAAGAAGCAGGCTCCTGGAGCCTCAGCTCCAAAACAGCCTCAGATCGAACAGGAGGGTGACGCAGACAACGAGCAGATGATCCCAGAGTAGAACTTGTGTGCTGTTGGTGTGAGAGCCTACACTGGTGATGTTATGCTCTAAAGCCAGAGTAGCCCATGAAGGAGAACAGCTAATTTGACATGTGAAGCTTTGCGAGTTGCGTTTCTTGAATGTTCTTGGCTAGGCCTCCAGGGGTTTTCTGGTTTTAGTTTGAAAATGTGCCGCTTCTATATGTTTGGTTTAGGGGCAGGATGACGTTTCTCGTTCTGTGTATTGTATTAGCATTTTGGGATCCCACGTTCTGCGGGCTTAGCTGCTGTTCGTTTTGTTTATGTACCTGGTACTGGACATCTAGCGGAACTTTGATTAAGCAGCAAAATTAGTAGCTTTATGACTTGCATTCCTTAAATCGGAGAAAAGAAAATTCCAGTTAGGATTAATGTTTCTGCTTGATTTGGGGCAGATTTGTTCTACCGTATTTCCTCCGGCCAAAAATATGGAGTACTTGATGTTTGACTTTTTACTTCACTGTTTTGATGAGCAACTTTAACTGTACTTTTATTTTAGAATAAGTTTATAAAATCTACTCCATCCGTCCAGAAATATAGGCACGCATACTTTTAAAATTTTGAATTCAAACATTGTATATTTTGACCGTTGATTAGTCGAATTATAAGTATGTCTTGTTTATAAAAATTATATACCACTAGATTTGTATTGCAAAGTGCTTTCATATGACGTTTGTTTTATGCTTATAAACAATTTATTATGTGAGAATGTGATAAATTGATGGTCAAAAAGTTGATTTTTGAAGACCATCAAAATGAAATGTCCTATATTTTGGGACATAGGGAGTAAGTTTATGAGATCATAAAATTCTTTCGAGTAAATTGCACTTTGAGCCATCTATTATCATCATAGTTATAACTTTGACCAAATTCATCGTAGTGTTTTTCACTTAAGGCTATGAAAACTTGCCGATTGGTGCACTTTGGACCACCTTATCGTTTTTCCTAGCTTGTACACCATTCATGATTGCCTACTCTCTTTGCCTGTTTCCTCCTCCCACTTGTCCCTAGGACACCGGCATGGCTGCTCACGTGGGCCAACGTGCTCGTAAAGGTTAGCCTTGCTTGGATTGCTGATCGCATCAACAGCGTCTAAGACTCACTGACTTGCTCCATGCCTCCACCACCTATGGTCATAGAACATGCCGGCGCTGGCCGTAAACGTAGCATGAGACCAAACAGTTACTTGTTACTCGTTGTTCTCCATAACGAGTTGCTTATCGTGCTCGATTAGCCCCTCACCGAGATGCAAGTTCTTGAGTCAAGCATATTAATTCGTCTCCGCCAAGTCAGCCGCAAGTCCGTAAGAACATCTTCAAGCTTAATGCTTGATCCCATCGTGAACATCTTCAAGCTCGACCACCCTAGCTCTCCTCCATGACGAGCGGGAGGCTCCTTCTTGTCCATTACGGTAACATGGCTTGCAAATTTAATGTTCATCATTAATTAAGCTGGCATATCTATGGTAGGAGGCCACGCTGAGCTTATTCTGTTCTTCAACATCGAATGTACGGAGCTGGAGTTGGAGCTCAGGCAGAGAGGGCAGCATAGAGGAGGCGACCAATAATAACGATAAGAATGAATAGTCTAGTCCAAAGTGTAAAAAATGCACATTTATATGGTCTAAAGTGAAAACACAGCTATATGGCCCAAGTTACAACTAAGATAAAAACGGGTAGTCCTATGTGCAATTCACTCACTTCTTTTTTAAGGCAAATTGATGTTATTTGAACTTTCTTCGTCCCAAAATAGTTGTTATAGTTTGTTTAGAATATATTAAGGTTTGAGAATAAAAACTATAATGTCCTTATTAAATGATGCATGGTTAGGAGCGAAGGGTGGTTGATGATAGAAATAAAAGAAATTTAAACAAGAGATAATTGATGCGATAAGTATTATTTTAGAGTGACAACTATTTTAAGACAAATTTTGAATCCTAGAAAGAAAATTATTTTAGGATGAATGTAGTATGTTTTTAACTAAGTGTTCTAAAAAGTAATTGAGAGTCAAAATTTAAAATATTCAACTAGATCTTGTCCAATATTAGTGTTATTACAGGCGGGAATATAATTTTTGTTCCTACTGCTCTGTTCGAACTTTATTTGTCAATCCACTCTCAAAAGTTCAAATACGCTCGAAAGAAAAGAAGGAAACCTGAAAATTTCATGAATCCCCTAAGCCTAAGCGGCGTTCCGTTCAATCAATGCCCGAACGGAACGCAAACCCAGGAACAAACCCAAGCCTAAGCGGCGTTCCGTTCTCTCCCCAAAATCCCCCACCCGCCATGCCCGACTCCGCCGATTCCTTCCCTCCCCAACCCTCCTCCTCATCCTCCGCCGCCGCCGCCGCCGCCTCCGCCGCCGCCGCTGCGGTAACAGCGAAGCCCGATCCGGACATGCCCCCGCGGAAGCCCACCGCAGGCGGCAAGCTCAAGAGGCCCCTCACCGAGAAGCTACGGGCCGCCGCGGAGCAGCGCCTGGGGCACCTCCGAACCCACCTCCGCCTCCAGCCCCTGGCGCCGCCGCCGCGGGCCCTCGCGCCGGAGGGTTCGCCCGAGGAGGCGGTGCTCCGTGCCCTCGGCCTCCTCGACTTCGCGCGGCTT
The DNA here is from genome assembly GCA_003991445.1 of Oryza meyeriana var. granulata. Classification (NCBI taxonomy): domain Eukaryota; kingdom Viridiplantae; phylum Streptophyta; class Magnoliopsida; order Poales; family Poaceae; genus Oryza; species Oryza meyeriana. The sequence continues at coordinate 608,498 of RYFJ01000112.1, read as the reverse complement.
GGGCTCGGCCTCTCCTCTGAGCCCCTGCGGCCCGACCTCGTCGCCCCGCTCGTCGCCTACTACGACCCCGCTCAGCGCCGCAGCTTCGTCCGCGGGGTCCGCGTCGGCGTCTCCCGGAAGCACTTCGCCGACGCGCTCCGCCTTCCGTGCAAGCCGGCCTCCACGGCGCAGCAGCCCGACGCGGACCCCGCCGCGGTCGTCGCCGCCGCCCTGGAGCTCATGCAGGCCTACGTCCTGCCACCTTTCCAGGGCGACGATATGTGCATACTCCCCCAGGAGGTGGCCGCCGCAGAACAGGCGGTGAGGGAGGGGTCAGCGCATAGGGTTGACTGGGCGGGGCTGATCTGGGGCCTCGTCGAGAAGGAGATGCAGGATTTGCCCAAGAGGGACGATGGGTTGTGCTACTACGGGGCGTATCTGCAAAGGCTTATTTGGGCACATAAGCCAGAGCTGTTCGAGCGGACGGAGGAAGAGAGAGGAGAGCTTGTCTTGGAGGTGTCTGACATGGATGACGAGGACGGGGATGATGATACGGATGTGAAGAGCAAGAGCATGCAGGAGTTGGAGTCAGGGGATGCGGATGCGAATGCTGATGCGAGGAGCAATAGCTTGGACAAATTGGAGGCAGGAGGTGCAGATTTGAGGAGCAATAGCTTGGAGGAGCTGGTGTTGGGCGATGCTGATGTAAGGGGGAAAAACACGGAGGAATTGGAATTGGAAGTTGAGGACAAGCTGAGCAAGGGATTGGGGGAAATGGGTGCAGCAGATGTGGATGCAAATCATATGGACGTGGATGAACCAGAGGCTGTGGATGAGGACACGAAAGGCAAGAGCTTTGGCGAATCGGAGATGGGGTTTGTGTCTGTGGAAGCAGTTTCTGTTACGCATGAGGTGATGCTTCCTAATGATGAGGATGTGGCGGAGGTGGCAGCAGAGGGAGATGGAGATACAGCAATGGCTGCAGTAGAAAAGGATGCAGGCTCATTGGAAGAAACAATAGTGATGACACACGAGGAATTTGTGGCAGTGCCAGAGGAGGATGAGGAGGAGGCATATGAGGATGAAGTGAAGGATGCAACAGGGTTGAGCTTGGGGATTCGCTCTGCCAATGATTATGACAGTACAGATGTTGAAGAGGATGCAAATGTGGAGAATCTGGGTGAGGGTGATAGTAGCAATGAAGAGGCAGAGGGATCAGAGGAAGATGCATTTGGGCAGTATAGGAGCGAAGAGATGAATTGGACGATGGGGGATGAGAAGGGGCATGGGAGTGATTTTGTAAACCTTCAGTTTGAGAATTTGAATAAAGGTGATGTTGAGATCAGGAATGAAGTTAGCTATGATGATGGATTCTCTGGAAAGATGGGATCTTTGCATGGGATGACATCAACAAACCTCCTGCAGGCAATGAGCTCAATTCCTGCGACATACAATGTTTCAGAGAACGCGCCTGACCTGTCCTCCGGAGAATTCTTGGCTATGGGGGCTGATGCTCATAAAAATGGACTAGATCTAGGGACTGGGAGCCCATATTTCTTTCAGAATAATGGCAAGAGGCACATTGGAGAAATTGAAGAGTACAATGACCATATGTCAGGACATGAGCAGTTTGACCAGAGAAATCAACATAAGAGAACGCGGAACAGCAACAATAGTAGTATATCACCTGGATCAGCAGTCTTCAATGCACATTTTGCAGAACCCTTTCAGAACTTGATGAGCAAGGCTAGCATGTTCTATGAACAGAAAGAGAGAGAACTTCAAGAAGTTCTGGTGGAGAAACAATATTTGGCCAACTTGCTACAGGAGAAGGAACAAATTATCCAATCGTTGAACTCAGCCAGGTTTGAGCAAGAGAACAAGTGGCAAGCAGAGCTTAGACGCTTTGAGCATGATCTGAATGTGATGGCCCAATTGGTCACTGGCTATAGGAGGGCATTGAAACAGAACCGAGCCTCTTTTGATGAGTACAGGAAGAAGTTCCCATGTAACAAACCTCGTTATTGTGATGTTGCTGGTGGCGGTGGCCTTGTTCTTAGTGTCAAGGAGTTGGACAGGAAGCGGTTGGAGGAGGAGCAGCAGAAACTTGCAGTAGCAAATGAAATGATTGATAACTTCCAGCATGAATGGTTTTCAAAGGTTGATGACTGGGCACATTCTATCCATTTTCTATGGACCAGAACAGAAGAACTGATTGGGGAGCTCAATCTTCTCAGGGAAAAAAGAAAAGCGAAAGTTACAACCCCAGCTATAGAAGAACCGAAATTTACAACCCCAGCTACCGGAGAAGCGAAAGTTACAACCCCAGCTACAGAAGAAACGAAAGTTACAACCCCAGCTACAGAAGAAGCGGAAGTTACAACCCCAGCTACAGAAGAAGCAAAAGTTACAACCCCAGCTACAGAAGAAGCAAAAGTTACAACCCCAGCTACAGAAGAAGTGGAAGTTACAACCCCAGCTACAGAAGAATGATTTCTCACTTTTCTGACATTCAGAGGTATGTGGATATCATGTAAACGAACATCTTGATTTCTTGTGATATGGATAAATTTGTTGGTTAGGACTAATGAGATGAAGTAATTTTGTTGTATTAGGGATGAATGTAAAGGTTGGTACTCTTAGGAGACTCAATGTAGATTTAAGAGTATGCATACTGCATGATATTTGGAGCAATACAATACTAAGCTATTATTTGAAGCTTTTGTACGTATTTACGGCACTAGCTAAATACCCGTGCTTTGCTACGTTTATAAATATGAATTATATGCATGCTAGTATTGTTTGGAACAAATTAATTGTGAGGTTTTTAGAACAACTCATTCCTGTAGATGTCTTTGCATAATAAACTTGTATTTTAGTGATGAAAGTTAGAATCACAATATATATGACTATTTTGTAATATCAAAGTACATCAAGGAGTAGTTGGTAAAAAAGTATATAAAATAGAGTTGGTGGGGTGGCAGATTCACTGCCATCACCATTGCCTTCTTTTAGAAGAGTATAGATATGTTTTCTCTAATGGTACTAGAATGAACAGTAAAAGCAATAGGACTACAGGAGGAAGAGAAAATTCATTATTTCCACACAGAACTGGCCATTTCCTCATACGCCTTTCATGTTCCTTGGATGCCATGCTGTCCATCTAATGGCAATAAGCTGTTAACTGAGTTGTGAAAAGACCAAACTACCCAACTTGTCAGCTCTTCACTTTGCTGGCAATGGAGGCTAGATTCTTATTGCTTGCTTGCTGCACCTGCTTCTGAAGCTGGGGCCCTCACTGCTACACTGAACAGCTCCTATGTGCCACTAGCCCACCGTCCATTCTTGTTCAACAACTTCGATGATATTCGATTTGAGTTGCTCCATGCTGGATGGATCTGCCTCCATGAGTTTGTTTGTTTGTCCTTTCAAGTATTTATTTTCTTTTTTCAACTGCTGCACGGATGGCTGGATGCCCATCCAGGTTTCCAGGAGCCTCCATTGCAGCGGCTTCTTGTGCATGCTGTCTCATGCTCTTCCAGTAACCCATGATTTTGCTGTTGAACAGCCTGCTGCCACCGACAAAGAAGAGCCTGCTGTCTTGCCCGCTCACTACATTCTTGACATTGAGCCACCAGTCATCCCCATCCTCCAGGTCTGCCACCACTGCCACCAGCTGGCGAGCTCCAGTTCACTGCCACGGTGGACTGGCTTGAGTGTAGGGTAGAGGGCACCGACATGTGGGCTTATGGGCAAAGTTGCTGTTTTTAGAAAATTCTGAGCTCTAAGGGTGGCACAAAAGGGTAGAAAAAGTTGTAGTGGTGTACAAGGAAATTTTGAATGGAAAATAAGGAAAGTGCAATGTTAGATGGAAAATAAGGAGCTCTCTAGGATGAATAATGAAACGAACTTATTAATTCATTACAAGAGGTATTTATGGCTTGCTTGTATATAGTTGTGCTACTTGATATTAGTATGTCCTGTTTTAACAATTGGAGCGTGACTAAAAAACCGTAAGGAGGTGCTGGTCTTCAAGGAGGAGGCCAGTGTTAATTGGAATGCGAGGTTAGCTCATACTAGGGTGATAGTTCAAGGTGAAAATGGACTCTAGCAGAATTCAAGGGTCAAAAATGGAATTTCCCCCTTTTTTCTTAAACAAAAAAATAAATGGCCTTTAACTTAAGCATCAATCTTTTTGTAAAACCAGTCCCAGTATCATATTAGTTATGGCCTCACTAGATTTACACAGGATGCATTTTTCATTTTATCTTGTTGATTCATATAAGATACACGCATATCCCAAAGCATTTTTGTCCTCATACACCCTATTAAAATTGTGCAAAACCCAAAGTTGTTCATCGTTTCAACACAAATATTATTATGAAGACATGCATGCGAAGGTAGTGCAAGCTTGCTTGAGTACCCTCTGTGTGAGAAAGAGTCTCGAGTCTTCCTCTTCCATGCATTAAATAGCAGGGCCAGATTAGTAGTTGGTTAAAGAGAATGAGGAGCACTTACAAAAGGTGGCTTAGTCAGTTTCATTAGCTCAGTGATCTATGTGGTGTCAACAGATATGCCAATTGGTATTGACTGGCCAGTTTTGCGACAGGAAAGTCTAAAATTGTGTCTTGCCATAAGATACCAAAAAACACGGGTGCACTAATTAACTAAAAGACACTCTAGGTTCATACTAATTTGCTGCTGGACACTTACCCCATTAAAATAATATATTTGTCTGATTCAGGGAGCAACTTTGAAAAATGACCTAACTACTGTTTTCTCCATCAAACTCGTGAAGCCCGACTCGCTTTCTCCTTATCTCTCTCTCTCTCTCCACTCAATCTGGGTGGGTCCAAGCACAACCTTGTAGGACATAAAAAGGATGAATAATACATGCATGGTTCAAGAAGGCGCTAGGCGCTAGAGGGTCAGCAGGGCGGCGCCTAGGTCCAACATGACTAGTGAATTCCAAGTAATTAGCGAGCATATTACATAAAAGTTAGATAATATAAAACAGCAGCACAAGAGCTCCCAAGGATGGTTAGCCGCCTAATGAACCATCTAATGCCTAATTGGGGGCAGCTATCTGGTGCCTAGCGCCTAGGGCTGACTTTTAGAACACTGAATACATGTACCAAGGGCAAAATAGACTTTCTGCAAACCTTCTCTTTCCTCACCCGGGTGGAAATAATATATTGGAATGTTTTCTGGCAAAATTATATTTTGGAATAACCATAATTGTTTGAAAAAACATTCCAAAAACTTTCAGAAAATAACCATAATTTTGGAATGTTTTCTAGCAAACCTGCACTTTGTGATGTCTTGTGGCAAAGATCACAATTTTGGAGTGTCCTATAGCAAAATTGCCTTTTATTAGTATTATGTACTTATGTACTCCTACTTATTTGAAATATGAGAAAAATCCTTAATACACGACTTCCTCACATGGAACTCAAGGAAAAAATTGGTTCTATACCGTTGGAAGATCATCAATGTAGCTATATACCATCGATGTTCTGGTACACTTAATACCACCAAATGGTTGCTATATTGATGGGTTTACTAGTTCTGTCAACTTGAGCCTCCCAACTGTTTTCTTGGAACAATCCACCCCCATATTTCTTGTTTCAACCCTCATCTCGATCACCTTTCTTCCCCCCTCTTGAAGAAGGGTTAGAAGCTTGGAGTCGATGTGGCAATGGCTCCTGCACAGGAGTAAGTTCTCTATGGTGCTCTAGGTGAGATGCCATAGATGGGACATTTTGGCCAGCTAAGAGATTGTCAGATATGGAAAGTTTAACATGTGGCTAGAAGATAGGAATGAAGCGAAAAATGGAGATCAAATTTAGCTCCATGGGTCCTTTACTGCCATGGTTCTCTCTCCAGTTCCTGTCAGAGATGAGTTAACCCACCTGCTGAAGCTGCAGGGTGGGAGGGCCTCGACTATAACAAAAGGAACAGGGTGACTTGCACTGTATGTTGTCCATGCCTCCATTGCTGGTCAATTAGTCAATGCTGGACCAAGATGCACATGGGTGTTTTTTAGTATTTAACAGGGCAAATTGGTCTAAAGTAGAAATAATACAGGAATATGGCTGACAGTGACTAACATAATGGTAAAAGATATGAACGGAGCAACCCTTCGATAGTTTTAAAGTGTACCAAAATCTTTCAATGGTATATGAAGCTTGTCAGCTTTGATGGCTGATATTTCCACTTTCTAATGGTGTATTTGTTTGATCTGTCTTGAAATGTACTTCATTGAGTGGAAATAATTTATCAGATGTTAGATGTTGATTATACATGTAATATAAGTGATAAAACTTCAATCATGAAAACAACTATATTTTTTTATATTTTAAACAAATTGAAATATAGAACATGCTGCATTCATTAGCAACGGCACCTGCCAATTAGAGGTCGCCAATGAACTTCAAGGATTATGCTATAACACTTTCTTTCTTAAAATTGTCCTTGCTAAGTTATTAAATTGTTTAAAAACTCACATAACTGGAGTGCTGATAATTTACGTGGTTCTGGCATTTTGTGGCTGTGAGTTTCAACATTTTACGTGTCATATACAAGCATTCGGTATCCTGGATCATGAATATCCTTGTTGAGTTTCAATCTTATATAAATTTGGTCTGGCTTATATTGTATCAAATCATTTAACATCATTTATAGAATTTTTTGTTTGTTAGAAGCATGGTATGGGTGTAATGTTGTCTGGGAACTAATATCATTCTTTGGGGCAGGTTCTGATGTGAAGATGCCTGCTGGGTCCCCGCTACTGCAGTATCCTTTGCGCATCTGACTAGCGCTCTCTTGAAAATACAATTCAATTCGATGGGTATTTTGATGTCAAGCTTGTGCATCATCAGCAATGTAGGTACCTGGTCTACCTGGTGGTACATTGTAGTAAAGATGACATTGTCCCACTTGTAACCCAGATGTATCGTTAAACAAGGACGCTTAAACGGTTAGTGTTAATTTAGATGCCCTTTTGACGCAATCTGCTGGGCTCCTGTTTGATAGAACAAAATTGTGCATTCTCATCCTCTGTTTACAGTGTTAGTTCAGTACTCAAGTCGTAAGGTTGGATTCTCTTCCATTGTCACCCCTTGGGTTATAGTACGCGGTAATGAATTTGGAAGACTGTTTTGTGGCCTGTCTGACATTAGATTATTGCTGTGTACCCAATACTAGACATCTGTTCATCTGTGGAGAAAAGCAACATATGGTAGAAAAGCTGTGTTCTAGTTTGGATTGTTGGAATGCTGGTGTCTGCTATTTCCTTCGAGAGGGACTGAGGGTGTTCTATAGTATTCATAAGCAGAAAAGATTGTGTCTGTGTTGTGAGGTTGCGAGTGAAGTTGCAACTCGTAGAAATCAATTTTGCAACCTGTAAGTATCTTGAAAGTTCAGAATTCATCTCTGGGCATTTTGCTTGTTCAGGCTGAGATGGCATGCGTGAAAACTGGGTTTGATGTGCCTTCTTGAGCTTGTATAATGGAGGCAAGAGTTGGCAGGGATAAAGAACTACTAGCAGCTACAAGTCGACCACACTAGCGCATCTGTGATTTTGCCCCCTTTTTTGAGAGGACACGCTTGTGATTTGTCCAGGGAGGATTCGTCACGGTGGTTGCAGATCGGTGACGAATTATCTTACATAGTTATCCATATACAGCAGGGGAGAACACCAAATCCAAGAACTATCATCCACGTTATCACGTCACTTGAAAGATTAGGCAGAAATCTAGAAGACGAAGTTGAGGCCAGTCTGAGATAGGCTGAATTCTGGAAGATCAAAGTTGAGGCAGAATTCTGGCAAGCAACAAACATCCTTTGGTAGAAAATAAGTAAATCTGAGATGCACAAATTTGAGAGGAATTTTTTTGTTTAGAAAAAACAGATGTGTGCTAGGTACACCCTCCATCCTAAAAGGTGTTGATATTTGTCTAGGTGAATAGCTAGAAATCAACTCTGGACTGAGGTAGAGGGTATCCAGGCAGGTACAGGTGGGGCCAGTGTCTGGGTGCTATACGCTTGTGTTCTCATCAAGAGATTTCAGAGGAAATTCCTGGCATGCCCTATTGGTTGGGTAGCAATTCTTGTCTACTTCTACAATACTCTGTTGTTGTGAGCTTCTACAATACGCTGTTGTTGTGAGCTTCTACAATCCCGACCATTTTTGCTGTCGTTTTTATTTTTGGCCGACCGTTTCAGACGGAATTGGAAATTTCCGATAATAGAAACAGAAACGGTAACGAAAACGGAAGAGAAGTTTTTTCAATCGTTTTGTCGGTAATTGTATTCAGCCAGCAATTTCCAAAAATTTCCGGCAAATTCTGGAATCCTTCTCCAACCTTTAGTCCAGCCCAATATAGCCCATGACCACATGAGAGCATGACTAGCGCTAGAATCATCCCTCACTGGGGGCTGGCGGCTGACGCAGCGGAATTTTACTGTTACTAATTTAATTTTTTTAATTTACAAAACTAATTTTTGATTTGATTATTTGCAGAAATAGCCTCTTGCCGCCGTGGGCCACGGCGGTATTTAAAAACCGCCGTGGCCCAGGGCGGCGAATGGCCTCCCCGTCAGGCGCGGCTAACGGTGGCCCCCGCCGTTAGCCGGAGGGCCACGTGGCGTTTGCCGCCTCGGGGACGGCGGCGAATGCCTCCAGGGGGCCGAATGCAAAAATGCATTCGCCGCCGTCCCCCAGGGCGGTTTTTTAGCGCCCATATCGCCGCCCTGGGAGATGGCCGGTTTTTTAGGCCTCCCCTATATAATACCTTCGCACACTCGTCGACGAACGCGTTCCATTTCCCCCCCCTTCCGCCTCAAGCGTCGTGTCCATAAGCTTGAGGCAGGAGAGCCAGTAAAACACAGCGGCGAAGCCCCCTCCGGATTTTTGAAGCCGAATTCTAGGTATTTTTTTTTGCGCTCTCCTGTTCATGTTAGTCAAATTTTTTTAAAGACAATGGTTAAATTTTTAGTATGAACGGCGTAAATGTAATACACCGACATAATTAAATGAAATATTAACGGTTTGCATAAACAATCGTTAGTGGTTTAATTTATTTGACCGTACTAGAAACATAGCGGACATGTAGTAATTGTAAGATATTTTTTTGAAAATCAAATATGCTCCGCCATGACCCTCGTTGGTAATAACGTCCAATTTCCGAGGCACGTTTAGATAACCTAGCCGTATAACTTTTAGCGCTGCTGGTTTTTAGTTTTTGTAAAGTGAACACGGTTAAATGTTGTTTTGACTCAATACCTAAGCCCTTTTTTATGGAACGAAATATTTGATTGTAATAGATTAATAAATGTAGTGAAAAAATCTTTTTTTTGGTTCCAACAGAATGGCAATAGAGTTGGTATTCGCGTATATCACGGTGAAGAAAATTGTCGAGAAAAGGACCATATGGGGTAGATTTATCGAGTTTCAACGTAGCCCACAAAAGGGAATTATTTAGCTCCAGCCCCTGAAGAAGTGTTTTTCACTGGAGTTTTACAATTTGGTTTTTTAAATGAGGGGGAAATTTCGGAGTAGATCCTGAAGTTAAAATGCAATTACCGGGTGTACGCCCTGGTTGCCGGGCTTGTGGAAGGTTTTTGGGTGGGAATTTGATGCCAATAGCTTTCCGACGACCAGGCTTGGGTATTTTTGGAAGGTGCCACTGCAGCGAGGATGGCACTCGAGTCCTAGTGATAGTGCATGACGGGTCGCATTGATAGGCTGGTCAAGTACGCGGAAGGGCCCGTGACAACAGGGGAGCAAAATAGGCAGAAGACGGAGGGTGCCGGAGAGGAAGGAGGTCAAGAAGACTGGGACTGGGGGGTTTTGCAGATAAAGGGAGAGACCCCAGGTCTAGTACACGGAGATGGAAATTGGAAAACTCAGAACCTGAGCATATGAGGATAATGACTTCTTCGAGGACGATGTATACCCGCAGAATGGGACACCGATGATTCTCCAGACTCGTTGTCTCAGAGGGGCACATTATGTTACCCGTGGCAGTAGGAGTATCGGTAAGAAATGAAGTGGTGAAGGCGCCTAGATATGCCAAAAAAAGCATAGTTGACAGAGGCGTCAAAGATGTGGGCCGTGGTCACTTGGGAGGGAAGTTCTGGGTATCAACGTCCACAGACAATGACGAAGTGAAATGTGCAAGTTCAAAGCGCTGGATGTCCATGGAGGATGTACGCATCCAGGAAGAAATATGATGACTGTGGTCCGTGTCAATCGGAGGGCAAACTGCCATCTTTCGGGTGTTCAGAAAGTACCACAGGAACATATCATTGGGCATTCATCGGGCTTCAGAGCTGTATTAATGCTGTTGTGGAGAAAACTCCGGTTCGAAACCAAGTCAATTATCGGCGCAATCGAGGAGAAGTACAGTACAACATTACATATGCGAAGGCTGGCGGGCGCAAACAGAAGATAATTTGAAAGGACGATTTCGGCAGTTTTGAAGCTTCGTACATAAATTTGCCTGTCTACTGGAAACATCTGTGCGAAGGGATCGCTGCAGCTACTCCGAAATCAAAGTTTCCCATCGTTACCCAATCCTAAGACAGAAATGTCTTCAGTGGGCCTTCCTCTCTCTCTGCAGGCGTGCATCGTTTTTTGCATTTCTTCATTGCAGGCCGCCATTCTCTGTATCGACGGCAACGTTCCCAAACTGGAAATATACAGAGGCCAAATGTTGACAGGCCATCGAGTATAGGGAAACAACCAAGTGTTGGCCGTGGCGCTTTTTGCCTTCGTCGAGAGCGAGAAAGAGAGTTTGGTACTGGTTTCTGAAGCTGGTTAAAGAAACGTGGTGGGTCGATGAGGCCCAGATGTATGTCTCATACATGACCGTCATCCAGGGATGCTGCGTGCAATTGAGGAGCTGCGAAAATGGATGCGGAGACAAGGGATACCCTCCGGTGGGAAGATGTAAAAGAGCAGATGGTGCATGCGTCACATGGGCGGCAAATTTTTTATAAGCAGTTCAGAAACAAGAAGCTGATTGGCCATGTTCAAAACGTTTGTGCGCCCAGAATCAACAGAAGAAGTTCAATGAGCTGTGGGAGGAGACTTGATGAGCTGACAGCCAAACATAGAGGCGAGAGTTTCTGCAAGACCCGCAGCTAGAGGTGTTGACGGCCTGAAGCTCTAGGTGCACTTCCCACCGATGACGGTACATTCAGAAGGAGGCCCGGTTCCACGGTTAGCAGATTTTCGCAGTGTATCGAGCACGAGCCGAAGGAGAAATGGGCATTGCTGTACGATGAAGGTGGAGCAAGGTACGGCATAATGACCACTAACCTTGCAGAGGTCTACAACTGAGTCATGCGTGGTGTGAGGCAACTCCCCCTTGTTGCCATCGTGGAGTTCATCCTGCATGGAACACAGACGTACTTCCACGACAGGTGCAGACAGAATAGCCCATCTATGGCCGATGCAAACCTTTGGTTCGGCACAAAAATGACAGAGTACCTTGAGGAGAAATGCAAGAAGACAAGAGAGCACCGAGTCCGAGTGCAGGGCACACGAGAGCATAGATTTGAGATATTGTGTGCCGACAGGTCCACGCGTGGCATATTCGCAAGGAAACCTCGGCAAGAGTGTGTCCTAAAGGAAGATGAGACTTGCAAGTGCTCCTGTCGGAAACCAAGCTTGTATCACAAGCCCTGTTCTCATGTCATTGCCGCTTGCGGGGAGTGCGGCATTGATGAACGCCAATATGTGTCTCCGTACTTTAAAAAGGAAGCAATCATGCATACATGGAGTACCGAGATTTTTGGTTTCGGCATCGTCGGCACTTTCACTGAAGACACAAGCCCAGTTTATTTCATCCCTGACCCGACGAAGACAAGGAACAAGGCAAGCCGCCGTCGGACACGGAGGATTCGCAATGATATGGACGAATCCGAGGCCGGCGTTAGCGCTCAACGTTGCAGTAGGTGTGGAGAGGATGGACATACCTACAAGAAGTGCACGAAAGACGCCGAGGCCCCAAGTGCAGCGGAAGTTCCTATGGAAGGATCAGGCACCGACAGAAGGCGGCCAACTGGGGAAGGCACCACTGATAGGCAGCGTCATCGTAGGCGTCCTCGTGCACCTTCGGGTTATGTTGTGTAGTATAGCCGCTGGTTGCTAATGTAATGTCCCTGTAATGTGTACCAATATGCATGTATTGCTATCTGATTTTTGTTTTAGTGTGGGCCTTTTAAAGGTACTTTGCTGTCTGTTAATTTTCTGACTGTAATGCACTATGTTTAATTAAGCTAATCTATTCCGCTTCTTTTTTCTTGCAGGTATGGAGTACCAGACGCCTGAGCTGCTGGATCACGCCACCGATCAGTCCCATCGGTCGTTTCTCTCGGCGGTGCAGAACCTCGAGCTCGGTACCTTACGTCATCGACCTTCTAGGCGACTCCTTCCCGTGGACGACAGATTCACGACTAGGTACGTACGAACGTTGTACTGTGAAGCTGTATATGTTAACTCACTAACTTGCTTTGTTTTGATTGTCAGGTTGCGGGAGGCAGGCCTTCTGCCGCTGTGTAGGCTGGTAGCAGCCGCAGCGGACCCGACTGACCCGGCGAAGAAGTGAGGTATCGACCGGTCGCTGATCACAGCTCTTGTGGACCGGTGGAGACCGGAGACGCACACCTTCCACCTCCCATGCGGTGAGATGGCCCCCACGCTGCAGGACGTCAGCCTCCTCCTTGGGCTGCCTCTAGCCGGTGATGCGGTGGGCCCAGTTGACGGGCTCCAGGCGTGGCGAGAGGACATCCTGCAGCGGTTCGCCCCGGTTCACCGTGCTCCGGGGCTTCCCTCGTTGGCGAGATCTTCCCCGTACACGCATCGGGCCCCCTCAGGCTTGGGTACTGAGCTAACACAGTAAGAATGCTTTCTTATTGTTTTATGTTCATCCTTCAGTCCGTACTAGAATTACAGTGTCAACTTCTTTATATGTTACTGTAGTCTGATCAGCTAGACCCGGAGGCCGACGCGTACTTACTGCAGAGGAGTCTAGCGGCGTACCTGTTGTGGCTGTTCGGGTGGGTGATGTTCACCAACTCGCACGACCACGCAGTCGACAAGGGCTTGATCCCTTACGTGAGGGAGATAGCCGACGCCGAGGACGGTGCTGTTCCCCAGTACAGTTGGGGATCGGCAGTCCTTGCCGCCACGTACAGGGGTCTGTGCGACGGCTGCAGGAAGACCGACCTAGAAGCGGTCTTCACGGGTTGTCCACTCCTCCTACAGCTCTGGGCGGCAGAGCGGTTCGCGATCGGCCGCCCCGTGGTGGACCACAGTCCATACGAGTCCACCCTGTAAGTGGATGTCCCACCGGAGGACTATCCGACGATGGGGACGGTGTGGTGTCGTCGTGAGGTATGTTCGGTGTTAGAACCGTTTCGGTTTTTTATGTTACTTGGACTAACGAGAACTCTTTTCTTGTTTGTAGCGTCGGTACGCTCACGTGCAGGTGCAGAAGTCGTACCCAGACTTCGTCATGGAGTTCGATAGGATCACGGACGACGACATTGTCTGGGAGCCGTACAGCGCCGAGGCGGTGAACACGCATGCGCCGCGTGGGCTGTCGTCCCTCTGCAACAGGGACCAGGCGTACTGGCTGACGATGACGCCGATGCTATTCGACATTTCTGTCGAGCCGCACTGCCCGCAGCGTGTGATGCGGCAGTTCGGTATGCGACAGACCTTCGGCCATCCACAACGCCCGGGCGTACCGCAACACGTTCACAGGTATATGTGGAAATGAATATTCCGTATTGTTATGCATTGTGTCACCGGTTGTGCTCTGCAGGTTAAATCGGCGTGGCCAGGCCGCCGGTAAGTTGTGGAGACCCATCGTCATCGAGTACATCAACGACTGGCTCATAGCCACGGAGGACGTCATCACGGAGATGCACCCCTACACAGCCGCCAGGTACGAGCAGTACCTTTCCTGGTACCAGCCCCGTACGAGACTACGGGTGACGTTCACTCCCGAGGCTCCACTGGCACACGTCGCGGGGGTGCGAGACGCATACCCAACACACCGTGACCAGGACTACTTCTGCGCGGTGAGTCAATGGTTTTCATACTATTTTCAACGGTACTTATCACGCGCAACTAACCACGCATGTCCTGCTGAACAGGCGGACGATGCTAGGCAGGTCCACACAGAGCTCAGCCTACTGCGGCAGCGCCTCGAGGCTGGCATCCCTCTCACGCAGCAGGAGCAGACGATCATGTTCGGCCAGATGTGCAACATGATGCGCTCGGTCGTCCGTGCTCTGACTTGTTGCCGTTCCGATGCAGCCCCACCGATGCAGATACATATGCGAGGTCCCCATGGTGAAGGGACATCGGCAGGAGCGGCGGGTTCTGTAGGGGCCAGTACGTCGTGGGGAGCAGGTCCTTCTGGTACCGCCGGAGGATCGAGGTCGGCAGGCTCCACGATCGGGCGAGGATTGTCAGGTACGTCAGGTTTGAACCTATTCTCCATAACTAACTGCACTTTTTATTCGGCTGACGTGAACTTTTCTTTACCAGACCAACACGGCGGATCTCACCACCACCTGGTGGACACTGGGCGGGGATCTGCCCCGAGCACCTCTGCTTGGATCTCTACCGAGGACGACCTCCTTTCGGAGCAGGATGTGATCGGGTCATCACAGCTCAGAGGTGCACCGCACACATAGCCGCACGACGCCGGTGCTTCCCCTGCTGCTCAGGCGGTCCGAGCCACCCGTGGGGTACCAGCGGACCGCCTGACGTACTCGCGCGGGCACGTGCGAGCGCAGCCTAGGAGGACGAGGAGGCGTATGACCTAGGGGCTATTGTTGTATTTATTTATTTATAGCTCTCGCATTACTTGTTTAAATTTGTCATGTCCATATTCACCCCCTCTAGACTCGATCCCATCCTTCAGATCTGACATTTCACAAATATTTACAACGATACTCCGTCCTGTCTGTACCATTTCAAAAGGACAAACCACTTTCGACGCATACCATGCGTGAGTACGGATCACCTTTACTTGCATAATATAGGCCGCGCGTGCGCCACATTGCGACAAGCGAGCTTTCGGCGCGTCGCTTTAGTCATGCGTCGTCACGGGCATTCTGAATGCATGGTCGGCCACTTCAACCGCTTTTTGCATATGCATGTCCCTTATATTTTGACCTGTACGTCTCATAGGGAAATAGACGCACGACAACCTATATAAAAGCACCATCATAGTAGCAGAGGGCCTTCACCCAGGCCCTCGGGCAAACTTTGTACCGTTTATGAACTACGGCCACTACCTGCCTCACTAGTTTCCTTTTCTTCTTGTAGCAGCATCGAACAATGTCTCCTACACCTCTTTTCGTGGAGGATTGCAACTGGCGATATTTAGGTTTCGCTTTGGTACTGCCACCTTGGGCCGAACGCTCGATATGCCTTTGTGGTGACCGTTGCTGGCTACGCGTATCTCATCAGGAGGAGACTTACGGCTAGAGATACTTCGAGTGCGTGCACCAGAGTCCCCAGGTACGTGTTTCAGTCAAGTCTTTGTCATATTCGTTTTTACGTCCACGACTCTTATACCATGATATTTACCTTAACAGACCGAGGGAAGATATTGTGGCTTCATTGAGTGGATTGACAACGGCAACCCGGAATATGACTACCTCCCGTTAGACGAAAGCATGGCGCAATACATGGCCAAGAGGGCGGAGCACGAACAACGTCTAGAGCTAGAAGGGGCAGACTGGAGAAATCGACCTCTCGGACTACCGCGATGGGAGGACCGTCCAACGTGCGCTTGTGGTGATCGTTGCCAGGTCGTCAGGTCGAGAAGGCCAGAAAATCTGCGACGCAGAAGCTTTGTTTGTCCGAACATTCTTGACAACGATATCGATGTAAGTTCAAGCCGCACCTTACTTCCTGCAGATAGTTTACCTTCACCAAACGTGACGAATTTACTAATCAAACTCGTCCCACAGGATCCTCCAAGGAGGTGTCAATTTAGACAATGGATTGACAATTTCACGCCGTCATATCTATCACGGCACTGGAACATGCAACCAGAATCACCAGCCGACTACAGCTTGTCTAGATCGTAACATGAACGAATCACCAGCTTTTCTAGGAACCGGTGACTAGAACAAGCGGATACATTGTACTGCTAACAATGTAGTATCCCTTGTTGTATTTCGTACTATGGGTGTCGCATTCATCATGCCGCAATACGAATGGCTCGCATCTAGCTAATATCACTATGCTATTGTACGTGCACTGCGTAAGTATCGACCGAGTGGATGACGAATAATACAATATATCGTCTTCCAATGTCGAATTAAAAATCATTTAGTACGTATATTTTTGGGGTTAAAAATTAGCAACAAAAATTTCAAATTTGGTAATTTGCAAATGGCTCCAGGGGGCTGAGGCCTGGGCTGGGCAATGGTCCGATCGGGAGGGGCAACAGTTCGATCGGGGTATTCGGACGGTCCGATCCCTAGACAGACGGTCCGATATAGGGCAACGGTCAGTCCGATCAACGGTCCAATCCGGGGGCAACGGTCCGATCGTGTGCATTCCGATGGCCCGATCCCTGGGCGGATGGGCTGATTTTAGGCAATGGTCAGTTCGATCAACGGTTCGATTCGAGGGGCAACGGTCCGATCAGACGATTCGGACGGTCCGATACCTAAGCGGACGGTCCACACAGGGATCGGACCGTCCGAATTGCCGGCGGTACGCTATGCATTCGCTGCCCCGAGGGCGGCAACGCCACGTGGCCCCCCGGCTAACGGCGGAGGGCCGCCGTTAGCCGCGCCTGACGGGGAGGCCATTCGCCGCCCTGGGCCACGGCGGTTTTTAAATACCGCCGTGGCCCATGGCGGCAAGAGGCTATTTCTGCAAATTAACCAAATCAAAAATTAGTTTTAGAAATTAAAAAAAAATTAAATTAGTAACAGTAAAAAACCGGACGCAGCGTCTCTCGCTCTCGCTGACTCTCCGCCCGTGAGCCTAGCCTGGTCCGCCTCCTGCCACGCTGCGTGCTGCCGCCTGCCACGTGCCCCGGCGGCGCCGCTACCTAACGCCTAACGTCGCCACCGGCCACAGCACGCCACCGTTCCGATGGGACTCGACCTCGCCGTCGGACAGCCGAACTCGCGGCGTTCCCTAGACTGTGCTCGAGCCCCAGCCCTAGCTTGTCGCCGGCAAACTCCATCTCATCGTTGAGGGGTGAGCTCGCGGCGCTCCTCAATCCACCGTCTTGAAGTGCGAAGGTCCAAGCCACCCGCTGCTGCTGCTTGCTATCTCCATTTTGTGAAGTGGAGAGAGAAAGTGATGCTGCGCGTTGCTGTTGTTTGGATAGAGAAGTGGGGGTTGAGAGTCTGGAAGCTTTGACTTATGGACTAGAGACAGAGAATTTGTACCAGTATATTTAGTATGGAAGAAATATAATTTAAAGTTTCTTTGCTTTTCTGCGTTTTAACCATATCTCTTTATATATTTTCTTCTCTCATTGCTATATTATATGCTCTTCAATTCTTATCCATTTTGATGATTTTCAGTGATCGACCTGTTTTAATGTGACAGTAGTTATATTGCTTATCAAAATTACATAAGATCGAACATAAAAACTAAAACTACAAGAGAGGATAAAAGATAGGAAAAATCAAACAACTAAATCTTTTAGTGAAAATAAAATTAACCTCTGACCTAGATGAAGTTGTAATGCACTGTCGTAAACCGTCGGTCTGATTGCATACCTGCCGTCAGTTTGATCGTCTTGATGCCGCCGATCTAACCGCCTATAAACAAAAAACACAACTTGATGAAACTATTAAAAGTAGATCAACTTTATTGTATCAAGATATGTCTATAAAGTACATACAAAGGACTTATCTCTCTCAAAACTAAATCCTAACTTTTCTCTCTTTCAAAAGTTATTACACTAGGGTCTCCACCTCTTATCTATTTATACCTAAAACCTCCTACATAAAGTAGGAGTAGAACTTCTAGTCCCACTAGGACTTAAACCTTCAATTACCAATCTAATTATAATTTACCAAATTAAATTCTTCTTTCCACAGTCCCCCAGCACAGTAGCCTAATTGAAGTACGAGTACTATAGTAACACTCTGAGTACTGTAGTAAAATATTTCTTCTAATTTCATTCTCCAATTTTATTCCAAATTTATTCGTGATTTTTTCGCCACTTGCGCATGCCGACCCCTGTGTAGCCCATTACGAAAACCCCCCACACGGTGTCCATCCACCGTGTGCAACCTTGTGTCCAACCTTGTCATCTGGCATCCTTGACCGTTCTAAACCTCAACTTCTCCCTGAGTTTTGTCCCGATCCTGCCGTTGACTAATGTGGACCCTAAGACAAACTCCAGCACACCAATAGACAAAACAATCGTTTCTGGACACATATATCGCAATCTGACCCACATTAGTCACACACTTACGCCAACATGGATAGATATTTGCAAACCAATTTCTATTATAAATCATGTTGTAAAGCCAATTGTTCATCACAAAATATTAATCATGACAATGATTTTATAAATTATATAGCGGCGTTATATGGTTGTATACATGTGCTAAATAAACCATGAATGACATGATGCAAGTATGAAGTTAAATACAAAACATTACCGTGTGTTATTTATGGACATGAATTTTTAACCTTTTTGATCGATAATCGGTATATTTCTGCCTCCGATAGTTCCATTTCAATATTTCCGATAAGTACGCATATCATTATGGTTTTCAGTTAATATACCGACTCCAATTCTGTTTTCGAGGAAAAAAAATATGGTAATGAGATTGGAGAGAGGTTTCTCCGACCGTTTTATCTCTACACCTGTTGTTCTGAAGCTAAACGGGATTTCTTTGCTGCTTATGGTGTGCCACACCTGGCTGATTGATAAGCTGGCCAAAATAGCTCTATCTACTTCCTTTCCTCTTTACAAAAAGGAAAAAGAAATTCTTTTCCACCAAATAATGCATTCCACAGTTTCACTATTACTCTCATGCGCTGCCTATAGCAGAGTTACTGTCCTCTTTCAAGTCTCCGCCCCCACTTTTTTTTTTTCCTTTCTTTTGCATTCATGCCAAGATCCAAGATATATTCCCTGAAACAGCATGATGTTTGATAATATCGTTTGATAAAAGGGCCAAATAGAAAAGACTCTTAATTATGTTATGACTTTTCGCTTCATTTCCCCCTGAATTTTAGTAGGTGGAGGCAAACAATAACTGCAGAGTTCATCAACTAATTGTGGTTAATTTAGACAATAAAAGAGAAAGATGGGGCACAAAATTGATGATCTATTGCCTTCATTTAGCCCTTGATGGACACATTCTTTTTTCTTGCCGTCTTTTCCTGAATTTTTTTTTTCACTCAGTTCTCAATTTCCCACAGAGGGGGCTGTACGCTTGCTCAACATGGTGAGCTGTCGTTATAAACTGTAAGTGTAGTAGCAACGCCTCTCTCTGAACTCGACCTACCCTGACCCACGGTGAGGCCGTCGCCGTCGACGCACCAGTGCCGCTTCGCCCATGTGTGCCCCATCGCGGCGGCAACTCCGCCGCGCCCAGTACTTCGACGACTACTGCGGGTCAGCGGCGGCGCGGTCTCCGCCGCACGAGTCACGGCCCGGCTGGTACACGTCGAAGTCGCGATCATCGCAGCCGCCGGGCCGTCTCGCCGGAAATCACCACACAGGAGACGTCATCCGGACCAAGGCATAGGAGATAAGCGCGGGAGAACTGGCCAGACGCACGAGGAAAAGCAGCGCGCTCGACGCCAATCGGAAGCGTTAGAACAGCGAAAAACAAAAGACCGACACACTCACAGGCCACGCCGCCGCGCCCAGGCAACACACAGCCCATCGCCGTCAGCCGCCGGCCGCGTTCGCCTGGGGCTGGCGGCGCGGGTCTCCGCGGTGGCCGCGCCGATCTCGGCCTCGCGGAGGCCCGAGCGCACCTGCCCCCGCGGCTCCGCGGGCCGGCTCTCCGCCCGGTCGTCGGCGTCGTCGTCGTCCTCCAGTTGCTGCTCCTGCTCTCCCGCCGCCGCCGGCGTGTCTTCGAGAAGCTCCCATCAGGACCCGCCGCCCCCCCCCCCTCGACGACCACCTCCGCCTGCCCCATGCCACCGCCGGACTCCTGCACGGCGCCGGCGCCGCCCTGCAAGCCGTGGCGATCCATGTGTATACGAGATACGGGGAAACCGTGCAAAGAATTGAATCGAGTCGAGTCGAGTTCTCTGGTGTGTGGGGCGGGGGTGGCGAAAGCGGGACAAGACGAGGAGGTCTATATTAGCCGTGGCCGGGCCGCGCGCGCGACTAAAGTGGCTGGTGTTCGTTTACTACTTCTCGGTACTTTTTCCCTTCCGTCTACTGTAATGCTAGAGTCTGATTTTCACCGAGATTACAAAGAGGGATCCCTGCAATAAAACTGAGAGATGATTATAATTTATTCCGCTCAGCCCTAAGAAAAAATTGTGAAGAAATTAAATGAGAATCTGATTACGACCGGTTGAGATGAAAGTCCCATAATATAGAAGTTGATATTATATTTTAGTTGATCATGTTTTAGGCCCCCAAATCTAAACGCTAAAAGTAGTTTATATTATAGGAACGGAGAGGTGGAAACACTTGGTAGTTTTGAAAGGTGCGCCCGCGCCGCCGAAAAGAGAAAGAAATTATGTAAAAACGAGAGCCAGTAGAGGTCCGCTATGATTAATTGAGTATAATTATTTTAAATTTAAAAAATAAATTAATGATTCCTCTCTTTTTAAACCACGGCCCTTTTGATATCTCCCTTAAATTTTGTGTAAAAACGTATGGTTCTAACAGTTCATCCTCCTCCGAAATTAGCCCTCTGTTTATAAAAAAGAGAAGTTTTTTTTCTCTTCCGGTGAATTCGAACCTTAGTAGAGTTTGATGACATGTAGTAGTAGCGTTGCGTCTCCTGCCTGTTTCCTCCCCTTTTGCAGCTGACTTGGCTGCACTCAACAAGCTGGACAATGACGTCCCTTTTCTTCATAGGAGGAAAAAAAACTAGCGTATAAGTGTGGATACCTCGTGTTACCCATGTGTTTTAACCGTTTTTACAAACTTCCCGAGAGGCAAGAGCATTTGCAAGATGTGGAAAGAGAAAGAAAGTATGTGTGACAATGATTTTTTTAAACGGTTAGGTCATCGGGTCAGTTTCGTATATTTGATATGAGTATGTGACTTGAGTTTGATCTTCAAATTTTGGCATTCGATGCGCTCATCTGCAAGCATTTGTATCTTTTTTATTTCTGTTTTAACTTTTGTCGCCAATAGTGTGGAGGTGGCATCGTAGAATAAGGAAAGCGTGTGGTATTAAAAGGGAGGTAAAAGATGTGATGCTGGTGGATATGCTGTTAAGATATTTAGGGTGATAATCACAGATAGACATGTGGTATTTTCCTTGCGACAAGTAAAGGAATATTACCTAACCAGTACCTATGGGTGGGTGGAGAAAAAACAATACCCCACCTTATTGCTTTCTTGCTTTTAGTATTAATGAGTGCTTCTTTTTCACCACTATAGGTATAGCATTCCTAGACCTAACATCTATATGTTCAAGGAAAAACTGTTAGATCCAGCTAAGAAAATATCATCAATATGTTTAAGGGAAAAAACCGTTAGATTCCAGCTGAGAAAATATCATATACAATTTTTTTGAACCTGAAAATATCATATACAATTTAGACGATGACCATCTCTCATAGTGTTCAGTAGAGAAAAAACCATGCGTATGCTAGCTCCTTATCCAATTCACATTTGGTGGCTGTCAATCTCATCACACCCTACAACTTCGATGACGATCTCGTGGGTTACAGGGGTAGTGTCCTGATAGGTTCCACTTCGTCCTTGAAATTTTGGCATGCCCATAGAATAGGATGCTCTCATCTGCATGAATTTCTATTTATTTTACTTTGTGCACAACGAGGAAAAGGTTGATGCTTAAAGAAAAGGCTGAGAATATCGAATACAATTAAAACAAGGATGGTCTCTGATATTTAAGATAGAAAAAAAACCATCTGATCGCTCCTCCCTCCAGTTCATTCACGGTTGCTTGTCAACCTAATCCCTTCCCAGCCTGTGGCTTCTTAAGAAATTGTTAATCATTGTTGGTTCCAAACAGACATCACTTGAAACAGCCAGCAATAGATAAGGTATCGTGATACATAAATATCACAAGCGATTTAATGAGAAAAAGCAGTGGTAGTGAATCTTCGTCTAAATCCTGATATATAAAAATTGCAGACACGTGGGTGCACTTATAATAACTATAATTTGACCTCTATCTATGCTCCATTAAGAAAACTTTAATATGCCCCTTCAACAATTTCTATGGTAGTTTTTACATATTATTTCTTAAACTTTATAGTATTACGTATTTTTTCTGTCCTAAAATATAATAAGTTTAAACTTTTGACATGACTATTAAGAAGAGGGGTAAAAAGATATGTCTGCCCTCTCAGAATAGGTGAGATATGGGCCCAAACTAATTGAAGTGATAATGAAGCCATGAGATAGTACATGTAGTTTAGTGGTAAAAATTATCTTTTATAGGTACTATGTTATTATATTTAAGATAAAATTTAAACTCTAAAAATTATTATATTTTAGAACTGAGGGAGTAACAACTAAATCTAAATAGATAAATTTATATAAAATTAAATTAAGGCAAGCATTCTCTATAGAAAAAGTAGGCAACATATTTTTCTAGAAAATATAATTTTATTTATTTTAGATAATATTATTTTTTTCTCTTTTATTATCAGTAAAGCACGTGCATTTGCTAGTCTCTTTTAAAAATGTGTTATATGTACTAAAACGGTGAATTGTGTTTTGCATGGTCTGGGACATGTGAAAAATATATATAGCTATATATGCCTGATAGCCACCACGCGTCGGCGTCCAACTTTCATCTCGTGCCGAATTTATGCATGTACATGTATCAATTTATTTGGTCCTCTATAATAACTGACTGTAACTTCTATGCTTCAGAAAAACCAAAATAGATTCTATTATCTAAAATTCAATCTTTTGGTTCTTTTGATTTTTTTGCGTCTCGTACAGTACAGTTACGATCGGATAGATGACTGAATGCTGTACAATGGTCGAAGGAAGGCATGTCTTTCAAAGCTAGCATAGCAATTATACGTGTAACGTTTAGTTTCACGGCACCACACATGGCGAGTTGGCGACAGCTCGCGTCGGCAAGCCCCATATATTCCTTTCTAAAGTCACTTTCTTCCTTTGTTTTCTCTGTTTGTTTCTTTTTTCTTGCATTGCTTGCTTGTCTAAAGAGAAAACTAGTACAGCACTAAAAAAACGTACATATATTCGCGCCAAGCAAGAGGGTGACTCTTAAACTATAGTCGGCAATTAGGTCTGTTTTCGCATCCAGTTGGGTTGTCGTCCATTTTGGAGTATTAAACGACCATGTCATTCTCGTCAACAGTGCGTCAGTGCCTCTGTTCTATTCGATTGTATATATTCCTTTTCATTTTCATCAATGAGTTTGATCTCTTTAAAGTTTTTTTCATTGCTTGGCTTGACATATTGGTCTCACCTTTATCCAATCGGAAGACTGGTTCTACTGTTTTGGTCATCAATGTTAGAAAGCGGTGTTCACTATTCAAACTAATTAATTTTGAAAAAAAATTAGATCCGTTAAAACCCAACCAAAATACCTATTACAAATAAAAACGTTAACAAATCTATTGTTTTATAGTAACCTTTGAAATTTAGTTGTTAAATTAAAAGGATAATAATTACACGGATGAACTACGATTGAGTGATATTTTATAGTTATCCGTCCTATCATCCGTATATGGGCCATTAGCGAGAATAGTTTGCAATTATGGGGATGTTTAACCTGCAGTCTTGATTTTTACAACTTAACTAAATATTTCAGAAATTTTATAACCCGTTTATTTATATCAAATATCAAATAATGTTGTGTAAAAATTGAAAATATTTCTGGTTCTTGATTTATTTTACTACTAAGATAAATCCTAACCCCCTTAAATGAATTTCCTATGATTCATTTATTTTAGGTAGCCGAGGAGGTTCTATACATCTCATAGTAAGGGATAAATCCACCACTACACAAATGCTCATCACTATTGGTTATTAAAACGACGGTGGTGCCTCTCCGTGTGAAAAAAAGGCATAGTCATAGCCATGCTATGGTTGTCCTCGTAAATCGGGGAGGGGGGGGGGGTGTGGATGAACAGAGAGGGAGAGGAGAAGAGGGTGGCAGTGGAGGTGGCTCGTGTCCCTCTTCTATAGGAGGCTGGATCCACTGAAGGGTAGATTAAGGTTGCCTGGATCCACTAAAAGGGAGGTCAGGGTTGTTGAATCAGGCGGGCCCTGAACCAGATTTGGCGCCTCACTTATTGGAGTGGAGAGGGAGAGGGGGTGGCGGTTGGGCAGAGGAGAAGGGGATGGCAGCAGCGGCTCGCGTCCCTCTCCTCTAAGCAGCCAGATCTATCGTCAGAAGGCCGAGGTCACTAGATCCGGTGGCCTCAACCGTCTCACTGATAGATGCGCTTGGTTGCTGTACTAGGAGAGAGTGACAGCTATATATATGGTGCTGAAGGTTGGAGGAGGCCAAGACTACAATGACGCTGTTGTGCATGAAAGGAGAGGTGGGCGGAGAAGGAGAGCAAGGGAGAGAGGTTGGGGCCCAAGTGGACTCAGGGTCACAAACAATTCAGCTGGCTTGTTTTGTGTGTCCCAGATGGTTTTACTGTCGGTTTAGAAACAGAACTAAAAGTGATATTTATCGCTGCTGAATTTTTTTAATGAATTGAAAGTAATAAGGATTATTACTAGCGGTTTACTTTGTAAATACGGTTTCTAGAACATGATTCTTATTGAATTGGCAGTATTAGGCCCTGTTTGGATTGGAGAAATTCCAAAGGAATTTCAAAGGTTTCCATTCCAAAGAAATTTTTTTGCCTATGGTGATGTTTGGAACAAAGGATTGCCCCTTCCACTCCAAAGGATTGGCTCCAATTCCTTTGATTTTGAAGGAAAATAAAAATAAGATCATACCTCATGGAAAAATTTCCTATACAAGAACAATAATCGATAAGTGGGCATAATTCTTAATCCTTAGTTTTTCTTTTCTGTGTTCCAAACATGATTTCCTGTGGATTCTATTTCTCTGTTTTGCTACTACATCCTAATTTTACAAATATGCCATTCCTATATTTTTTTTATTTCTGTGTTTTAAACATGGCCGTATAGTCACTTTAGAACTGGAGGTGATGAGCCGGTTCGGCATCTCTCTGTAGCAGTGATCATTCACTTCTATACAGGAAACTTCCATACTTGACTTTGTATGCACATGGAAGTTTGTCCCTGTACCTGAGATATGATCCGGGTTAATTTATCTCATAATATAGATGCGGATCCTATTGTATGGACTCCGGATATCTCCTTCATTGATATATCCTATATCTAAAAATATTAAAAAATATTGTCAGATCTAATTCGTAACCATCCGGATTCCGGACCCATCCCTAACCCCCACCTTTTACCAATATTTTATTGTGTTATGTATTTATCATGACATCATGACACATTAGTGACCATACAATGTATATCGACAAACATTGAATTGCCTAACACCTACCAAAGCCGGTTATGATAAATTAAATTGTGCCGTGATTATGTTTAATTGCTTGCTGTGTAGTGGGTACTCAACAAGATCGATGGGCTGTGACAAACTTGTGCAAAAACTCCATCACTTAAAATGAAAAATTCATTAGTTAAAATAATTTCAGCAAAAATATACTCGTGATTAATTTCTTGGTGCATATTAATTGGAAAATATATAGACATTAATTTACAGAGTAAAATATCATACATTCATACCTGCAAATTGAATCCCGGCATGTATATACCCTCAGACACTGCCTACTCCATGAATTATTTTCTTAAGGAAGTATTTAGATAAAGGAAGCTTTTTTTAAATCAAGACAATTATATCAAGATGATATAATCATTTTAAAATTACTTCTAGCCTTTGTAAAAAGAACACTCCTTCAGAACCCCTCATTAGTGCTAGTTTTGGAACTGGCACTACTGAGGGGGAAGGGGGTGTTTGTATCCATTTGGAACTGACACCGATGGCTCTCAAGGGCATTATTGGACAATAGATTTATCGTCCATTATTTGGTCCGATTTTGGAATTCTAGACAGTTGCATCAAGTACACGATAAAAAAAGATGTTACCAACTGTTATGTACGAATAATTGTAACGGCATAGAGTTCATGAACTTATATCTTCAAGGTTTTTAAAATACCTCCCTTCCACTCTGAGTTACTCATAAACATAATATCCACAGAGGATGCCGCGTTTTGATTGCATATGACACTTTGTAAAACATAAAATACAATGTAAATTAGTTACGCCTATACATAGACAAAATAAGTTTTTGTAAAGTGGATAGTATATTAATAGCCACTAATCACGGACCAACAACTGATCTTTGTTCTCCTCCTTTTCTATAGTAGTGCCTGTAGGCATTGTTCGAACAAATGAATTGAGTTTATTAGTCATAAGTGTACAAACCTCATGAATGAAAGTGCATGGGATATGTATATATATGGATGAGCTAGTTATGCTTACTAATCTAAGATTGCCGACCACTCTATCCAAGTCAAACAAATATCCCCCCCCCCCCTCAATTTCATCACAATTCACCAAAATTCACCCAAATTCACCACAATTCATCCACATCATCCCAAATCATCACAATTCATCCACAACTAGAGGGGAGGGGAGGGTGAGCACAACCGGCGGTGGTGAGAGCTCGGTCGAGGCCGTGTAGAGGAGGTGCAGAGGAGTCGAGGCCGTCCAGAGGAGTGCAGAGGAATCGAGGCAGTGGCTCTGGTGGTGGTGGAGGTCGTGGTGCAGAGGAGTGCTTGGTGGCGGCGGTGGAGGTGTACGTGGTGCAAAGGAGTCGCGGTGACGTGCTAGCTTAGCTCTCCACCGATGGTGAGGAGGAGGGAGTCAAGGTGGCGTGCTAGCTCAGCTATTCAGCGGCAGTGAGGAGGTGCAGAGGAGTGCTCGGTGGCGGCGGTGGAGGCGTACGTGGTGCAAAGGAGTTGCGGTGACGTGCTAGCTTAGCTCTCCACTGATGGTAAGGAGGAGGAAGTCAAGGTGGCGTGCTAGCTCAGCTATTCAGCGGTAGTGAGGAGGAAGTTGAGGTGGTGCGCTTCGGCCACTCCGGTGGCGGTGAGAAGGAAGTCGAGGCAGCACGCTAGCTAGCTTGGTGGCTGGTCGTCCCTCTACATGGCACTGACAGCGGTGAGGTCGAGGTGCACCGCTCTGGTGAGGAGGTCGAGGTGGCGGCCTCTGCTCCTCTGGCGAGAAGGTCAAGGGGGCGGCGGCAGAGGTCCTCTCTCTAGACAGCAACATGAAACTTTGGCATCCTGGTAGCGTAAGAATTTCTAGGGTTCGGCAGAAGACTTGGAAAATTTCTAAGTCCACCATGAATTTATATAAGGGGGAAGCTTTTCGCAGGTGGGCCACGTAAGCCTCTGCCACAATGCTACCTCCAGGATGGGTGCGACGAGCACCATTGACGACTGCTCTATTGTATTGTAGATGTGGGCGTACGAGCACTTTCAGATCGGGAGACCTGTGGTAGGCACAAGTCCGTATGAGTACCCTGCTGGGATTGACCCAGTGAACTGGCCCACTATGGGCACCTACTGGGTCAAGCGCCGTGTAAGTAATATTTCACATACAAGAATTTCAAACAAAGCCATCCATAAGTTCACTCGTTCGTGCCCTAACTAAAATCTAACTGTGTTCTACGATACAACCTTCTTGGGCACACCAACAGGTTTTCCGAGCGTACCCGTACTACATCGCGGTGTTCGACTAGCTTACCGATAGTAGCGTGCGGTGGGAACCGTACGATGATATTGAGGTATAGCGTTGTGCACCTCAAGATCTCTCCAGCTTGTGCATGTAGGACACGGCATACTGGTTGACCTGTTGCTGGCTCGTCTTCGACGTCCACGTCGAGGAGTACACCATCGACTGGGTCATGAGATAGTTCAGTCTCTGTCAGATCGTGCCCATCCCTTGCCTTCCTTGACTTCACCACAATGTCCACTCGTAAGTACTACCTTTCTATATTTTGTCCTCTGTGAGTGTGAAAGACTTAGCAGCTCAAATTATGTTTGCAGATAGTCGAGGAAGGGAGTTCTAGCCCACACACTGTGCATAACTCATGTGGCCCTGTGGATGGAGATGTGGCAGACATCGCAACACAACATACATGTCGAGGAGCAGCCGTACGACCCTATCATCTACTAGGCTTACCTCTAGTGGTACATTGCTCACACTCGTGTCCGTTGCGTGCGTTTGTTGGCAGGAGAGCAGGCAGAGGCACGAGTGACAAACACCTACCTGGCCCACATGGACGCATGTCACGCCCGGAATTTCCATCCAAAATTCCAAATGCTTTCATGTGTATTTAACCCTCGTCCAGGAATCAGCCGAGGCACACAATAACAAAGTTGATAACAAAGTACAAGTCTTTAACTAATAAAGTAACTAGTGTATAATTATTACAGAGGCAGATGGAACCTCTCAACCAAATAAAATTCTAAGTAGCGGAATATAACTAGCGAAGAAGACGACTCCAAACTCCACATATAGCTTGACCCGAACCCAGCCTAGTCCTCTAGATCTCCATCATCACTGCAGAACTCCTCTTCTGATGGTTGGTGATTGCAAGGTGAGTACATAGAATACTCAACAAGCCACACAACAAGTATGCAAGTGCACAGGATAAACAAAGGATGACATCTAGGGCTAAATTGCATAAATAGCATTTAATGAAGCATTTAAGATAGTAATAAAACAGTTAAACAATTAAACAATATTAATTCAACACTGCATAGCCCACTGGCTGCGCAGGCCCAAACTACTCCAAACCTAGAGCTACCACATAATCATCATATACCACATTATTAACCATTAAATGATTAATGAGACTAATCACGAAAAATATTGTTAGGCTCGCCCATAACCACGGGCCCGGCTATTCGAATAGTTTTACTCTGGCTAGAGGTGTACAACTTTACCCACAAGATACAACTCCACAACATGTTACTATGCGCCTTAGTACCATCACGATACCTCGAAAAATAGTTATGACAGGACTCTTCGCATAACACGCCCAACAGAATGACCACCGGCCAAGTCCCCTGTAGAGGTGGCCCAACCTCCAGGCTAGAGAAACTCTTGGCTCCCAGATATGGACTTATTGGCACTGCCACTGTGGATTTATTGACACTACCACCTATCAACTAAACACACCATGGTGTCTCTTGGTGGGACATGCTACACTTCAAGTCCAGCCGTTGCCTACGCTGGCTTGTGGTTAGTACGGTAAATGCTTCACAACAGTGTGCTCGCAAATCAGTCCTTAATTATCATGAGCACTACTAACATCATCATCATTCCATGTGCTCACAACCCTCCTTTAATCAAGTTTTAGTTGGACAATTATTAATTACCAATTAGTCCAACACAACGAACCGTCGCGGACTACTCTCAATTAATCACAATTAAACGCAGGTGAATTATCTCATCGATTATTCTAGGGTTTCTAAGCATGGCTAAGCAAAGCTAATTAATTAAGCTAAATAGTATATAGTTCTAGCTAGTCCAATTGTAACCACAACTGTCAAAGATTAGGTAATCAAGCAAAAGGGGCCTTAACAAGGTATATATGATTATTCCCTCCTGATGACATTCGAAAATAAATACACGTTTGAATAAAAACAGGAATTTAAATCATCGGATCAATATGCTCAAAGGGTATTGGATCTATGTGACTTGCCTTGCTGCTTCGCAAAGTCTTTCGAACCTTCCTCAGCGTAAACAGACTCGTTCAGAACGTCAGAAACTAAAGAAAATAACAAAAATCAACAAAAACAGTACATAAGCATAGAGCAACAACATATCTAGATATTTTTAGTGAATAGATCTTGGTTTTTAAAGAATTTAGAGACTTGAACGGCCTCAATCCGAGTTCATATGAATTAGTTATGATTTTTAGAAGTATAAACCGATTAAAACCATATACAGAAATTAATTTAGCAATTATGATGCAATATCGAATTAATTTTGAAAAGAAAAAAGGGCTTTATTTTGTCATAGGGGTCTGGTCCACCGTAGACCAGGTTCACCGAAGCGGTCTACAGAAAACGACGGTCAACATCAACAGATTGGGATCGGACGGCCCGGATGAATCCCAATCTCGGGCACCCGGATGGTTGACACATGGCGCCCAGCTAGCAGCCACGGGGGACGGGGTGGTGATAGGGTGGCTGAGGTGGACGGCCGGCAATGGCGGTGGCTCGGACGGCGGGGCTTGCCGGCAATTCGGGGTACGATGGCGGCAAATGACTACACTGGGACCTAAAGCGTGACGAGGCGAACCTACCACAAGGTTGCGCGGTGGTGGACGACAACGGATGGTCACCAGCAATGAGAAAAGGCGGTAGGGGTCTTCGGGTCTCCGGCGATGATGGTGCTTCGGTGGTGGATTGCAGCCGTAGACTGACGCACGAGGTGCAGCACCTTCGGGCGATCATGACCGAAGAGACAGCGAGGAGCGACAATGACCCGAGCGGTAGGGCGGTGCGGCTGAAGACGACAGCAGCGGCGGCAACTCAAGCTTCCTATGCTTATGGCTTCCCGAGAGGCGGCAGGCTAGAGTGAAAGCGGTGGCGCACAGAGGGGAGGACGGGGCTTCTTATAGGGCCCCGGGATAAGCGAGTGTGAGGCGGACACGGCAGCTAGGGCGGCGGCGGCACTCCGAGATAAGCATGAGTTCGGGCCCGATCCGAGGCTGTTTTGCTTCGGGTTTTGAGGGGATAGGCGGAGGCATAGGAGGGGAGAAAAACCCCCCACTCAATTTGGAAAGGGAACAAGTGGGGCGGCTGGATTTCGCGCGACACGGCGGCGGCGCGGGCACGGCCTCCAGCCTGAGCTAGAAGATGACCCTAACAGGTAGGGTCCACCTGTCGGCGGGAGAAGGGAAAGAAAGTGGGAGAGAGGGAGATGGGTCGGTGCCTGGCTTTGGCATGGGAGAGGAGAGAGAGAGAGGGATGGCACTGGGCCGAATTCGGCCCAGTGGCCAGGAGGGGATTTAAAAGACTTTTTCCTTTAAATAATTCTTTGAAATGATATTTCATTTATTAAAAATACCTCCCTTGCTCAATTAATTCCTAGAAAATTCCAGGGGCTAATAGAGCCAGTGAAATATTTAATAAAATTTTATCTAGCCTATTTTTACATTGAAATTTGTTAAAGATTTTTATTAAACCTCTTCTTTAAGCTTTTAAATAATTTCTAAAAAATGTATTACCACATGTATTATTTAAATGGATAATTTTTAGGGTGTGACAACGCAGCTTGGTGCAAAGTGATAAGTTGCAATTCAATTAATGCTTGTTTTCAATCATGTAAGGAGCATGTTCTTACATATGATCTGACAACAATATTTTGTAGAGTGACATTGTGCGTGACGTGGACGGACATGCGTCGTCTTTCTAGGAACGATTGCTGTCCGTTGCGCAAGTCACAATGCAGGAAGTTTTGGGTGCCCTCGAGAGGATCATCGATAGGACGGCCCACGCCATCTGGATGACTTCTCGTCAACACCCGCAACAGGTGGTTGAGCTAGTTGCTGTGCCTTAGTTCAGGCCGACTGGTACGGCAGGTGCGTCCACAAACAGGGCACCACCCGTACGTTGGGTTGGTATACACTTGGACGGTCCGTCATCAGACGAGGCTGGACCGTCCATGAGCTAGCCGCATTGACCTACAGGACCACCTGCCGGTTCCACGCCGAGGGCTAACTCGCCTTCGCTGGCAGTAGGGTTTCGTACTGGAGGTTAGCATTGTGCTATCATTATTCGTACGTTGGCATTTCTAAATGTTTGTAACTGTCTATTTTGTATGTGCAAGACCACAATACTTTCTTTTTGGACAGCATGGTCAGCAGTTCGAAGAGGACTTTGCCCACACAAATGTGGAGAAGTCTGATAGGCAGACGGACGACTACTTTGCAACAAACTACTAGTCGACGACACCTACACGGATGGGGTCATAGTAGCTATAGGGAGCTCTAGCCCTGACACAGCCGACGCAGGTAGATCAGTCCGCTACTCCATCCCAGCAGCTGTTCTAGATGGCTCCACCACTGCGCAGGTCCTAGCGGGAGCACCAACCACCCTCGCAGTTGACGTACTCTGACTCTGACTTTAGAGGTCGACGTGAGCTCCCCAAAAGGGGGCGTCAGTAGGTTGCTTGACTCGTTATATGTGAACTATTTTACTATATTTTGTATCTACAGACCGTGCATTGCTATAACGTACTTTTTGTTCTATTCTATTCGACCGCGTTGTTTCGTTGCATGCTATAAAGCCACAATTCGATTAGCAAAACCTCATAGTATGTGAACTTATTTAAATGGAAGACGAACCAGTTAGACATGTCAGGGCACCGAACATCGTAACTGCATGAGGGAACATACTTTTAGATGTAACTAATAAAAAAAACTTAATCAAATATATCTCATTTCTCTATGGCACAATATTGTGACTTGCATCCCAACAACACTTCAGTAGGTTCTACCACTTTGCAAATTCACGATCCTCTCTTATGGCAAGCCACGAGTATTCACAGTAAACTAGTGCTTACTTAGTTCACACGTGAAGATAGAGTCTATAAATTTGCAAGGTGTTCAAATCTATTGAAACTCCCAACCTTAGTTCGTTAGCCTTGAACTATGCAAAGTATCTACTTAAGCTCTCTCTCTCCTTTTCTCACCACTATGTCCCTTGCATTGCTTGTCAACAGGACGCATGAGAGCATCGGACATGGCCATATGTCCCTTTTATAGGCATCGGACGATTACTCAGCTGAGTATTGTTTTTGTGTGACCACCGAGCCACAATCAATGGGCATCCTATGCAAGCAGTAGACTGGACCCACAAAACAAAACACCCTACTTTTGGCGCCGTCCATTCCCCTCGCCTAACTATGCAAGCAGGACACCATACTTTCGGCGCTATCCAGTCCCCTCGCCTGACTATGCAAGCAGTACACTGGACCCGTGGAACATGACACCCTACTTTTGGCGCTGCCTAGTCCCCTCTCCTGACAATGTGCTTCACCTTTAACTAGCACCTTTTGGCGCGTGAATGTCATGTAGTTTTCATAACCAAAGAAGAATAAAATGCCAACCAAGGGAAAATCGGCAGGGAGTACTAGCGATATTTGGATAATTGGCAGGGCTCCTACCGATATTTGGATAATCGGCAGGAGTCCTGTTGACCTATGAAAAATCGGTAGGACTCTTGCCGATTTTCCAAATTACTTTAACCCCACCGATTTTTGAAAAATCGGCAAAGGTATATTTTTGCAAAATTCTGAAACAATAGTATATTTTTGCAAAAAAAAGGATTAAAAAATAATTTTGATATTTTCTAGAGAGACACCTTAGACTAGAACTGTGCAGCTCGAGGTAGAAGACATATATAATGGGGTCTATTTTCGCATGCAGGTGGAGCCGCCCGTGAAAACGAATTTTCACTGGCGGGCCCTTATATCAGCCGCCTACCAAAATGCATCAATTTTCACAACTGGCTGATATAAGGGCCCGCCTGTGAAGATTATTTTTGACAGGCGGCCTGTGTTCCCCCCACAAGCCAAACTTATCATAGGCGGCCCATATTTAGGTCTGACTGTGTAGTTCGAGGGGGACGCCTACGAAAATAGTTTTTGTAGTAGTGATTTCTTCCTTTCACTAATGAATGTATTTATTGCGGTATGGACATTGTGCATGATATGTGTGATGTGACCACAGTAGTGCCTTTTCTCCTCTATAAAATCTCATGAGGCCGGTGAAATGGCTGGTGATCACATGAAAAGGAATGCTTAGTTTCTAAAGGAAGACGCTCTACGTAGAGACGTTTTGCTGTCTCTGTACTACTAATGTAAAGTCATCTACAAAACTTCTCAAATCTTGTAGAGGCGTTTCATAGTGTCATCTCTAAATTTTGAGACGTTCCATAGGGCGATGCTTCTACAACGCTTTTCTAAAACGCCTCTGTAGTCCCAAGGACGGTTGAGAACATCTCTCCACGGTAAATGAAGCGTCTCACCCAAATCATTTTTGTTGTATTGTGATAAGATATACCCATCCATAAAATCCATGCACTATTAAGTTAGGATCGGGACAAATAAACATCCTGCACCTTGCCTTGTCTTCCCTGTTGCTATCCAAGATATGCATGGA
This sequence comes from Oryza meyeriana var. granulata, assembly GCA_003991445.1. NCBI lineage: Eukaryota > Viridiplantae > Streptophyta > Magnoliopsida > Poales > Poaceae > Oryza > Oryza meyeriana. Next base: position 574,102 of record RYFJ01000112.1, on the reverse strand, counting down.
AAATTTCTCTTTAATTTCAAAGTCTCCGGCATCCGATAAAGTGAGAAATAATAAACTAAAAAACGCAAGAAATATAATACAGTTTCTAAGGCTAGACATGTTCTGACCAGATAGTACTACATATATAGCTAGACATCATCTAGATACACATGCAAGTTGCACCATCCAACACGCACTATAGGAGGCATGGAGCACATGGCAGCAAAGGCATGTTTTCTCTTTTCTGATGGCAAGCAAGTAGCAATATGCATCCAAATTGAGGTCTTACCTGTGGAATTTTCTATGCATTACTGTGGTATATAGAGGACGACGATGGCGAACGCAAAATGGATGGCTACCACGGAGTGTGGAACAATATATAAACACATGCATGAACCTACCAAGTGGATGTCCATCCATGTCAAGCTAGATTTCGTAGCTTTCCAAGCATATTTTCTTGTCCTTGGATGGGTGTACATCACTAGCTATCACTGAAATGCCAATAATTGAGTTGAGTTTTTTTTCTTCTTTTTTGGTTCTTCAATTATTAGATGCCGTAGTACTTGATATTGACCTAAAGCTAGGGTTAAAGATCTGGCCATGTGAATTATATTTGAGATCTCCACTTTTAGGGTTTAGTCCCATATTTGATCATGGAGGAGCACAATTTAAAAGGTGAAGACAATCTCATGGTCAGGTTAGCTTTTTGGTTGAAGGCCGAATGCCGTTGTGACTTTGGTTGAGAGACATAAGCATAGGAGTGTAGCTCTGCTACGCTTTGTGTTTAGCAAATATGTCATCGCCACTTATAAAGGGTGGCTCGGGTTGTACATATGGGGGCTGCTAGAGTATGGGGTCCCGTTCGAAATAAGACCTGATACCCGTAGCATACCAACCCTAATATCTATGAGTATCGGGCCTAGTATATGCATATCCATAGCAAAATGGGCCTCAACTGAACCCAAACATTCACAAGCAAATCACAGTGTCCAGTGTCATGTCTAGCCTAGCCATGCCCCCACTCAGGTGCGGAGCAATGAAGGCATTGCTGAAGCTTCATGAGGATGGGGTGGCGCTGTTGCTCCACGCAAAGCTCCCCCATGGCATTCTTCTCAGTGTCTGTCATTGCCGTCCTCACCGTCGTCGACCCCGCCGATCTCCACCTCTCCCTCGCCACCACGACCACATCGGTCCTCTCCCTCTGTTTCCTACGCACCCAACTGCCTGTCCTCGCCGCTCTCCCTTGCCGTCGTTCTTGGCTCATGTCCTGGTGTCTGTCCCTCTCAGGGCGTCGCCTCAGCCATCAAGGTCAACACCGCCAGTGCCGTCTCCTTCTAGCTTGTCCTCAAGCCATCTCTTAGGGACTTTGCAGTTCACAAGTGGTTAAACTTTGTTGTAGGAGGATGTGCCAATGCCGGTGGCTGGGATCCCGTCCAGCGGCTCGCCGGCCGGCTAACCAGTGGCAATGTGCGCCCCTCCCCAGCCGTGTGCGTGGGTATAGGAGCATGGCTGCCACGGTGTGCGCGCGAGAAGCAGATGACCCATACCACATGGGTTGGTAGGAACAGGACCTGTGCGCTAGCATTTTTATATGTATATGGTCCGACACCAACTCTAGCAAATTAAACCAAAAAAGCTTTTTTGTGTAGCTGGATTTTTTTTAATTTGCATGGTTCATGGCCTCACGCTATAGCTGGTGCAAAAAAAGTAACATAGCAGGATTAGCTCAGTAAGTTGCAGTTTTTTCTTTCTCTAACTCAAGAGAAGCAATCGGGCGGATATACTAGGTGACTTGTCGCTAATGTGGAGATGCAGCCATGGCTTCACCCTAACCCTAGCGACACTGACACTAGTACAAAATAGCCTATCACTGCTGGTTCAAACTTCAAAAGCAGTCATCACTACTGGTTTTTAACCGGTAGTGGCTATTTGGCGGTGATAGTTGGTGCTATCACTGCCTGGTTCTAACTTTGAACCAGCAGTGCCAGTTGTGCCCTGAATTTTGATTTTTATTAGGCTAAAAATGCTCAAAAGAATATTTTATATTTCACAAGTCACACAATTTTTCGTGCAAAATATATCTTTTCATTCTTCTTGTTCAAAACTTGTAATGCATGTTTGAGCCTCTAGATAACTTTTCAAATAAAATACAAACGGTAAAGTTGCATATCTCATCTAGATCGATAACTTTGACACAAACTTTTATCTATATACAAAGTTATATGAAATAGTTTTGAATTGGTTTTACCATAATAGATTCTAGCACATGGAACACATTCAGGCATGCAAACGATCATAAATAAAAATTTATCAACTACAAATGTGTAAATCTCGTCGCGCTCTATAACTTTGATATGTAGTTTATCTTTATCCAACTTCATATAAAAAAGTTATTTAATTCCATACCCTTATCACTACCAGTTCTATACTCAATGGACATGCAAGACAGGACCCTCCGATTCATTGAGTATCATTAATTATGAACTAACAGTAATAACCACTGCTGCTTCATAACATGAGTCAAAAGTGATAAACAAGTATCACTACCGGTTTTATTACAAACCGGTTCTTACTGGTATCTCTACCGGTTTTAAATAAGAACCAATTGTGCCACTTGTCTATCACTATTGATGGCAGAAGTGATCCAGTTTTTCCCCCTTTTTTCGTTTCTTTACAAGTTTGCGTCATAGCGATCGATGCTGCACTGCATAGCAAAAATCCATATATATAATCCACGTAGATTGGTTAATTAGGATATCTTCACTTAAGATTTTTACTCATTGAAGCTTACTACATCTGAAAGGTGTAAGCACCATTTTGGTTACCTTCTCTGGATCTTTTTTCGCAGCAAGTTGCTTATATTTTTCCAAAACAAAATTATGAGCCGTGACACGATTAGCCCTATTTTTTTTTAACTTTACTTTTGTTTCCGCGAGGAACATGATTATGTTTTTCAAACTACGCAAGAACATTATTACATTTCTCGTGTGGATAGTGGCGGTCCCGGCCTGATGACCATGCATTTCCCTTTCAATCTTTTTGAGTCTTGTCCAGCCATTTTATCTGCAGTCAGACGCATACACACACACATATATGATGCTAAACATATACTCGACCGTAAGTTAGGTATCACTCGCTTTTCATGCACGTAAGCTAATACCTAACGAATATATCGGCACTTTCTCATCTTACACGTCGGCATCCTTGTTTGACAGCTTCCTTGTAGGATATGTTAGGTCAATAATGCATGCCATGGCCAGTAGACTTCTTGTGAACTAGTACTACGTACACGGAATATTTGCAGTGATATCCAGCAACAACTAAAGTATATTAGTCAGGCCAATAATCCATGAAACATGCGTGCATATGTAGTTACTGGATATGCTAGGATGATATGCTCCTTTAGTGGCGGCTAGCCCTGGCTACATGCACACCAGTATATATTACTAATATACAGTTATTTTGCACATCAACCACTAGCGGGACAATCTATATATATTTATGTGTCATACTTTTTCATACTTTTCATCGAAAAAGTTAAAAATTTTAACATGTATTTTACACTATAAATTATATCTCATACACAATAAATTCCATATATATATTTAATTACACTGTAAATTGCAAATCGTATACTATCATTTTTCTTACTACTCACTATATATATAGGAGAACTAAGGAAAAAACCATTGTTACACTATATAAAACATTTTCATAGGCACACTACAACAAAACATCTCATCTGTGACGGGCGATAATTTATATCTATGTCAGGTATAGGTCCGTCACTAATTATTGGTCATGATGAAAAAAAAATCTGTGATGTGTCAAGACCTCACATGTTATTATCCATCAGAGATGTGGATTATTAGTAAAAATAAATCCAAAAATCCACACTGCCACAGATAGCTTGCTGTCACTGTCGTAGTGCTCACTGTGCCAGCTGCTTGAGGTCGCTCGTCGTCGCTGTCGCCTCCGTGCTCATGTGGTGGCTGGTGCACCGTGCCCCTCCTCAGCCATAGCTGCAGCTGCATGCCATGCCGGAGCACTAGCAGCATGAAGGAGGCCGGGGGGGTGGGGGGTGGGGGAGAGAAGTCGACGCCGGAGCACCAGCAGCAGGAAGGAGGAGGCCGGGACGAGGAGTCGACGCTGGAGCACAAGCAGCAGGAGCACAATAGCCATTCCTCAAAATCCTCTCCGACCTCTGCCTCTCTGCGACCACCTCTTCCGACTCCTCCGTCTCCACTGCCAGCTACCAGATCCGGCAGCCCTTGAGGTTGGGGGCCAGATCCACCCACCACGTGGTCATAGGAGTTCAAATTTGGTGGCCCCTGACCACAGGGAGGCCGGATTTGCCACCTTGGAGCTTGGCCAGGCAACAAGGATTGAGAGCTTGGCCTAACAATGAGGATTGTGAGCTCGGTCCCACGACAAGCTTGGGGCGGAGCGGGGACTCCTCTCTGGGTGTTGGCGGTGGAGGTAAAGCAGGAGGTGAGCTATGGCGGAGGGGGAAAGAAAGGCGAGAGAGAGAGAGAGTAGGAGGAAGGCTAGCAAGAGAGAGGATGAGAAAGGAAAGTGGCCGATAATTTTTTTTATCTCTGGTGCATCAGGGCAATGGGGTGACGGAGTCATCGGTGACGGTTCCGAAACTAGACTCGTTAGCGATTTATCTCTCTCTAACGGGTTATATTTATGACCCGTCAATGATGATATTTTTTGTTATTACACCAGTCATAGATTTATTGTTATCGCTGACGTGTCGTTGTTGTGATCTGTCATAGATGATCAATGACGGGTTAGAACTATGATCCGGTACAAATAACCCTACATCTATGGTAGGTCATCACCCACATTTATATCTTAAATGAGTTTTTTCGACTTGTCAGAGATGAGGTCATCCGAGATGGGTCGCATTTGTCTGTCAGAGTTGTGGCATCACGAATGTCTAGTTATGTAGTAATGGCAAGTGGAAAGCCTTTTTCATAGGCATTTAGTCACCCGCCTATGACATAGTTCACAGGCTGTTCCACAATCGCCTCTCTCTGCACACATAGTGTCACAGACCTAGGAAAAATATAAAATAAAATCATGTAATAAAATGTGAATGTGGAGGCCATGGGCCTCGGGTATCTCAAGGAAGGCAATTACGGTCACTCGGACAGAGGGTGGGCCGGTCCCTACAATTGGAGATATAGAGTAGGACTCGGCTTCATATTACCTTGCATGACAAGGAAAGGGATATAGTTCTAGCCGGATACTCTATGTACTGATAATAAAAGCTTTTGGTCGCATCCAACTGGGTTTTTTACCCTGTAACCCTCATCCCTCCAGTATATAAGGAGAGGTAGGGAGCCCCTTGGGATAGAGGATTCCACATACTGCGAAAGCAATACACCACAACTAGAAGTAGGGTATTACCTCACACCGAGGGTCTGAACTAGTATAAATCCCGTGTGTCCTTTCGAATCCATCGAGTTTAGGTCCGACGAATAGCCCTATATAATTATTGCCGATATAAAACATTGACAGTGAAATAAATAAATCATCTCCTCTTGTTGTGCATAGTTTATTTTCACTTTTTTGGATCTTTATTGCATTTTCATAACAGCTCATAAGCACTAAAGTGGGCAAGAGAAAATTCTAAAAATAATTAATTCAGTGGAAAAAATCTGGAAAAATTTTTCAAAATTACTACACATCATCCTAATCCTACCTGAATTTTTCCAAGATTTTACACTTTAATTTGCTACCTCCAATAAATCCCACAAATCTGCTGAAATCTGGAATTCAAATCTTTAATCCAGCCAAATTTGCAATTTCACCAAATAAAATCCACAGTTTGTCACCCAATGAAACACTACGAAATTGTTCCTCTATGTACTCCCTGCCACCAGTATTTTTTTCCCAGGGCTAACTCTCAAGAAAGCTACATAAAATAGTGAGCACAAAACCCCTGCACCAGAGCTAACTGCAGCTAATCACTCTCTGAGCCAATCTTTGCTTTTTCACCAGACCTAAACCATAGCTAATCAGACTTTGCCAATTGACCAGTGGACAAACCAAGTACCCCTCTGTCTATAGAAATTTTGGCAGAATTAACTTCACCTTCTAACCTACCCAAATGGCAAGAGAGAAATTGCTTGAATGCGGCAGCCTGGGACTTAGCCTCTGGCCTTGTCTCCCTGTCTCTCTCTCACTGACTGGTGGACCCAGTAGCTGTGGACCCCACCTATCATTGTCAGCACACCGCCAGCTCCCCAACTATGGCAGGGAACTGCTGCTACGACCACTCCATGTGTCGTCAACGCTCCAAGCCGACTCCATCTCATCCCCACAGACGGCCCCAAGAGAAACTTCGCCTTTTCACCCCTCGCCTCTCCAACATCCTCTCTTTCACTCCCTCATCGCATTCCGAGCACAACCATAGCAAAACCACCACTGGACCACCGGTAACAGGAGCCCCTTCCCCGGCGCCGGCAAGCGCTCGATCGCCACCGTTGAAGATCGGGTAAGCTTCGCCGCAATCCATTGATTGGAACATGATCCCCTATCATTGATTGATCCATTTTTGTGCCTTTCATCCTAGATCTCACTGACCAAGCTCGCGCCGTCGTCGTTACCCTCGTCTTCGGTGCCGAGAAGCTGCCGCCTAGTCCTGCTGCCGTTCTGGTTGTCTTAGGCGACCACAGGCCTAGCTGTTGCACCGAGACAAGCACCACACAAGGGCGACAAAACCCCCAAGAAATCCCTTGAACCAAGCTTCGAGCAGGGAGAACACCGTCACCGTCTTCGTCTCTGGCCGGAAGCCGCTGGTGCTGTCTCCTCGCTCCGGCCATCATAGACCTCATTGGGACGAGCCACCATGCCACCGTCATCACCTCAGCATCCTCTTCAAAACTCCTTAAGGACCCCCAGGAACCATCCACCAAGGAGGGAGATCAATCGCCTTCTTCTCCATCTCCAGCCACCCACCGACGCACAACGACGCTGTCCAATTCCGTCGAACCAGTGAGCCGCCCATCAATTCCTTGCTTTGGAGTCATCCTTAGGGCCCCTTAAAACTCATCCACTCTTTGTTTTGCCAGCTCGCTAACCAAATTGAGTCGTCATCGTGGAACCCGAGGCTTTAACCGTCGCCGCACCGTTTCTCCATCGTCGCTGCCCCACCGGTGCTCCTTGGCCTCGGCATATTGCTTGGTAAGCATCCTGGTACCCCTTGGAAACTCATGCATGTACCCTTTTAGGCCTAATCGAGCCGTAGCTCATATTGCCTCTACACCACGAACCTGCCCGCCGCTCGCGCCGCCACGACCGTCGATTCCGGCCACCATAGCACGTGCCACCGCCACCCATAGGTTCGCCAAGAACTAGGCTTCTTTTCACTTTTTGGCCATGCCACTTGAAACCCCACCAATCGTCGCCGCCGTCACTGTAAAACTTGCCGGCCGTCGTTGCTCTGCTCTACCGCAGCTGCACGCCGTCGCTGCCCTGCTGACATGTCGGCCCCGATTGATTAGAGTGCGAGAACGTGATTAAAATGAGTTTAAAACTTCTAGGGCTTAAAGTATAAAACCTATTAAGCTTACATGTGGACCCGAGAACGTTTATATAATAACCTAAAACTTGAAGGACTCTTAAGGAAATCTCCATCGCACGTGGCCGAGGACCGTGGGTTGGTTTCCTGGTAACCCGAGGGGGCTCTGCGCAAATGTTGTTACGCTGACATATGGGCCTTGGGGTATTTAAAATATGGAAATCGAAGAAAATGATTTAAAGGCTTTTTTGTTGAACTAAAAATTATGAAAACTTGTAAAATGCACAATAATTTCATTTTAACTCCAAATGAAGCAAACTAAAATTTGTTGGAATCACAAAAATGTGTTATTTATTTCTATAAATTAAAATTTGTCGTAATCAGTACCTGAAACACCTCCAATGATTGTATAAGGAATAAATAGTTTTATTTGGGGTATAAAATATATAAGGACTTCTAAAATTCATATCTCACACATCTAAAACCAGTACCCACCCACTGTGTGAATTGCAAACATAATAGAGCATGTTGTATTTTTCACATTATTGGTATTTATTTGCTCGTACGTTAAGTTGTCTAGATATCGAGTTCACGATTGGTGAAGGAGTGATTATAGTTGATGCTCGAGTTGATCAAGAGTAAGGCAAGTATTCTCCCCTCTTCATTGAACAAATTGAATCCTATGTTTTAGTGAATGAAATGTGTTGTTTGCAAATTGCATGCATATTTAAATCTATCGATAATTGAAATATGGTTAAATGGTAGCTATGACCTATTTGTTGCATCTTCCACCTTGAAACTTGAATTACCTGCTATTTGTAACATTAGAATGGATTACAGTATTTCCCAAGTGCTCAAATGGGTATATACTTGCTTATTATGCCTCCAAATGCTTAGACATGCTTAGAAATATACAATTAAACATTATGGACACTTTATACTTGTTAAAACTGGCATTTTAATACTTTTGGATAGAGGTGTATTCTCTGGTTATTTGTGAAATAAAATGATGAAAACTTGCTTTAGACTCGGGCGGCAAGTGGTACGCATATTGTAGTAGTTGCGTACCGATAGGGGGTGCTTGCCTCTAGACCGTATTCAATGTGTGGAGTGTGGTGGTGCTTCACGCAGCACAAAACAACTAGAGCGTTCATATCATGTGGGTAAAGATGTACAAATTCTACAGAATCAAAACTATTCGATTAGCTGTGCTCACGGTCAAGAGCGGCATGGTGAAGTGTCATAAGTATAGTTTTATCATTTCTAAATGTGCCTTGTGAAAATGAGATGTGGGATAGTTTACTTATGTTATATTTGAGCTTATGATGATGATTATGATGACTTGTTATCATGAAGGGTAACAAGAGATATATTATGATATGATGATAACAATTACTATGATTTACATTATGTACATGATTTAAATGCTTTACAAATTACCGTTACAAAACCTTGTGAACTAAAACTTGCTTTATGATGAAAATGAGTTCACAAATAGCCTTTCTTTGATATAATATTGCATGTAGTATGTTAGGCTTGGCCTTGCCAATATATTATTTCGGTAATGTACTGACTCTTGCTTTATTTCTATGTTGTTGCTTTAGACTTGTTGCAGATTTAGTGTTGCTTAGATTGAGTGCTACGCGGGAATAGTTTTCAGGATGGTTCTAACTAGGGGCCTACCCCTAGTCGGTTTGCCTGTGTGGTTAGGTAGACACGCAATCCGCTGAGCTCTATTTGGCCTGTTGGCCTATGCAATATTTTAGTTGTAATTTAGTTTATCTATTCACATTCCCTAAACTTGTTAATGTCAAATGCTTTGATGAAAGTGCGAGGCTTGTCACTTTTCCTAGGGACTAGCTAAGCATGAGTACGGGCTTGGATCAACTGAGATATTTGCTTAGTAGCCGTTTGGGTTCAAGTTCTCTATGGTATGTAGTCGCTTGGTTGCCACCATTGAGTGGTTTGACGGGCATACCTTGGGGGGAACTGGCAAGGCTATCTTGCTGAGTATCTCATTTGTCCCAAGTCCGACACTGTGAGTTTGTGTCATCTTTGTCATTCGCGACGTCAAGTCTGCTTTGAGGTGTGGTGGTTACAGTATTTATTTGGTTTTATTCGATATCCCACCACTCCAATAGTTAGTGTTGACATGGCGAGTTGCAAATCACGGTACAAGTCTCAGGGTGCTCCACACATAGTCATGTTACCATCTCACATAGCATGACTTCTTGTCTGTCTGACGGATGCTATTCTTTTGACTACTCTCGTCCAAAACTTGTAATTCATATTTAGCACCCTATATGAGTTCAAATGAAAAGGTTGTCAACTATAAAGTTGGAGATATTGTCAAGCTCCATAACTTTCATATGGAGTTTGTCTCCATCCCAAGTCGCTTGAAAATTTTAAAAATATGTTAATCAAAATAGATATAGGAACTTCTATTGCATATTTTGCCATGTAAATGATCTCAAATTAAAAAGTTGTCAACTACAAAGTTATAGATCTCGTCTGACTTCATATAAAAAAACCGCTTGTGAAAATCGATTTCCACAAGTAGTTTTAGACCATATGGCCCTCTCTCTATTATCACAAGTGGATTTTCTTTTTAGACACATGTAGAAATGGAACCGGTGTGTCATGAAAAATGGTTTTTACCTACTTGATTCATTGAAAATATACTAGCCAAACTAACAAATAAGGACATGAGAGTTACAAACATATTTATGTAAGATTTAGCAATCACGTTGTGAAAAAGTGATTGAAACCATGCAAAAAGAAATGGCCCCATTTTTTAGAAAATTGGTAGGTATTTAATTTGGTAGTATTTCACCCTAAAAAAGGTAGTATTCTGATGTGTCATTCGAAGCCCATAAAGGCAACTATTCCAACAATGAAAAGATGATTTGAAATGATTTGTGTCTTATTATTAGAATAGGAATCACATAGCAGAGCGCCCCCTCGCCCCTCCCCCCCCCCCCCCCCACCCAAAAAAAAACACATACGCTCACGAGGCACAAGGGGCAACCTAGTGAGTGCATCTGCATCCAGTGGTAGAGTATCAACAAGCTCTTTATTTTACTGACAGATGTCCATTGATAGTTTGATGTCATAGTATAGTGGTAGCGTTAAACATAATCAGCTCTAAGGATGTCATAGATCATGCTGATGTAGATTCAATCCTTCCTTATGCCTATGTGCTCTCATTGTGGCCAGCATCCTTCTCACCGTGTTCTCTTCTAGACAATCCAATCATCTTCAACGCTAGACATGCACACGTCACTTGCGGACGTAGATCCAATCCTTCCTTATGCCTATGAGTTCCTCATTGTGACCAGCATCCTTTTCACCGTGTTCTCTTCTAGCGAATCCAATCATCTTCAATCCTAGGCATGCACACGTCACTTACAAAACCAATGAGAGCTCCTCCTATTCCCATCTCACTAATGCATGGGCACCTATCAACTTCAGCCACTGCTATCCTTCTACCATCTTGCTACACCACAAGCTCAAAGACCATTCTACCACTGGCCCATACTCCTCCCAACTTGTCTCCTTCTCTCTTGCCCCAAAGACTAAACTCTTTCTTCTCTCTTCTAACTCTAAGAGCATTCACAATGCAAAATAGTCTCATGGTGTAGCTTCGAAAAAGAGTGTGTGTGTGCGCTACATAGATTGAAACGCCATCGATGGCACTTCCATCCCAATGCACATGGGCTTGAATGGGCCCAAAAAAAGATTTACATTTCAGCCCTTAATGTTTTCATTTCAGTCCATAGAATAATTTGATATTCAATTTTATGACACAAATATTCATTTCAAACCCTCATGTCAAAAAACAGTTTACAAGCATGCACCTACCCCACATGTTACCAGAACAAACTATACTACTCCTACTTTTCACCTCACTCCATCCCCTCCCCTCATCTTCTTTGCTCTCCAAGCCAAAGCGCCACCCCTTCCTCTAAATCTGGAAGGCAGCAGCAAGACGCCATCGGCATTTGCACCTCCCTCCGGGTTCCAACTTCCAACGTCTTTGCTACCGCCCTCCGTCCACCTTTTCTCCCCTAGCAGCCATCGTGGCCTCAACTGCCACGAGAGGGGTCGATGCTTTCCCGTAACAAACCACTGCCGCTCTGAGCTGAGATCGCTAGATCTCCCTGTGAGCCAATGTTTTCAAATGTTATGGTCAAGCCTAGCCATAAGGGCATCGACTAGATGACTAATCTCGATTAGTGGGTGATTATAGGTGACTAGTAGAGGAATGGAAGCAGAGCAATAAGAGTAGAGGAAGGGAAGAAAAACAAGAGAAAGGAGAGCGCCGGCGGACTGCTCTGACCCAGGAGGTGGCCGAGCATGGACAGGGAGACCGGAGGCCTGCAGGTCAGAGGGTAGCAAGGGGGAATCATGCCAGCTCCGAGTGCGTGCCATCCTCTGTCTTGCATAAACTGGCCATGTATCGTCCCCTCCACCTCTATCTCTCTCTCTCTCTCTCTCTCTGGAGTTAGGGTTAGGAATAGAGGCTTGAAGCTAGGCTAGCATTTTCTACCCCTCAACAAGCTAGTCATCCCTAACTACTTTGGACGATTAATTGCAACCAATCACTGACTAATTGGACGACTAGCTATCTTGTGGAACTAATCGCATCAGAGTGCCTAATCAAGATCAAGATAGAGATAAGCTTGATTAAATGTGATTAATCAAATGATTTGTAAACACTGTCATGAGACGCCAGATCTAGGTGCGAGGTCGCCTTGGTCGCCAGCCTCTTCTTCCCTGGTCACCATTCTGCTCGGCAGCGGCGACAACGGTGGTTGGGGTCCTCCTGGTGGTTGGGGTCCTCCTAGTCGTCAGTAGCAAGGGCACAATATCTTTCTCTCTCTCTCTCTCCTCTCTTACGCACGTGGGCGATGAGGTGCACACTCTCTGTCCCTCATCTTTCTCTCTTTGGATGGCTGGACCACACCTTTACCCTTTTTTCTCTCCAAGCCATCCATGCCTTCTACAGGGCACACTGACACCTTGTAAGGCCATTCCTCCCCTCCACCATACAAACCTAAGTGAATGCTAAGCTGAGGCTATGCGTTATAAATGCCTTGATGCAGCTCGACCAAGCTCTGGACTGCAGAGTAATCTATTTGAGCCATTAAGGTGCCACCCTCAGCTTGCATGTACACCTATGACAAGTCGGGTTTTTAATCTTTTTTCTTATTCTATTTTTAAAAAATAATGAAAGTACAACTTCATCAACTAAAGATGTACACATCCAAATTTGTGGGCACCAGTTTTTGAATCATAGTATGTAGAGTTGTGTACTCATGAATCCATAACCACACTAATGATGTTTCCCTGAAACATTCTCGCTTCCCCTTGAAAATCTCTTATAGTTCTATCTTAGAGAGACTTCAATTAACTGTCTCTAATGTCTCTAATGGGGAGTCCAGGATGAGGCTTTCTTTGGTAGTGGCCAAAACCTAAGACTACTTTCCATGTCAACTATTTGCTAATACCTAATAGGCGTAGTTGTCATTGCACGAAACCTTGGGTCACAACTCAAAAGATAATTTCTGGAGCACTCAAAGCTAGTTGATCACACACTCCCAACTCTCAAAGCACTCAACTTACTGTGGACGACTTGACCGAATCCAGAGGATTTTACTTTCGTGGACGAACATCTAATAATACATTAATACGAATATATAAATTAAAGGTTACCTGTCTTTCACTGTCACAAATAACAATACCCAATCTGGAGCACTTTTTCTGCCGTGTGTTCTAAAAAAGTTGCTCATCAGTTCTCTAACTTAGATCTGATATCTTATCTTCTCCCGCACACATACAGAATGTGTGGCATCACCAGATCTGCATTATTGTTCCAAGTGGTCTAAAAGTGTATAGCACAAGGACAGCTCATCCCATGTAGTATGAGTCAGCTCGATCCTACTTAATTATCATGCCATGCAGTTCATACTTTGTTTAAGCATCCTAATCCCTTAGCTAATTATTACTACTCTTAAATCAGAAGAATCGGTTGTGTGCACTCCATTTAAACTAGTTGATTAAGTAGCCAAGCTAGTGGAGAGGCATCTGACCTAACTTAAACCCAGTTAAGCTAAAGTGCGCCAAATTGGGTATTAGCATTTGTAGCAGTGAAAACCTAGTGCAGAACGCATCTGACCTACCTTAGGATATATTTGGTTTGGGGCCTTTGAAGTTCCCTGGTTAATTGGAGGCTTTTGGAGGAGCAGGACCCAGGACATGGCCAGGGAAGCTTTCCAAAGAAAGAATAATATGTATCAGAGCTCTAGCAATTCTTAACCATTGATTAGCAAGATATGGATATGGATCTTGGCACATATCAAGACAAATTGTCCTTTTGCTAGAAAGATGTGAAGATTAGCCAGATATTGGTAGGATGCTAATCAATCGATTAATTAATTAATTAAAGAGGTTTCTTGAAAGAAGTCGATGACTTTCAGTAGTGATTGTGATGTTGCCAACTGAATTTGCTTTATCCCACATTGATAGTAACATTTTTCCATACTTTCAACTTGTAAGTGCTCCATGGTATACCATTAATTATCCGAATGTAAAAACTCGAGATGCATTTTTATGGGAAATAATATAATATATCTTCTAACATGAACAAACAAGACTTGGAATCGAGTTATATATAGCAAAGCAATATGTAGTCATTGAAAACTTAATGGCATCGGAGCTTAGGTTGGCTAGGCATACTCAAGTTGGATCCCCCATTAACAAACTAGATGGTTTTTGTTTGTGGTTTCTGGGATTGGATCAACTGGCCACACATGAAGGAGTACACACAGGCTACGATAGCAGAAAACAATACTTCTCTACCGCGCACACCAGGACATCATGCGAGAGAGGGATCATGAATCGTTACTACTAGACGTGCAGTGCAACAGAAGAAGGGTTAGAGAAGCCGGTCCAACCACGCGTGCGTCAAGGTAGTAGTGGAAGTAGTCGATCTCCGCAGATCTAATCAGCGTCGATGCCGAACAGCGCCTCCACCAGTATCCACACGTCTGAGGCTGGAACACCGATTGCAAGTGTACTAGCACTCGGGAGCAGCTAGGGTTTGGCTCGGGAGGTGGCGGCTAGGGTTTAGCTCGAGGTCAATAGAAAAACATGAATCTCCTCGGCCCCTCGTCTCCCTATATATAGGCCTCTTCACTCGGGCCTCGTGGACCGAGGCCTAGTAAGAGTCTACTCGGATCTCTATTCGGATCGAGCCCATATTCGAATCACATTTGAATAAGTGTTCCAACCCATTAAGCGTGCGACTCTGTAGGTTCACGTATATTTTGTCGCGACCCGGAAACGCCTTTCTGGTCACCCTGTTAATAGCGGCCTCTAGCAAGGCATATTAACCCCCAAAATATACATAAAGATCATATCGACTGAACCTGCAATGTCCTCATATACAAATCTCTTTGCCTCATGATATCGATTGAACTCAAGGCGAGACTTGTGTCATCCTCTTAATAGTTCAATCACTCTCTCGATCCTGTGATGGATTACAAACTTGTGATTGACACCTCAATCACACTAGTATGGCCATGCACTTCCATAATCCATTACATCGAGGGGCCTAGAGATATCTCTCCCGTAAGGAGGGGCAAATTCGATCTTGATCATTCACATCCCATTATATATTTCATAGCAAATCCGAAGACTACTTTTATGACTACTTAGTTACGGAGTAGTGTTTAGTAGTCCCAAAATAAGCTACTACGTATGTTGGGAACCATGATGATCTCAAGTCTAACGACTCTACATAAACACTACTTGAGACTAACTGATAACATATGAAATTTCTACGGTATCTCATGGCGGGTCTATTCAATATATGTTTACTAACATATGTCTGTATTTTCGATTTGGTATCTCCATACCATGATTCATGAGACATGATCATCAATCAATACATATGTTGATGTTAGAATCATATTTGTTCCTCATATGATATATAATTAGGAATCATTTAGAAATAGCAATATTTGACATTAAGAGTCTCATGAATAAATCACATACTCATTGATCAACAATGATAATGTCTATTTTAAGAAACAAATCAATATATTATAAACATAACATGTGATATATATAACATCTCTATGTTGCCTCTAGGGCATATCACTAACAACACAAGTGTTAACCTTTTAGCTCATTTAGGAGAACATTAATTGTTAATACATAAATATAAGAACAACCAATCTTATTTTGAAAATAGATACAATTATTGACAGTGCACAACTTTCTTCATGCGCACCCGTTGTTTTTACCCACAAGGGTTTTTCATATTAAATCCATACCCCATACTCATCTATTTTGTGATACGATTTTTAACAAATTAATGTATAGGACTACTCACTTGGAAGGTTATTAATTAAATGATTGAGTAAGAACAAGAAGTTTATTTATTGACAAAAAGCTAATGATAACTATATTAAGCATGACAAGCGAGATTCCAGGCCCAGATGTTATGCCCACCTGCCATGGAGACATGAGCCAGGAAGCAACCATTTATGCCAGTACAACCAGACCAATTGTTTGCAAGAGAGGAACTGGAACTAATTAACTCAGCATTTGGTCATCAGTTAGCATCTGTTCCTTTTCCAGATATGATATAGTTTGGAATCTTTTTTCTGATTGTGTTCGATCAATTATTAGACTAGATAGTCATATTTGATCGGAGCACAGCCAGATCGATCATTGCTAGTGTTATCTTACGAAATGACATATATATTTTATTTAAAGTTATTTCAGTCCTTTCAGTGTGCACGTGCTAATCGATTAGCAGTTTAGCACTGTTTTTCTCTGACCCCCAGCAAGCAGTCAAGCACAATTGGCCACCGGATAATTAAACAAGTGAAAAAAGATCCCAAAGAATATTTGTTATTGCGAATTTTCTTTGGAAATGCAGGTATTTTACAGAAATTTCGTAGGAATTAGTTCAATTCCCACACAATCCATCCATTCTAAGGTTGGCTATGTGCATGCACCAAAAGCAAAGGTCGGAAATACAAATGATTTTTTTTATTATAGAAAACAAACTTTATTTATTGCATCTATATCGAATCATATAAAACACCAATTTATATACAAATCCAATAATCATATATGAATATGTTTAGGCTTTTAAAAAATCAGGCTAGATATACAAATATGTCAAAATTTTGAGCATCCGTATATTACAAAAAAAAAACAATCCCATGAATATATATATATATATAATGGTGCCCAGTTCGTCTTTGGATACTAGTATAGCATTAAAGTAGTGTTGATAAGTACATTGTTCGGTCCAACTACTGTAAGATGATCATCAAGCAAAACATGTCAACCATTTGGCAAAGAAAGAAACAAGGTATGGACCAACAAAATGGAAAAGGAAGGTTCGGCATATATGTTGGGCCGAAACCAGTTAACTATTGGGCCTGACAGATTGTCTTAATTATTTAGTTGTGAGCTCAGGCTATACAGTAGTGAATGGCAATTTAAGCACATTTCAGGCCATACATTAGTGAGCAAATGGCTGTTATTTTGAGGTTAGTTGTTGTTTCTTGCATTGTTTTTTTTCCTTTCTTTCTTTCTGAAACTGATCGTATTAACAATGTTATTGCTCTATGTTACGTCACATAGCTATATCAACAACCAATGGCAGGTGATTTGAGAGATTCTTGGGATTCAACCTGTTCCTGATACAACATCAGTTGCACTAAAGATAGCTTTAGATGCTATGATTATTAAGTCATGGTTTATCGATGCATAAAGTGAGAGGGCAAGGATACGACTATGCATCAAACATGAGAGGTGAATTTCATGGGCTGCAAAGACGAGTACTAGCCCTATGTCTTTTATATTTTTCGTTCTACCCATTAGTTACAATTAGTGGTTGTTTCTGTTGCGAAATGTTGTTCTTCCATCTTAAATTTCTTTAACTACACCACTATGATTGTTAACACTGTCAATGGTTCTTGTAAGAGGCATGATCAGTTGGCCCAAGAGCACCATGATAACCTTGTGAGTAGTTTAAAGACTAATGAAATTTTTTTAGGAAGAGGCAAAAATCAAGCAACTAACCTTGCAAGACTTGGGGATACTGGGTGGGGTTCACATCACAAAACCTTGTGTCGTATGCAGCACATTTGAAAAGCAATCCTACAGGTATTACAAAATATATGTGAGGATAACCCTACTACATAAACAACTACTACAAGTTTGATAAAACAGATGGATAGCTTTGAATTTGTGCTTGTAATGCACCTAATGATTAGAATATTGGGTAAAGTAAATGTTCTGTCACAATGCTTGCAAAAGAAAGACTAAAACATTGTTTGTGCTATTGGATTGATTGGGATAACATTGCAAAAAAAAAATAATCACATAAGGCAGCATGGTTGTGAAGAACTCTTTGAAGAGACAAAGATATTTTCTCTCAAATATAACATCATTGTACCAGATATATCAAATACAACTACTGCTAGGGGTAGTGCAGGCCAATTGATAACTTACTAACATCATTTCAATCATGAAATCTTTAATGTGGTGCATGACCAACTTATTGTGGAGTTAAACAACTGCTTTGCTAAGAGATCTACTCAATTATTGATATGCATATTGCCTGTCTTGATCCGAGTAATTCTCTTGCCAATTTTGATGAAGATAAGCTAATTGAGATTGCCAAAATATATGTTGCCTAGTTCTCTCCATATGATTGTATAGTCCTAAAGGATCAACTTGAAACATTCATTGCTGATGTGAGAGCAGATCCATATTTCTTAAGTTGCAATGACCTTGATAATCTTGCTATGAAGATAGTTTAGAGTGATAGCCACATAGTTTTTCCTTTGGTTTATCGGCTTATTGAGTTGGCTTTGGTTTTACCGATGGCAACAACAACAGTTGAAAGAGTCTTCTCAGCTATGAATATCATCAAAACTGAGTTACGGAATAAGATGGGCGATGAATGGCTCAAACATCACATGGTCTGCTATATTGAGAGAGATATATATTTGCAAGCATTAAAACTGATAAGATATTAAAGCATTTTCAAGATCTGAGAACCCGAAAGATGAAACTATCTCTCTCTAGTGGTATTCCAAATTCTTAGTCTAAAATTTGCTTACTATTAACTATGTTTTCAATCCATGTATTTAATATGCGATTTTGTGATTCCTTTTCCTTTATAGGATCAAGTTCTGGAGCTATAATTGAAGAGCTTCCTGAAGATGTTATAGGCTTGAATGAAGCTAATCTCTAACAAGGTATTTGTACTTGAACATCAAACTGCAATTTAATTTGTATTGTACTTTTTTATCATGTATTAGTGTGGGTATCATCTATGGTATGTGATAGCAATTGGACTTGGCCCAGGGCTTAGAGAAATCCTGGGTCCACCACTGATAACAGGCTAGTGCAATACAAATCAACCTAGCTATTATTACCTAAACATGGAAAGTCATTTGCTAACACTAGTTAGTTTTCCTATCCTATAAATGCAAGGCCAGGGCTATGCAATCTGTATGCACAATGATACACCAATAAAGCT
This sequence comes from Oryza meyeriana var. granulata, assembly GCA_003991445.1. Classification (NCBI taxonomy): domain Eukaryota; kingdom Viridiplantae; phylum Streptophyta; class Magnoliopsida; order Poales; family Poaceae; genus Oryza; species Oryza meyeriana. The sequence goes on along the minus strand of RYFJ01000112.1, from coordinate 555,014 downwards.
TACAGGGTTACATTCCTCTATCTTGTTCATCGTTTTTTTCTAGAGAACTCTGTCTGTCGGTGATCTATTTCGCAAAAGTAAATTGATCTATTTGTCCATGTACAGTACCTTCTAATAAAAAGCTACAACATACCTTTTATAACTTATGAAAGATGTAGAGACATATTTAAATGAACAATTGCAAGGAGAAGCAAAATTAACTGAGATCCTGACAGATAAAAGTACAAATTCTAAGTCTCCAAAACTGTAGTTTACCTTGTACACAAAAAATATATTGATCATCAACTATAATGAAAGATTTGAACCATACTAGTTTAATCAAAAGGGTATATGGATTCAAGGTAGGTTTAACTTGCAGAAGCAACTTGTGGAGCTTAATTCATGGCACAGTAATGCAACATCTGTTTCTAGGCCATATATAGTGCTAGTAGTCTTCAACACCATGTGTTATTCAGAAACCACTGTAATCTGCAGATATAGCCATAGGACATATTTATGTAAGCTGGTTAACATTATGAGGTACAATAATTTAGAAGGTGATGTAACAGGTGGACTAAGAGCATCTCCAATAGCTAACCCATTTTTGATTACCCAAATCTCTATTTGGATAGCTAGCCAAAAAAATGGGTAGTAAAAATCTCCGTCGACTCTAACAGAATGGCCATTTGCTAATTTCCAAATCCCAACGACTAGTTTCACTACCCAAATTCTGCATGTACATCCACTTCAACAACCTCTATATTTGCATGTCTATTTTCCAACGGCTAGTTTTGAACACTATATATATGTTTGTTCTCTACATATATCATCATTCTTGGTCTTGCTCTTCTTCTATACTTGATTTTCCACCACCACACCACAATGAGCCGTCGCAACCTATCCATGCAAATTGCATTAGAGTCGTCATCGTCTGACGATAACGAACTCCTTATTGCTTCAACATTCCCGATTCACCATCATCATCGACGAAGTAATGCCAGACGCTACGGAGGTTCCGTTCCTGGGCATGTAATGATTTATCGCGATAGGGTGGATCGGAATGCTAGATTGGTTCAAGATTATTTTTCAGATAATCCTACATACGGCCCAAACTTGTTTTGTTGGAGGTATGCAACCATCATAAATCTTTTTATTGCACTTGGTTTTGATCTTTTCTTATGTTACTTTTTTTTCATAGGTTTAGAATGTCTCGGACGTTGTACTTGCACATTGCGCATGTTGTAGAAGGTCATGATGATTATTTTGTGCAAAGGAGAAATGCTACTGGGGTACTTGGATTATCTCCATTGCAAAAAATTACCGCTACCTTTAGAATGATAGCTTATGGTGTTGCAGCTGATTTTTTGAATGATTATCTTAGGATTACAGAAAGTGCCACCATAGAGTCTTAAAAGGTTTGTGTGGGTTATTGTTGAAATATTTGAGGTCTCTCAATTAGCAAGACACTGATATGTTACTTGCAATTGGATAGGCAAGAGGATTTCTAGGTATACTTAGAAGCATAGATTGCATGCACTGGAAGTGGAAAAATTGTCCATCCGCATGGAGTGGTATGTACTGTGGCCATGTGCGTGAGCCTATAATAATCCTAGAAGCTGTTGCTTCATATGATGTTTGGATTTTGCATGCTTTCTTTGGATTAATAGGGTCTTACAATGATATCAATGTTCTTGACCGTTTCCCATTCTTTGCAAATCTAGCTGAAGGACAAGTTCCACAAGCAAATTATGCTATCAATAGTCATAACTACACGATGGGATACTACCTTGCAGATGGCATTTATCCTAACTGGGCCACATTTGTGAAGTCAATCAAATCTCCACAAGGAAACAAGAGAAAGCATTTCACCCAAGCTCAAGAAGCAAAGAGAAAGGATGTTGAACAAGCTTTTGGGGTTTTACAGTCATATTTCGCCATTGTACGAGGACCAGCTCGTTTGTGGGATCAAGGTACTCTAGGAGATATTATGAGGGCTTGTGTTGTCATGCATAACATGATAGTTGAAGATGAAAGAGGCACAGGAGAAGACTTCAATTATGAATTTATGAGAGAGCGTGTCTCACCATCGCATGACCGTACGACTGATTTGGAAGATTTTATTAAAAATTGTTGTTCTATTCGAAATCCCCAAGTTCACTCTCAGCTCCAAGATGACCTAATGTAACACTTATAGCAACGTCATGAAGGTCACTAGTATGTCATAGGTTATCTAGTTTGTTATATGTTGTATGTCCTATGTTCTCAACCATTATGTGGTAATAAATGAACTATCAAGCTCTATTTCTATGCTATTTGAAAGGTCCACATAATAATGTTAATATATAATAATAGAAGGTTCATACATTGAATTAAAATACCCTCACAAATAGAAGGTCCAATAAAGGCCAACAATGCAAGAATGCAAATGGTTTCTTCTCTGTTCCTTTGTACACCTCACAAGCTTGAACAATCTGCAATCAATAGAACAAGTACTCATTAATTTCTCACATTGTAATAATATAGCGATCAAAATTGCATAGAGTGAAATAAAAGCAAACCTTATCTCTCTGTCACCCCACTTGGCCTCCTACGCTCCACATCGTTCATATAAGATGCAAACTTGTTGACATACTTTTGTATGTCACTCCATCGATGCTGGAGAGAAGTTTGATTGCGATCCGAATCAAAAGTCTTGTGCTCATGAAACTAAGAATGAATTCTCATCCAATATGTGGAGCATTGTTGTTCATTACCCTGGACTGCATCCAAAATAGTATTAAGCCAAGCTGACACCAACAGCTTGTTCTTTTGGTGATTGGTCTCATGGACATTTAAGGTACTTCAATTGGCTCATTAGGCTACTGAGATATGAGAGGCTGCTCCCTAACATTAGACTGCTGAGATACAAGAGGCTGCTCACTTCCATTCCCGTCATCAGCCTCATCCAAAATGTCACTTAAAAACTCACCCTCCATACTCCCTACAATACAAGAATCAACTTGATTGTTTCAATAACAATAAAAAATTTGGAGCTCTAGAAAGCAAGCACAGGTGCACAAGACTATATTACTTATGGAAATTAATAGTGAAGCTCAGGTTCCTGCTCTAGTTAAAAGCATGTGGAGTACATTTCAGCTCCATAAGTTGTCCATATATTAACCAGTTGTACCAGTCCCTAATTACCACTAGTATACCCATCTCTAAAACACTATTTTGCTGACAAAACTGAATCCATTCTTAAAACAAAACTCTATCAAGCAGGACTGTTGGCAAGAAAATACTACTCTCACTCAAAACACAGTTTCCGAACTATTGGCATGGTTAGCTCATCTCAATTCTTAACTCAATCAAGCTCAAGTAATAAAACAAAACTGATTCAATGTAGCTACCTATCTATCAAGCTGAAGCAGGACTGTGACATGCATCATTTCAGCTTTGAGCAGCAATGGCTCTTTCCTGTACTACAAAAGTTAGCAAAAAAAAAAAAAGCTGAAGCAACTAGAAATGGCTCTTGAACTAGAAATGCATCATCGGAATTGAATGATAATGAATGGAGGTGCTTCCTGCATGCCGTCCGCCACTTCTGGCATACTCCAGAGGCAACCATGACATCACGTGCAGCACTAAGATGTGCAAGAATGTTGCCAATAACTTCAACAGGAAGGTGCTCCATATTTGCCAACCAAAAATTACCCAACCTGGTCAGCTAAAACCTAATTGAAACTTTTTCCTGTCAAGAGGAGCAGTGGCAGACTTAACATAGTGCATGGGAATTCAGTTGAAACCCATAAATATCTGGAAAAAAAATGACTGCACCCGCACCTAGGGTACCAAATTCAATCGGTCCAACTCATATTGATCTTGAGCGCTGATGAAGAATAAGTACCTAATCATGGAGTAATCAACCATGGATATTAGGCTACTAGCGCAACGCACAGCAAATAAATCCTCCACTAACTAAACGAACATAAATGAAGATTTAGATAGAAATGAACAATCGAGGTAAGCAAGCTAGGGTTCCTTACCAAATAAAAAGAAGAAATCAATCCAAAACCGGATGGATCTACGCCGCCCGTATGCTAGTCCAGCGTGCGGGGAGTTGGAGAGGGGGCGAGGGGGCCGCGACGCCTCTTGACGAGAGAAGAGGCTTTCAGCGCCTCAGCGCCGCGTGGTGCGAGCACGAGGTCACTGATGATGATGGAGCACAACAAATTGCAGAGGAGGAGCGCGGCAAGATTCGGCGCTGGCAAGATGCGGCACAGGGAGGGGAGGGGGTTCACATGGGACAGCGAGTTCCTCAGTAAAAAATATCAATTTTTTAATGGGTTTCATCATTTGGCCAGTGGGTTTGGATGGCCGTAAGGGATGGTTTGGCCATCTAAATGGCTGGGTAGTCTATTGGAGGGTTTTTTTTTTTCCAAAATGGCTAAATTTTGGCTTAACCATCCATATGAGGTAGCTAGCGGAGATACTCTAACCATAGTTTTAGACTTATCTAGCCCAATAGCACCTCGATAGATCCACAAACATCTTGCTACAACAAGTGTTTTGGCATGAAATTAATACCAACGATATCTCCACTATGATGTCACTCCCTCCGGTTTTTAATATTTGACACCGTTGACTTTTGAATATAAATTTGACCATTCATCTTGTTTAAAATTTTTATAAAAAAATGTAAAAGTAAAAGTCATGCTTAAAGTACTTTAACGATAAAATAAATCACAACAAAATAAATGATAATTATATTTTTTAATAAGATGAATGGTCAAATGTATGTCTAAAAGTCAACAACGTCAAACAATAAAAACCGGATGGAGTACTTTGGTAAAGCAATCAAAGATGGTAGTCCACTTCATCTCTTCTGCACCTAGAAATGTTTGTTTTGGATAAATTATCGTTGTTTTAAATTGACAGTTGACACTAAAATCAGCGTTACCAGATGAATGAATTCATCAACTGTCAATAATTTGAAGGTAAATAGTAAATACATGGGCGAAAATAACGGAAACAGTTTTGGCAAACTTTCAAACAAATATTACTGTCGTAGATAAGAAAATTGACAAACAACATAAGGAATTAAGGACATAAGGTCAAATTGAAACAGTGACATATCTAGAGGGTGGTCCTGGGGAGCCGTAGACCACCTAAAATAACCCCCCAGCCCAAGGCCCATGTATGTAAAAGGAAAAAAGAAAAAAAAAACTCATGTGAAGAGAAAAAAAAACTCATGTGAAGAGAAAATAGAGAAAAAAACTCCCTTATTAATATATTATGATGCACTTTTGATCAATTCTATACTTCTATTGTATATTGGTATGTTACATTTGTGATATTTTAAAAAAATTATGTAAGTTGGACCACCCATACCCAAAATCCTGGATACACCACCGAATTGAAACCACATAAACCACACCTATCAGGGCTTACCATGCATGAACATCTTTTATTTGTATTTTAAAAATGGTTATGCACTGTCATTGAAAAGAACAAGATTGATGTGAAACTTGACATTTTCTTATCTATGGATAACTTGCAGTGCCAAAATGAAATAGAGGTTGCATAAGAGAACTGAAGCTGAAATTAAATGTAGTAGAACAAAATAAACACGCTCATGCTCATGTCTGTTGGGACATCCATTTTCCCAATCTCGCGTGAGCTTACATGGATATGTACTTATCTAGGCAACATTGTACTATTAGTATACAAGATTACAAGTAAATAAACAGCAGATGAGCTAAAGCTTCAGGAGGGAGATGGTATTTCCGGTGTCAAAACACAAACACGCACTAACACTGCTATAGGATTTAGCAAGATGAGATATTTGGGTTCCTTCAGCAAAATTTGACATAGACATCAATTAACCATTTTATCAACTGAATCGTAGCTAGGATATTGAATTCACATCAACTGACAACTAACAACAAGGAAAGAATTAATTCCAAGCAAAATATATATGAATTGCATATTTGCATTCACGGCAAGCGCATTCAAGTAATGAGACAAGTAACTAATAGTGAAGTTCAGAGCAGGCATGCGAGCACATCATATTAATTGACTAACAGAAGCGCATAATTGGACTATGTCGGCCTGATTGAGGCCTGCACATCATTAGTAGAATCCGTACTCACATAACTGATCTGGATTATCGAGTATCAACAATGTCAGCATGACCTGCCTTACTGGCGGCTATACATGATCCATCCTTCTGCAGTAACCCAAATAAATGCAGAAAATGGCTAACAACTGCATTCAAACCAAGGAGCAGTACATTTTTAGAAGCAGCTTGCGTGGGGTTATCGAGGCAATGAGTGGTGCCTGAGATCTTCCACTATTATTTCACATTCACTGCTTATATAATATGTGACAGAAAATCCCACTTAACATTTTACGTTTTTTTGACTGTTGGATCTGCTTTGAGATTCATGCAACCCCTCAATCCTAATTCCTCTCCTCCTTCCTCCTTTTTTTCCCATCATTCCCGACACCGCTTTGCCTCATTGCGATACCCACCTCTCCCACCGATCCTTGCCACCACTCCCCATCACGCCACTGCCCCGGCCTCGCCGGCACCGACGAGGCCCTCCAGGCCGGCCTCCTTCCCCTCTCCCATCCCACCTGCCCTCCCTCCTCCTTCCTAAGGCGGCAACGATAGCAAGTGCCCCTGCCCCGTCGTCTTCCCCCGTCTCCGGCGACTCCTTCGCCGCTGGAGACACCCTCATCGCCCTCGCCTCGGGATCCCGACACCCCCATCTCGCCATCTTCCTCGTCTCCAGTGGCTCCGCCGCCAGAGCCGCCCCCACCTCCTAACTGGTTGGATCCCGACACCCTTGACACCAACACTGGCCCACCGCAGCCTCCTAACCCCACAGCTTCGGTAGTGCCGCCGCTGCCTCGCCGCCCATTGCTAGGCCGTCGCTTTTCACGGCCATCCTTCTAAGCCCAGAAAACTCCTCCCTCTTCCACTCCACCACCCCCTCCCACCCCTCTCCTAACCCAAGCCCAAGGAACTCCCCCTCCCCCCTCTTCTGCTTCCCTACCCTCTCCTACCCTAAACCCTAACTCCATTACCGTTCGTCGGGGTTGCCAGAGCTAGAGGTGGAGGGGTCGTCGGAGCTAGAGGAGAAGAGCTAGACTCACTGGAGCATAAATTGCGAAGCAAATCCTAAGATCAGAAATCTATAAGAAATCCTTCAAATTTCTATCAAATGTGATTTAATAATTACCTTTTATATATATATATATATATATATATATATATATATATATATATATATATATATATATATATATATATATATATATATATATATATATATATATATATATACACACACACACACTAACGATTGGTAGTCTTCTGGGCTAGTCTACTCACTCGGCCAGCTAGACTGCGCCATAGATTAGGTTAGGCTCACATGGTCCAACTCCGAGTATTGATAGACCGATCGACTGAACTTTGACATAAAAGTTGAAAGAGAGACATACCATCACCTATGCACTGTTGAACACAACTAAAGATGAATCCAATTTAGAGCATAGAGACCCAAAGAGATTCTTAAAAATTAAAATTTGATATTTAAGTTAAAGAACAGATATCTAATAGATACCTAAATCTATCTAAAAAAATTCACCATACAAGTGAGTTAGATTTGAGAAATCTATTGGTGTCCCCAATCACTGCTTTGGCGGAAAAATTTCGCCGTTCACGCACCAGAAATTCTCCACCGTATCTTTTCTTCCTCCCGACGCCTTCTGCCCACGCCAATTCTTTTATGTCGTCTGTCATAGTCGCTTAATCCGCAACCGCCATAAGCCATCGTCGATTTGCCGCCCCAGCGACCGTAATTGATAACAAGTTCGGCTAAAGGATTGGCAGAGCCTTCTATTTTTTCATATCTTGATGATAAAGTCTTTTACCGAGGACATTATGACCGACGACGTATTCTTTGACAGGAAAAGACGATGGAGTCAACGAGAATCCTCTCGATCCATATTTGCACGAGATACGATATTGTCGAAAGAAAACGATTGCAAACAAACACTGGCTCATTTATTCTATATGACTAACAAACTAATTTTTAGGATTTAATTTTAGGCTCTTTTTTAAGATGATAAAACTTTTTAAGCCCAAAATTTTTTAGATGGTCATAATCTAAAGTTTTTAAGTATTAATTTTTAAACCTCTCTTGAAAATGAGGTCTGACAATATCTTAACACCAACGCTGGCCTAATTCCCGGCCGGAGAGAACCGCCAGGTGGCGTGGCGTGCTTTCAGGGTTTGCTCCCTATGCGTAGCCGTTGGATTGGCAATCAACGGTAGAAAGGGATGTGATGGATCCCAATGTAATATATGAGTTTGAAGGTACTATTTACAAAATATGTTGTCCTATCTAGCTCAGTGACGAAGACACCGATTCTTCTAGATAAATCGGCGTTCGTCCTCCCTGTAGATAGATCGCCTTTTCTCTTTTATAACAAATCAAAATCTGCGGTGGCTCATGCTGGATTCCCAAGCTCGAGAGAAGATGATTCTGATACACACTTTTTCCCCTGTGATTCCCTATGTACCCTTAAATCAGGTAAAAAATAATAAGTCCAGTAAAAAAAATCCAGATTCTAGAGGCTTCCATCTAGCCCTTTGTAATGGAGTAACATCGTGACTCCTAGAGACATTCAACTATCTGATCGAAGATAAATCAGAATTAAAAAATAAATCCAATAAAAAATCCAGGTCCTATCTAGCCCTTTTCAATAACATCCAAACTATCAGAGGCATTCAACAACCCGATTAAAGATAAATCATAATTGTTGAGGAGAAAAAAAAGGAAAAATCTAAAAAAAGATGTAGAACCGTTGGATCCTTCGCTACTTCTCCCTGCACGACCGATCTGGCGAGCCGAGCACTGGTGGTGCCAAATCCGACAGGCCCACGACCACCACCGTGCCAGATCTGACCAAACGACGGCCAAGCCAATCGGCGACAGTCGTTGGTGCTCACAATCTGATCCACCGCATCACCGTCACTAGATCCACGACCTCAAGTAGAGCTCCCTGGTGCAGCCGACATCAGTATTCTTCTCTTTCCCAGCCCTAGCTTGGTGACGGAGCTCGAGCTGCAGCTGCAACAGCAAAAAAAAGAATAGCAGCATTAATAGAAGAAGAGAAGAGAGGACTGAATAGGCTGAGGAGATGCAGTCCTGAGCTGTGGCCATGGCACGGAGGAGGCAAGGAGCACTCCTGCTCCCAGATCCAAGCAAGGAGATGGAGAGAAAAGTGGGACTGGGAGTCTCGGGCTGAGGAGAACGATGAGGCAGTGTAGTTAAATATTTTTACTGGAACTTTGGACGGATGCAGGCCGCTTTTGACTCCTCTCGAACTTTCAATGAAACGTGGTATGGATACATCTTAATATGTGTATGTCTAGATTTATATAGGTAAAAGTCTTCATAAATTTTATGAAAAAAATAAAATAAGTTATCATAAGAGATAATTATGAGAAAAAAAATTAGACGTATTCATTTTCTCTTAAGGATTATGAGGGCATGCTTCTCAAATTTATGATTTCTCTGGGAGCATTTTTACCAGCATTTTGTAGCAAATTTTTAAAAATCAATTTATCAATTTTCTAATATTTAATTCACTATCTATGTCCTCAAATAATTGTTATAAATTCACTTTCATCTATAATCTATAATCCATCATAATTATAGAACACACCCAAAATCCTAAGTTAACATTACAATAGATCTTAAAAAATCCTATAAGAATTTTACATTCTGAACATGCCCTACATGCATGGCCTACAATGAGAGCAAGCCAATTAACGTGCTAATTTCTAGTGTCTATCTAACATTTGACAAAAAATGTCCCTAAAATTTTATCAAATGTAACTACAATAGAATTACACTGTAATTCATGTAACTAGCATTTAATTATAATGTAAATAGGATGAAAGTGGTAGGTAAATGCACAAAGTTGTCCGTAGCTCAGTGGAGGAGCAGGCCCGCATGTGATGCAAGATCGTGTGATCGATTGCTAGTTCCACACATAGCACAAATCTTAGAGCACATCGAACCATCCAAAAACTGATAGATTTGCTCCTCAAGATTCCGTCGAAAGTTATTTAGCAAATCCGATCTGATAATACTACATTTCTACTAAGGGCCTAATGGCTCCTTCGGAGTACAGGAATTCAAAAATACAGGATTCTCGGCTGGTACATGTGCATAGCAAACACAACCAAATACCTTCATGTGGCTGATTACCGGCTTCTCACCAAACCATGCTTCAAACGGTGTTCGGTTCATAACTGCCTTTGTCGGACTTCTATTTAGAATAGAAACTGCTGTATTAACAGCTTCTGCCCAAAAAGTATCAGGCATACCTTTCTCCTTAAGCATTGACTTCGCCATCTCGACTATGGTCCGGTTTTTTCTTTCATCGACACCATTCTGTTGAGCACAGCATGATGCTGTCAACTGCCTTCGATTACCATATTCTTGGCAAAATTTTTTGAAATCATCCAAGTAGAATTCCTCGGTCACTTCACAACACCTCCGCAGAACCTTGGAACTCCTCTCTTAAAATCTCCCATGCTTCCTTCGACTTCGTGGCGCCAATAATTCACGGAAACAAGCTCTCCGCAACACCCTGTTGAATCAGAAACAGGGCTCTGGCATCTCTCATCTGATCTTCTGCCAGAGTCTTCTTCTGCTCTAGCGTGAAAACTTGGTCAGCGGCATACTCGGTATAGCCGTTCTCGACCACATCCCACAATCCTTGCGATAGTAGCAGCGTTCACATTTTTATCTTCCACATATCATAGTTTTCTCCCGCAAACACGGGAATCATCGACTGCGCCATACTGGCGCCAACACCTGAAGCCATCGAATCAAGTGGCTTCAAACTTCACGAACGCGACTCGCTACTTCGCTACACCTGACTTGAACCTAGGGCTCTGATACCAGTTGTTGGAGATAATGGAAGGAAGCAACAAAACAGAGAGAGGATCAAGTGTAATCTTAACTACATCTCAGCTTTTATACAAAAGCTTATGTTACAATACATGGTACCAGTCCAATTTATAGACTCTAGCAAACCGACACAAAGTCATTATCGACTCAAGTAACAGCTATTTTGATTTTGTTTACAGCTCATTCCTAGCTAAGACATGCAGATCTCCATACAAAATTTGACACGTCTTCTTATGTTTTACCGCTATTGACCATCTAGCACATAACCAGCTCATTGAGCTATTGGCAGTGTTCAAATCGTCTTTTTTCTCCTCAATTAAATGAATTAATAATCCAACACCTAGAACCAATCCATGGACTTTGTCCCCAGAGACCAAAGAACGGCCATATGAGAGTTGACCCACCCTGCCATAACCTAAACTCTCCTATGAAAAACCAATACCCCATAGAATGACCTATCTTTTGATTAGGGCCAACCAAGATCTGATAACCAAATAAACCAGGACAGCATCCTGAAAAGTGAAGTGACGGTTCAAGTCCGTTATTATCTCAATCCGTATGTACATTTTGCGTTCTTTCGCGCGATAAGTGAAAGCCCTTGCTTGTTGCAACGAGGAATCGTGAAATTAGCCTATGAACTATGCTCAGCGCTACTCTCTATTCTTTTCTTCACTGGGTCAGGTTTCTAACGCTCGTGTTCATCTTTTAGCTAGCTTCTAGAGGTTGGTTGTTTAGGGTCTATTAGAGAGGAGTCCTTTTTTTCTATGCCTTGTCAACTTGCTTAGAAAACAACATGCTCTTCCTTTCCAAAAATGTTTATAGACTAAAAGGGAACCTTTTTATCTTGTGCACTCTGATGTGTGGGGACCAACACCTACTATACCTACAATGGGTGGCAATATTTCATCTTATTTTTTTATGATTTTTCTACTTTGATTTGACTTGGATTATCTTTTCAAACATCGCTCAGAGCTCACGAAACTTTACTTTGATTTGATTTGAAAAAAAAACAATAACAGTTTTTTTTGCTACTAGAATGTTGCCGAGCACACAGATTCCTCTTTCCTTTCAAGGAACAGCGAGCGTCCGGAAAACTCTTATTTCAAATGATGAAAGCATATAAAGTACCACCCACGTGATTGATGCATGGAAGGCTTTCTTATAAAACACGATGGAAAAATCAGAAATGAAAAACTGGGCTGTCAACATGTCCAGTTTTGCTATGATAACAGACCATATAGTAATGATCGCTTAGCATGTTACCGGAGATCAAATTAGCCTTCTTTATCAAATACTCATATCGTTCCTTTTTGCATACCTCTATTATAGTACTTTCCGGATTAATACCAAATCTACCGTAGAGTGTGTTCATGAGGATCTTATAAACATATGCCATAGCAACGTCACCACTTTTCTTAGCTTCTTGTCTGCAGGGCAGACACAAAGCTTTCGAAAGGACTACTCATCTTCTCAAACAAGTAACCCCCTGAGTGGTATAATCTGATAACCCAAATCACGGGCATGCTTCATCTCTTCACTTACCCAAGGAAACTACTTTCTGGGTATCGACCGAAATAGGCAAAGGGCGCGGTATAGGAAAGGAGTGGATCAAAAGTATCTGCGCAGAAGGAAGAGGAACAAAGGAAGGCGACAAGAAGGCCAAGCATGCCCGACGAGTCAACTCTTTAAAAAGAAAAAATAGATGCCAACCGCACATGAATTGCAAGAATGCGGTTAGTGATTGATTGTGAAAGCAACAATTGAATAGAAAAATAAGTCAAAGTGAGAAAATGTTGGAATAAAGGGTCTTGGCATGTAGTCTGGTCCAACCACAACAATAGGGATTGGAATGAAAAGTGTTTGCGCCCACCTTACCAACCATCGTGTCTCGATACATACCTTCCCCTAGCAAGAGATCATGGTCAATTCTTTGTATAGCCCATGGTATGATATTTGTTGAGAAGAAAAGAATGGCAGCCATGTTATCACAGTAGATCACGGTTGTCTCATATGCATGCTTAGTCACATCAAGACAGAGAAGATAATTTCTCAGCCATATTGCTTCTTGAACTGCAGCCGTGCATTCTATATATTATGATTTCATGGTAGACAAAGAGAAACAATCTTCTTTCTTACTGCACCAAGATATTGAGCCTCCTTGAAGGATAAACATATACCCTTGCCTTTTTTCCGTCTATCTTTATCAGCAGATCCTTCGGCATCACTGTATCCAACTAAATGAAAACTACCACCTTGGTAGCATAAGGCGAGATTCATCGTACCACGTAGGTAATGAAGGAGACTCTTTACTGCCATCCAATGAAAAATTCCGGGATTGCTTTAGTATCGACTCATCATACACACCTTCTACCTCATCACTGTCATCATTTGCCGGTGCAGATAATGACACATGCTCCTCAAGGATATCATCAACAGAACCAACCTTTTGTAGGTAGCAAAACATCTCACTCAGTAACTAAATTAGAGTTCGATCTTTTACGTTTGTGTTGTCCTTTTGCATTTATGTTTCGATCTGACATCAGATCTGAGTTATTGTTCACTGACTATATCTTAGACCAGTGCGATCTCTTTCTTTCACTTGGTTTTTCTTCCTTCCCTTCGGTACTCCTTAACTCGGAGATACTCCTTCAGTACTACTTGAACAGATGGGTTTAGTCCCTTCCTTCGGGCAACGTTTTCTCCGGGTACCACTGGGTTGAAAGAAATCCCTTACTATTAGGACATAGTGTTCGGTACGACTTAAGGCTACTGGATTTACTTTCTTTAATGTTGCATCTGCTTTCAACTATTTCATAGCCTCCCGTCCCGAGCAAGCATCGAGAGCAGGGTGTTGAGCCAAAAAGTAAAATCCATAGAGTTGGGGACTAAAGAGACTCTTTTTTGATAGCCAACCATGAAGAGAAGAGAGTCTCAGAGTAGATTCGGTAATGTTGAGTCGATCTAGTATGGAAAATTCCTCGCTGTGCGCTCGCCTTTTGCCTGCTTCTGCTTCATTTGCAGATCGGATTCCTTCCCCAGAGTTCTTACTTATAGGCTTTATAGCCAAGCAGTCCAATAGAATAGCTGCTTCTTCTAAAGCAGATTAGAGTGCGACGACCAAAGCTATGGAGCAGCCTCTACCACTTTCCCTACTGTTCTGGTTGAACTAGGGCTTGTTGACAGAGCAGATATCAAAAGCCTATGTTATCTCATTTTCAGGGACCGAGCAAGGGATGAGCGCCCTCTGATCTAACGACCAAACAAGCAACGGCCCTTGTTATTAGAAATATGAAGTGTGCTAGCGCGCACTTCCTATTAACCAATTCACCAATTTTAAGATTTGTAAACAAAGATAATAGGAGCCGAAGTCAATCCCTTAAAACACTCCTCCCTGAGGGGACGTTATCGGTCGCGTCGTTCCCTTGTTTACTGAACTCTTTTCAGGAGATAGGTCTACCATTGCAAACTCATCTGCTTGTAAATTCATTGTGTAAAATAGCTCGTAAATTCATTGTACCAGAATTGATCATTGATCAGGTGTGATCAGTCTCATCCGTCTAAGAGACTGATCCGGTGCGATGAGTCTCATCCGTGTAATATTTTGGAATTCCTCTTCCAATTCGTCCCGGAATGGGCGTTATGGCAAATAACAAGAAGAAAAAGAAAGAAGGAATTTGTCCAATAGTAACAAATAGTGCCTCCATAGGTTGACATCCAATCCAACCTAGTAGTAAGCAATCCGCCAAAAGCAACCAAAATATTCCTTGGTGAATCGGTCGAAAACTTGAACTACGCACATACATTTCTTTAAAAAAAGGTAAAGCCAAGAGAGATATAAAAACTGGTGCTATTGCGGCTACACCTCCCGCTTTGTCAGGTATACTGTGAAGAATGGCATGGATCGGTAGGAAATACCATTCCGGCACAATATGAGGCGGGGTGGGCATCGGATTAGCAGGTATATAATTGTCGGGATGCCCCAAAACATTAGGAGCAAAAAAAATCCAAATGGAAGAAAAGATAGCAGAAGCTACCCGACCTACAAGATCCTTTACATAAAAATAAGGGTAAGAAGCTATTTTATCCACCTCAGAATGTACACCCAATGGATTATTTGATCCATATTGATACAATGCAGCCAGATGAAGAAGACTGGCGCCTACTAAAATAAGGGGGAGTAAATGATGGAGACTAAAAAAACAATTTAAGGTGGCATTGTCCACAGAGAAACCACCCCAAAGCCAAGTCACTATGGTATCTCCTACTACTGGTATGGCACTAGCTAAGCTTGTAATTACTGTTGCTCCCCAAAAGCTCATCTAACCCCAAGGTGGTACGTATCCTATAAAACCTGTCACAATCATTAATAGGAATATGACAACTCCGAGACACCAAACAAATTCCCTAGGACTGCTATAACTCGCATGATATAGACCACGAAAAATATGAAGGTGAACCACAATGAGAAACATACTTGCCCCATTAGCATGCATATAACGGAGCAACCAGCCCCCTTCAACATCTCTCATAATGTGTTCTACGCTGTTGAAAGCTAGATCCACATGAGGTGTGTGATGCATAGCTAAAAAAACGCCAGTCACTATCTAAATGACTAAACAAATGCCTGCTAACGAACCGAACCCCCACCAATAACTAAGATTGCTCGGAGTTGGATAATCTATCTAATGCTAGTTAAGTGTGGAGTATATAGGTTGTTTAAGAAGAGAGAATCGCTAGTTCCTTATAGTCATTTCTCTTTTCTATCGTGACAACTCCTCTTTCCCCTTATTTACCCCCTTGCCTTGATGGAAATTGGCTTCGCTGCGCCCTAAACAAGAAAAAAGCTGCATGAGAAGATTCATCCCATTTTGGCGAGAGGGAGGCAGTGAATCACCTAGGCTACGGATTTGTCGGTTAGTTGATTCTCGAAATAAGGTCATTCGGAAAAAAAACTGTCGGTTTCTTAAGGCTTCAAACGAACGACTAGTCATTAAGAAACCCATGAAATATAAGTCTATTTTTTACCTTTCATGAAGAAGTTTTGCCTGCGTGCAAACTACCTAGCCCTTTTCAAAAGAACATCGATTTCCATCTCAACAAAGAAAGAACTCCAAATAAATGAAAGCAAGATTGCTTGTTGTCCTATTACTCTTTTTGCCTGCCTTGTGGAGCTTTGGAAAGGACATAATTTTCATAAAGGGAAACTCTTATTGGACGAGAGAGAGAGAGAGTCAATATGATATTGGCGTGGGTTCTACCAACGAAACGAAGAAGTTTTTTATTGGTCTTTTTCATGCGGGACCCTCACTGGTTCCGAGTTTCGATAACTTCTTCAGCTTTCATTTTCAATACTGATCGTGAAACACCATGAGCAGCAGGATGTTGAGGTCCGGAATTCAAAGTGAAATTCTTGATTTGCCCGTTCCTAGTCGTCATGGGAAAGAAATAAGAAAGAGATTATTCCATTTTGGTAGCATTTTTGGGTACTGTACTTACATCAATAAAGTGCGCTCACTTCTTTGCACTTTGACTGACAGGTACACCATGGTTTTGGCTGACAATGTGGATGGCGGAGACGATCTTGATCTTATTGTTACTACTATGAACGGCAACGTCTTTAGCTTTTCCACTCCCTCACCACACCAACCACTGTGTGATACTAAACACCCACACAATCTCGATTTGACACAGCCCATGGGGACCAACGGAACAGACCAACTACAACACGTAGTTGTCTATTTGTTAGGCAGGCGACTTGAACATAGATTCTTTGACCCAGGTGATCAGGACTCGTACAAGTATCTGACATGATTAGGTGGGGACAGGATTTGAACCTGCAGTCTTCAGGATGAGTCGACCAATTCCTCTACCCCGCTTCTTCCCCTGATCTTTCTTTCCCACCGGGGTTCACCTTGCTTGCTTGGCCGGGATAGAACCAGCGTTTAGGTTCCTTGCAGCTAGGCGCGGAGGTTGGAGCTCCTGACGACTGGTACAAACTTGCTGAAAGCATGAGCGTAGAAGCGAAAGAAGAAGCGAGGGGATTCCAAGCGAAAGAACAAGGGATGAACGCTTTGTTGCTAAAGCGCATACGTTTTCTTGCTTGATTTTTATACGATTTTTTGAAGTGATTTGTACAACTTTTCCAAGCGAAAGAACAAGGGATGAACGCTTTTTTGAAGTGATTTTATACGTAGAAAAGGACAGACGAGTGTGGATACATGTGGTATAGGGATGCTCGTCCCGCCGTAAGTTATTGACCAGTACCAAATGTGACAACCTTCAATTCAAGTTACAAAACCATGAATTTGAAACAGAAGTTAGCGTGCTTCATGTACAACGTTATGATCTTATTTTAGGCATTGACTGGTTGTCAAGTTTTGCTCAAATCACAGTTGACTGGAGTAAAGGAATGCTGAAACTCAAGCATAAAGGCAAGCAAGTGATCTTACAAGTGCAAGATGTCACTGCTGAACTGAAGGTGTGCCAGGGAACAGTTGACTTGCACAAGGAAAAGAAGAAAAGCGAGTCTTTGCTTTGGCAAAAAGAGAAGGAGCTCTTCTTGCCCGTATGGGAGTGGAAGCTTCAGTGTAAGCGGAAGCTAGACTAGAAGAGAGATTCATCCTAGGCTTTGCTTGGCCAGTCTATTAGTATGGCATCCCTTCTCAGACATAGGAAAGTTCAATGTCTTAAAGACATAGCATTGCAAGAGTGAGTAATCAGCATAAAATCCAGTCTCCTTGTAAATTCGATTAGACGACCGTTTCGCCATGTACAGAAGAGGAAGTCCAAGAACTTCTTCAACGATTTCAGAATACGACCGCCAGTGACTTTCTTATTGCTAGGTATGGTATTGGCTCAAGTCAACTGCACAGCATAAATCTCTCTTTGATGACGAACGAAGTCAAAACACGAATGGCCTTGAAAACCAAGTGTTTTCCCACACTTTTTCTAAATTTACTTAAGAACTTTTGGGCGAAGGATACACCGGAAAAGAAGAGGAGCCTTTGTTCGTTTGGTGTTCGTTGGGGATTCATTGCTCGTTCTGCGATTAGATTCATTGCTCGTCGATCTGGTTTAGTAAAAAGGTTTTTCTTTTTGAAAACCAGATTCATGCCCAGAAGAGGATCCTCTATCTGCTCTCGAAGCAGTTGTCAGCCTAAGCTCAGGTTTTAAATCCTTAGGTTGAGCCTACCCCTTTTTCGCAATAGAATCCCAAGAAAATGGACTAAACCGTGAAAGTGGCACAAACCAGGATATCCTATTGTTTGGAAAAACCCATTACGCAATCCCAGGAACGGAGCGTAGAAGGTATGAGTTCGACACTCGCTTAGCACATAAGCTTTAAGGAGGAGAAGAATAGCTGGCATTCCCTCTTTGCTTTAGGCACAGTCGATCAAGGGGATGACGGAAAATGGCAGAGAATGTAGAAGATAGCCACAAACAAATGCTTTCGCCAAAGAAGGTTATGGCAGAATAAGCTATGAGGTTTGGATTGCGCAAAGCACAAAAATGCCATTCTATTTTACACTATAATACAAGGATCTAGTGAATACGCCCGCTTCATTGGCCAGGAATGAGAGCTGGTGCTCTACAGGGGATGTTTGAAGGACATATCTAATTAATATAGACTCCGCTGCTATTGAATCCCCGCCCCTTAAATAGAACGCTTGTAGGGAACCGGAAACCAACCTGCTCTGCTAGGGAAACGACCCCGGAGACCAGCCTGATAGACTATATCTATGAACTTCAAATAAGTCCCTACTTTCCTAATAAGGGTACTGGCTCGCGAGGAGAAAAAGAATGGCCCTACAAAATGACTCTCCTAAAATTAATGTCTGGAAGTCCTTTTAAGATAGGTTAATATAAGATATGCTTAACACTTAGGCTTAGCAAGAGGGACTGGCGCGTGAGACCGAGATCGCCATAGATTGATTGTGCAGGCAGGTAATACTCATTTTAACTAGAAAGAAGATATTATACATGAGTACTGGTTATAGTCACACTCGCAAACTCCCGAGAAGTCTTTTTTACTTAACTCTAGGACTTGCTATAAGGATGGATTGCTTTTACCCTAGAACCCTCTATCCCGATCTTGAATTACGCTTGGCACCCCCAAGTTGGGCACAAACCTAGCTAGTCCCTAAACCCAGGCTCAGTCAAGAGCGGCATCTGAATCCCGCAACAATCCCTCCTGCGCAGGTGGAGAAAAAGGGGCAAAATCTCAGTGGCCGACCTAATATGTTGGCTCCACTACCTGAATCTATTCCCCTTAATCCTCAAAGCCAATCAATGCCCCATACCTTTATCATGGTCAGTCTCATCTTTAGTGACTCCCATGGTAAGGGGTCGAGGGAAGTGGTGTGGTAGGCCCCCTCACTTTTTTTGGAAAGAAGACAGGACCCACAATAAATTCTTTTGAATTTTTTTTAAGAAATCTTCAGAAGATGTCTCTTCTAGTAAGAATAGAGAAGATGTCTCATCTAGTAAGAATACACTTATTTGTGATCCTCCCTCTGTGACTGCTATTCCTATACTATCATAAAGTAGACTATCCTAAGATTCGGGTTGCAATCCTCAAGGAAATAAGCTTGAATCTAAAAAATACTATTAGAGTGGGGAAACTTAAAGCTACCAACTCTTTCATTGAAATGAACGAATTACTGCCAGTAATCTGAGAATTCATTGGTTCAAGGTAATGACACACCACCTTTTGGCTTGGTTCAAGCCAGCTTTCCAGCTATCCAATTACCGTGAGAGCTCTTGGACTGTTAGACCAAGTAAAGGTATTTGTCCCTTCCCCTTACGAGCCTATGGGTGAAAGTGCCCCTCCAATTGCACAAGTCTCTCCAGTCCCAACAAGGGAAAATCAATCCAATTAGCCAATTTTGGAAAGCTTTTTAAAGAGCTTTACTAAGGAAAGTTCTCTTTCGGCCATTGAGCAAGAGCAAGTATTCAAGCAGGAGTAGAAAGCTTCGATGCATTGGAAGTTCGTTCTTCTACCTGCGAGTTCTGTTACAGCAATTGGGAGTACCCTTTTCACCGCAAGTTCTCTTAATTTTAGTAAGCCAGCGGCGAGGGTGCCAACTCTTATAAGATCTCACCTCGATTATAGTGAGTGCTTATCCCTTGATCTTCCCTTGGAGTGCCAATTGTATAAGAAAGTCTTAAGCAAGTATATTGAAAATCTTAAGCTCATCTAGTGCCAGTGCATGTCACTCTATTCCCTTAGGGAAGCAGGTTAGCAAGTGGGACTTTAGGTAAGAAAGAATCGTTCTATCTGGACTCTTTCTATAGGGCGTCGCATTCATTCCTCATGGGAGTGTAGGATTCCGATTATCTATAGTATTAGTACCCATAGCGTAGATCCTCGAAATCTTATTTTTTTAGATGATATGGTGTACTCTCCAGTTTGGGGATATGCTATAGTATATTGCACGGGACCAATGTGTTAACACCAAAATTTGGTACAGTTCGTTATCATGTTCGGTTAAGGAAAGATGCTATATCAGCCGATGGAAGCTAATCCAGAAGAAGTCGAATTCAGGAAGGAATCGTGAAGACCACGGCATGGCAGTTAACTATTTTATCTATAAATTAGGTAGCTTTAATAATTTTTAGGAAAACCTGATCTCGTGTCCGATCAGGGCTTATTAATTTTCCTTTTATAGTTAGGAAACTCCTGTTTCGTATCCGATCAGGACTATATCAACTCGGGGTATAAATATGTACGCCCGGCGACCATGTAAACTATCTCTCAGATCAATATAAATTTGGCGCATCGCCACCCTTTTCGACGGGTTCTTGCTTCTCGAGCCGGGCTGTATCGGTTAGGTCCGAACTCCTGCGAGAGGGTAAGTCTCGTTACCCCGACTACCTTATCAGCTAGGACTTCCTCGGTTAGGTCCAATATTCTAGCTGATCTACGGTAGTCGGCTTACCACGGTGTATCTATTCTGCCTACGGCTGCATCAGTTAAGTTTGATCTCTTAGTCCGAGTAGATATATCACATCATGATTGCATAGGATTTATCGGCTTATCGAGTTTCTTTTATCATCATCAGTTTATGCTGCATCGGTTAGGTCCGACCTACTAGACTGGTGATAATAAATTTATCCTTGTTGAGTCGATAGGTTTTTTTGCGATGTTTTATCGGAGTGCTTAGCCGATAAGTTATCTTTTACTAGATAAAGCCGACTGCATTGTCTATTGATTATTATTTTGCCTATCTACTCTATCATCGGTTTCTAGCCGATGTACAAGTGTTTTTTCGGCAGTCGGCTGGCTTATTATTTGCTTATATCATTATCGGCTTCTAGCCGATATACAAGTACTATTGACAATCGGCTGGAAGGAGGCTGTATCAGTTTGTTGGCCGATTGGATCAATGATCTAATTTTTTTCTATCTCCTTGTCAATTGCGGGGTCAAATTGACTGGCACGCCTACAAACCTCAAATTTAGAATTTGCACTGGAGCTAAGCAGATCTCCCAGGCCTTCGCATGTCTAGTGCACCGAACCAGATCATCAACTCATTTTCAGCGCTGATCGGTGATTTTCGGTGTCAACACAATGCTCTTTGCAACCTCGCAGTAATACCTATGTCTAGTGGCAGTCCCTCTTAAAGTGGCCATAGGGTGACCGTATCAGGCCATTGACAATTAATATATACTACTTTCATTGCTTCTCTTGGCATTCTAGGAGGAGGGCCATTTCTACTTCCATGGAACCAGTTGTTCCTGCAATTCCAGTCTGTTACGGTGCTGGTAAAAGGGGGGTTTTATGGACCAGTTCTTTCTCTTGCTTTCTTAGTAGCAGATCCATCATGGAAAGAAGGAAACTTTCATCCGGCGTACCTCATGTGACTTCTAGCTGTGCCTACCGAGTCAAAGAACCTGCTTCAACGAATAATAGAAGGCATCAAAAACCCCATTAACCCTTAGCTGATCCTGAAGCCGTGGTTCTTGCTCCTAGGTACAAATCTATGGTGTAGCACCGCCAACAGTGGACGAGCGCCTACATCGATCTGTCTCCCGACAGGTTTCTTTTCAATCAACACAAGCAGTAGGCGTAGCTTTTCATTCACTCATTTTAAGCACGGGAATAGAATAAAGGTATGGGTCCCCCACCTTACCATCCGTTCTGTCAGACCAATTGCTAAAGAGTTTTATTCGATTTGAGTGTCCACAATCAGGAGATGGACCTTTCTCAAATTGAACAGCCGGTATTGTGGCATTCGGATCTGTCTTATTGACCGGCTTTGATCGAGCAACCGCTGCTTTTCTGGAACGGCAACATGCCTCTTCTCCTTCTATTGAGGGTACTCGTATTCACGAGGGCTCTGCTCACTCTGTTCCACCTCCCGGGGGTATGGATTTCCTGAAAGTTCAATTGCGCCTACATAACTAGTCTTCCTCTTTTCTTGGAAGTTAGTAGTATCAGACCATATGTAGTTCTCGGCCCCTTGTGTTAGACCAGTTCCTTTCGGTGCAGAGTTCATTCAGCGTTGATACTATACTGAAGTGGCTTCTTCACTCCAGCACAGAAGTATTCTGGTGTGGTGAGCCCGATTTGATTTGTTTAATGCGGGCCCTCCGTTATTTTATGTGATCGGAAAACGAATGAAATCAGAAAGGCCATCATTACGGCAAACAATGCAATAGCTTCGGTGAGAGCAAAGCCCAAAATGGCATAACCAAATAATTGTTTTGCCAATGAAGGATTTCGCGCCACGGAATGAATCGAAGAACTAAGGACGTTTCCAATACCGACAGCAGCTCCGGCTAAAGCAATTGTAGCAGCTCCGACACCTATTGATTTAGCTCCTTCTAACATGTCGAGTCGTGGAGACTTCACTTTATTTCACGCTTTTCCATCGCTACTCTCTTTCCTTTCCTTTGGATTTCTCATTGATTCCTCTTCTCTCGAACATGAGCGGTAGACTGAACACCCACACAATCTCGATTTGACATGAGAGAGAGAGAGAGAGAGATGGCGATGGCAGTCTCTTTCTCTTCTTTTTCTAGGTCAACTATGATATTATTGACAGGCAAAAACCAATGTTCAATTCATACTTCAGATCGATTGGATCTTGAATCAGGCCTCGAAGAATTCTATGGCAATTCATACTTTCTGACCTTGCTTTGATGACAGGTATAGATATTTCCATGATAGACTTGATCTAGTAGGTGTAGCAGCACAAACCTGTGATCTTTCACTGGATTCAGCAGGAGATAAGTGGAATGTGTTGCTGTGTTTCATATAGATATAGTAGAGTGGCGGGATATATATAGTATAGTAAGCTATCCTCCACTATCAAACTAGGGGGCTATCCCTTTTAGGCTTTGGATTCTTATCTTCCTACAGCACCAACTTCCTACTACTATCCCTTTATTCTGGGGTTCGAGGGTCTTGGATGGTAAGATCACTAACCCCCAGCACCCTTACCCTTCGGCTTGTAGGATTCCACTACTTGAGCTTGCATTCCCCACTAGATCAATCTACTATACGGCATGCAGATACAGGAACTGGATACTATAATCCCGCTTTTCTTTTCCCTTTGCTGCTAACTTCTTTGCCCTTCTTGCTCTGTCTGCTTTGAATTACATCTTGCTTGGGTAACACATTTTAAGTAAATTCTACATGTCAATGGTCTGAAAGAGTGTTATTGTACCTACTAAAGAAATGAAAGGCCGATTACTTCTCCAGATACCGGATTCTAGGAAACAAGCAATACTTTCCTAGCTCCGTCGAAGAATAATTCTAATATATAGAGATAGGAGATAGGGGAATCTTCCCTTGCGAATCTCTTCTTTTAGTTGATAGAGTGAGGTCCACATATGGTGCATTTGACTCCCGTGCATGCTATTTTTGTGTTCATGATCCATCTTAGCCTTTTGGATTCCCCTATTGGTAGTACCCACTAGCAGATGTGTGTTTCTATGGCATAAATAGTTCCTGGACTTCCTTTTTCTTTGCACTTACTTCGACTTTGATCTGTCCCTGGGTCTCACCACTTCCTTCCTCAAGGCGTATCAATAGTAGACCTAGCTTGTAGTCACTTGCATGCTTTTTTACTTCTCTTCTCTGTGTGATATCGCTATTTGATTTTCTCCATCTGCAGTACGTGACTTCCATTGTCTGGCTTTGATTGTGTCTGCATCTGTATTCGCTGATTCTTTAATATTTTAATCAGTTCAGTGTCAGTTTACCAGAGCTTCTGCTTCCCCCTGCGGCTTGAGCATAAGATTCGCCTTTATTATTTCGGCTTTGGCTGCCTTCATCCCCCTTTATTATTGGTGCTATTGCTACTTGCCCAAGGAACTATAATAACCAGTATTGTTGTCTTCGTATTTGATTGTGTGTTTGCTTGTTTTCATATCATGTTATTTTTTTCTTTTCATTTTGTAACACATTCTCTCTATCTATTCTGGGATGAGCCATGATTCCACTACAACCATCAGACATTCATGCTCCCATCCCTCTATCTTTGTTTCGCTAGCAGCCCTACCGCGTAATGGAAAAGTGCTCGCTATCCAGCTAGTCATCCGAGTTCCTGCTTTAGGGCTTGTTGAATTCTACATGAAACAAAACCATATGAATTGCTCAAAACACCTGTTTGGTTGACTTGTAGGAAAATTAGGATTATATCGTGCTTTGTTAGAGAAAGACACAAGTTGTATTCAAAAATACAGGAATAGAAAAAAAATACAAGATTAGGGTATCAGGGCTTATTGAATTCTATATAAAACAAAACCATATGAATTGCTCAAAACACCTGTTTGGTTTAGTCGTAGGAAAATTAGGATTATATTGTGATTTATTAGAGAAAGACACAAGTTATATTGGAACCTTCAAAGGAATTTTAAACATGATGTTAGACCTCAGTCTAGATATCCTCCGAAATATGGAGAAGGTTTTTCTATCCTATAAATTCCACTGAATCAATCCTACAAACTAAATGACGAACATAGAAAATTAATCTTCCTTTGGATTCAATTCCTTTATTTTCCTCCAAAAATCCTTCAATCTAAACGAGCCTAAATGTTGTACCCATCTGTGTGTAGTGAGTTTCAGGATTCTAGCCTGGTGGATATAATCATGCACGCATAAATTCATCACCGTTGTTGTACAAATATCTATTTACGTTGATTTTGGCAAATGCTTATGATTTAAAAGTATTAGTTGCTAAATAAAGTTTAGTTTGGTTATGCAAAATCTCAACCTTTAACCTTTTCTTTAAAGTAGAATCTTGCATGCTTCTTTGCACTAAATATTATTGTGTAAGTTTTATGATTATCCTCTTTATTTATGTTCCTATCTTTGTTTGACATCATTGATGATCCTTGTTGTCAATATCCTCTGAAGCAGATCAAATGGCACAGAACTACGACCGCGTTACATAGGTCCTATTTAGGAGAGCTCGAGATTGTGAAAAACAACGGATGAGAAGTTAGCTAATAGAAATCTGGAAATCTGGATTTTTCAACTTCTGGTTTTAGTTTATTTTTTAGAATCTAAAAAACTATAGATTCTAGGTATTTAGACTGTTTAGAGTAATTGGAGATTGTGAAAGGAGATGTAGCGGCCACAAACTCACTAAACCATGTGGTAAGCTAGAATGACTTTAAAATAGCAAACCAAACAGTGGCCATGACTCTACAAGCTACATGGGCTAGGGACCTAGGGTGACTGTAGACAAAATCAAAGAAAGAAGTCGTTTCTCTTACCCTTTCACCGTATGCACAGCCCATAGCTCTGAGGACACCTTCAACGATCTAAGCGCTTAGATAGGTGCTTAAAGAGTTGTTCATGCTGAGCACTACACTTAAGAGTCTGCAATAAAAAAAAAAGTAAAATTATAATATTGACCTTTATTTGAAATTGTGTTCTTACGTGATTGCAGCGCCCGTCAAAGGTCGATGCCACAGAAAACAGAGACTCCCTGCATAAAGCGTCTCGTCAATCCTACGTGGAAAAAAATCGGTTTTTTTCTCCTAAGCGCCTATGTAAGCTTCGCGAGCATCTCCAACAGTAGCCCCAAAAACAAAGTCCCTACTTTCTGAGTAGGGACTCATTCTATTTTCTGGGGCTCTGTTTTTGACACCCAACTCCAACAAGGGCCCTTAAATCTGAGTCCCTATTTCTTTTTCTCTCATATTTCAATATAATCTATATGTATATTCTTCATATTACATCACTAAAATTCGAACTCAAATATTTATCAACCATAATAATAAACCATATTCAAATTCATGATTTCAAATAAGACAATTTAAATTCAAATTCAAATTCAAATTTTTTTTCCAAACATAAAAATCATATAGGCACATAGAAATCGTCTATCACACCACATACTAATAAATTACGATCAAACTACAACGAATTATACTAGCTAGCGCCATGAAGTGCCCATAAATGCTCCACAAGATCATCTCGAAGTCTCTCATGCACTTGCTTATCCTCAATCTCCTGATGAATCTTAAGGAACTCGTCGAGTACGAGTGGATTACCCCGTTGGTACTCCTCCTCCCTCAACACCTCGCCTCCATCTTGATCATAGTCACTTTTGCTTACTTTCTGAAGGAATTAGCATGTTTGGTTGAAATGCAAAATATTGCATGGCTAAAAAGTCAATTTGCCCGGTCGGAGCAGGACGGGAGCAGGACGGCGGCGGCGACCCAGGGGGCGACCTAGGCGGGCGGAGCAGGACGGGAGCAGGACGGCGGCGGCGACCCAGGGGGCGACCCAGGCGGCGGCGACCCAGGGGGCGACCCAGGCGGGCGGAGCAGGACGGCGGCGGCGACCCAGGCGGAGCAGGACGGCGGCGGCGACCCAGGCGGAGCAGGGGGCGACCTAGGCGGAGCAGGACGGCGGGCGTGGCGGCGGCGACCCAGGCGGCGAGGTCCCGGCACTCGGTGTCGGAGGCGTCGGCGGCGCACCGTGGCCACAGAGGAAGGGGACGGCCGCGGAGGGGGTGGATCCGGTGGCGCCGGCGGCTCGGATTGAGGCGCAGATGGAGGGCAGAAGGTGGCGGCGCGAGGACGGGTGAGTAAAAATTGTTTCGCGCGAGATAAAAAAACTTCCAACTGTAGAGTAGGGAGCTCCCTACGTACCCGTGGGAGATGGGGCTGAGGAGGAAGATTTCGGGGCCTCCATAAAGTAGGGACTCGAGTTGGGGCCCTGTTGGACTTCAATTTTTTTGTCTGACTTCAAAAAATAGAATAGGGACCCTGTTTAGGGTCCCTGTTGGAGATGCTCTTAAAATGGCATGAAGCAGATCAAATGGCATATAAGTGGGACCGTGAGTTACATAGACTAAGGTGCCGTTCCATTGACCTGTTAGTTTATATCTTCTCCTTCGAGCTTCGTTAAGATGCTTTTTAAAACCTAAAATATTGTATTTTTAAAAAAAACTTTTTATATCAAAGTATTTTAAAAAACTAAATAGATCTATTTTTTAAGTTTTTAATACTTAATATTTAATTAATTATATGTTAATGATATTTCTTGTTTTAGATATGGATTATAAGCCACGCTGATTCAAACGCCTGGTAAGATGACCGTAAAATAGCAGACAGTGGCCATGACTCCATGAGCGACATGGGGCCGTTGATTTATTAAGACGCGAACAGCCATTGGATTGGATCAACGGTTCTAACATCTACCTACTCATGTGGAGACCAGAGAGCAACAGCACATGCCTCTCTTGCCTGCCTTAATTGCTGGATGGATTTTAGGTACGTGGTAGTTTCCCTGCTATTTTTATATAACAAAAAGAACACATTTCCGTGGATCCTATGACAATCTATGCCAAATCACTCGTCGCAGGTGCCCAATCTTCCAAGCAAATTCGGCTTCAGAATGACGCTTTCTGCTAACGTTAGCATGCCAAAATATGTACATAGTAATACTAAAAATTTTGATACAAAGATCACATCGCCGGCGATGGTGGTGGCGGCACTGTCTCGTCGGAGATGGAGCGGCCAAGAACCGCTCTCGATTTGCTCTACACATCCTACGCGCAGATCCACCAAAAGAACACAGAGAATTTCGCATCGATACTGAAACAGCAAGTAATTAGGAATCCACAAGAACAGTTTTTTTTTTATTTCAGCGTCATCCATGGACACTACAGTGGAGATAGGGATCGGATCGAGCTCACAGGTTCACAATTCGGGGACACAACACCGCGATTTCGCCGCAAGATCTGACAGCTTCGGCGACCGGATTAACTACTTACCGTTGCTAGCACACTCACGCATGGTCGATTTTGGTTTCTTGGATCAGTTGGTGTCGGCGGCGGCCTCGTCGGCGGCCTTCTCCGCCTCAGGCGCCGGGTTGAGCTGGAAGGCGGTGACGGGGAAGGCGCGGCCGAGCCCCGCCGGGGTGCGGAAGACGATCTTGGTGCCGGAGGGGCTGACGACGATCTCGGAGATGGTGACCCAGATGAGGAGCTCCTTGCTCTTCACCCCAGCGAGGCCGTGCATCCGCCCCTTCTCCACGAACGCCGTCACCTCGCCAGCGTACCACACCTGCTTGCCGATGGTGTCGAAGGTGTGGGTCACGCCGCCGGATTGCGCCTGCCGTAGCCACACAAACCCGGAGACGCGGTTGTAGCCCACCTCCTGGAGGGACGGCAGCGGGAGGAGCCCGTCGGGGAGGCCGAGCTCCACCAGCAGATCGCGGGCCTTGCGCTCGCATAGCTCGTGCCCCGTGTGCACCTCCGCGCCGGAGCGGTGGTCCTCCACCAACTGCGACGCCATCGCCGGCGGCTGTTTCTTGGTTGGGGTTGGGTTTCTTGGCTTCCTTGCGGGGAATTTGGGGCGATGGAGAAAGACCCCGGGAGCTCGCTTTTTATACGCGGTTTCTGGAGGGTTGGGGAGGGGGAGAGGAGATTCTCTCTTGACAATTGGTATTGTTTGGAGAATTACTATCTTTATTTTAAAATATAAATATTTTTAATTGTAATAAGATTGAGGAGAAAATATTTTTTATCTCTCAATAAGGATCTTTGGTGGTGGTTAAAATTAAGATGAAAAAATATAAATAAAAAGTGATTGATATGATAAGCAGTACTATAAATAAAGTTAGAAATGTTTATATTGTGTAATAAGATTTGAATCCTACAAATACTTATATTTTAGAATAGAATAACTACTTATATTTTGGAACGGAGTAAGTATGCGCTACAGGAAAGCAAGTATGGAGAAAATCTTCCATAAAAGCCATCTAAATTTATAGTATTTAGATCACATAGTGAGTCATGTTTCGACGATCACCGTCTCCTTCTCTGGTGAGCTTAGGTTTCAGGGTTTATTGGGAAATTGGGGACCAAGTTGCCTAAGAGATAAAAAAAATACTAGTAGAGCAATGATTTTAAATTTGGGTATTACCTCAAGAGATTTAAAATACATCCACATTGTATAATATGAATCATATTTCAACAGTTTTTTTATTGTTTTGAGGAGTTCTGAAACTGAATTGGGAAACTCAAGTTTTAGGAGTCTTAAAAGACGAAGGATATAAATCACATGTTTCAAATGGTGGAGGATGACCTCAGTCATTCAAGTCCTTACCTTGCAATGCTTCAATGCATATTTGGTTTGCCCACATGTATTTCACACCATCTTACAAAACTACGTCTAAGTTATTTTTCAAAAAGAAAAAAAATGTTTGTCTAAAATATGGCTAACAAATTCTTGATCACACCGTGCGTCATGGCTAAAGTTTGATAAAGTAATGAGTGCATGACATGTGTGTTTTAGGACAAAATATTTTGCCACGATAGAAATATATCAATGAAACAAAACCTCTGCCACAGAAATTATGATAAAAGTTCAACAAATTGTATTAGTTAACAAACACTCTCTTGACACCACCCCACCAAACACTGCATCAACCCTACATTGTACAATTGCTGAAACTTAGTAGCTTGAAAACAGCATCGCTAGCTTCCTTACTGAATGGATTTCACAGTTTGACCTTTTTCTAAGGCATTTATGACAAATAGACCCTTAATGACTCTTATTAAATAAATGGACCTAAAGCTTAGAACTATAGTTATTAGGACCGGACCGGACCGGACCAGCGGTCGAACCGGTAAAAACCAGAACCGGAGACTACAGCGGCTCGGTTCACTTAAAAGACTGCCCATGCAATCGAACCGCTAAAAACCGGTTGAACTGGCCGGTTTTTTAGGAACCGTTGAACCGGGCGGTTTTACTGGAACCGACTGGTTTTTGCTTGTGGATCTTGTTACCCCTATTTTTTTAGGATCACACAACTATGGTATGGGCAAAATCGTAAATGTTTAGTTTTTAGGGTTGCTTTGCTTGTCCTCTTGCAACCTGCGGTCCTGCTCTGCCTATCGATCCGCATCAAACAGATCGGCATCAGCGGCGGCGGTGGCAAGGCGCAAGCGCAGGCGTGCGGCGGCAGGCAGAGGCCGCGGCACGGGGTGGTGACGGCAGCAACGGAAGCCAACAGCGAACTCTGGCAGCAACCTAATCTTCCAAGTTCCAACTCCATGGCAGATGGTACGTACGTTTTTACTTGCTACTTTGGTTTGTAGTTTATAGTTTTATACTAAAATGTTATAGTTGTTCTATCCATAATTCCATATGCATATTTTAGAGTTTTGCAATGGATGGGATTAATGATTCGTTGATTTTTTTTCACACAGCAATGGGTTCTTCAAATACACCCACTCTGGTTGACAATGACACTGGCACAACACCTACACCTGTTGTTCAAGAATCAGCATCATAAACAAAGACAAGAAAGAAGAGTGATCTAGCATGGGCATATTGTACACAATTTACTCAGGGAGGAAGAAAGAAGATCAAATGCATGTACTGTAACATGGTTTTCTTTGGGGGAGGAATTCATCATTTCAAGGAGCATTTAGCCAAATTCCCAGGAAATGTGGCTGCTTGTGCTAAGGTTGATCCTGAGGTTGAACATACAATGAAACAGAATTTGGAGGATTGGGCTGCAAATAAAAGGAAGGCAGAAGAGGATTATGAGGAAAACAACCCATATGGGCTAGAGCCTGAAGAAGAAGAAGAAGAAGCATTTGAGGTAAACATTGGTCCTGCAACCTGGCGTGTTGCGCGTGCATCAAAGAGAGGAAGAAAAAAAAGGTACTAGCACTCCTACTATTGGCAAGTTCTTTAAACCTAGGACTGGACCAGAGGATCAACCTACAATAAAGAGTGTGCTTCAAGGAGAAGCAGTGAAAGAAAAGGTTGATTTGTGTGTGGTCAAATGGTTTATCGATGCATGTCTTCCATGTAATCCTTGTAATTCTATCTTTTATCAGCCAATGATTGATGCAATTTGTGTATTTGGTTCTGGATACAAGGGGCCAAATTTTAATCAGTTGCGTGGTCCTTTGCTTGAAAATGTGTTGAAGAAACTAAGAAGTTTGTTGATGAATTCTGCAAAACTTTGAGGGAAACTGGTTGCACAATTATGGCTAATGGTTGGACTAACAGGAAGAGAAGGACACTCATCAACTTCTTGGTGTACTGTCCCAAAGGTATAGTCTTCCTAAAGTCTGTTGATGCAACTGATAGTTCAAAAACTGCTGATTTTCTATTTAGAATATTTAGAGATGTGGTAAACTTTGTTGGACTTGAAAATGTTGTTCATTTCGTAACTAATAATGCCTCTAACATGGTTGCTGCTGGGAAAAAATTAGAAGATGAGTTTCCTTCCATTTATTGGTCTCCTTGTGCTGCCAATTTTTTGAATTTAATATTATCTGACTTTGGCAAAGAGGATTTAGTGAAGACCACTGTAGCTCATGCATCATCTATTACAAAGTACTTGTACAACCACTGTTATCCATTGTATCTAATGAGAAAGTTCACTAAAGGGCATGAGCTTCTTCATCCAGCACAAACTCGTTTTGCTACTAATTTTGTTGCATTGCAAAGTATATACAAGCATAAGGCTGATCTCCATGCGATGATTATCTCTAATGAATGGACAAATTGTGCATATTATAATGAAGCTAAAGCAAAAAAGTTTACTAAAGCTGTCCTGGACCAAAAGTTTTGGAAAAACTGTGCTATTGTTTGTCAATTATCGGAACCAATAGTTTGTGTGTTAAGAATTGTGGATAGTGATGAGAGACCTACCATGGGATATCTATTTGCAGCCTTTCATGCATCTAGAAATGAAATTGTTAAGAGGTTTCAGAGAAAGAAGGAGTTAGTCAAGGCCTTTTTGGATTACATCGATGCACGATGGGATAGACACTTCGATAAAAATCTTCATGTAGCTGGCTTTTGGATTAATCCTAACAACCAATATAATGATGAACTAAGAGAGAAGTATAATTTCACTACCTCTGGAGTTCTTGATGTAATTGAGAAATATGCTGGGAAAGATTTAGCTTTGAGGAGTTCTTTGACAAGGGAGATGAGAATTTTTAGAAAGGCGGAAGGCCATTTTGGTCGTTCAACTGCTAGAAATGATCGACAACTTATGATTGCTGGTAATTCTACTTTTGTTAAGTTGTTGTCATCTACTTATTCATTAGCTTTCAGCAACAGTTACTTATGTTTTTGCACATAGATGAATGGTGCCAAACTTATGGCTACAGCGCCCCAAATTTACAAAAGCTAGCCTTGCGCGTCTTAAGCCAAACTTGTAGTGCATCTAGATGTGAGAGGAACTGGAGCTTGTTTGAGCACATGCACTCCAAAAGGAGGAACAGACTTGAGCATCAAAGGCTAAATGATCTTGTGTATGTTCACTGCAACCTCAGGTTGCATCGAAGCCGAAGGTTCTCCTTTTTAGCATGTTGACATACTTGCTGGTTTACTTTGTTTCTCCAAATAATGCATGTTGATATATTCAATTCCTTTGCATTAGGTCTAGAATCACTACTAGAAATTATGACCCAATCAGTTTGGAGAAAACTGGAACGGGTAATGAAGAATGGATTGTAGAAGACAATCCATCTCGTCTTAATTCAGAAGAGCTAAACACCTTTCGAAATGAATTGACAACATTGACCATACAATGCAGTGAAGGTAATGTGTTATCTCTTGTGAAATCAAAGTCAATTGGGATTGCATCTTTTGCATATGTTAGAAACTTAGCATCTAACTTTGCACTCCTTTTTTATAGATCTAGAGTTAAATTTGAATGATGTTGAGGCTGATATCACTGAAGAAAATGAAGATATGGCCAACAATGATGATGCATATGAAGATCTCTGTATGTCCATTGAACATGATGAAGGTACAAGTTCTCAACATCCTGAAGGACCACCACCTGAAGGAGACTGGAATGTTTTTTATAATTATTGAGTGTTGTGTACTTGTGTTTGCTTGCTATCAACCTAAACTTGTCAATCTGAAGCTATGTTTGCTTGAACCTATGAATCTGAAACTTGGTGTTTGCTTGATGTGTAAAATGTGTGTAGTTGTGTACTGTAATCCGAAGTTCCGAACTATGGTTGCTTTGTTTTTAAAAAATTAAAGTTGTTGGTTACTTGGTTGTGTTCACTAAGAATTTAAGATTAATGTGATGTACTTGATAATTGCTTTTTGAGGCTTGGATTTTGGAATTTGACGTGTTTATCAGTATATGATGTTAACTTGTCACCGGTTCAATTTGACTGGTTCAAAACAATTGAACCGATGGTTCAACCGGTTCATAATGATTGAACTAGTGAACCAGTGAACCGAAGTCCTCACCGGTTCAATTACCGGTTCGGTCCTAATAACTATGCTTAGAACCATAATAATTTCGAGAATTTTAGAGTAAGCTTATAATAAATTGAAATTTTTTGCTAAGAGCATCTCCAACAATAGCTCATATTTTAAAGCCCTCAAAGGTGAAATAGAGGCTGCCTCTATTTTCTTTGGACACCAAAAATACCTCGAACTCTAGTGACAACCCCCATTTCTTTTTTTATTGTATTTCAACATAAACTATATGTATATGCCTAGTTTGACATTATAATAATTGAAACATAAATATTAATAATGCATAGAATTCATCCATATACAATTGAATAATTTGAAACACCGCAATTCAAATTTTTATTCAAAATTTAAAAACTTGAAAATGACATATCCTGCAGAAAATACAATGAAACAAACTACTGAGCACCATGAAGCGCCCACAAGTGCTCTACAAGATCATCTCGAAGTTGCTCATAAACTTACTTGTTTTCTATATCTTTATGTATCTTTATGAACTCCTCCAACAGGGGTTTATTACGTTGCTAGTACTCCTCCTCCCTTAGCATTTCACCATCCTCCTGATTATAGTCGAAGTCATCAGCTTCATCTCGCTCACTCTCAATGATTATATTATACATGATCACATAAGCTATCATTATGTACCATGGGGTCTCTGTGTCCCAAAATCTAGCAGGACCCCTCACCATAGCAAAGCAAGCTTGTAGAATACCAAATGCTCTCTCAGCATCCTTCCTCACTCCTTCTTGAACTTTTGCGAAATGGACTCTCTTGTTGCCTTGTGGATTCTAAAATGTTTTCACAAAAGTAGCCCAACAGGGGTAGATGCTATTAGTAAGATAGTACTCCATATTGTACTTGTTACCATTTACCATAAATTCCACATTAGACGCTGTCCCTAAGTTAAGCCTTTGAAAGAGTGGTGATCTCTGTAGGATATTGATATCATTAAGAGAACATGGTAGAACAAAGAAAGAATGCCAAATCTATAAATCTTTGGATGCGGCAGCTTCAAAAATCATGGTTGGCCCATCCACATGTCCTGAGTATTGCCCTTTCCATCCAGTTGGGCAATTTTTCTCACCTCCAGTGCATGCAGCCAATGCAACCTAGCATGTCAGGAAACCCCCTTTGAGTGTTTATAGCCAACAGTCTCGCAGTATCTTCAACAGTTGGTACCCTCATGTACTGATCAGCAAACACGTCAACCACAGCCTTAACAAAGTGCTTAAAAGCTTATATTATGGTGCTCTCCGAAATCCTCACCACTTCATCTAGACTATCAGCTCGAATATCATATGCAAGCATACGAAATGAGCCAGACACCTTTTGCAATGCAATGGCACCAAGAAGGCCCGTTGCATTTGGTCTCTACCTGAAGTAGTCATCATGAGCCTCCACACCAGCCACTATATGCAAGAAAAGCTCACTTGACATTCTGAATCTCCTCCTAAAAAATTTTGCATTGTATATAGGAGGATCTGCAAAGTAATCTGCCACTATGCGCAAATTGCCAGCAAAACTGTTCCTGTGTTCTATCTGCCGACCTGGTACTGAACCACGACACTTTCTTTTGATCCTCTCATGCTCCATGTGTGCAAAAAGAGCAGCTGCAATGTAGTAGTCATCATTGTCAGACTCCTCCTCTTCCTCCCACCATTGACGAAGAAGATCATCATCATTAGAAAAGTCCATCTACAAAAATCATTGACATCAATATTGAAAAAATTACACTAAAAATCGTACTAACACATGACACATAATTAAATCTCCATAGTCACACACATATCCAAATTCACAAGCATTTTATAATGAAAACAATACATCCTACAACCATGACTGATTCAATGATCTAAATCGTTCAATAGTGGAAATGACATATCCTACTGACACATGACACATAAATTATAGTGAAAATTAACACATAGAGGCTACAAAGGCCAAATGGTTCAACCGTGGAATGATATATCCTACTAGTAAATAACACATAGCATCAATAAGTGCATTAAGGATATCAAACTCTACCAGAGCCATCACTACCCCCATTGGAGCCACCACTACCCCCACCAGAGCCACCATTGAGGGCAGCCATCTTAGAAGCTGCAATTTGTGCCCTCATTGCCAACACATATGTCCTCACATCCGGTTCCATGGTGGAGACATCACAGAACATAAGTTGTTCTTGCTTCCACATTAACTTGCGCTCAGCCAACAAGATCTTTCGCTTCTTAAGCTCCTTAGTCTCCCTCCATCTCTCTTGTTTCAACTTCACTTCTTTCTCCTTGGCTTCAGCTAAATCTTTCATTGTCTCCTTGTACGATCCAGCTTCTCCTCCATTTTTTTAACTTCTCTTTTGCTTGCTTCCTGTCTGGTGGTCTCTTTTTAGCACTAGGCTCTGATGAATTAGAAGCTGTAATTTTTTCACTATTGTCTCTTTCTTCACTAGGTCCCTCAGATGGCATCAAGGACTTGTTAGACCTTGGCCTCTTGTGGGACTTTAGTGCTTGAAACTTCGGCAAATTCCTCACCTTGAGCCAAAAGTGAACAAACTGAAAGCCTCTATTCTTTAGTTTTTTGGATGAGTATAATGCGTGCGCTTCAAGAAGCTGAAGAGAATTAAAGTGTTAGTTCACATTCATACAAGGCTATTTAAAATAATGTATAGAAGAGTTAACTTACATGCTCTTTATATGGTATGCCACTTGGATGTCGACGTTTGATTTGATCATAGCAAGCTTGAAATTTGCTTGTCTTCTTTTGAATTGTACCCAACGGTGTTTAAGAGAGTTTGTATTTCTATTAGACTCAAAATTGCGGTTGGCATGGTAATATTCCGCAATCCTTTTCTAGTACGCCTTCCCTGGCTGTTCATTGCCTGTAATAGGATCTGTGCTAATGCTCCCCCATGACATGCATAATTGGATGTCCTCTGGATGAGTATAGTTGTTTGACCTTTTGGTGCTTCCTTTTGTACCGTTGGTTGAATTACCTATGTCTCCACTGTGCATTGACAAGTCAAATGCATCGATATCAGTGTCCTCAGTCATTATGTGCTGAAAAGAATTACCTCCACCGGCCATTGCAGTCTATCACTACAATAGGTTACTTAGTACACTCGGCGAATAAAAGGTCACAGAAAAAAAATCATACATAAAGACATAAAAGAAGATATATTTTGTAGAGGAAAAAATATCCAAGCATCTACACTGTCATCCAAAGAGACAAAATATTAGCACAGTCATCTACACTGTTGCATTAAAAAAAGAAGCAGTAATATTGGTTGTCATTCATTTTAGAAAAAGCTAGCAGCAGCAGTAATAACTAGCAGTACTTATATATATAAAAGAAGTGCGGCAGCTAGCAACAGTAAAAACATGGCGAGCGCGTCAGGGGCCAGCAGGCGACCGCGCCGGGCCGCCGCTTGGCCGGCTGAGCGCGCCGCCTAGGGGCATGGCCGGTCGAGCGCAAATAGAGCGGCGGCAGATCTCGCAGGTAGGGTTTTCACCTGAGAAAAATTCTGATCTTCCTCTTCCTTTAGACGTTGACGCGCAGTGGGAATTGTCGTAGGCGCCAAAAAAACATCGATAGGGGCTGTGGTGTAGAGCCCTCAGGATTGGGGGCTTGGGGGATAGATTTGGGGGTCTTTTCATTTTCAGGGCCCTATTAGGGTCTCTGCTGGACCTAGAATTTTTGCCTCATCGCCCAAAAACTGTTTGGGGGCTAGGTTTGGGGTCCCTGCTGGAGATGCTCTAGCCCAGCCCATTGCTCATGGATATACTTTTTTTTTGCTGAAAATATCCCTTTGTATGTTTAAGATTTAACTCTATGCAATTATTTCCATTCAACAACCAACGGGCAACAGATGAGTGTTACAATGTTTCAGGAATGATTATAGGTTTACAATACAAGCGAGGAGGAGAGACATGCTTAGCCCAAAGTGTGGCATCTTCTACACATTGATGAACAATACGTCCCAGAGGCAAATACACAGAATGCTTGCATGAAGGTGTGGTAGAAAAGAAGGTGTTCTGCATCCTCGTCTCTCCATCTACAAAGCTTCTTGGTGGCAGTCGCTACAGTTGTTTTCTTCAGAAGATTAGTTTTCGTCGGTAGTGTTAGAATAGATGTCGAATATATTAGTCTTATTAGGTTACAGTTAGATTTAGATTTGTCTTAGGTGGTAGGGGTTAGAGTTAGCATCGGACTCTGTAACCCGGTAACCCTTTAAATAAAGAGGGGAGCGCCATAATATAATCATGGTGACGACAATATAGTATAGGCACACAGGAAGAGGATGGCGGCGAGGCCATGGACTCGTAGCGGCTAGGTGTGCTATATTGATTGGGGAGGAGCGCCTAAAATCAGAGCCACGGGGATTAGGCTTCGACTGAACCTCATTAACAAATATCATGTGTTCCTACATTGTCATCTTACATGTCTATGGTTGATCAATGACTAACAAGATCGAAGAGGTTAGTCGTCGTTCCGCTATATCGTCTAACTTTTCTAATAAGTGGTATCAGAGCCGATGGTTTCCGCATTGGATCAAGTTGATACGCAAAGGAGGAGACACGACGTGGGATCGCGCATCAACAGTAGATCGCCAGCCGTGGTGATGAGATCGATACCGAGAACGAGGATGTTGCGGAAGTGATGACCTTATCTCGCGATCATACCAGCGACAGTGGGACGTGATCGAAAGACGAAGCTGGGTGTGGCTAAAGGCGATCAGAGAGATCGGAGGGGGTAGCGCTACAAATAGCGCGCTCAAAGCACACAGCAATCGCGAATCCATGGTGGCAGGGAGGCTATGATGGCAGGACGAAGCTGACGTGCGTGGCGCGGTGTGATTGACGTGTGAGGCTAAGGACGACAAGGTCATGGACGGTGAATACGAGGGTTGCAATTACGGTGCATGTGGAGACACGGACGGATGGCACATGGTGTTGTCCTATGCGTCCTGGGCAACAGCGGGTCAATTTCATTGATTGTGTCAACGGGATTGTTTGGTAGTACAGCATATATCAAGAATCTGCGGGTCGGTTTGATGGGGATATATGGAAATCTGTGTTACTGAAGAGGGAGAAGAGAAAATGCTATTGAGGTAATTTCTTTGTGTGGTTCAAGGCAACGGTGAATTTTCTTGGAGTATAAGGTGCTCAGTCTAAGGATGAGGAAAGCGTGGATGTTGGATTTATTAGCTCGGTTTATAAGATGACAAGGAAGAAAGATTCTTCGCGGTGTCTAGGATGTGCTAGTTAGGGAGGAATCTAATTTCTCTTGGCAAGACGACTGAGATGATATAATAGAAGGTAGAGCACTGTTGCAGGTGGAGTCCAGAGGAAAATGTTATAGGGATAGCAGAGTCTCTTGATGACGGTGAGTCTAGTGCAGACTCATCGGGTGGCTCATGGTAAAGCTGCAAAGAAGATAACCCATGTCTGAAAGACCAGTTGATCGGCATAGTGATTGTACTACTTCGAGATGGTGTAATTTCGCTAAGGTAGAGTTTATTAGAATAAATATCGAATATACTAGTCCTATTAGGTTATAGTTGGACTTAAAGTTGTATTAGGTGGTAAGGGTTAGAGTTAGCATCGGACTCTGTAACCTGGTAACCCTTTTAATAAAGAGAGGAGTGCTACAATGTAAGCATGGTGACGATAATATAGCGCAGGCGCCTGGAGAGAAGATGGCGGCGAAGCCATGGACTCGTAACGGTTAGATGTGCTATGTTGATTGAGAAGGACTATCCATAATCAGAGCCTTGGGGATTAGAATTCGACTGAATCTCGTTAACAAATATCATGTGAATCTGGGTCGTCTTTTGACATGTTTATGATTGATCAATAACTAATAACTAATAAGATCAAACAGTTTAGTCGCCTTTTCGCTATATCGACTAACTTTTTAAACATGGAGTCTATCATTGCAAAGCAGCCATATGAACGACTGTATTTGTGAGGGGACCGAGTTAGTCCAGACAAATTCCCAGTTGGTGCAAGGAGGGTTATTTCCAAGAACATCGCGTAAATAGAGTTGTCTTGAGACAAGTGCTTAACTTGGCAGCCTTTAGGACCATCCTATATATGTGTGTCAATCAAATCCTATATGAAGATGAGGCGCGGAGGATCCATTTGGTAGATGCATTTCTACACAAGGTTTCATTAAGGAAACATTTGTAAAAAATCGTTTTATGAAGGGGCTGAACCATGGCAACTGCTGAACCGCTGGGCTCGATCGCTAGCTGCAATGCAAGTAGCGGTTGCTGAGGAGAATACAGTACTGGTGGTAGTGGCAGTGGCAGCACAGTTGTGGGTATTATGGTCGTGGGCCCGAGGAGCCGTACGTATATGATTATGAGCGCAGCAAACAGTCTCCACCTTTGTATTATTGGCATCAAATGAGCTGCACCGAATATGGCAGGAACAGAACACTAGCCGGTACGGCGTAAGATTCTGCTGATAATGGTGGGCATTTCCGAGAGAGAATCCTTTTTCTTAAGCTGTTTGATTTGCTTTCATGCTAAAATTTATTAATGTCGTTAGCTAGATATGAAACCAAACATTTCCCTAAAGTCATTTTCTTTACTTTTTTCCTAAAGTCTTAGGTCCCGTTTGGTAGGGATTCTCGGGGGTGATTCTCAAACGAATCAATTAGAGCTAAGCCAAACGGGCAAAAATGGTTCTGATTCTCAGCCGAATCGATCCGCAGTGATTCCCAAATTTACACATAAACGGAGAATCGGGCAAAAAGCAGCTTCTCGTGGGAATCCAACGAACGAAAAATAAAACTCCCCACGACACTTCGCACAAACTACCCACCTGCCACTGGGTTATACCCCTCAAGCCCGTCCCATCCACCCGAGACTCACCTCGCCCTAGGTCGTCGTCGGGTCGCCGCCGCGCCATCCTCCGGCCTCCCCTGCCGACGCCGCCCTCCGGCCTCCACCGCGCCTACGCCGCCCTCCCCTGCCGACGCCCTCCGGCCTCTACCGCCCCGCGCCGGCGTCGGCCTCCGGCCTCCGGCCTCCCGCGCACCCTCCGGCCCTCCGGCCCCCCGCGCCCCTCGGCCGCCGGCCTCCCACGCCGACGCCCTCTGGCCTCCCCCGCGCCGACGGCGACGCCGACCTCCGGCCTCCGGCCTCCCGCGCGCCCTTTGGCCCTCCGGCCTCCCGCGCGCCCTCCGGCCCTCTGGCACCCCGCGCCGACGCCGGCCTCCGGCCTCCGGAGCCCCGCGCGCCGACGTCGCCCTCCCCTGCCGCCCTCCAGCCTCCCTTATCCAGTGATCTCTCCCATTTCTTTTTTTTTAAAGAGAAGTACATAACAGTGACTAGAACAGTGTCTTTGATTTTATTTTTTTAAACAAAGAACAGTAGAAGAGTGTCTCCTATTTCTTTTTCTAAACTATAAGCAGAGAACAGTATCTCCCATATTTTTTTAAATAGCAAGCAGAGAATAGTGAGTAGCAATATATATATTTCAAGTTAAGGGGCTTCAAAATGAAGTTTTACTTCAACATATTTTTGAAGACCTTCGGAACACAGGAAATGATCATTGGAATCCTACTAGGGGTAATTTACCGGAGAATTCAACCCAACCTTCCACTACTATTAATGTTGATGACATACAAAAAAA
Organism: Oryza meyeriana var. granulata; assembly: GCA_003991445.1. Classification (NCBI taxonomy): domain Eukaryota; kingdom Viridiplantae; phylum Streptophyta; class Magnoliopsida; order Poales; family Poaceae; genus Oryza; species Oryza meyeriana. The sequence goes on along the minus strand of RYFJ01000112.1, from coordinate 513,700 downwards.
TGAATGAAGCTGATGACAATGACATTGGTGATGAAGATTTCACTCCTACAAGATATGTAAAATATGTGGTCTCTCAAAATGCATCAGATACCTCTACTTCACACTCTACTGATAGGTCCATGGATAGATTTCGTAATGATCTAGCAAGTGCATTATGGCAATCTAGATAAAAGTTCTCATATGAACTCTGGTTAGTATATTTTTTTTGGTAACAACTCTCAGAAATATGTAACTATGATATTATGTAAGAACTCAAACTGTGAGTGGACTATTGAAATGAATTGGCTTTTTATGCAAATGTATTGAGCTTATTATGTTGTTTAACCTTATTTGAAATCTTTTTTTATAAGTAATTGTACAAATATTGGTACATATATATGAGTACTTATAATAATTATTAGTATTATATTAAGCTATATAAAATTTGTACGTAAATCTCTTGCTAATACAGGGGTAGTATAGACAATTTATCTGAAAGTCTCCCCATTAGAATCCGGAGCTAATGTTTTTAGTCAAACGCCTAATCGTACTGATTCTGATTCTCTTCAGGATCTGATTCAGCAAGAATCAGAATCAGAATCACTGAATCACTGAATCAGGAACTCTACCAAACGGGCCCTTAACCAGCCAAACCTTTTTTATTATTTTTTTCTTTTTCTAGACAAGGCTGATTATATTAAATACTCACTTCATATAAAATATAACAACTTTTCTCTTGACACGGATATTAAGTAGAGGGGTAAAAAGATTTCTTTGCCTCTTAGGGATAGGTATAGTGTACGATCAGGCTAGTTGGGGTGATAATAAAGTCAAGGGGTAATAGGGTAGTCTAGTAGTAAAAGTCATATTTTATATGTCCTATGTTGTTATATTTGAGCCAAAATTTAAACTCTAAATTAAAAATACATTAAACATATAAAAAAGAATAAACATGCTCCATATCTTAGAAAACCACAAAAGATACGAGTGGACAAAAGCAACAACAATGCTGATCTAACTCCGGCACATGCAAAGATATTTGAACAAGCATCGGCCATCATCTTCTCTTTTTTGATACATGTGTAAGCGGACATCACCAAACAAATTGGTGCCCGCACCCTATATCAGCACTGTCGATTAGATCAATGGTAACTTGACAAACAAGATTTCTTAGATCTTTATAAAAGACACCACTATTGTAGTAGCCATCAACAAAGAGAAGAGACAACAACAAACTTTACAATCCCATCTCCAAAGACAAACAGAAAAACAAGCCTTAATCTATCTAAGTAGATCTAAAACTCTAAAGACTTTATTTCAATGAAACCTTGAAAAATAAATCTTATTCTATCTAGTAGATTAAAACTCTAAAGACTTTATTTCGAAGAAACCTTAAAAACTTATTAAGAGACGATGACCCGTTCCCTCACCCTGTCGCAACTCGCGAGAGAGAGAGATGGCTGCAGCTATTCTGGCGCGTCGAGAGATTGTAGCAGTAGGCGGACGTCATTTTATTTATTTTTTTCGATTACATGCAAATACACTGGAACATGATCTAGAGTGGAGTATTCTTACTAGTATATGATTTTTGTTGGATGATGAAAATGTTCTTAAGCTGAAACCTGAAAACCAGATGGAGCAGTGATAGATATTTTTGGCTGGAGGCATGGGAAAACAATAATCTGGGCTCGTGTGCCATCCTTTTGGATGACTCTATCCATCAATCACCAGGTCGTTGATTTGGACCATTCATGTCTTAATTAAACAGTTGGGACCTTTGCTACAATTGAGTTAGACGTACATTTCATAAATTTCGTGTATTTAACAAAGCAGTTCGATGTTGCTTTCACTTCAAACCAACGTGGCAAAATGTCTGAACTGTGCAAATCTCTCCGAACTTAGCGAATTTTTTATTTTTTTAATATTTACAAAAGTATATTTTTGTTTTTAAGTTTTACAAATCTATACCCCTAACAACCTCTAGGAGATTTTTTTTTTAAAAAGCCCTCCAGAGAATGTTTTATTTGACCTGGCATACGAACGGCCTTTAGGCCGTCTGCTATTTTACCAGCGACGACCTTGCAGCCCTCCCTAGGTGTGTTTTGGCCTTTTGGACTTTTTTGTGTAAATTATTTTAAACAAATAAAAAACAAGTTGTACATATTTGTACCATAAATTTCGAAATGCAAGTTGTTAAAACTGAAAATGGCTAAATTTAGATGATTCGAAGGTGGTAAAAATTAAAGTTCATGGTAGATAATCTTAAAAATGACATACATAGATAATTTGCGATATGAAAATGACGTACGCAGTTCCGTTATTGCAAATTATCTATATGTGTTATTTTTAAAATTATCTACTACGAATTTTAACTTTTACCACTTTTGAATCATCTAAATTTAGCCATTTTCAAATTTAACAACTTGCATTTTGAAATTTAAGGCACATAAATATGTATAGCTCGTTTTTTATTTTTTAAATTTTTTTTTAAAAAAGCCCTCCCTAGGATGTTTTTTTGTCTCTTTGCAGGTGGCTCACTGATAGAGAAAAAAGGCCCTACGAAAGGGCTGCAAGGAGGCTGCCTGTAAAATAGTAAATGGCACGGTGGCCATCCGTTAGTAGAGGCCAACGGTCGTTTGACATGTCGGATAAAACATCCTCTGGACAGACTTTTTTTTTAAAAAAAACCCTCTTAGTGGACGTTAGGAGTATAGATATGTAAAACTTAAAAACAAAAATATATTTTTATAAATATTAAAAAATATAAATATAAATATAAAAAAATTCGAACTTAGCAGCATGTAGATCAGACGTTAATCCTTATTGGACCAGACATGGTTGGGCACTTGGGCATTTTTCTTTCGGACAGCAGAAGAAAGAAAGGCAGGCCTTCATTTCACGCCTGGGCTGGGCCGTTTGTACAAATTAGTGTTATGGCCCTTTTCGGGCTTCTTTGGACGCATAAATTTTTGTACGATTTTTGTTGGAAACTAGGAATTACTTCGAGAGAAATTCGGTCTATAGCATAACTTAAAGCTCGAAATCAGAAAATACTACAAAAATTGTTTTACTTTGCTCATGGTTTATAGCACAACCGACATCCCATTAGAGACTAACGGTGTTATGTTGGACAAAAATACCCTTCTTTCGTCATTAATCTCTATGATCTTAGAGCATTGTCAACAGCAACCCAAAACAATAGATCTTAATTTTAAAATTTTACCCTCTAATAATACCCTAAATACATTCTCAAAAATCATAATACTCTTTACCTCTTTTCTCGCTCTTCACAAATTAGATAGAGTTGTCGCTTCCAATTTAAGTTGGGAAGAGCGTGTTTCTGTTTCTATTGGTAGTTTGGAGTGTAACCACTTTTTTATCATTGGAAGTCAATTCAGTTATCTGTTGAAGTGATTTATTTATATCTTAAAAATCTAATTAGAAATCCAAAAACAAAATTTTAGAATAAACTTGTAGGCTTCTCTCGGTGATTCTCTAAACCAGGCCAAAATCCCTAAGTCCTCAAATTCAGATCGAGGTCATCATTCCGTCACGCAAGAAGTTAGCAATAGGAAATTGATTGCCCTGATGCCACGCTTGGGGAGGAGAGATGAATAATGCCGTTTCACAGGCCGGCGGCAGAACCTCCAATTGTCGATGTAGTGCATCAATCCGGGAGGGTGCATATCCTCATAAACTTCATAAATGCAAGTTTTATAATAGAGGTGATTATCATCACTAATTTTATTCATATAAGCTGCTTCCTTATATTTTGGAACAGAGAAACATATAAAATACATCATCTTTCAACACTAGTTTTAGTAAACTAACATCAATAATTTTATTTTGTTTGTTTGTCTAATCCACTATTTCTTTTTCTCTCCTTTCCCTTGGAGCTTACGTGATGGTTGTCCCTTGTATGATACCGATGGCTCACGGTTGTGGTATAAATCAAAGAAAACGCCCTGAGGTGTGCTATAAGGTGAAGTAGGAAAGTTTATGTGGTATTTGTTGAATATATAATCCCAGCTGTGCTATAGAACGAATTTTTCATTAGTTCAATCCCTACGAAATTTCACTAAGTCCTCCATTCCAAGAACGGAAGTTGTGTCCACCTAAGGAGGTTTGTGTCCTATGCCATTCCTTTACCTTCTCTGTTGGCTTCATTCTAAAGCCGGATCAACTCTTCGAGGTTGATCTTTGGTATTAAAAAAAGTCATCTGTTCCAAGGAGGCCTTCAATCCCTTCATAGATACTCACTTCAATCAATAATATTTGATGTTGCGAGTAGTACTGTTAATATTTCCAACGTCAAATATTATCAATTGGAGGGAGTATTATTTTGAAAACGTGCCACGGTAGCACTATTATTTTTCTCTATGAGAATTAACATACACACTGAGTAAATTTTTCTTGTATTCCCTCGATAACTTGGACATAATTCTTGTAGTTCTGTAAATTTTACTCTAGAGTTTCAAAACATCTAATCCACTACTAGGAACTTATGGTAGTTAACCCATAAGGATATGCTTGTAGAGGGATTTCAACTTTTTAAGGCCAAAATACATCTTAAATGCGGTTCCAACTTGTACTTCTAAAACAAAACAATTTCAAAACTTTTCCACAATCTGCTTGAGTGGACGGATCTTATGTGTCCCAGCAGGCCTTTGTGCCTACAAAAGATGTTACAAGAGAAAATTTCATCAATAGCACAAACACTTAGCCATTACTAATAAGTGCCACAACTTTTTTACCACCAAAAATACTACAATACGGAATATAACAGAACATGGACGGACGAGACCACTTTATAAGACAACATTGTCCCTCGCCTCTTTCTTCGTCATGCAAGGTGCTTGTATGAATGTTACGTCCGGAAATTCATCAATTTTCAATGTAAATTTGTACATTATATCCCTGTCCAAAAATCAGCCAGGGTACACAAAATGACAATTTAATAAACATAACAAAAACTAAATAACGTTAAATACTTATATAAGAGGTACTTAGTCCTCACAAGAAAAAATCTACAGCGGAAAGATGATCTAGCGAAGCTTCAGCACTACGCCAACAGGCAGCTCAAATAGGGGTATAAGCCAGGTTTCTAAATCCACATTCTCCAATGGAAAGCTTTCTCTGATGATGGTAATTAAGCAAGATATCACCCACCGTACTCAACAAGTCATAATTGAAATGCAATATAATGTAACAAAGACTCAAAGGAGACATAACAGGGATATTTTGCATAAACAATATTTAAATAGGCATTTGAGAAAACCATAAAGCAGTTAAGTCATTAGGCAATATTAAACAACACTAAACAACCTTCCTCGGCTAAACAGGCCCATTCTCCATACCCGTAGATTAGCCAAACCACCTCTCCATACCCAGAGATTTCATGTTTAGCCACATTATTCCAAATTAACCATTTATGAGCAGTGTGGGACTAATCACGAAAAATATTGTTAGGCTCACCATAACCGTAGGTACGACTATTTGAATAGTTTTACTCTGATAGAGTTGTATAAATTTACCCACTGAAAGTACATCTAGCCCCCTATGTGGGTTTTGAATGATTAATAACATAACTGTTAAGGGACTAATGTTCTATTGAGCTATGTGCAGAGATTAGTCCTAGGTTGCTTAGCGTGATGCATGGAGACCCCTACAAACACGACGCAATGCGGCGAGAAGACTTGACACTTCTTTTAATTTTCTCTCATGTTTTTGAATTTGAGTCTAAGGAAGCCGTACTATTAAGGGGGGTTCCAAACAGTGGCTCATGTTTTACCAAGTGCTCAAGTCTATATCTTATCTAGAAGAGAGACACCATTGCACAACACTTTCATGGGTTTTGGGGGGTTTCCTGTCAGGGTGGTCGGAAGTTCCAGTCATTTTGGTCGAAAGTTCCAACCAGCCCTCTCTGTATGGTGCTAAGTGTGGGTCAGAAGTTTCTGGCTTTTGTGTCAGAACTTCTGGGTCCTGGTTCTATGAGTAACGGTTACATGATGCAAGGATGTGTGTATTTAACCCCTCCATCCCCTCTAGGGCAGGGTTGGCCTTTCCACTTTCGTTTTTGCATCTCTAGGGCTCTCCCATGGTTCCAAGTCTTCTTCCACCTAGTTCTTGAGTTTTCATGGCAGTTTAAGGGTTAATCTAGGTGATTAGTGAGGGATTACACTTGAGAGAGAGCTAGGAGTTCCTTGAGCACTTTGGGATCGACGTCGGGATGCTGTTTGGAGCTTGTTACTCTTCAAGGGTGACTTCCTAGACAGTTATGTGTCGCCCGCGAGTATCCTCAAGCTATGGATTGACTCGGGCAAGTTGGTGAGGGTGGACCTCACCTCCAAAAGGAAAGAAGTAACTTTGAGTAAGAACCGAGTTGATCTTCGTGGTCGCTTGCTAAGGCAAGGGGTTAATTGAGATCTGGCTCTTATGAGCTCCTCAACGGAGATGTAGGATCTTTGTGATCTGAACTTCGGATGAAAATCGCTTGTTCTTCACTCTATTTGCCCTCTTTGTGATTCACTCTCTAGTTTTCCTTGCTTTTGTGATATGTTTTTATATTGAGGTGTCTTCATATATTTCCTCAGTGTTTAGGGTTCCATACCTTGCTATTTGATTGTGCTGTGTTGCTCGGGAGAGCAACACACAACTGATCGAAAGTTCTAGACCCTGAGGCCAGTAGTTCCGGCCAACCCTCTCTGTTTAGCCTAGAGCTCTAGTCGGAAGTTCTGGCCCATTGAATTTAATTGTTGCAGTGCAAAATTTTTTAGGAACGCCTATTTACTCCCTCTAGGCGACATCCAAGGGCTTTTAATTGGTATCAGAGCCTCAGCTCCTGTAAAGCTTCATCGCTTGCAGTTGATTCAAGTTGTCGTTCTCCGGAGAAGGAAAATCCATTGATTCTCACCATGGTGTTGAAGAAAACGGAGATGGTTCCACCGGCAAGTCTAAGTCCTCAAAGAAGGGAGTTGCTATTGATCTCGATAACAACAAATTTATTCCCACTCCTCAGCACATTGTCTCTGTGCCTTCCGGGCATGCTCCACTCTTTGATGGAACACACTATGGCATTTGGAAGCACAAGATGAAGTTGCATCTAATCTCTTTGCATCCAAGTGTTTGGAAAATTGTGTGCATAGGTGTGACGGATGTGCCGGAAGAAGGAGAAGACTCGACGCCGGCTCAAGAGATCCTCATCCACCACAACACTCAAGCCGCAAGTGTGATTCTCAACTCTTTGAACCCAGAGGAGTATGTTCACAAGTCTTGACGAGAACGGAGGAGACCATGACAACATTGTGTTTGGAGTTGATGGTTAGGGCAAGGTAATGGGCCCGGCAAAATTGCCATCTTCAACAATCACTCTATCTCCAATGTTCTTCTTATCAAGTCATTGAGCTATAATCTTTTAATGGTGTCATAATTGTGCAAAATGGGTTATAATTGCTTGTTTACCAATTCGGATGTGACCGTCTTTAGAAGAGATGATTCTTCCATCGCTTTCAAAGGGAAGCTAAAGGGGAATCTTTATCTAGTGGACTTTGGACTAGAGAGTGAACCCGGAGGCTTGTTTGATTGCTAAGTTCTCCATGAGGTGGCTTTGGCACTGAAGGTTAGCCCATGTGGGGATGATTAATTTAATCAAATCTTCTAAAGGGGGAACACGTCCTTGGGCTTACAAATGTCACCTTTGAGAAGGATTGTATATATAGCGCTTGTCAAGCCAGGAATCAAGTTGAAAATTCACATTTGGTGAAAAATATTATGACGACTATAAGACCGCTTGAACTCCTTCACATGGATTTCTTTGGTCCTGTTGCCTATCTAAGCATAAAAGGTAATAAGTATGGGTTCGTAACTGTTAATGACTATTCTCGTTTCACTTGGGTATTTTTCCTCCATGACAAAAGTGAAGCTCAAGACACCTTCAAGCGTTTCGCAAGGCAGGCTCAAAATGAATATGAAGTCAAGATCAAGAAAGTGCGAAGTGATAATGGAGGGGTGTTCAAAAATACTCAAGTAGTATAGTTACTTGATGAAGAAGGCATCAATCACGAGTTCTCCGTTCCATATAATCCACATTAAAACGGCGTTGTTGAAAGGAAGAATCGAACACTCGTTGAAGCGGCTAGGACAATGCTTGACGAGTACAAGACGCCAGACATATTATGGGCGGAGGCCATCAACACCGCATGTCATGCTATCATTTGCATCTACCTCCACAACCTCTTGAAGTAAACATCATATAAGCTCCTAACCGGTAAAAAGCCCAATGTCTCCTATTTCCAAGTTTTCGGTAGCAAATGTTACATTCTTAGCAAAAGATCTAGGTCTTCTAAGTTTGCTCCAAAAGTTGATGAAGACTTTCTATTGGGTTATGAGACGAACACTCATGCCTATCGTGTTTTTAACAAAATCTCCGGAATTTTTGAAACTACGAGAAACGTGACGTTTGATGGAGACTAATGGCTCCCAAGAGTAGCAAATTGAGCTTGATGTGTTAGGTAATGGGATTTCAAGTAAGGACATCGACAAAATGGCGATAGGCGATGTGAGGCCACAAGAAGTTGAGGAGGAGCAAAGAGTAGTGTCTCCTACTCCAAGTGATGATCAAGGGGATGATCAAGCTCATGTGGATGGGATCGATGCCGAGAGGAATCAAGAGCAAAGAGACACCGTGTAAACCCAAGTTCCCTCGGTGCACCATCCAAGAATTTACCAAACCGTGCAAAGAGATTATCTCGTTGACAACATACTTAGAGATATCCAAATAAGGGTAACTACTTGATCTCGAGTCGCTAGCTTTTGTGAGAATTACTCTTTTGTTTTGTCTTTGGAATCAATTAAGGTGGAAGAGGCAATTGATGATTCGGATTGGGTGATGGCCATGCAAGAGAAGTTGAACAATTTCACCCGCAATGAAGTGTTGTTATTGGTGGAGAGACCCAAGCAAAACGTCATCGGCACCAAGTGGGTCTTCCACAACAAACAAGATGAGAACAAAGTGGTGACTTGCAACAAAGCACGATTAGTGGCAGAAGGATTCACCCAATTCGAGGGTCTTGACTTTGGTGAAACTTTTGCACCGATTGCTCACCTTGAGTCCACTCAAATTTTATTAGCGTATGCCACTAACCATGATTTCAAGATATATCAAATGGACGTCAAGAGTGCCTTCTTAAATAGACCAATCTTGGAATTGTTGTATGTGGAGAAACTCCCCTGCATTGAAGATCCAAAGTACTCCGACCATGTTTACAAGCTTCACAAGGCGCTCTATGGGCTTAAGCAAGCTCCTAGTGACTTCCTCATAAAAAATGGCTTTGAGATAGGGAAAGCCGATACTCCTCTCTTCACTAAGAAATTCAAGAATGATTTATTTGTGTGCCAAATGTATGTCAACGACATAATATTTGGCTCTACTAATTCTTCATTTAGTGCTGAGTTTAGTAGCATAATGGCTAAGCGGATCGAGATGTCGATGATAGAGGAGCTCACCTTCTTCCTCGAGTTTCAAGTCAAGCAACTAAAAGAAGGAACCTTCATCTCTCAAACCAACTACCTCAAAGACATCCTCAAGAAATTTGAGATGGAGGGAGATAAACCCATCGAAACACCCATTCCAACCAATGGACATCAAGACCTCGACGAGAGTGGTAAATCCGTGGATCAAAAGGTATATCGATGCATGACTGGATCTCTTCTTTATCTTTGTGCATCTAGACCCAATATTATGCTTAGTGTGTGCATGTGTGCTCGTTTTCAAGTGGCACCAAAAGAATGTCATCTAGTTGCTGTAAAAAGTTTTCGTAAATATTTAGTTCATACTCCTAATATTGGCTTGTGGTATCTGTGGAGACCATGGGCCCCGGGTACACATCACAAGCATATGGGCCACTCGGACAGAGGATGGGCCTAGCCTTGTAATTAGAGATATGATAGAACCCGGTAGACTTTGCCTTGTACGATAAGGAATATACAGTCCTAGTCGGGTAGGTTATATCTCTAAAAGGAGATCCCTTGGCTATAATCCGGCTGGGACTCCTACCCTGTACCCCTGTCCCCCAGTATATAATGGGAGATAGGGCGCCCCTTGAGGGCATAAGCTTATAGAAGCAAACACACATCCTCAAAGGAATACACCACAACTGGACGTAGGGTATTACCTCACATCGAGGGCCTAAACCAGTATAAACCTCTTCGTGTTCCTTTGCAATCCACTGAGTTTCGATCCGACGAGTAGCCCCATATTCATATTGCTGGTGTAAAACATCGACAGTTGGCGCGCCAGGTAGGGGCTCGGCGAGATCTACATCTACAAGCTCGATGGATCTAACAATAGGAGTCGACGGCGATAAATTCTCTCCCGGAGATACAATCTCATTTGGAAGCCTCGACTTCATCGCGAACATGTTCGGCAACCTCACCTTGGCCGACGCAGATCCAATCCAACCGATCGAGGAACCAGCCGACTCCACGCCAGTCGGCCCGCAAGACGCTGCAGCCACCCTCGTCGACGTGCTGCGGTGATCTACCACTTGTCCGAGTCTCAGGACAATTCTCTCCTACGGCGTCCGACTCGCGCTTGGCCTTGAGCCGGCCCGGGTCGGGCTAGGAAGGGGAGAGATTGTCAACCTCCCTCGCAGACTCGGCGATGCCATGGATCTACATCTCACGCGCCCCTGCGATTCAGTTTGGACACGGCCCAGAGCCGCTCTAGATTGGATCTAGGGAGGTCGGAGTCGTCCTTACTCCGATCAATTACTCGGACTCCAACTCCAAGTCAGATAATGGTTTGAACACCAGTTCGGACACCAGCCTAGCGAGTTTCCTTCTGCCCCGAGAGATCTTCATGGCTTCAACCCCTCCACTGGAGGTGCGCTGACTACAAGAGGAGCAACAGGAGGAGGCACGCCGACTACGGCAACAGGAGGAGGCCGAGCGCGAGGCTCGCAACGACGAGCTACACAAGGCTGGGCGAACCGCCTAGCAACAGATCCTCCAAACTCGAGTCGGCGACCACGACGTCTTCGTCACGCCACAATAGAACGTCGTGGCTGCCGCAACCTTGCTGGATACGCTCCAGCTTGGGCCCGATCATCAGGCCACCCCGACAATAGCCAAGATCAAGGCAATGATTACAGTTGCCGCCTGTCACCAGCACCAGCAGTTGGGCGAAACACTTATACCGACCAACCGGTCGGGTTCTCCAGCGGCAATCTCGTCCGCATCAGCACAACGCCGGGCGGCCGGCTCAAGTCAGCCATACAAGGAGTCATGGCAAACATCACTCGGCAACACCAACAACAACAATCGGCGGCGTCATCAGAATGATCGCCAGTTCAACCAAGACCTCTGAGTCCGTCTACAACGTGATCTCCGCCACGATATCAACGCTCGACGCCGCCAACGCGAAGATGACGAGCGCCGCCGACTGGAGGACGAGCACGAGCATTTCGGTCTTCACCACGAGCAGTTTAACCGTCGCGGTCGAAGCCGGAGCCCTCACGAAGATGAAGGCATACTAGCTTTTACCCGGGAGCTACAAGACGTCGACTAGCCGTCGGGTTTCAAGCCTACCGGGATCGAAAAATACGATGGCAAGACTAACCCCGAGTCCTGGCTCACTGTATATACTTTGGCGATCCGCGTCGCCGGAGGTGATCATAAAACCATGGCTAACTACCTCCTAGTCGCCCTGGCCGACTCAACGAGGACATGGCTAACAGGGCTCCCTAGGCGATCAATCGGCTCCTGGGAGGAACTCCGGGAACGCTTTATAGCCAACTTCCAGGGGACATACGAGCGGCCATCTTCCGAGCACGATCTCTATCAGCTGCACCAGAGGAAGAACGAGTCGCTCCGCGAGTTCATCAAAAGGTTCTCTGAGAAGCATAACCAGATCTCAATGATCAAGGACGAGGTCGTCATCGCCGCCTTCCGCAAGGGAGTTAAAGACGGCCCGTTCATCACCAAATTCACTTGGAAGCCTCCAGCCTCTGTCAGGGCCCTCTTCGATATGGCGAACAAGTATGCCGACTCAGCAGAGGCGGTTACTGAAGCCCTCAATGCAAAGAAGGAGTCCCAGCAGAAGGACCAAAAGGCGAAAGCCGATAACGAGCCATCACAAAACAAGTCTGGCAGCCACAAACGGAAGTCGGACAACGAGGTGGCAAACATGGAGCGCACTCGGTCACGGCCCCCAAGGAATAACAAATACCAGAAGGTTATGAACGGGCCTTGCCCCTTCCATCCCAAGGGCAAGCACGCACCCAAGGATTGCTTCATGCTCAAGAAGTTTGCCTCTGAGCAGACTTCATCGTTTGGCGCCGACAAGGACAAAGACAAGCTAGATTCGGGCCCGGCCGACGATTTTCAAGATCCCCAAGCCGAGCTCAACCACATCTTCGGAGGGCCATTTGCATACGAGTCCAAGCAGAAGCAGAAGCTAACAACACGCGACGTCAACGCGGTCTCTACAACAGACGCCCCCAATATTTGCGTTGGTCAGAAACGCCCATCACCTTCGATAGCGCAGATCACCCCGATCGGGTCTCACACTCGGGACACTACCCACTCGTCCTGGACCCGGTCGTTAAAAATATCAAGCTGAAGAAGGCCCTCATAGACGGGGGCAGCGCGCTTAATATCCTTTTCGCCAAGACCCTGGATGAGATGAAAATCCCTCGTTCAGAACTATGGCCGAGTACTGCGCCCTTCCACGGGATAACTCCTGGCCTGTCTTCAACACCCCTCTGGCAGATAACCTTGCCGGTCACCTTCGGCACGCGGGATAACTTCCACACAGAAAACATCTGCTTCGAGGTCGCCGACTTCGAGACCGCGTGCCACGCGATACTCGAACGACCGGTGCTCCCCAAATTCATGGCGATACTGCACTATACTTACATGGTGCTCAAGATGCCCGGGCCAGCCGGAGTTCTCTCCCTCCGCAGCGACGTCAAGCAAGCCTTCACCTGCGACAAGGAGAGCTACGAGTTAGCTCAATCCCAAGAAGCGGCAGTCAGACGCAACAACATTCGTCAAGCCGTCACAGCTAAAGTCGAGGATGACCAGGTTCCAGCGAAAAAAGCAGCAAAGTTAGAAATTTCAGCGGACTCTGACACGAAGAAAATCCCCATGGACCCTTCTGACCCTTCCAAGACTGCTCTAGTCGGGACCGGACTCAACCCCAAATAGGAAGATGCGCTTGTCACCTTCCTCCAAGCCAACAAGGATATCTTCGCATGGAAACCGTCCGACATGCTGGGCGTACCAAGGGAGGTGGTCGAGCACGCCCTCAATATCAAGACAGACGCCAAGACGGTCAAGCAACGGCTACGGCGCTTCGCACAAGACCAAAAAGATGCTATTCGGGAGGAGATAACCAAGCTCCTCGCAGCCGGGTTCATCAAAGAGGTCTACCACTCGGACTGGCTGGCAAACCCAGTCCTGGTCTGGAAGAAAAACGGTAAATGACGCATGTGCGTCGACTACACCGACCTTAACAAGGTGTGCCCCAAAGATCCATTTGGCCTACCCAGGATAGATCAGGTGGTGGATTCAACCGCGGGGTGCGAACTTCTTAGCTTTCTCGACTGTTACTCGGGATACCACCAAATCAGCCTGAAGGAGGACGACTACCTAAAGACGTCTTTCATCACGCCGTTTGGCGCCTACTTCTACATCACTATGCCGTTCAGTTTGAAAAACGCTGGAGCAACGTATCAATGAGCAATTCAGCGGTGTCTACACACTCAGATCGGGCGCAACGTGGAGGCCTACGTCGACGACGTGGTGATCAAGACCAAGTCCAAAGAAGACCTCATCGCTAACCTGGAAGAAACCTTCCAAAATCTTCAAAGATTCAAGATGAAGTTGAATCCGAAAAAGTGCGTCTTCGGTGTGCCATCCGGCAAGCTACTCGGCTTCATCGTCTCGCATCGTGGCATCAAGACCAACCCGGCGAAAGTCAATGCAATCATGAATATGGCACCCTAAACTAGCCAGAAGAACCTTCAGAAGCTAACAGGCTGCATGGTGGCACTCAGCCGGTTTATCTCCCGACTAGGCGAATGGGGCATGCCCTTTTTCAAGCTATTAAAGAAAGCAGACAATTTCCAATGGACACCCGAAGCCCAGCAAGCCTTCGAAGACTTCAAGAAATTTCTCACATCACCACCCGTGTTGGCATCACCTATGCCCCAAGAGCCGTCAATGCTATATCTGGCGGTAACCACTCAGGTAGTCAGCATGGTGTTGGTGGTCGAGCGATCCGAACCGTGTCACATACAGAAGATCCAACGGCCAGTCTACTTTGTCAGCGAGGTCCTAGCCAACTCAAAGATGAGATATCCGCAGGTCCAAAAGCTGCTTTATGGCCTACTCATCACTGTCCGGAAGCTGGTGCATTATTTCCAATCGCATCAAGTCACGGTGGTCACATCGTCTCCACTCGGGGACGTCCTGCATAACCGTGAGGCCACCGGCTAAATCGCTAAATGGGTGCTCGAGTTGATGGCGTTCGACATCACCTTTTAGCCACGGACAGCAACCAAATCACAAGCTCTAGCCGACTTCGTGGCCGAGTGGACAGAAGTTCAGATGCCTACATCAACAGCGAAGCTAGAGTACTGGACAATGTACTTCGACGGTTCTCTACGGATCGGTGGTGCCGGGGCCGGCATCGTACTAACGTCCCCCACCGGCGAAAAACTCAAGTACGTTCTCCAGATTCACTTCCCGGCTTCCCACAACATCGCCGAGTACGAGGCACTCATCCACGGGCTCCGCATTGCTATATCACTCGGCATCCGCCGACTGGTTGTGCGAGGAGATTCTCAACTCGTGGTGAACCAAGTCATGAAAGACTAGACATGTCTCAACGATACCATGGCGGCATACTGTCAGGAGGTCCGAAAGCTAGAAAACAAGTTCGACGGGCTAGAGATAACACATGTCCTATGACAATACAATGATGCTGCAGATGAGCTGGCAAACATGCGATCCAAGCGAGAAGTGGCCCTGACAGGGATCTTTGTCGAGCAACTTATGGAGCCGTCAGTCAAGAAGAAACCAGTACCAGAGCAGTCGGGAGGCGAACCTACCCTGGCAACAGACGAAGTACTGAACATATATCAAGATTAGCGGACTGCTGTTCTCAAATTCCTCCTAGACGACGAACTCCCAGAAGATCGCAGTCAAGCCGAACAAATCAAACATTGAAGCAAAAGTTTCCTAATAGTCGGAGAAGACCTGTACCGAAGAAGTGCATCCAGTGTCCTCATGCGCTGCGTCACCACCGAGAAAGGCAAGTAGATTCTGTAATCGATCCACTCGGGCATATGTGGCAATCATGCCGCATCCAGGACGTTAGTCGGAAAAGCTTACTAGCAGGGATTTTTCTGGCCAATAGCAGTAAAAGATGAAAAGGACATAGTTCGCACATGCGAGGGTTGCCAGTTCTATGCAAGACAAATAAATCTCCCAGCCCAAGAACTCCAAACAATCCCAATCTCTTGACCCTTTATAGTATGAGGGCTTGACATGGTCGGGCCTTTCAAGAAAGCGCCAGGAGGGTTCACACACTTGTTCGTCGCAGTGGATAAATTCACAAAGTCGATTGAGGCAAAACCCGTTGCTACCATAACAACGGCATGAGCAAAGGACTTTATTATGAGTATATTATACCGATTTGGGGTTCCTAACCGCATCATAACGGATAACGGTACTCAGTTCACGGACAACGGTACTCAGTTCACGGACGGTGTCTTTCAAGATTTCTGTGACGAATTCGGCATCAAGATCTGTTATGCTTTTGTGGCACACCCACGGAGCAATGGGCAGGTTGAGCGTGCCAACGGCATGGTCTTACAAGGCATCAAGACAAGGATATTTGACCGACTACAACCATACGCGGGCCGGTGGGTACAAGAACTCCCATCTGTTCTCTGGTCTCTATGAACCACGGTTAGTCGGGTAACAGGGCAATCCTCTTTCTTTCTGGTCTATGGTACTGAGGCTATGTTACCAACCGAGTTAGAGTTCGGCTCTTCGCGAGTCCAGGCTTACTCAGAAGACATCTCAAACAATACCCGATTGGTCGAACTAGATCAGTTGGAAGAAGCAAGGGACATCGCCATAATCCAGTCGGCAAGGTATCTTCAAGGCCTGCGTCGTTACCACAATCGCAATGCCCGTGGCCACGCCTTTTTGGTCGGAGATCTCGTCTTGAGAAAAATACAAACCACCAAAGACAGGCATAAACTATCCCCAACATGGGAAGAGCCGTTCATTATCGCAGAGGTCACACGGCCAGGCGCCTACCGATTGAAGACCGAAGACGGTGCCCTCGTCAGCAACTCATGGAATATAGAACAACTACGTCCTTTCTATATCTGAGTTTTACATTTCCCATGTGTACAGTTTTCTCTCTGACTCACTACGCCGCTTGTTTCAACCGAGTAGTGAGTCGGGGGTTGCATGTATTATATGTGCTTTGTCAATAATATACAAGCATGTTTTACTTAAGTTATGAAGTTTTACAACGACTTTGTTATGTTTGCCCGAGCACAGTTCTCTGCGGTGAATGATTTTATTATGTTTCTACAGACTAACTCGGCGTAGACTATATAGTCGGGTAAAGCTAAAGATAACTAAGTCAGAACTTAGGGCTTGGCGGCATTGCACATATATTTACACATGTCCTTACAAAAAGTTTATATACACCGACTGCATGATGGACTGTTCTTACATACCCAGGTCTCGGGTGATCACCTCTGCAGTCAGCCTCGCCTGGGC
Organism: Oryza meyeriana var. granulata; assembly: GCA_003991445.1. Classification (NCBI taxonomy): domain Eukaryota; kingdom Viridiplantae; phylum Streptophyta; class Magnoliopsida; order Poales; family Poaceae; genus Oryza; species Oryza meyeriana. The sequence continues at coordinate 496,915 of RYFJ01000112.1, read as the reverse complement.
TATCAACTCCAGCGCCTCCTCAGGTGTCGTCTCCTCGGCGAATCCCTCTCCGATGGCTTCAATATCTGCCCTGGGGTAGATTGACTTGGTCATCGCCAGGGTTTGGGCCACGCCGTCAACAACATGCTCGTCTGAATACCTCTTCAGGATACTCGGAGCTTCGTTAAGGTGCGCCTGCACTTGGGAGACCGTGTTGGAGCTGGTTCCCACGTAGTGAGGATCCATGATGTCAAGGAGCCCTTTCACGGACTCGGCAAGGATCTCCCATGACTCCTTGACAACCTTCATCTCCTCCGCAAAAGCCTAAAACTGGATTTGGGCATTGGCTCTAGCAGTTACCCGGGTTTATCGACAAGTAAACTTGTTAGGCAAAATTGCAGACAGAGTACTTAATGGGTTGGTTAAGATTATTGTCAGAGCGGAGAATTACTTTCATAGTCGGCCTCCCATTTGGCTTTGGCCTTCTCCAGTTCAGCCTTGTCTTTCTCGAGCTTAGTGTTGGCCTTCTCCAAGTTGGCCTTGTCTTTCTCGAGCTCAGCTTTGGCCCTCTCAGCCTCCTTCAGCTTGGGTTCCCCCTCTGTTCGGGTCTTCAACTCAGCTTCGAGGGCTGCACATCAGAACAGTCAAGTACTCAACATTGCAGTCAAGACACAACTGGGCAGTCGAGAAACAACATGGCTGGAGAAATATACTAAGGGCTTAGTCAGGAAGACATATTCGGGAGACTTATTTCCAATCTTCTTGGCTTGGTCCCCATTTTCGTCCCTGAGTTGATTAACGGCTCCCTTTAGCCAAGACTCCCTCTCCTGGCTACGCCGCTCCAATTAGCCTTTTAAGGCTTGGAGCTGGTCCAATTGTTGGAGTTAGGGGATGAGCTGGGTTAGGACCTCGTTCATCTGGTCTGAGCGGTCGACGATCTTCTGCTCAGAACAAAAGCAGAGCAAAGACAGAGCAAAGCAGAGTCAAGCATCAGAACGTCCAAACAAGGAAGACCGACAAGAGCCTGTCACGACGTAAATCTTACCTGAATTCCCCGAGATGCAGCAATCGTGGCGCGAAGCAAGGCTTCGTGCTCCTTCTCTGCTGTAGCTTCATCATGCACATACTTCTTCGCTACCCCATCGGGAGCTACCCAGCGAAAAGTTCTTGGGAGCTTACGGGGAGGAGCCTCAAGCCTGGGGAGGTCTGGTCTCTCCGAAGACGACGATGACGACGACGACAGCGACAAGGACGGCGACGGGTCCTGGCTCTCAACTCGGCAGCCTCCGGGGCCCCGGAGGTTGGCTCAAGGGCTGGAGCAACAGCTTCGACATCAGCCCCTTGGTCGGCCAGCTTCGGCGGCTCTGCAATTGGGACGACCTCAGTTTCTGCAACTGAGACGGTCGCTGGCTCAGCAGATACGCTCGCGGGCTTTGGTCCGGCTAGGGACGGCTCTGCAACAGGAGCAACCGACGTGGTCTCCTTGAGATTGATGTTGGCACGCTTCCTGCACGACGAGTCGGATACCAACGCATCACAATGCCGAATAGGACTTCTGGAAGACTTAAAGTCACATACCTCTTGGAGAACTTGAGCCTGCCCTCGGGGGCTCCTGATGTCGGCGGCAGACTGCTGCCGGCTGTCGGGCTAGACGGCATGGCAGTCGGCGGTGGTGTTTTTGTCCTGGTTGGCCCCGCTCCTGGTGTGGCTGGCTGGGGCGCTCGGGTACTCGGTGGTGCCATTCTTGGACTCGATGTTGCTGAGCCTGGCGGCGCTTGACCCGGCCTTGTACTCGGCTGCGCTCTTCTTGGGCTCGATGACGCTGAGCCTGACTGCGCTGGTCCCGGTCTGGGACTCGACGGCTTGGGAGCTATGCTGGCGGTGTCCCATATCTTTAGACTCCCAGCTGCGGCACTCGGCTTGATAATCTTCTTCTTGCCTTGATCTTCAACAAGTCTCTTCCCCGCTCTCTTGGAGTCGGGCTAGGCAGCGGAAGGACTTAACGGCCTCTTCTTCTTTGACTTCACGGCCGATAAAGTTCGGGAGTCGTCATCGAACTCCTCACATGACTGCAAGCAGTTCAACAATACATGTTACACATTGTGGAGCCAACCTGGGCATATATCTGCAAGCATTCATCACAGATGAACTACAAGACAACATCAGCGAGAGTTACCTTTAGGCGCGGCCTCTTCCGGCTGTAAGCCACGACGGAACGCTCTGGATCTTCGGTTTCAACCACCCCATTGGAGAAATAACTGAACAGCACTTCGGTCACTTTGTGCTGGTCAGCCAGATCTCGGCATTCTCAGTCGGGATCGTCTCTCCCCCGATAATCCCAACAGAATTGGCTTCTTAGCTTCAACGGCTAGATGCGCCGGGTCAAGAAACATCTGGCCACCCAGGGACCGGTCAGACTGGCGTTCTTCAGCCTATCTAGTCTTTCAAGCAACTGATGCACTTAGCCCATCTCCTCAAAAGTTGGCACTGATGATCAATCGGACAAGACTGCCGGAGGCGAACTAGTAAATGGAGGCAGAGAGGGTTCTAGATTAGAACAATAGAACCACTCCTTATGCCAACATTTCAAGGAAGTTTTCAGAGCAAGATGAAGATATGTCCTTTTCATTTCACTCCTGAGCTGCATACCGCCCCCCCCCCAATCACCTGGACCTTGTTCTTGGAGGGTTGGGGCTTGATGTGGAACAAGTGTCTAAAAAGATTTAAATGGGGTTCCACACCCAAGAAACACTCGCAAAGAGTTACAAATATAGAAATTTGCAAGACTGAGTTGGGATTCAGATTCACCAACTCCAATCCATAGAAGGCAAGAAGACGGCGAAGGAAGTCAGAAGATGGAAGAAATAGACCTCGATCGAAAAAGGAGGCGAAAACAACGGTCTCATCGGCCTGGGGCTTCGAAACTGATTCACCTTCTGCCGGGCACCAACGGATGATATCGTGACTTTGCAGCCGCAGCAACTTCTCCAAGTGCTCCAGCTTGGCCCGACCGCAATCCGAAGTTGGCCATGCCTCATCCGACGCCCCCGCGGAATCCGACGCCTAATTGCTGAACACATGTGTTCGGGTATCTGTCTTATCCACCAGGTACTGAAGATATATCCTTATAAGGGTCACAAGCTGGTCTTCATCAAACTTGAGGATGTAGGTATCTTTCAAGTACACCTGACCACTTAATGGATTAAATTTCATAAAGTGGTACTTGGCCTACATGCTTGGCCAATAGTTGCCATGAGCAAATCTTTTTTCAGCCGACATAACGCTGAGGAGTCTAACTTCCGAGTAGTACACTACTCGGGAGAGACTATAAATATTTTTTCTAGTTGATATGAAGCTGAAGAGTCTAACTTCCGAGTGGGGCACCACTCGGGAAAGACTATAAACACCTTTTTCCAGCTGACATGAAGCTGAAGAGTTTAACTTCCAAGTGACATACTACTCGGGAAAGACTATAAATTATTTCCGGTTGACATGATACCGAAGAGTCTCATATACCAGTAGCATACTACTCGGGAAAGACTACAAGGTTAAAGATCTTTGACTTTATGTTTAATTGTTTCCACAATTAAGCACAAAGTCGGGGGGCTATACCTAATAGGTGCGCCTATTCGGCGCATACTATTTATACATCTACATGGAGCCCTTCAAAGCCTCGCTGCCAGCTGATATGAAGCAGGACTCAGGAAGAAGACGCACTCGGACAAAGAGTACTTGGGAACAATGCACTCGAGCAATCTTCATCGTGGAGGATGATCACTCGGCATCAACTGTGACTCAACTATGAAGGTCTCAGGGGCTGCTGTGGAGGCCATAGGCTCTGGGTATCTCATCACAAGCATATGGGCCACTTGGACAAGAATGGGCCTAGCCTTGTAATCAGAGATATGATAGAACCCGGTAGACTTTGCCTTGTACGATAAGGAATATATAGTCATAGTCGGGTAGGTTATATCTCTATGAGGAGATCCCTTGGCTATAATCCGGCTGGGACTCCTACCTTGTACCCATGTCCCCCAGTATATAAGGGAGGCAGGGCGCCCCTTGAGGGCATAAGCTCATAGAAGCAAACACACATCCTCAAAGGAATACACCACAACTGGATGTAGGGTATTACCTCACATCAAGAGCCTGAACCAGTATAAACCTCTTCGTGTTCCTTTGCAATCCACCAAGTTTCGATCTGATGAGTAGCCCCATATTCATATTACCGGTGTAAAACATCGACAGTATCCAAAAGGGTGTTCCTTTGAGCTTATTGGATATTCTGATTTCGACTATGCCGGGTGTAAGGTTGACCGAAAGATCACAACGGAGACTTGTCAATTTCTTGGATAGTCTTTTGTTTCTTGGTCCTCTAAGAAACATAATTCTATTGCCCTATCCACTGCCGAACCTGAATACATAGCCGTCGGCTCATGTTATGCTCAACTCATCTGGATGAAACAAATACTACAAGACTTTGGCTATTTCATGACCAAAATTCTCCTTCTTTGTGGCAATGAGAGTGCCATCAAAATAACTAACAACCCCTACAACACTCAAGAACCATACAAATTGACATCCGACACAATTTCTTGAGAGACCAAGAAATCATAGGAGACATATCACTTACCCATATGAAAACTGAACACCAACTTGCCAATATCTTCACCAAGCCACTTGATGAGAAGAGAGCTAAGGAGTGAACTAAATATTGTAGATTCTCAAAACATTGCATGAGGAAGTAGTTGACTAATCAATAGTCAAGTATGAATCACCACAATGTAAAATAAATTACGCTTCTGTGTTTAGAGATCATTTCTTGTGTAGAAATTGGTCTTGACACCAGGAATGAAGCTCAAACATTTCCCCTAGGCCTAAAAATCCTTTTCTAAAATGTTTGCGAAAACCTTGTGTGATTTTTATTACGAAAATTTGGTTCTTCTATTCCTTATTGTCTCGCAATGTGATCATTGTTATGTATTTTTGTTTGATGGCTGGTCACGTGTGGAACAATCTCCTTCTTGTCCATCATTCTGTTTTTCACCTCAGCATTTCTAGGCTGGTTTGAAGTTCCGACCAGCCGTCTCTGTCTTGAATTCAAATTGCTTTTAGAGGGTCGAAAGTTCCGGGTATCCCACCCGGATGTTCCGACCAGGGAATCTATATCTTCCGGGGGAGCCCGAATCTTTTTTTTTCTCTTGGTCACTTCAGTCGCCAACGGTTTAACTATCTTTATAATGTGGCTTGAGGAGGGATTGACCGCTTGATTGATCCTGACACTCTCCCACATGTGTCTAGTGATGCTCGCTTCCAGACGGCTTTCCAAGTGGATTGGTAAAACTTTGTGTTTATGGTTAGGCCATCCCCGGTGATTGAGATGGTGGATAGATTGAGAGTACATGACTTCCATGAGAAATCAGGCTTTTCAGGATGTGATTAAGTTGTGCTTTGACAAACACATTGGACATATTATGGGATTGGAGTATGATTGGTGTGAGGAGGTGATCGGGCAGTTCTATGCTACATTGTTCTTTGGTGAGTCTGAGACTGGAGAGCTTCAGATGAAGGGCATGTTTGGCAGGGCTCCAGCTCCTAACTCCTAACTCTAGCTCCATCCAGAGTTAGCTCCTATAAGATCTGGCGGTGACTTGAAAAGTGTTTGGCTAGCTTGATCAGCTCCAGAAATCCTAAAAGTAAGGAGGGGGAAGATGGACCATACTACTCTTGGGTTTTTTTTGCTGTTTACTTGATGTACAATTAATAATTGTTGATTATAAGACATGAATATATGTTTGAAATTAAAGGGAATATGCTTACAATCAAAATTATAGATAGCGTCAGTCTTTGGTACAAAGGTGAAAATTGAATGTTACAGTATTCAAAGTGGTACACAATAACCAAAGTAGTGGTATCCTTGGGCCAGTCCTCAACAATGAAATTATTTAAATGAACTACAAGGTTGAAGGGGTTGTGACAAATAGACAATGAAGTGTCTACTTCATTTTTGACTTCGAAGAACTTTGCAGGGGCATAGTGATCGAAACAGACTGACTATTTCCAACTGTCTTCTTTACATTGTAAGTTATTGACATGAATGCACAAATTAGTGTGATCAAAATTGTTGGATAGACATGAACTGATTGTGTTGGATCGCTGTTCACTGGTTTCCCAAATATTGCTTCTTTCACTAGACCCTAAATAACCAAAAGGGTACCAAACAAGGTCATCCTCCTAGTGTTTATGACGCCAACAGGTGCTCCAGCAACACAGAAATAGCTTCCAGCAAGAATCTGCTTGAGAATAGAGAGAGTATAATGTAACAATTGTCACAGTGATCTGCTTAAGAAATAGTTGTTGGTCAGTTATCAAAAAGCACCTCTAGACGCTGGAGATCAATTACTGCTGAAGCATTCTTGGCTTCTGCCAAATTGTACAAGGGACCCTGAAATGGCAGAAGAAGGTAAGTAAAATCTACCTAGTATATTTATCTTCCTACTCAGAAAAGAACTTCCTAGTATTTTAGTTTCCAACATCGACCTTATCAATCATGATAACCTTAAGCAATAAACTAAAAAAGTAAAGTAACATATAGTTTCCTGGAATACATGCTCAGGAGAAAACGGCAACTCAAAATAAAAGCACTAGCATGCGCACAGCTATGGAAAAAACTTGAGACAAAATGATAGGACTCTTGTGGAACAATGCAATATATGAAAAGATAGGAGAGAATTCCATCTAAATAGATCCAGTCCAAAATTAAACCACATTGAGCAATCAGGAATGGCAAAAAACAAAACCCATGCAATCTAGCAGTAGCAGGGAAGAAGTTGAACTAGCACATTAATCTGTTGCACACATGCACTAAAATCAAAACCTATTGGCTATAAGTAGTGATATGCATACAACATCAATGTTGAGAAGGCAACTATAGTTGAGAGGTATATGGCTACTCATATTGATAAATTTATGACATGATCACTGTAGCAGCAAACAAGAAACTATTCTGCTGTGATTGATTATTCAAGAAAAATATAAGCCAATTCTGGGTTTAAGGGGAACCTGGCTAGGATCTCATTAAGTCAGAACCTGATTCTTATTGAGTACTATGAGAATATAGACACAATTTCAGACGCCATTAGAAACCTAGATAACCTGAACTTGCCTTGTACTAAATTTTGCAACCTGAGTTAAGTTTTGGGGCCTGAAGACTGAAACCCTGCACATCCAGATACTATGGCTGCTCTAACAGCTCCTTGTCCAACAAGGGTACATGACGAGATGTGAGTACACTACCCATATTCCCCCATCGGCACAAACAACCAATTAGGCAGTATATTAAATTGTACAGTATACCAAGACAAGACAACTACGCAGCACCAATCAAATAAGCCTTCTAAGCTCGCTTCTGACGACAAACTCTCAGATGTATCCATCCAGATAGTTTTGCCAATGAAAAAAGATTTGGACAGGTCTGTCCTGTGCAGTACATGATTTCAATTAGTGAGAGTGTGGTTTTAAGCTTTGATTTTGGACAGTTACACAAAAAAAACTAAATTGGTTTCTACAGGTAGTTTTATGGGTCTACTTGTATTGCTAACTGCAGTACTCTTGTTCAATCACTTTACTAGCTCCAAACACAGAAGCAGTTACCTTGCGAAAGGTAGAAGGTGGCATTGCTGCAGTGAAAAAAATTCAGCGGGAGACCAAAAGAATAAATTGTGATCCAGAAAGAGGAGCTACGGTCCCAATTACTCAAAGATGCGTTGAAGCCTCAACATGGCTGTATTAGAGGAAGAACTGATGCAGATTGGAAGGAAAGAGAAATTTTAAGGTTTGGACAAAAATTACCTTCCACAATCAAATGCCATCAGACGCCTTGCGTCGCCCACCGCCACCATGCGCCGCCCTCCGCCACCGGTGTGCGGCCATCAGCAGCGCCTTCCAGCCGCCGTGCAGAGAGGGGATGCAGCGAGGGGATGGCGGGATGCAGTGAGGGGCCGATTCCCCGCCGGTGCGCCGCCCTCCGCCGCCTTGCACCGCCGTTTCCCCTCCGCCGCCTGCTCTCTTCTGCTGGTCGCGAGACGAGGTCGGGGGGAGACGGGAGACGGAGGGCTGGGCCGTTGTGGGTAGCGCGGTGGCAGTTCGTGGGTAATATTTTGCAAAACGGATAGGCGTCGCTGTCATTTGGTCGGGAGCGGAGCTGTGGTGCGAGCCAGCCTTATACTAGGATGGGACCGGATATTGAATCGAGGAGACGATCAGTTCACTGGTTCAACCGTTAAGAACCGATTGAACCGCTGGTTCGATAATTTTAGATCGAATGAATTAAACCGGTCATGAAATATATTGAACCGGAGCAATATATATACATATACAATCGATTTATAAAAAAAAAAGCACATAAATATTTTAATTGTATAATCACAGCAGCAGCACTCAAAAATTATTGTGGCATGCGAACTAAAGTTGATTAATATTAGCTTTACCATCTAGCTAACCTCTGCCACCGCGCGCCTGCGCCTGCGCCGCTGCCGCCGCCAACGCCGCCGTGCGCCTACGCCTCCGCAATTTCTGTATGAGCTCAATCTTTATATGTGTTCGCACCATGTTGTTTTCATTCTGTAGCCCATCTCGTGGCCCAACTTCCACAATTTTTACACTCCTTGGAAGATCATGTATAATCTGGAAACATGTTGTCTCCGGTCAATAATTTCAGAGGGAAATAATTCTTCTATAACAAAAATTGTTTCACTTTTCCTTTCAAAAACAAAAAAAACAAAAGGTTGCACTTATTAGGCTGAACATATCAAGTTCTGAACACCAAAAGGGGCAGTTTTGGTGTGAGAAACTCATCTGTGAGTGAATGATGGTTATGGAAGCTAGAATTTCAATTGTCATGTTTGGGGAAACATTTTTAGTCAGCACGTTAGCCTATTCAGTGATTCAGATAAGGTGTGAGCACAATAGAATCAGAAGATTCAGAACTCCGAGGGAGACTCACGCGGCAGTGCCCGAAGAAGAGGAAGAGCACGGCAGCGGCCACGGCGCACCGGCCAAGCGACACCCAGTCTTCGGGAGCGCGGCACTGGGCCGCGCATCACCGCCACTGGGGTAAGCCGGTGACCTTTCCAGGGCCAGCATACCAGAGACCGGCAGGAGGGACCTCGCCGCGGCTGCCGGAGAACACAGGGCGCAAGACGGCGACGCGAGCCTCGACCAGACCTTGGACACCAGCATCGCGCGCACTAGCGGCGGTGGTAGGGGATCAGCGTGGCATCCTCAACCAGGAGGGAGCAGAGCAGAGGAGGAGGGGTTTCTAGAAGCTTCTGCGCATTGGAGGAAGAAGACGAGACGAGGCGAGGCGAGAGAGTCTGCCGCCGCCGTGCGCCTGCGCCTCTGCCGCCGCCACCGCCGCTGTGCACCTGCGCCTGCGCCGCTGCGCCTTGCCGCCTCCGGCCGCAGCACCTTGCCGCCGCCGATCTAATAGGGATCGATTGCTGCAGCAGAGGCAACCCTAAAAAAAACTAAACATTTACGATTTTGCCCATACTTAGTTGTATGATCCAAAAAAAATAGGGGTAACAAGGTCCACAAGCAAAAACCGGCCGGTTCCAATAAAACCGTCCGGTTTAGCGGTTTCATAAAAAACCGGCCGGTTCAACCGGTTTTTAGCGGTTCGATTGCATGGGCGGTCTTTTAAGTGAACCGAGCCGCTGTAGTCTCCGGTTCGGTTTTTTTCGGTTCGACCGCCGGTCCGGTCCGGTCCTAATAACTATGGCCAGCCCTGCTCCTCACCGCTAGTTCAATTTGTTAGATGGATCCGGTCCGCTCCGTTCCAACTTTGAGTGGATCTAGACTGTTTGGTTGGGCTCTAGTTCTAGAAAAGATGAATCTAGGAGCTGAACCCTGCCAAACAGGCCCGAAATGGTTGACTCAAGTGGAGCAGTACTTTGTCTCCATTTTCTGCTTTGCTGAGATTCTTGGGATTGCTCCAGATGACCTTAATCGTCCCAGTATCCACAATGAGCAACCCATTCCCGTCAATCCCACGGTGCTTATGTATGCTGATGGAGCTCCTCGCGACTGCCTGGGTACCACAAAAGGCCTTCATCCCCACCACAAAGTTCTTCTCAACATGCTTCCAATCAGTCTTTGTCTTAAGGCCAGCGATGTTACTACTCTTCCAGCTCGCCTCTATCATCTCCTCTATCGTCTTAGGCCCAGTCAGCCTCCTTTGAGCACTATGAAGTTCCAATGGTTTGGTATCTACAATATCGCCACCGAGCCCAAGAGAGGTTGTGCCTATGCTCCCTACATTATGAAGCTAATTGAGATAGTCTCTGAATTGGACTTTGTGACAGAAGTGAGACACCGTCCGTTCTGTCCTCATGTGCCTCCTCTTCCCAAGTTTTTTGCCCCTAGGACTGTTTCTGCTCTCTCTTGTAGCTCAGGGTCCTCCTCTCATCAAGAAAGCTCTACAAGCCATCTTTGGAATTTGTTGCAAGAATGCTATGAAAATCAAGAAGATGGAGAGGCGGCAAAAGGAATTGATGAGGGATGCCAGCAAGACCGCCTCTAGTGACTCCTCAGATGCTGTGTTTGAAGATCCGTTCACTGAGTATGAGGCTGCTAGTGGCTTGGCTAAAGGTGCAGGACCATCTTATGGTCGTCGTGGATTTGTGGAGCCCTCTCTGCAAGATGATGAGGATTTTGAGTCCTCCTCTCAGGAGGAAGTGGATGCTGAGCTCACTGCAGCTACTGAGGGGGAGGATGTGGAGGAAGATGTGCGGAGTGGGGACACTGAGATTGTTGGCTCTGGCAATGAGGGGAGTGATGGTGCGAGTGGCGACACGGAGACCATCCATTCCGACAGCGAGTGATTTCCCTTCTTCCCTTGCCTTTGTCCCTTTTTGGTATCTCGATGCCAAATTGGAGAAAAAAGCAGAATGAAGGGGGTCAAAATTTTCTATCTCCTCTTTTTGGGCTGTCTGTTCTCAGCCGGCCAAAAATTCCGGCCTTATGGTCAGAAGTTTCGGCCTGCATTTTATGTCCTTTAGGATTTCCAGATTTACTTCAAATTATCGTGATGGACATATAATCTCTATGTGATGCTCTAATATAATGACTATCAGTACTTTTTGGCATATTATTTCATCTATCTCATGCTATATGTGATGTGCTTGGCTATATGGTATATTGTTATTTTATCCTTTTTGTGTGCATGCCATGTCATATGCATCTACTTAATACTCTATATTTTGTCACACATTGCACCCCACGAATGTGAAAAGTTGAGCAAAGTTATATTCACTATTCCCTTCAAATTATGCATATGAGTTTTTCTCTCATACCCATATGCATACTTTAAGGGGGAGCTTCATCCATCTTTTGCCATTCAAAATCAACTTATATTCATTCTTTGTAAGCTTTAACCAAGTTGTCATCAATCACCAAAAAGGGAGAGATTAAAAGTGCATCTAGCCCCCTATGTGGGTTTTGGATGATTAATGACAAAACAGTTAAGGAACTAATGATTCTATTGAGCTACGTGCAAAGATTAATCCAAGGTTGCTTAGGGTGATGCCTGGAGCCTCCTACAAACATGATGCAATGCAGCGATAAGACTAGACGCATGTTTTAATTTTCTCTCATGTTTTTGAATTTGAGTCTAGGCAAACCGTACTATCAAAGGGGGTTCCAAACAGTGGCTCATGTTTTGCCAAGTGCTCAAGTCCATATCTTGTCTAGAAGAGAGACACTGTTGCACATCACTTGCACGCCTTTTGGGGGTTCCTTGTCAAGATGGTCGGAACTTCCGGCCATTTTGGTCTGAAGTTCCAGCCTGACCAACCCTCTCTATCTGGTGCTAAGTGTGGGTCGGAAGTTCCTTGCTTTTGGGTCGGAACTTCCAAGCCCTGGTTGTGTGACTAACGGCTACATGACATAAGAATGTGGGTATTTAACCCCTCTAGGGTAGGGTTGGCCATTCCATTTCGTTTTTGCATCTCTAGGGCTCTCCCATGGTTCGAAGCCTCCTTCCACCTAGTTCTTGAGTTTCCATGGTAGTTTAAGAGTTGATCTAGGTGATTAGTGAGGGATTACACTTGAGAGAGAGCTAAGAGTTCCTTGAGCACTTCGGAATCAATATCGGGCTACTATTTGGAGCTTGTTACTCTTGGAGGGTGACCTCCTAGATGGTTAGGAGTAGCCCGCGAGTATGCTCAAGGTTTGGAATTACCCATGTTTGTGAGGATGGACCTCGCCTCCAAAAGAAAAGGAGGTAACTTTAAGTGAGAGCCGAGTTGATCTTCGTGGTCGCTTGGTAGGCAAGGGGTTAATCGAGACCAGGCTCTTAGGAGCTCCTCAACGCAAACGTAGGACCTTTGTGATCTGAACTTCGGATAAAAATCGCTTGTTCTTCACTCTATTTTTCTTCGTTGTGATTCACTCTCTAGTTATCCTTGCTTTTGTGATATGTTTCTATATTGAGGTGTCTTCATATATTTCCTCACTGTTTAGGGTTCGATACCTTGCTATTTGGTTGTGCTGTGTATTGCTCGGGAGAACAACACACAACTGACTGGAAGTTCCGGGCCCTGAGGCTGGAAGTTTCGGCGAGCACTCTCGGTTTGGCCGAGAGCTCTAGTCGGAAGATCGTACCTTTTGGTCAAAAGTTCCTGCCTGTTGAATTTAACCACTACAGTGCAAGATTTTTAGGAACGCCTATTTAGCCCCCCCACCCCCCCTCTAGGCGACATCCATGGGCTTTCACCCACAGGATACAAAACCTTGACATGTCATCCTACCTTGCCTAACAAGTTACCATGCAAAGAATTGTGACAAGACCCATCATGTCATAGATGCACCTTACCTAAGTTCTCTGTCTTCCCCAATAGACTTACTTGACGTCTCCCATGGACTTATCACCGCCACTTCACAGTCTGGTGCCCCACCTCAGATCGTGCTATATAACCAGTCAAACTATTGTCCATTCTGGCTTGTGGTTAGTACGATAAATGCTTCACAACAGTACCTCGTGAACCGGTCCTTAACTGTCATGAGCATGACTAGCAAAATCATGTGCTCACAACTCACCATTAGTTAAGTTTTAGTTGGACATTAATTAACCACCCACGACCAACCGTCGTGAGCTACAAATGATTATCCATGATGAAATTATAAGTGAGACATATGTCATCCCACATGAAATGATACTAGTGTTTCTAAGCATGGCTAAGCAATCAATCTAGCCAAACCAACATATAAGATCATGGCTAGTCAAATTATATCCCAAAGTTATCAAGGTAAAGGTAACAAAAGCAATAATGACCATAATTAAAGGATATAGTAATTTAATAACCCAATAATAATGTGACATTAAAAAATACATGCAATAATGTTAAAACAAAATATTTTTTGCAAATAGGATCAATATGCTCAAGGGGATTCATGTGTGACTTACTTGCTCCTTCGAATAATCTTCCGAAACTCTTTTCCTCGAAGCCGCAATCCTCCTAAACAACGGAAAACTATACCAACAAGCAAAACAAGAAAAAACTCTAATAAAAACCAAATAAATAGTATATAAAAAGTAAACAAACATGTAGATCTTGATTTTAGATGAACTTTTAGATTTGAACAACCTCATTCCGAGTTCGTATGAATTAGTTATGAATTTTAGAAGATTTAATCCAATTTAAAAGGAATAAATAGATTTACTGCATCATATTTAATTAGTTTTGTATTGGAAAAGAGGGATTTTGACGTCAACTCTTATTAATATTTTATATCGGTAATAATTATATGGGGCTATGCATCGAAACTAAAACTAGATGGATTCGAAAGACAAGGCAATTTATATTGGTTCATGCCCTCAATGTGAGATAATACCATACTCCAGTTGTGATGTATTGCTTAGCATAAAGCAAATCTGATTATTTAATCGATTCTTGTATAATAGCACATGCATCGTGATTTTAACGCGACCAGCAAGCGACCCAATAGGGCATGCTATTTAAGAACTCATATCTTCGTCCTACTATTGAATAGGCCAACCCAAACCGACATACCCAGCGCAACCCTTGTTTTGGATAAATAAGTACCCGAACGCTGCACTAATACAGGATTCAGCTGATGATCCTCATGGGGTGTACCCAACCTGGCAGAGTTATGGCCAACTAAGGTACTCGAACCTTGCATTAGCATAGGATTCGGCTGGCAACCCTCATGGGGCGTACCCTACCTAGCAAATTGGTACTCGAGCTCCGACTGGTGCCAGAGGTTAGCTGTCGACCGGCATGGGGCGTACCAAGGTAAGGTTACATTCAAGTTTCGACTTGCTTGAGTACTCGGCTAGTGGCCCTCATGGAGCATACCGAGTGATTCTTGAAACGTCGCACTCCAAGTGTGTCTTGGCAGACTGATCCAGTCCTCGAGCGTAGGAGATAGACTCACAACCATGAGTTCCTGTTACGTGTATCTAGATTTGGGCCTTGCATTACAAACATATTGGATGAGTAGCATCTGATATAGAAAATAATCACCCGAAGAAAATTTATCTATTTTGCAACATATGTAAATATGTGTTCCTCCTTTTATTGATTTTAATTTCCTCGAGTAGTTGATTCCTTACATTTAAACACTCTGCCCGACTAGTCATATAGCCCTCAAGAGTCGAGAGTCGGAACATGGCTCTTTCATGGAGCAAAACTTCATGGATCAGAATCTATGCTACTCGGGTACTTTCGCAACCATTAGGTGCAAAAAATAGAAAATGCAACGTGTGCACCTATTAGGTATAAGCGGCTACGACATTGGTGAAGCCGAGTGAGAAATTGATGATCTCAACCCCCTAGATCTAATCCCGACTTGCACTAAACCGTATCCGAGTCGAACCAAAGGGAAATAAGTTGCCTCCAGCCCGATAGGTTATATAAAGGAGAAAATATTTATCAGAAAGTGACTTAGCTGTTCGGTATTCCACGAGTTGTGAATGGAGACTGTCATTCTCGTCTTTGAGCTTTTGAGCCTCTGAGCATGTCACTTGTCGTTTTGATAAGCTTCAATTCTAGGAGGTCGAGGACGACTGCGCTCGACTGCAGCAACGAGGTCTTCAGACTTCCGCTTCTAGTCCCTTGTTTTTGATGTTCCCACATCGTCTGACTCGCATGGGTCTCTCTGTTGGGGCTTGTCCTCTTGCGTCTCAGCAACAGCTTCAGCCGATGAAGCGTACTTGTTGGCTATCTTGAAGAGAGCTTTGACCGTAGCTAGCATCTTCCGAGTGAACTTGGCGATGGATGGTATGTCTTTGACTCTCTTGCGGAAGGTGGTGATGAGCGTCTCATCTTTGATCTTGGGGATTGTATTCCTCTTCTTGGATAAACGCTTGACGAAGTACCGGAGCGACTCATTCTTCTTTTGATGGATCTGGTACAAGTCAAACTCGGTGCCTTGTCTTTCATAGGTGCCTTCAAAGTTGGCCACGAACCGACCGCGGAGTTCTCCCCAGGAATCAATGGATCCTCTCAGAAGCCCTGTTAGCCAGGTTCGTGTTGATTCTGCCAGGGCGACTGGAAGATAGTTGTCCATGGCCTTGTGATCGCCTCCAGCAGCTCGGATCGCCAAGGTGTAGACCGAGAACCATGACTCAAGATCTGTCTTGCCATCATACTTCTCGATTTCAGTTGGCTTGAAACTGGTGGGCCATTCAACCTGGCGTAACTCAGATGTGAAGCCGGAACCCTATCGTCTGTGTGGCTCCTGTGATCTGGGGGCCATCTAGATGGGCTCCGGCTTCCACAACTGTGACGGTCATAGTGGAAACTGAACCTGTCATGCTCGTTGTCCAGTCGGCATCTCGCGTTCATGGCGGAGAGCCTGGATGTCTTAATGGAGGTCATGGCGGCTGTCCTGGGTTCTCCTGTCGTGGCGTCCGTTGTCGTCGCGGTGATTATCATCACGATTGAACTGTGATCTGCGTTGTTGCTCAGATGGTCACCGACTAGAAGTAGTCGGTTGGCGTCTGCTGGTGGAGGATCTTGAAGTAGTGGAATTCGGTCTTGACTTGTTTAGGAAAACTAGGGTTCCAGAGTTTTCCTGGTTGTGTTGCACCATTGCTACTGTTACCATAGCTTTGATCTTCTCGATGGTCGGCGATGCCGCATGGTCTGGTCCTAGCTATAGAGTGTCTAGAAGAGTTGCTGCGGCCACAACGTTCTGTTAAGGGTTGACGAAGACGTCGTGGTTGCCCATCCTGGTTTGGGGGATTTCTTGTTTTGCTTGCCGCCCGATTTTGCGCAATTGACGATTGCGTTTGTCCTGTTCGGCTTGTTGGCATCTACCTTTCTCCTCCTTTTGCTCATGCAGTCAGCGAGCCTCTTCCTCTTGTTGATTGCGTAGTCAACGTGCATTTTGACTTGGGGTTTGCCCTCTGGACACCATAAAAACTTCGTGTGGAGGCGAGAAGCTGCCAGAACTGCCCTCCGATTGGGAGTCGAAGTCCGAGTTTTGAAGCGAGGTGATGATGTCCCCCACCTCCCTAGATCTAAACCTGACTAGCTCTGGGCCGTATCTGAGTCGAAGCCCAGGGGATCAGGGATGCCGCGTCATGATGGAGTTGAAGACGGCTAAGGCGTTTGTGAGTCCAAGTGAGGGATTGATGATCTCGTCTCCCCTAGATCCGATCTCGACCAGCACAGGGCCGTGTCCGAGTAGGGGATTGACGATCTTGTCTCCCCTAGATCCGATCTCGATTGGCACAGGGCCGTGTCCGAGTCGAACACTAGAAAAGAGAGTTGCCTCAAGGCTTGCTGGTCTTGGATATCGCCGAAGCAAATCGTTGAAGATTGTCGTAGCGTTGCTAAGGCCAACCAACGCGAGGTTAGCTAAGTCTCCCTGCGATCGGGTTAAATCCAACTCGAAAAGAGTGAGGTGGCTGAAGTCATCGGCGATGAAGTCGAGGCTCCCGAAGAGGAAGACTTGCCCGAGAGGGAAGGTGACACTAGCGATTTCATTGGTTGGATCTATCAAGCTTGTTGACGATGATCTCGGCGCTTCCCCTACCTAGCGGGCCAACTGTCGATGTTTTATATTAGCAATAATTCTATGGGACTATCCGTCGGACCAAAAGCTAGATGGATTCAAAAGACAAGATAATTTATGCTGGTTCATGCCCTCAATGTGAGGTAATACCCTACTTTAGTTGTGGTGTATTGCTTTCGTTGTATGTTGGATCTGATTTTGAATGTGTTCTGCCACAAGGGGCTCCCTACCCCTCCTTATATATGTGGAGGGATGAGGATTACATGGTAAGAAACCCAGTCGGATACGACCTAGGGTTTTCTTATTAGTACATGGAGTATCTGGCTATGATTATATCCCTTTCCTTGTCGTGCAAGGTAACATGAAGCTAAGTCCTACTCTTTCTCTAATTGCTTGGCTCGGCCCATCTCCTGTCCGAGTGGTTGTACTTGCCTTCCTTGACGTACCCAGGGCTTATGGCCTCCATAGCTCTAGAGAGAGGATAGAGCCAAGATCACTAACAAGTAGGACCCACATGTCATAGAGAGCAAGGCGTTGGTCTACCTTAGACCCAGTCCATAGAGGGGGTTTACAATAGATCAACGATCCAAATCTGATCTAGATTGAGATGACTGGCTGAGATTTAATCTAGGTAGATCCAACGGCTGGATTGGAAACAAAGGAGATGGATGACCGAGATTAAATCGGATAGGATCGGATGGCTGAGATTAACCCTGACCGGATGTCCATGCCCACGTACACGTGGTTGCCACAAAGGACAGAGGAAGGAGGTGGTGATGACGAGGCAGTTGACATGGCTGCCACGTTGGCTCGATGGTTGCGGTGGCTCAGGGACCTATGGTCTCCGAGGAACGGTGGCATGGTGGCGATTGGCGAGGGTGCTAGGATAGAGAGAGAGAGAAGGAGAAGGCAAAGGCGAAGCTTACTAGCTCTCAAAACTGACGGTGGACAGCGACGAGAAGGGACTGACGATGAGCTTTGAGTGGCTACGACGATCGAGTCGACGGCAGTGATACTCTTCCAGTGGTCTTCAGTGACAAGGAAGTAGTGGCCAAGCTTCCTTGTACTATTGCAGTGCCGGCGAAGGTGGCGACGAGGTCCAATGATGCTCGAATCAATGGTGAGGCTTGACTGAAGCTTAGTGGCGGCGGTGGAGCGAGATCGATCTGCGGCGACAAAGCTAGGGCAAGCAAAGAGCTCAGGCAGCTGTGGTCCAAGATTGAGGAGGTCCAAAGTCCTTTATTTAAAGGAGGAGAAAAGGAATCCGGGTCGGAGACGACATCAATGATGGCTTGGACTCCCAAAGCTTCACGGAGCTATGGTGGCGGCGGATTTCCTTTCTGAAGCTGGGCTTTCCTTGAGGGGAAAAGAAAGAGTAGGATAAGGGGATGATTTCCCCTCAACCGATTTGGAAAGAGAGGGCATGAGGAGATTGAATCA
Organism: Oryza meyeriana var. granulata; assembly: GCA_003991445.1. Classification (NCBI taxonomy): domain Eukaryota; kingdom Viridiplantae; phylum Streptophyta; class Magnoliopsida; order Poales; family Poaceae; genus Oryza; species Oryza meyeriana. The sequence continues at coordinate 478,453 of RYFJ01000112.1, read as the reverse complement.
ATCGAGATTGCGACGATGACTCCCGGAGTGAACAGGGACTCCATGCTGACTAGGAGAAAGCCCTGACATGTGGGGACCACATGCCAATGGGAGGAAGAGGAGAAGGCGAGCTGGGCTGGGATGGCTTGGCTCGGGCTGCTGATGAGCCAGGCAGTTGACGGCCCAAAGAAAGAAAGAAAGAGGAGCAGGCCGCAGCCGAGGGGAGAAAAAGGGAAGAAATGGGCCAAAAAGGGCCCAGACAGAGAGAGGGGTTTTGGTTATTTTCCAATTTAAATAAACACTAAAATGATCTTTGTATTTTTTTAAAAAAAAATACTTCTTGAGCTCTAAAAATTTCAAGAAAATTCCAGAGTGTATTATTTAACATGGAGAATTTATTAAAAATAAATCCAACCATGATTTATAAAGGAAAATTTTGTTTTCCCACCTTAACTTTATTTGTTAAGGGTTTTTCTTCTTTAAGTTAATTACTAAATTGATCTTCCATTTATTAAAACACCCTTTAGGCTCAAATAATTTCCAGAGAAATCCAAAAAATACTATAGCCCTCGAAGTATTTAGTAAAATTTTATCTAGCCCCTTTTTAAATGTTTGAGATTTGAGAATATTTTATTCAAACACTTTTACAGACTTTATAGGATTTTTAATAAACTGATTTGCAAAACTCATTTTATTAAAAGGTGATTTTAGGGTGTGACAATGAAACTTCTATCTCCATCTTCTCATTATTCACCTATTGTTTTGTCACCCAAACCGTATAATTTGAGTCAACCATCCAGGCATCCATGGTGCCAACGGCACAACAGGCATTCGTTGTCTAGAAATCCATTCTAAAGCCCTATTGATCAATAAGGCTAAGCTTAGTATGAAAGAGTTACATGATGGACTGTAGATAGTGTGAAGGACTTGCTAGCTGATAAGACATAATGGATTGCAGAGAGAAAATAGTACATCAATGACGCAAGAAGAAAGGAGCAGAGAGGCACATGAGGGAGGAGTTAGAGCCGGCGATTTAACAATGTGGCTCAAACTTTATGATTTGTGCCTGGTGGTGAGTCGAAGCACCACCATAATGAGCAACACTACCACCGTCACTGTCGATGGTGTAATCAAGTTCTAGGGTTTTAGGAAGGGGATGAGGAGCAGGAATACATCTGTGTTGGAGCACAAGGCGACGAGTTGATGGATAAAAGAATAGGTTCTGGGAGCAGCGTTGTTTGGTCATCCGTCCAATCCCATCTAGTTTTATGGTATTTTTGTAAGAAAAGCGTGGGTGGTGAACAAAGTTTGTGGGATTCATTGGTACCGACAATTGTGTTATTTTTTATCAAGGAAGAGTCCCCCTCCCCCCTGATGACGACATCACTAGCTCGGATATGACCATAGCTACCATTTGTATTCATCAACCAAAGGTGCATACTTTCTACGTAAAATTTACATGTTATATATTTGAACAGCCGTTACTGCACCATAAGTTTTGTGTATTCTTGTTTACAGAGGTACTTGCTTGGGTGAAGGGAAAGAGACCAAGCGCAAGGAACGCATGGATGATCAAAGAAGTTTATTGGGGACCAAACCATGACCTTACCCAATTCTACTCCTACATCACCACGTCACTTTTGGTCCATAGAAGGCAAGAGATGAAGTTCTGCACGTTTTGGATTCAGATTTGGGCCTCCTAACAGCATCAACTTCAAAACGGACCTAGTCGTTGATCCAGAAGAACTTTTGGTGCCCATAAGTACTTTTTGAAAAGTTTATGGAGTCTACTTTCAGATGGTTTTGATCTCACGTCAAAATTCCTCCTAAGCTGTCCGAAATCGTCGAAACAAGACACGTACTTCTTCCAGTCCGAGTCTGTTTTGGGCCTTAGACCTTATAATTGTGTCGTAGGCTAAGCCCAAGGGGTGTGCGCTCTAGGGTTAACCCTAGGACGTCCCAACTCATATATATTTAGTAGCCGTCGTTGTTTAGAATTGGGTTTTTGTTTAGATTAAAGTTTAGCCATTGCTACTTTTCCGGGTAAAGCCGTGATCGGTTAGATCGCCGTTTTCCTGTTACGAAACCCCACCTTATCGTTTGTATTCAATTCTTATTTGCAATATTAGATTAATTTTATTTTGTTCTTGCTCGCTTCTTCAATTTGCTTGCAGGAATAAGGTTGATCTGCACCGGCACGATCAATAACCCTCGGAGAGGTGTATCGATCACTAAGGCGCAACAACACAACGTCTCGTACGGTTGTAGTCGGGTCATCAACGTTTCTTCTAAATCGTAGTTATCTTCAACTCACCGAAAGATCAGGCCATCCCTGCTCCTACCACCACCCCCCCCCCCCCACACACACCCACCCACCCACCCACCCACCTAAAAAAAATATATTACTAGAAACGATCTTACAGAGAGCTTCTAGTGTTTTTGCCCCGCCCTAAGCAAAACACCATACAAACAGCAAAGTTCAAAAGAGCTACTGAGTTCTAGATAAGAGCCTACTACGGCCAAAAGGAGGGCCTCTAAGGCAAAGTTTTCCTTTTTACCAGCGACATAAGAAACCTAACATGAGTGTTCCAGAGTAACAATTCAAAGGCGGTTGGAGATCATACATGAGAGATTCAAGTCCTCTTTGCTTTTCTTTCTTTTGACTTGATCACTTCCCCAGCCTCTTCATGCCTGTCCTCCACCCGATCCTTGAAGTGCGTACTTCATCTGCCACCTGTTTTAGGAGTTGGACCCCCCACATAAGCCTTCTTTGCTTTTCCTCCTCCTCCTGTAGTTTGGTCCAAGATGTGATTAAAAAAAAGTAAAATGAATTAGTTCCATAGGGTTTTTTGGAAGCAATTTTTTGAAACATATAGTATTTTTTTTTGTCTTCCATATGGCCCAGAGAATTGCAGCCACACCAACAATGATAAAGTTTTTCATCTTTTTGTCAAACCTCTGTAGCCATGCTCCAAAGATTTGTTGCACATTGGCTGGAGGTTTTAGATTAAGGGCACAAGCCACTACATTCAAGATTAATTTAGCCATGGGGCATTCAATGAATAGGTGTTGAATGGTCTCCTCGTCACAGAATTGGCATTTTCTGTTCCCTTTTCTCCATCTTTTCTTCCAAAGGTTATCTTTAGTGAGTTTGCAGTTTCTTACTATTAGCCACATGAAAACCTTGATCTTTAGGGGGATTTTAAATTTCCCCAGTTTCTTGTGAGGATACCTGACATCTTGTATTTTTAGGGCTTGGTAGGAGTATTTGACAGAGAATTTACCATTTTTTGTTAGCATCCAAATAACTTTGGCTTTTTGGTCAGCCAAGGCTTAATATTGTTCTAGGCTTGCAGCCCGTCTCCATGTAAACTTCTTTTGAATTTGATAGCCTCCCAGCCTTTCTGTTTTACTTTTGCCAAAGTTATGTTTCTAGAGGTGATGTTGTATAAAGAGGTGTGTTGCTCTGCTAGAGGTTTGCCACCCATCCAACTATTCTCCCAGAATAAGATTTTTTTTTCCATTTTTAGGCTTCTTATTGCAATATCTGTAAAACACTTCTTTTATTTCCATTAAACCATTCCAGAAGTGGGAGTCACCACTTTTGAATTTCTATGGACAGGTATTTAGCTTTCATTAAGTCCTGCCATAAGTCCTCACTATTTTCTAGATTCCATAACCACTTCCCCAAGAGTGCCTTATTCATTGTTTCTAATCTAGAATACCTAGACCACCCTGGTCTTTTGGTGTGCACACTACTTGCCAATGGACCAAATGGTATTTTCTAATACCTTGTCCTCTTGCAAAGAGAAATCTTTTTCTATAAAAGTCCAATTTCTCTCTAACCGCCTAGGCCAATCGGTAAAAGGATAGCATGTACAGTGGGACTCTATAAGACTTGAGTTTATCAGGATGATTATGCCTCTGTCGTATGTTTTGGAGGATTTGGACATGAGAGATTAGGGCTTGGAGAGAATTAGAGATTAGACAGTGGGGAATTTTCTGGGGCCTTCTCACCCGAGCTGGTTGCCCTCTTCTCTTTATATATAATTATCTTCTTTACACTTTAGTCCCTCAACATATATATACTCACTAAGACACATAACTCAGCACTCCCCCTCAAGATGGGGCAAATGCATCATACAACCCCATCTTGCTACAAAATGTTGAAAAAAACTTTTTTGACGGACCCTTAGTAAGAAGATCTGCCAACTGATTTGATGAACTCACATAAGGCATGGATATAATTCCTAGATCTAGCTTCTCTTTGATGAAATGGCGATATATCTCAATGTGCTTTGTTCGGTCATGGTGCACAGGATTGTTTGCAATGTCAATCGCCGCCTTACTATCGCAATACAACATCAACGGTTTCGATTGAAACAATCCTAGCTCCATTAACAAAATCCGCAACCATAATACTTCGCACACTCCATGTGCCATAGATCTAAATTCAGCTTCTGCTGTAGACTGAGCTACAACACTCTGCTTCTTACTACCGCCATGTAACAAGGTTACCTCCGATAAATGTGCAATAACCCGATGCAGATCTTCGGTCTTCTAGGGAACCAGCCCAATCTGCATTAGTATAGCATTCCACTTGAAGGTGACCATTCGAGGTGTATAACAAACATCGACCAGGACAACCCTTATGTATCGTAAGATCCAGAGAACAACATCCATATGACGAGCACGAGGATTGTGCATAAATTGACTAACAACACTCACTGCAAATGCAATATCTAGACAAGTGTGAGAAAGATAAATCAATCGTCCAATGAGCCTTTGATACCTCTCATGATCAAGAAGTTCTCCAGCTTCGTCTTGAAGGTGATGATTTTGCTCTATTGGAGTAGAAATTGGTCGACATCCAGACAAACCAGTATTTGAGAGAAGATCCAAGACATACTTCCTTTGAGAGGGATAAATTCCCTTTGAGCTACAGGAAACCTCAATACCGAGAAGGTATCACAAATGTCTGAGATCTTTAACCTCAAATTCACGTGCTAGTTTCATCTTTAACTAAGCGATCTCCTTAGAGTCATCCCCGGTAATAACAATATCATCAACATAAACTATTGTCACGCCCAAAAATTCACCAGAATTTTTAAAGCTAATTTATGCAATAAATTTTTGTCCAGGAATCAGTCAAGATACACAAATAGACAATTTGATAAACATAACCAAAATGTAATAACGATAAATACTTATAAAAGAGGCACTTAGTCCTCACACAGAAGAAATCCGCAGCGGAACGGCAACCTAGTGAAGCAGCACCAAGCCACAGGCAGCTCAACTAGGGTATAAGCCAAACACCAAGACTTCTCCTCCTCGCAAATCTTCACTCTGATAATTGCAATAATGCAAGACTAAGTACCCCCACCGTACTCAACAAGCCAGACATGGAATGCAAAATAATGCAACAGGATTCCAAAGGAAAAACATAGTATGGCTTATTTGCATAAATGGCATTTGAAACATTTGCATTTAACAATATTGAAAACAGTATAGTTTAATTACTAGACAATATTAAACTAGTCTCTGAACAGCACTGCAATGCAATTCAGGCCCAAACCATATTCCCTCCAATCTGGAGCTGTCAAGTTCCCATCATTTATCACCATTAATGCATAGTGTGGGACTACTCACAGAACATTGCTAGGCTCGCCCATTAACCGCGGGCACGGTTATTCGAATAGTTTTATTCTAGCCAGAGGTGTACCAATTTAACCACAAGACACGGTTCCACACATGTCACCATGCCCCGAAATACCACCATGGTACTGCAAGGGGGAAAACCGTGACAACACCTTTCATGCAACTCGCCCAACAAAAAACCCACCCACTGAACCACTAGTCTCCGGTAGGAACTGATTAGGCACCCAACAGGGAGATGGTTCAACGCTCGAAACATAGACTTATTGGCACAGCCATGGTGGTCTTATTGACACAATCACAACACACCGTGGTGCCTCCTGTTGAACTCGCTACACTACGAGTCCAGTCGTTATCTATTTTGGCTTGTAGTTAGTACGGTATTGCTTTGCAACAAGTAGTCCACGAATCAATCCTTAATTGTCATGAGCACCACTAGCAACATCATCATTCCATGTGCTCACAACCCACCATTCAGTCAAGTTTTAGTTGACAAGTTTAATTAAACAGCCACGACCAACTGTCGTGAAAAATATAGCCATTATTCATTAATTAATCGTAAATGAGTCATTAGTTTCCCACATAAAATGACGGTACCGTTTCTATGCATTGGCTAAGCAAAACCTAAAATAATCTAGCTAGAGCATTAAATAGTCATCCAGCTAGTTAATATTAAGTACCCAAGGTATCAAGGTACATGTATCAATATCAAAGTTGCCATAATAATCAAGGAAATATTGGATGATAATAAATAACCGTAATAATGACATTCAAAAACATTTGCATGCAATAACATTAAAATAAAATAATTTTCATAAATGGGATCAACATGCTCAAGGGGATTGTCGTGTGACTTGCCTTGCAATGGAAAAGTCTTTCGTAGATCTTCCGAACACTTCCTCGTACTTTGCGATCCTCCGAAACGGCGAAAACGACACTACACACGTAAAACAAGAAAAAATACTAAGGAACTCCAAATAAATAATATATAAAAAGTACATAAACTGGTAGATCATGATTTTAGATGAATTTCGGATGAAGAATGGGTCGAATCAGTGTTCGAACGGAAAAGATATGGCCTTCAGAAGTTCGAATCCAAAGAAAATCCGAAAAGAAATAGAAAAGGAATATTTACGGGAATATTCACTGGATTTTTGGATTAAAATAAAAATTTTTGAATGGTTAAAGGTGGTGGGGTCCACTGGTTAGCGGCTGGCCCATGGTGGAATGGTTCTAGGGAACAAGAGAGAAAGAAGGGTGGTGGACCACGGATGACATGGCATGCCACATGGATATGAAGGCTGAGGTGGCTGTTGAGGAGGATGCCACGTGGCGATGAGAGAGATCTAGGGCTGACATGGCAGGGAGATCTGATTAAAGGGATCCAACGGATGGAAATCAATCATCAGAAATCCAATGGTCGAGATTGCTTCGAGTAGATTTTGTGAATCTAGTGGCTCGGATTGGATCTAGACAATCCAATGGCTTGGATTTCTTAGAGAACTATGTACGGGGTCCACCGATCGGTCACTGGGGTGGGGGTCCTTGGTGGGACCCAGGGGAGGAGCTAAGATGGGCACCAGGCTCGGCGACCGGCGGCGACGAGCGGGCAGTGGAGGGTGTGGAAGCCATGGGCCCTGAGTACCTCATGGGATGCTTTCTGGCCACTCGGACAGAGGATAGTCCCAATCCTGTAATTGGGGATGCAACAGGACTAGGTGCACATTACCTTGTATGATAGGAAAGGGATATAATCCTAATCGGGTATGTTGTATTTCTAGAAGAAAATCCCTTGGTCAAGTCCGACTGGGCTTTCTACCTTGTAACCTTGCCTCCTCAGTATATAAGGAGATGCAAGGACCCCCCTAGGGCAGAGAACAGAATCTCACCAAAGAAACCTCAAAGGCAATATACCACAGCTGGAAGTAGGGTATTACCTCACATCAAGGGCCTGAACCAGGATAAATTGTTTCGTGTTCCTTTGCAATCCATCAAGTTTAGGTCTCACGAGTAGCCCCATATTATTATTGTTGATACAAAACATCAACAGTTGGCGCGCCAGGTAGGGGCTTCATCGAGATCATCGTCATCAAGCCCGATGGATCCAACCATAGGAGTCGACGACATCAACTTCTCTTCCGGACAAGCCATCAGATTCAGGAGCCTCGACTTCATCGCCGACAATCTCGGCAATCTAACCTTGTCCGACTCAGTTTCAACCCGATCGGCTAGGGACCAATCCAACTCAACGCTGGTTGGCCTACTCAACGCCACAACAATTTTCAACATCCTGCTTCGGCAACACCCAAGATCTACGAGTTCTGGGACAACTCTCTTACCTGATATTCGACTCGGATTCGGCTCCGAGCCGATCAAGATCAGGTCCAGGGGAGACCAGATCATCAATTTCCCACTCAGACTTGACAACGCCGCAATAATCTTCAATTCCAATCTGATGCGGTAGACTCAATCCTCTGGAATTCGACTCGGATACGGCCCAGAGCCACTCAAGATTGGGTCTAGGGAGGTTGGGGTCATGATCACACCGCTAAACTACTCCGAATCCGACTCCCAATCAAACAGCAACTCGGGAAGCTTTTCTCCACCACGCGAGGTGTTCATGGCGTCAAAGGGATCAACTCCAACACAAGATGCACATCGACTATGCGATCAGCAGGAGGAGGAGGCTCACCGACTGTGTGAGCAACAGGAGGAGGATGCACAACGCCTGCAAGAAGAGTGCGACGCTTGCAATGACAACTTGCGCAAGGCTGGGCGGACTACTCAATAAGAGATCCTCCAAACCCGAGTAGGCGACCACGACGTCTTTGTGACCCTACAATAGAACATCGTGGCCGCTGCCACACTATTAGACACCTTACAGTTCGGTCCCGACCACTAGGCTACCCCGACTATCGCAAAAATCAAAGCAATTATAACTGCTGCAGCCTGTCAACAGCAACAGCAATCTAGAGATACGTTTATACCGTCTAACAAAATAGCTTCGGGTGCTATGACTACATCCGCTTCAGCGCGACACTCGGAGTCCCATCACACGTAACTTGTCCACCGCAACGACAACCGACGGCGGTACCATAACAACGAGCGCCGGGATGACCAGGATGCTCGGGGACGACTACGATGGGATCTCTGCCACTACATCAATGCTTGACACCGGGAGCGCGAGGAAGATGAATGTTGCCGACTTGAAGACGAGTATGAACGCTTCGGCCTCCACCATAAGCAGTTCCTTCGCTGCAGTTGGAGTCAGAGCCCTCACTTGGATGAACGAGTTCCGGCGTTCACCCATGAGCTGCAACAAGTCGAGTGGCCATCTGGTTTCAAGCTAACTGGTATAAAGAAGTACGACGGCAAGACCAACCCGGAGTCCTGGCTCACCATGTATACTTTGGCGATACAAGTGGCTGGAGGTGATCACAAGGCCATGGCTAACTACTTGCCAGTCACCTTGGCTGATTCGGCAAGGACATGGCTGACAGGGCTTCCCAGGCGGTCAATTGGCTCCAGGGGGAACTCCGTGAACGTTTCGTTGCAAACTTTCGGGGAACGTATGAGAGGCTATCTTCCGAGTACAACCTATATCAGTGCCACCAGAGGAAGAACGAGTCCCTCCGTGATTTCATCAAACATTTTTCCGAGAAAAGAAACTCAATACCTAAAATCAAGGACGAGGTCGTCATCGTCGCCTACCACAAGAGAGTCAAAGACACGCCGTTCATCGCCAAGTTCACTCGGAAGCCATCCAACTCCATCAAAACTCTCTTCGAGATGGCTAATAAATATGCTGATTCAGTCGACACAGTGGCAGAGGTGCTTGACGACAAGCCCCGACAGAAGGAGTGACGAGAGACGGATGATGTGGCCCTATCCAAGCATGGGAACCGCAAGCGGAAATCTGGGGACTTCATTGCGGCAGTCGATCGCAACCGTCCTTGACCTCCTAGAACCGAAGATTATCAGAACGACAAGTGACATGCTCGGGGGCTCAAAAGCTCAAATGCAAAGGATGGCATCCCCACTCCCAACTCGTGCAATACCAAACAGCTAAGTCACTTTCTGATAAATATTTTCTACTTTATATGATATTCTTATCTAAATAGGCTAGGAGGCAGCTCACTTCTCTATGGTTTGACTCGGATACGGCTTAGCGCCAATCGAGATCGGATCTAGGGGGATGAGATCGTCAATTCCTCACTTGGCCTTGCCAATGTCACAGCCGCTTACACCTAATAAGTGTACATATTGCGTATTTTCTATTTTTGCTCTTAATGATTGCAAAAGTACTCGAGTAGCATAAATTCTGATCCATGAAGCTTTGCTCCATGAAAGACGAACTCAATTCACTCAAAACGCATGTCTGGGAAAGAGCCATGAGCCGACTCCCGACACTCGGGGGCTATGACTAGTCGGGTAGAGTGTTTAAACGTAAGGGGTCAACTACTCAAGGAAATTAAATCAATATGATGAGGAACACATATTTACATACATTGTAAAATATTTAGATTTTCTTCGGGTGATTGTTTCCTTCATCAGATGCTACTCATCCGATATGTTTATAATGCAGGGCCCAATTCCGGATAAGCGTAACAAGAACTCATGGCTACGAGCCTATCTCCTACGCTCGAGGGTTGAACCAGTCTGCCATGATACACTTGGAGTGCGACGCTTCAAGAATCACTCGGAATGCTCTATGAGGGGTACTAACCGAGTACTTGCGCCAGTCGGGACACGGATGTCACCTTTACCTTGGTACGCCCCATGGGGGCTAATAACCGATCTCCAGCACTAGTCGGGGCTCGGGTACCACTCTGCTAGGTAAGGTACGCCCCATGAGGGTCACCAGCCGAATCCTATGCTAATGCAAGGTTCGGATACCATATTTGGTCACAACTCTACTGGGTAGGGTACACCCCATGAGAATCGTCAGTCAAATCCTATGCTAATGCAAGGTTCGGGTACCTTATTCGGCTACCATTTTGCCAGGTTGGATATGCCCCAAGAGGGTCGCTAGCCGAATCCTACGCTAGCGCAGCGTTCCGGTACCTATTTGGCTAAAACAGGGAAACAAGCCACTACTGGAGCTTTCAGTCGGAGGTAGCACCAAACCCAGAACCTAGGGAGGTACTCATTATTATTCAAGACTGGAAGACCCTAATCATTTGATTCCTACTGGAAGAAGAACTTTCTAAAGATCACAACGAAGCTGAGTAAGTCAAGCGACGGAGTAAAAGCTTTATCATAGTCGGAGAACACCTATATTGTCAACACGCATCCGGAGTTCTCATGCACTGCGTCACACCTGAGGAGGGCAAGCAGATCTAGCAATCTATCCACTCGGGCATCTGTGGCAACCATGTTGTATCCAGAACGTAAGTCGAAAAGGCTTGCAGACAAGGATTCCTTTGGCCAACTGCGGTTACTGACGCCAATGATATTATTCAGACATGCAAGGGATGCCAATTTTGTGGGCTACGCTAGGTATGTCGGTTTGGGCCGGCTTATTCGGTAGTAGGCTAAAGATATGAGTTCTTTAATAGCATGCCCTATTGGGCCACTTGCTGGTCGCGTTAAAATCGCGATGCAAGTGCTATTTTACAATAACCAATTAAATAATCAGATATGCTTCTTGCTAAGCTTATAGCCGGGTGTATACATTTAGTTATCTTGATTATTTTAAGGTATTGAGGATATATCTTTATAAGAATTAATAGCTGGTCTCCATTAAAATTAGGGATGTAGGTATCTCTCAAGTACACCTCATCACATATTGGATTTACTCCATAGTGATACTCGGCTTATATGCTTAGCCAAATTGCCTTGAGCAAAATTTCTAGCTAATATATAGCTGAAGAGTCCAATTTCTGTGAAATATATCACTCGGGAAAGGCTTAAAGGTTAAAGATCTTTGACTTTATGTTTAATTGTTTTCCAATTAAGCATAAAGTCAGAGGCTACACCTAATAGGTGCGCCTATTCGGCGCATACTATTCATCTTTGAAGCCCTTCATAGTCTCGTTGCCAGCTGACATGAAGCAGGACTCGGAAGAAGAAGCACTCGGACAATGAGTACTCGGGAGCAAAGCACTCGGCAATCTCTTCACCGTAGAGGATGAGCACTCGGCATCAGTTATGACTCAACTATGAAGGTCTCAGGGGCTACTGTGGAAGCCATGGGTCCTGGGTACCTCATGGGAAGCTTTCTGGTCACTCGGACAGAGGATAGGCCCAATCCTATAATTGGGGATGCAACAGGACTCGGTATATATTACCTTGTATGATAAGGAAAAGGATATAGTCCAAGTCGAGTATGTTGTATTCCTAGAAGGAAATCTCTTGGTCAAGTCCAACTGGGATTCCTACCTTGTAACCTTGCCTCCTCAGTATATAAGAAGAGACAAGGAGCCCCCTGGGGCAGAGAACAAAATCTCATCAGAGAAACCTCAAAGGCAATACACCACAGCTAAAAGTAGGGTATTACCTCACATTGAGTGTCTGAACTAGGATAAATTGTTTTGTGTTACTTTGCAGTCCATCAAGTTTAGGTCTCACGAGTAGCCCCATATTATTATTGCCGATACAAAACATCAACAAAGGGCGGCGGCATGCCGAGGACGACAGTCCCCCGGGATGGTGCTCATTGACGGCGGCAGCACCTAGAGGCGATGACACCGGGGTGGCGCAACGGCGTCAGCTCGTCGGACGTCTGCGATAAGATGGCGATGCCGAGTGGGAAAGACGCCGGGGAGGGAGGGGATGAAGACGACGACGGATGGCAGAAGGGAAGGAGGACAATGGCACCGGCGGCTCACCAATGTCGACGATGCACATGGAGGGCGGCGATGCCGGTCGACAGCGATGGCTGGACGAGCAAGCAACGGTGGCGCGATTGGAACTGAGTGATGGCAACGGCGCTTGGGCGGCTAGGGCATAGGGACGCGGGGAGGGCAGCCGTGGTGGCTATTTATAGAGGGAGGAAGGAGTTAGGGCACGCGACTATTGGGCGGTGGCGCGGCGCGATTTCTGTGGCGGCGATTGAGCGAAGGCGGCACGGTACGGCTCCGAGCAGGCTGGCCAGGCAGCGGCAGCGCGAGGGCCGAGGCGGCGCGACCAGCTGGGCTGGTGGCAGGCCAGGCCGAGGCAGAGGAGAGAGGGCCGAGAGGAGGAGGCGCGGAGGGCTCTACCTTGGGGCAGCTGAGGGTGAGAGAGAGAGGAAGGAAGAAGAAGGAGGAAGAAGGGTAAAAAGGGAAGGAGGAAAAAGAAAAGAAGGAAAGAGAGAAAAGGGAAAAACAAAATAGGGAAAATGGGAAAAAGGCAAAGCAGAGAGTTTCTGGAAAATTCTAAATTTGCAAATTTAGAATTTTGGGATATTTATGGGATCAGAGGAATATTTTAGAGTATCAGAATATGGGGGATATTCGGAATATTGGAATATTTCCAATATTTGGATATTGTTTTTGGGATTCGAAGACTCGGAAATATTTTATGACATCTAGAATTTTGAAAGTAGAGGATACTTTACGGCGATCGAGAAATTGGAATATTCGAGGAATATTTAAATATCCAAAATATATGTATATTTTGGGGATTCAGAAAACGGAAAATATTTTGTGGAGTTTGGAATATCAGGAATTTTAGAGAAATTCATAATATCGTAAATAGTCTTCGATTTGGAAATTGGGGGATATTTCCTAAGGACTGGAGAGTTGAAATATTCCAAATATTATAAATATTGATGGGAATATTTTATGGAGACTGAGATGGTGCAGATTTGGGAATGTCCGGGGTTTGGATTTATCTCAAAATGGATACGTTGGATACCAAGAATCTTGGATCGGAAGCTCGGATCAAAATTGAATAAATCCGAGAACCCCAAATTTAGGATTTCGGGGAGACTTTAGGGTTTCGGGAAACGAAACCAAACCCTAGAAGAAGAAAGGAACCGGAGTTCGCGGTGAACGGAGAGGCATCAAGGGACAGAAGCAGGGACGACTCGAACAAGGGAAGAGAAAAGGATTTTATTTTCTATATATTTAATTACTGAGATGATCTTTATTTCATTAAAATTAATTCTAGAGCTCTGAAAAATCCGAGAAAATTTCAAAGGGTTCATTAAATCATGGGGAGTTTACCGGAATCAAAAACCACCATGAAGAAGGTAAATTTATTACTATAAGTACTTAAATGCTTAAAATATTCTGACAAAACGCCAAGGAATATAAAAGCATCCAAGCATTAATTAAAATTTCAACTTGGGATTTTTAATATTGGAAATTTTCATAATTTTATTCAAACACTTTAACAAACAACTTTTCTAATGTTTTCTTGTGTTTCCATTTACCCACGATAATTTTTAATTAGGCCGATTTTCAAGATATGACAACTATCAAGATTGCTATCTTGCTCATGTTACGCTTATAAAATAAAGTATGATCAGCATTACTCTGTTTATAGCCCATCTTTAGAATTGCTTGCCGAAAACAATCAAAGCAAGCACGTGGTGATTGTTTGAGCCCATATAAAGACCGGTGCAAGCGCAAGATTTTACCTTTTGTTTGCATAGTACCAAAGCCAGGTGGGATATGCATGTATACCTCTTCATGGAGATCGCCGTGAAGAAATGCATTCTTTACATCTAACTGAAACAAACCCCATCCAAGATTTGCTGCACATGATATCAATGTTCTTATCGAGTTCATTTTTGCCACAGGTGCAAAAGTTTCATCGTAGTCCACTCCATATGTTTGAGTGTATCCTTTAGCCACTAAGCGGGCCTTGTATCGTTCCACTTTGTCGTTAGGATTTTGCTTAATAGTATACACCCACTTACAACCTACAGGCTCTTTACCATGTGGTAGCTTTACAAGCTCCCAAGTGTTATTTTTCTCTAAATCTTTCATCTCCTCAATCATTGCTGCCTTCCACTTAACATCTCCCATTGCCTCCCTCCAGTCTTTGGGTATATATACAGAATCAAGAGAAGCGATAAAAGTTTTAAATGAAGAACTACAGTTATTGTAGGAGACAAATTTAGCCATGTCATGTTTGTATCCAACACAATCCTTAAGACGTGCTGGTAAAACTAAAGATCAGGTAGGTTTTCGTAGGGCTATAGGAAGATCATGAACAGGAGGGGAGTTATGACTAATAGCAGAGGGTTCAATACCTTGCTCAAATGTGTCTCGAGTCACTGAATTAGGGACCGGTGACCTAGGATCTAGAGATGCCAATGTGATGGGTTGCACCACTTGTTGAGTAGTTGATGAATCATGTGCCTCGTGAATATTGGAATTGCTCATGCCCTCACAAATAATTGGATCCCCCTCCCCCTCTTTATGTTGCTCAGGTTGAGGTTGTACATCAATAACAGGAACTAAAACAGAGCCAACAGGAATGTCTCTCCTGTCATCACTCTCCACCTCTCTACCAATCCTAGGGGTCGGAATCGTAGAGGAAGAAGGATATAATGGCTCATTTTCACGAAAAGTAACATCCATGCTTACAAAGAAACGTCGCTCAGATGGACACCAACAACGGTAACCCTTTTGAGTAGGGGAATAACCAACAAAAACACAACGAATAGCTTGAGGATTAAGTTTTCCTACTGAACTTCTATGGTCATGAACAAAACAGACACATCCAAATACTTTAGGTGGCACAATAAAAGAATTCAAACCACTTAAACATTCAATTGGAGTTTTATAATTCAAAACACAAGAAGGTATATAGTTTACCAAATAATCCATTGTTTTAATTGCCTCACCCCAAAGAAACTTGGGCACATTCATTGTAAACATAAGAGAACGAGCAACCTCTAACAAATGTCTATTTTTCCGTTCGGCAACCCCATTTTGGGCAGTGTTGTTCACACAAGTAGTTTGGTGTATAATACCATGTGAGGATAGGAAGTAGTCAAAATCCGTATTAACATACTTTGTCCCGTTGTCTGAATGGGAAATTTTCACCTTTGCATTATATTGATTACAAACTAAGGCATAGAAATTTTTGAATGCAGATAAAACATCAGATTTGTGCTTGGGCAAATAAAGCCAAGTACAATGACTGAAACCATCAATAAAGGTCACAAACCATCAATCTCCCAAAATAGAGGTAACAACAGAAGGGCCCCAAACATCTGAATGAACAACCTCAAAGGGAGTTTGACTCCTTTCACTGCTACTAGGATAAGTAACCCTTGTATGCTTAGCTAACTCACATGCATCACATACAAGCTTATCCCTGCAGCAGGAAGCAAAAAAAGACGGAAGTAAACGAGCTAGAACATGAAAAGACAGATGACCAAGCCTACGATGTAGTAGTAACAACTCATCTGTGGATGCGGAACGGGCAGCAAAAGCAAGCAGAGCAGTAGTATTGTCAAGGTAGTACAAGCCATCACGCTCGATCCTAGTCCCAAGTACCCTCCCTGTCTTCAGTGCCTGAAACACACAAAAGCTAGGTTCAAACCAAGCTCTACAGTTAGGAGATTTGGTGATTGAACTAATAGATAGTAGGTTCACAGGAAAATTTGGAACATATAAGACTGATGTCAAAGGTAAGAAAGGTGTACAACTAATAGTCCCACTTCCCATTATAGGGACGGGGGATCCATCAGCTATACGAACCCTATCTTTTTCTAAACGTGGGACATAAGAAGAAAATTCTTTAGGGGAACTTGTCATATGGTTGGTAGCTCTGGAATCAATTATCCATGTATTAGATGCCAAATTTGAAGTTTGTGACTGATTCACACCTCGAGAAGCATGGAAACTAAAGGTTGAGGCAGAATGACCATCTGAGGAAGAAGCAATGAGTTTGGACTTAAACTTTTCGAGAGCTTGTGCTGCTACCACTGGCAATTCAGCTGTAGATGAAGTGAGATGTACTCGATCTTGCTTAATCCCTCGGGCATCACCAATGTTGTGCTTTGCATGCTGTCGTTGCTGCCAACCAGGTGGGTATCCAACCAATTCAAAGCAATACTTCTTGACATGCCCAGATTTCTTGCAATGGTCACATATTAGTTTGGTCTTTCTCCTATACTCAAACTTAGTAGCATTTGCTTGATCATCCTTGGGAATTACATGACATTTAGGAGGAGCTTGTGAAGACAAAGCAGCACAAGCATCAATATTTTCCTTTGAGCTCACCTCTTGATTAGATAACTAAGTCTCCTCCTCATGAATGTTAGAGATTGCCTCTTCAAGAGATGGCCAATTTTTAGCGGAGTATATCATTTTTGTTCTAAAATCAAACTCAGCATTAAGCCCTTCTAAAAAGGTATGCACAAGAATTGGTTGGAACCATTCCCGAAGTAGAGCCCCACCTTTTGGATCATCATACTTGAACGGGTAAAAAAACTCAAGGTCTCTGTATAACCTTTTCAGTTCACCAGCATACTCGGTTACCGATCTTTGACCTTGCCTAAGATGTCTCATCTCATTAAGTATCCTTGTTACTTGCATCTTGTTTGTCTTCCTAGAGAACTGCTTGCTGATATCACTCCACACCTCAGCAGCAGTTTGCAAACTTTCCACCTGCTCACGAACAGATGGTTCCATGGACCCCAATAACCACACCATGACTCTTTGTTGATTTTGCTCCCATTGTTCTAATTCAGATTTATCATTTGGTTTTGCGGCCTTTTCATCTAGGAAACTCTTGAGACCATGTGACCCCCAAAATCAAATTAACATGGCGAGACCAACTAAAATAGTTTCCCGGTCCAGAAAATTTAACAGGATTAGGATCTAAAGTGATAGGCCCTTTAGTTTTCTGTTGTGACTGCTCAATAATCTGAGTAAATAAAACATTCATTCTTTCACATAGCTTGCTAATATCGGACTCCCCTGTTGTGGTAGGCTCACCCATTTCTTAATAACCGTAGCAGATTGGAACCCAATCAAAACACAAACTTCAGTACAAAGTTATCAAGGTTGGAAGCTTGTACTAGGTCACACAAGCTGCTGCAGGTCTCAACAGCGCACACACACGGCAAATAAAACAGCAGCCACACCACCAGAACAGCAACAAAGAAATACAAGTACAAGAGCAAAATCACAAGGCAAAGCTTGGATGGATTTTGTTGGGAAAAACAAATCCTTCTCTTATAGATAGCAGGCAACAGACCAAACCAACTAATCACTAGACGCAGCTTAGATGAACCAGCTCTCTTCAGAAGTGCTGCAGGACCACGATTTACCGCTCAAGATTCAATCAGCCACCACAGATGAACTCATGTTGCTAGGGATTGCAAGAAAATCGAGCAAGATCGTCCCGCTCTGATACCATGTCGTAAGTTTTGGAGGATTTGGACATGAGAGGTTAGCGATTGGAGAGGATTAGAGAGTAGACACATAACTCAACAATTGAAGCTTGCCTTGCTAACATCCCATTCTGTGCCCAATTTTGTTGTCAACATTTTTTCAGCCACTGTTGAGTTTTTTTTTTTTTGTTTATGGGTATGCCAAGGTATCTGATATGTAATTCACCTATGTTACAAAGTAAAAAATTGACTTTATTTATTTTGCCTGTTTTTGGCATTACCAATGCAAGACACCTCACTCTTGTTGAAATTACTAATAATTGTGTTATAGATGAAATTTTGTCCAAAGGAGAGGTGCGTCACTAAAAATGTAAATGAACAAAAATAATAGTGACAGCAAATGAAAGATACCCAAAAAAAAATGGCTGAGATGTTGAACTGAATCATCATCTATGCAATCTTCACACTCTTGCAAAGCAAACGAAACCCCCGCGCCAATCGCCGCATTTTGTTGGAGGCGGCTCGGGCGCATACCATCCGCGCGCCAGACTGCCGTTCGCGCGCTTTCCTGCAATTTCTGTTACACGGGATTGGATTTCTTCACCCGTTTTTCCCCCGAATCCCGAGCTTCTTCTGTTCAGCGCTGCAGATAAATAAAATTCGAGTTAATCTCCATCTCCCTGCGATTTTCTTGTATCAAACTCTTCAACCCACCGCACTTTGGCAACTTGTTCCATGGCAATGGCTTCTTGGAGGTTGGTGGTGGTTAGCTAACAAGCGGCATCTTCCCGTCCATTCCTTGTGTCAGTGTGTGTTTCGGGTGATGGTGGCGGCGGCGGAGGCGGCGGGGGGAGGGGGAGCGAGGAGGCGGCGGTACTGGCGGTGGAGCAAGGCGGACTTCTTCCCGGAGCCGTCGTTCGCGAGCTGGCGGTCCTACGGCGGCGCGCTCGCGGCAACCGTGCCGCGGCTGGTTGACCGCGTGGGGAGCCGGTCGTCGGAGGCGGTGGAGGCCGGCACGCTGCTCGCCGAGAGCGAGAACCCGCTGCAGCGGTGCCTGTCCTGGGTTGACCTCGCCTTTCTTGGGTTCGGCTCCGTCGTCGGCTCCGGGGTGTTCGTGCTCACCGGGCAGGAGGCGCGCTTCGACGCCGGCCCGGCGATCCCGCTCGCGTACGCCGCGGCGGGGTTCTCCGCGCTACTGTCGTCGTTCTGCTACGCCGAGCTCGCGGCGGAGATCCCCTCGGCGGGGGGCTCGTTCTCGTACCTCCGCGTCGAGCTCGGCGACATCGCGGCGTTCCTCGCCGCCGGGAACATACTGCTCGAGGCCGTCCTCGGGGCGGCCGGGCTCGGAAGGTCGTGGACGTCGTACCTCGCCGCGCTCTTGGGACGTGACACTGACGCGCTCCGCATCCACGTGCCGGCGCTCGCCGAAGGGTTCAATCTGCTCGACCCCATCGCCGTCGTCGTGTTAATCAGCATCTCCGCGGTGGCCATTTCGGGCGCGCGCCACACGTCAACGCTCAACTGGCTGGCGTCGGTGGTCGGCATCGCCATCATCGCCTTCGTGCTGGCCGCGGGGTTCTCCCACTTCGACGCCGTCAACCTCGCGCCGTCCTTCTTCCCTTTCGGCGCCGCGGGGGTGTTCCGCGCGGCGGGCGTGGTGTACTGGTCGTACACCGGCTTCGACATGGTGGCCACCATGGCGGAGGAGACCAAGAACCCCGGGCGCGACGTGCCTCTCGGCCTCATCTCGTCCATGTTGGCCATCACCGCCGTGTACTGCCTCATGTCGCTGGCGCTGGTCGGGATGCAGCGGTACAGCGAGATCGACGCCAACGCCGCCTACTCGGTGGCGTTCGCCGCCGCCGGGATGAAGTGGGCGCGCTACGTGGTTGCGCTCGGCGCGCTCAAGGGGATGACGAGCGGGCTCCTCGTCGGCGCGCTCGGCCAGGCGCGGTACACGACGCAGATCGCGCGCACGCACATGATCCCACCATACTTCGCGCTCGTCCACCCGAGGACCGGGACGCCCATCTACGCCACCATCGCCGTCACGCTCGGCGCCACCTGCGTCGCGCTCTTCTCCAGCCTCGACGTGCTCGCCTCCGTCTCCTCCATCAGCACGCTCTTCATCTTCGCGCTCGTCGCCGTGGCCCTCCTCGTCCGCCGCTACTACGTCGCCGGGATGACGACGGCGGCTCAGCTGCGCACCTTCCTCGCCTTCCTCGCGCTCGTCGTGCTCTCCTCCGTCGGCCTCTCTGTCTACTACAACTCCCGGTACGCGCGTCGGTGGCCGGGGTACGCGGCGTTTGGCGCCGGGTGGGCGGCCGGAGCGGCGGGGCTGGCGGTGTGCGCGAAGAAGCAGCGCGTGCCCAAGGTGTACGGCGCGCCGCTCGTGCCGTGGCTGCCGGCCATGTCCGTCGCCACCAACCTCTTCCTCATGGGCTCTCTCGGCAGCGCGGCCTACATGCGCTTCGGCATCTGCACGGCGGCCATGCTCGTCTACTACGTGCTCTTCGGCGTGCACGCCACCTACGACGTCGCGCACTCCGAGGACGCCACCGCCGACAACCTCGAGCACGGCAAGATCGCGGCCGCGGCCGCGGCGCCGGCCTGACACGAGGTGAACGTGTTGCTTCTTGATGGTTTAGCTCTATTAATTTTAAGGGTCTCATTAGTTATTAATTGCATTATTTCTGTCTGTCTGAATTATTAGGGTATATTTCACATTTACTTTGGGCAGTTCCGGCTAGAATGAAATGTTCTATATAAATTGCTGTAAAATTTATACTGAATTCTGCCTTAAAATGGTCCAAAAGGTTGGTTATTATAATGGTGGATTTAGTTACGTGTAATTCTAGTTGTTTTATATTTTAGCTGCTTGTAATTCTGGTCGTTTTATTTTTTAGCTGCCACTCTCTGAGCTGTGTTTTCACCTGATACGCATTTGTGAAAGATCATAAAGTTAGTCACAGGTGGATGTCATCATCGTAAGCTCAAGCACAAAGTTGGAAGATCTTTTCATAAAGGAGTACAGTTACAATATATAGCAGTAGCACGCAGCAAGTACAGATTAGCATAACGAGAAGACAATAATAATATAATGGCACACGTACTGACACACATTTCATCACGAAATTAATCTCTTATTCCATCTCATGTTCAAAACGCAGTCCAAGCACACGGGGCAAGTCAATCATCCGAACAGGCATAAGAAATCCGACCTGTTTGTTCTCTTCACTCAATCCTGCCGACAAAAAATGAAAGCAAAGAAAACAAGTTAGCCCTTGTGAGATATTTCGCCGCCTTGCAATGCACCTCTATAAAACCTATTTTATTTGTGAACATGTTCCTTGTTTGATTAATTTATTCAATTTTTTGAAAAAATCTTCAAATATCACCCTGAGTTTAAGATTTTCCATATAAGATGATTTCGTGAAAATTACCCTTAGTAATTTATCTTGGTTTGATATCCCCCATTGCTGCTACTCGCGTGTTCTTATAGCTCCTTTTCGCATGTGCTATATGAGCTGGTGCATCACTTAGTCGATGTGGTATCAAAACCTACTACATCAACTGAGTTTGGTCTAGTGGGAGCTCAAAACATAGGTAAGTCACGATCGTCCCGTTGCGCATGTAGCCCCAAACCTATTTTCTTCCTCAGCGACGTAGTGTGGCACCGAGCTCATCTTTTTTATCTTTTATCTGTCGAAAACTTATGACCATCTTCGTCCAACAGTGTGCTAGGAACCACGAGCGAGGATGTCACGGTCGTGTCATTTGGCCTGGCTGACGTGAACGGCGACCCTGGCTCATCTCGGTCTATTGGAGCGAGGATGCCTGGGTCGTGTCATTTGGCCTGGCTGACATGAACAACGACCCTGGTTCATCTCGGTCTATTGGCGTGGCCGACATAAACGGTGATCTCTCAGTTTATCGGTATTCCTAGTAGCGCGTGTGAGGGTCTGTGGCCTCAAGAACGTGCGATCGAGTAGCGGCAATATGGAAAAATATCAAACCAAGATAAATTAGTAGGAAAAATTTATAATAAATTATTTTATAGGAAGAATCTCAAACTCAGAGTGATATTTGGAATAGGGTTTTGCAATTTTTCCTAATTTCTCGGAGGCAATTGCACTCTATGAGCCTATGAGAAAAGTGAGTCCACTAGCAGTAGATGAATTATTTGGCTGCATGACTGTGTCCTCGTGCAAATAAATAGGTCTAGTTGAGTCAAAAAAAAATAGGTCTATATGGCCTTCCAAATGTGGTCAAGTTCTATATATTACTGAATATCAATGTAATCTTCAATGTAAATATTTGATTATTATTGGTTTAATATAATATCCTATTCATTAGCAGAGAAAGTATAAGCAAAAAAACAAGTGACGGAAGCAACAAGAAATAATTTTAGGGTCAGCCTTTTATACTTAGTGGACTAAAAAGTAATTGAAAGCGATGAAATAATTTCTAAATTAACCTAAAATTAAGTTCTAGAGTTTAAAATTGGTTGTTGAGCCGCAGCACAAACAAGGAGGTTCGTGTACTGGCACTGACATGTAATTTTGTCATTAACATGTGGGCCTAACGAAACCCAGATCCACATGTTAACCACATAAGTCACCGTGATTTTGAAGTCAAAAGAACTTGAATCCTTAATTTGTTGCATACATGGCGTCTGGAGACTGACAGGCTTGTTTGTGCCATTTACGCATGTATATGCCTACTTACTGGGAGCAGTCGACGTCTGTAGAGAAGGTGTACGGCAGGGAGAGGCCGCAGTCTGCCGGCAAGTCCCTCGCCGGGGCGGCCTCGACGCCGCTGAACTGGCCGGAGACCGACTTGAGGCACTCGCACGCCGCCTGCCGGTCCTCCGTGGTGGCCGCGGCGGCGACCAGGCTGGACAGGCCGTCGCAGCAGTCGCCGGAGGGGTGGTCCTCGTCGCCCTGCAGGAACCCCAGGCACGGCGACACGTCGGAGATCACGTCGGAGCACGAGAGCGAGACGTCGTCAGCCTCGAGCTGCCTGAGCGAGAGCAGCAGCGCGAAGAGGACGACGACGGCGAGGCAGCTCGCGTTCTTGCCCATGGTTGGTTTTGTGTGTCGAGTGTCGAGTGACAGAGCTACTGATTAATTGGCTGCTCCTCTGCTTAATCACTGTGTTAATCGATGCTAGTGTTGTACTGAACTAATGATCTGTACAGGTTATTTATAGGTAGAGAAGAGGTGAAAGTTCAGGGTTTGTGTTTAGTGATTATATGAGAGTATTTGATCATCATTGTCTTAGTTATCTTCCATTAAAAATAACAGCTTTTCGATCTAGGTTAGATTGTCACACATGTCAGAAGTTCCAGAAAAGATAGTATGATTGGTACAGTAGGTAAGATAATTAAGCTGACACATCAAGTTCTGAAGATACATACAACTACAAGGAGCTAGATTTGAGATATATAGTCACAAGTTCTCCATTCTAGATCATAAATCAACAGAGATTTTCCAGCCAGAAAGCCAAGAAAATTGTCGGTCGAACTTTCCAGCTAGTATAATGTATTGAGAAATTCTGGCCATGATTTTGCGTTTCACACGTTTCCATATCTACTTCAACAACCTGACGATAATGTACAAAACGCTTGGAAACTATAGTACTGACGAAAATTTTGGAATCTACTCTGACGAGTGACGATAATGTATTTAAACAACCTATCGAAAATTGTACACAGTACTGACGATACTGTACAAGACGCTTGCAAGATATAAATTTCAGATAATTTATTACAAATTAGTTTGGTTTGGATATGAATTGACCGGGTCAGCTGTCACAAATGAGTTGATCAGGGACTGACCATGGTGAACTGAAGACCATCCACAACTACTCTCCCTCGTTCTCGTTCTCAAATTATATTTATTTCTAGTATTAAAATTTTATCCCAAAATATACCTATTTTACACCTATTTTATTATCTCAACTAATAACACCATCTCTTATTTAGTTTCTCCATCTACTTTTCTATCTCAACCATTCACAGTCATTTCTCGTTTAATTTCATTTCTTTCCTTAATCTATATGAAAAACTACATAAGTGCTTATATTTTGGGACAGAGAGAATAGTAAAATAATATTTTCCCAAAGGAAAGAAAAAAACCATAATATTTTCTCAATTCTGATAATACCATCCATGTTTGTTTTAGCTTGTGGTGGCAATGTGCAAGTTCAATTGTACTGAGTGAAGGTTTAATTACAATTAATTCATAAAGTATATATTGCAATATGATATTGCTACCTGCCATATTGAGTAAATTTGGGCCGATTCATAATGCCCAACACACCTCCCAAAGTCACGAAAACATGACACTCCCACGGCTCCTTTAGAACAAGGGAATTTTGTAGGATTTTCAAAGGATTCAAAATTCATAGGAACTTTTCCTACACCAGCAGAATGCCTGCACATTGTTACGGAACTAAAAATTATTCACATTATATGTAGTACAAGAAAAAATATATCATAACGTACAGATCATATGTGAACCATTTGGCCCCACGCTCTCTCTCCTTGTGGATGGATGAGATCTCCAGTACGGTATTTGAGAACATAGGGGTCGTTTGGTAGCAAGGTATTTGTCAAGCTGTAAAAGAGGAGCGAGAGACAAGAGTTTTATATGGTTTAGACCTCCAATGTGGATAATGATCATACGCATGTTTATATGTATTGGCGCTCGATGTATCACACTGAGTACAAAGGCGAAAGCAAGCTATATAATCTAGCCTACCAACTAATCTCGGCGGAACAATATAGTCGGCGACTAGCAAAGAGCTTCTCCGTAGCATAGACTTGGTATGTCTGGATATGTAGGCTTGTAATTCGATGCCCTCCCCTCCTAAGAGACCTTGTATATATACCAGAAGATGGCCCCTTCTCCAAGTAGAACTCGGGGATCCTAGATATAATACGGGCAGGCAAGTACTTGTCGTTCCCAGATTGGACTACGATATCTTTTCATATCTAAAGTACGTTTTCTTCACTGACTGTGACTTTATTTATTTTTTGGTATCACCTTTCATATCGCATTAGCTATACGGTATTTCTAGTAATGTATATCCACGTATATGAGGTATGCCATATCCACTAGATTGATACTCCGAAGTTGGTGGCCAGGTTGTCGCATATTCACCTCACACCGCCACCAGTTCCTTCTTTTAAACGAACATAGATAAGGCCTGTTTGGTTGTGCTTGCTGCTGCAATCGCTGCTGATCGGGACGAAGGTCCTTTGGTTTGTAGGATTAGACTAGCAAATTTTATTTGAAATAATTCCTTTCCTCCACTTTTTGGAGGATTTCAAACATGAGCTCAAACCTCATGTGTGTGATCTCCTCAAAGAAGTCCAAGGATCTTTCTCTCTTCATATATCCTCTCAACTTTATTCTAATAATATTTTTCCTTTAAAATTCCTATAAGTTTCCTATAGATTATCTAAACAACATATTGTCGATGTTTTGTATCAGCAATATTGAATATAGGGTTACTCATCGGATCTAAACTCGATGGACTCGAAAGGACATAAGAATTTATCCTGGTTTAGGCCCTCAATGTGAAGTAATACCCTACTTCCGGATGTTTGTGTATTGCTTTCGCGATTCTCTACTGAGATTGTGATATGCTCCAGGGGGCTCCCTACCCCTCCTTATATACTGGAGGGATGAGGATTACAGGGAAGGAAACCCAGTCGGATACAACCAAGGGTATTCCTTATCAACACATAGAGAGTCCAACTAGGACTATATTCATTTCCTTGTATGCAAGGTTACATGAAGTCGAGTCCTACTCTATCTTCAATTGTAGGGGCTGGGCTACCCTCTATCCGAGTAGCCATTATTACCTTCCTTGAGGTACCCGGCGCCCATGGCCTCTACAGTAGCCCCTGAGACCTTCATAGTTGAGTCACAGCTGATGTTAAGTGCTCATCTCCATGGTGAAGAGATTTTCCAAGTCCTGTTTCATGTCAGCTAGCAACGAGGCTATGAAGGGTTTCATGGAAATAAATGAATAGTGTGTGCCGAACAGGCACACCTATTAGGTGTAGCCTCTGACTTTATGCTTAATTGTTAAACAATTAAACAAAAAGTCAAAGATCTTTAATCTCTAAGTCTTTCCCGAGCGATATATCTCCCAGAAATTGGACTCTTCAGTCAATCATCGACCGGAATTTTGCTCATGGCAATTTGGCTAAGCATGTAAGCCTTTTATCACTATGCACTCAAGCCCAATATGTGATGAGTTGTACTTGAGAGTTACCTGCATCTCTAATTTTAATGGAGACCAGCCATTGATCCTTCTAAGAATATATTCTCAATACCTTAAAATAATCAAGATACCCGAATGTAATACACTCGGCAATCAACTTAGCATGAAGTGTATATGATTATTTAATCGGTTATTGTAAAATAGCACATGTATCACGATTTTAACGCGACCAGCAAGCGACTCAATAGGGCATGCTATTTAAGAACTCATATCTTTGACCTAGTACCGAATAGGCCGGTCCAAACCGACCTACCCAGAGCAGCCCTATAAAATTCAGAGATTTTGATCATTGCTCAACCCGCCCATTGCTCAGGAAGTGAGCTGTGACGCCTCCCCGACTAGGTGGAAGGCCACCATGTGCATACGGCACCCGATCCCAGGATCAGTAGTCGGGTACGCACAACAATGATACAACTCAGAGTTACAATAAATACATAACAGAGTACACATATAAATACAAGGAGATCCATCTAGGACAAACCCGGGATGGGCAAGATAATCAACAGGTAAACTAGCGGAAACAGCAAAAACAGGGCGGAAGCTGGACAAAAACTACTCCACAGGCTCGGTTGGGAACTAGACTTAAAACCTTCAGAAGTCTTCGTAGTCGGCCTGGTCTTGGAGGAACTCGGCAGTAGTCGGATCTTCGTCTTCTTCTCCAAAACCTACTATACATATATGAACAAGGTGAGTACTTTCGTACTCGGCAAGCCGGGAAAAGGTGCCATGTCGGCCAGATAGAAAGGCTAAGGATTTTATTTGCGAAAAACTGCCTTTAGAAACTCTTTTCTTTGCAAACACTAGTGAACTCAACTTTTAATTGTCGGAAAGAGGCTCACGCCTTGATCCATTCCGCAAGTTGCTTTTCAACAACTCGCCACTTAATGAATCAAGCATTTGCGTATATGTTCGTATCATCTTTTACTTTGCATTTTTTGGTCTTGTATCTCCCGAGTAGCTACAACCACTCGTTGACCCTGAGACTCGGCTACAACCTAATCTCAGCTGTGGCACTTAATGCCCGCTACACTGGCTACAACCAGCTAGCTCATCCGCCGCCCTGGCTACAACCCGGGGGTGCAGCTCGCTATCTTGCTTCCTTGGCTACAACCCGGGAGCTCAAGCTTGCTCATCTGGCTTCCCTGGCTACAACCCGGGAGCACAAACTTGATCAACCTGCTGCCCTGGCTACAACCCAGGAGCTTGATCAATCCATCTTCTGGCTACAACCCGAAGACAACTGCACAACTGCCGCCCTGGCTACAACCCGGGGGCTTAAGTTTGCTGCCCTGGCTACAACCCGGGAGCATGATCTTCATCCTGTTTACTTTTCACACACTTGATTATGGTGCTTAACACCCCAGATCACACAGACCCATTTCTGGCCACACAGGCCTTCCGTTTGCTTACTCGGCAAACTCTGGTCACGGTTCCCTTTCCATCAACCATTTTCACAAACCACGGGCAAACAAATCTACGCTATGGGAATCACCTTACATCGCCCTTAACCGTGGGCACGGCTGTTCGAACAGTTCTGCTAATCTCTGCAGAGGGTGTGCGCTTTACCCATCCGACACGAAAATTACACCGAGTACTGGCCTGTACCCAGAAATTCGTGACAAGGCCATTTCCAAAGCTAGTCTAGGGTTATCCAATGCCAGCCGAAAGATCCACACAGGATTCAGTGATCGGCACTGAACTTCCCTAAACCTACTATTTACTCGGCCAGGGGCATCCCATAATACCCGTATGGTCGCACTGTAAGATGCTCGGATGGAATCCCCAAAGGAAACGGTCCTTATCGGTAATACATAGCCATGCCACACAGGCGCTGTCTCTGTACACCAAGATTTTCACAAGCTGTCTTTATTTCACAAAACGCGCCGATACACAAGGTATCGGGTTTTCCAATCAGTTTAGAAAAATCCAATGTTTTTCCCAAACGACAAACAACGTTGCGGAGCTAAGCCATTCTACTCGGCATCGTATCCTCAGATAGGATGCTAGCGTGCCATTTGTGGGGCTCTCAAAGGAGAAATATATCAACATCCTACCAAATATGTGCGGCTACTGGGTAGGTCCATCGGTTTCGCTTGTAAACCGAGGCCAACAGCTTAAGAAGGTGTAAGCTAAGCATGAATATATTTTCCAAACAACATAGTTTTGCATATATGGGAAACAATATGATCAAAGAGGCTTGTCTTGTTCCAGGGAGGGGTCTTCCTCGGCGAAGGCGGCTTCTGGATCGTCCACCGGTTCAGGCTCTGAACAAGCAGAAAAAGAAACACTGATAAGCAGGAGGGTTAAAACACCAAGAAAGGATCAAGAAGTAGTCGGCTGCAGAAAAGGTGGCAGTCGGCTGAACCAGGCGACAGAGCTCCAAGGCTTGAGAGGATGAAAACTTAGCAGAGCTGGAGCTGGCTGGATTGCAAAACAAAGGAAGAAGGAGCATGGATGGATCAATATATAGCCAGCGTGCAAGGGTGAGGCACGGTGAAGCTGGGCAACGGGTAGGGAGAAAAAGTCAAGGTGAACTGACAAATGATTTGATGTTCACGCAGGGCTTGACTTGGGAGTCTGGCGTGGTCAGGGAGTTGGTGAGCACTGTAGCGGTGATGAGACATTAAGGTCAAGGCTAGGACAGGTTGGAGAAATCTCACTGACAGGGCTTCAGACTGACCACTGGTCCTAGCGATGCAGCAGGTTATTGTTCATCGGTCCAAGCGGTGCTGCGGGCAGGTGAAGACTGATTCTTCTCTACTTCGGTAGTCGGCGTCCAACGGGCGGGTGCAACTCGGGGGACAAGGAAACAACAGGTCTCAACAATGTAGTCGGCCACTTCACAGTGCTTACTCGGCAGCAAGGAGGTCCGAGTAAAACAAAGGAAAGAGCAGGATACAAGGACTGAGTAGCAATCTACTCGGCTCAAGGGAGAAGGTAGTCGGCTGGCCGGGGAGAGGGAAAACGGAGGCACAGCTGACAGGATAGGAAGGGAGCTCGGGAAAACGAAAACTAGCTGGAAGGGAAAAACGGGTCGTTACAAACCTCCCCCACTTAACAGAATCTCGTCCCGAGATTCAGCAAGGTTATCGGCAAACAAACCGATGAAACAGATGAAGGAGCAACAAGATCAGCAAGATGGATTCAAGCAGCAGAACAAGGAACACACTCGAGAACCCAGCCACAATGAAAAGACGACAGATAGGGCACTGGAACCTAAGGGCTTGCCCAGGAGCCAAAGGTAGGGAGATAGCCAAGAGTTTAGAAACATTTCCAAAATCTACAAAGCAGAGAAAGATACTCAGACAAGTCCTAGAATTTTGCAAATAGTATAGTTTTCAAAATAAGATCCTCAAGGACATCTGCACGCGTGGGGTTTCATTCCTAGGGCCAATCTTTGCTCTGATACCATTTCTGTGACGCCTCCTCGACTAGGTGGAAGGCCACCATGTGCATACGGCACCCGATCCCAGGATCAGTAGTCGGGTACGCACAACAATGATACAACTCAGAGTTACAATAAATACATAACAGAGTACACATATAAATACAAGGAGATCCATCCAGGACAAACCCGGGATGGGCAAGATAATCAACAGGTAAACTAGCGGAAACAGCAAAAACAGGGCGGAAGCTGGACAAAAACTACTCCACAGGCTCGGTTGGGAACTAGGCTTGAAACCTTCAGAAGTCTTCGTAGTCGGCCTGGTCTTGGAGGAACTCGGCAGTAGTCGGATCTTCGTCTTCTTCTCCAAAACCTACTATACATATATGAACAAGGTGAGTACTTTCGTACTCAGCAAGCCGGAAAAAGGTGCCATGTCGGCCAGATAGAAAGGCTAAGGGTTTTATTTGCGAAAAACTGCCTTTAGAAACTCTTTTCTTTGCAAACACTAGTGAACTCAACTTTTAGTTGTCGGAAAGAGGCTCACGCCTTGATCCATTCCGCAAGTTGCTTTTCAACAACTCGCCACTTAATGAATCAAGCATTTGCGTATATGTTCGTATCATCTTTTACTTTGCATTTTTTGGTCCTGTATCTCCCGAGTAGCTACAACCACTCGTTGACCCTGAGACTCGGCTACAACCTAATCTCAGCTGTGGCACTTAATGCCCGCTACACTAGCTACAACCAGCTAGCTCATCCGCCCCCCTGGCTACAACCCGGGGGCGCAGCTCGCTATCTTGCTTCCCTGGCTACAACCCGGGAGCTCAAGCTTGCTCATCTGGCTTCCCTGGCTACAACCCAGGAGCACAAACTTGATCAACC
This sequence comes from Oryza meyeriana var. granulata, assembly GCA_003991445.1. Taxonomy (NCBI): domain Eukaryota; kingdom Viridiplantae; phylum Streptophyta; class Magnoliopsida; order Poales; family Poaceae; genus Oryza; species Oryza meyeriana. Next base: position 447,968 of record RYFJ01000112.1, on the reverse strand, counting down.
TGCTGCCCTGGCTACAACCCGGGAGCTTGATCAATCCGTCTTCTGGCTACAACCCGAAGACAACTGCACAACTGCCGCCCTGGCTACAACCCGGGGGCTTAAGTTTGCTGCCCTGGCTACAACCCGGGAGCATGATCTTCATCCTGTTTACTTTTCACACAATTGATTATGGTGCTTAACACCCCGGATCACACAGACCCGTTTCTGGCCACACAGGCCTTCCGTTTGCTTACTCGGCAAACTCTGGTCACGGTTCCCTTTCCATCAACCATTTTCACAAACCACGGGCAAACAAATCTACGCTATGGGAATCACCTTACATCACCCTTAACCGTGGGTACGGCTGTTCGAACAGTTCTGCTAATCTCTGCAGAGGGTGTGCGCTTTACCCATCTGACACGAAAATTACACCGAGTACTGGCCTGTACCCAGAAATTCGTGACAAGGCCATTTCCAAAGCCAGTCTAGAGTTATCCAATGCCGGCCGAAAGATCCACACAGGATTCAATGATCGACACTGAACTTCCCTAAACCTACTATTTACTCGGCCAGGGGCATCCCATATTACCCGTATGGTCGCACTGTAAGATGCTCGGATGGAATCCCCAAAGAAAACGGTCCTTATCGGTAATACATAGCCATGCCACACAGGCGCTGTCTCTGTACACCAAGATTTTCACAAGCTGTCTTTATTTCACAAAACGCGCCGATACACAAGGTATCTGGTTTTCCAATCAGTTTAGAAAAACCCAATGTTTTTCCCAAACAACAAACAACGTTGCAGAGCTAAGCCATTCTACTCGGCATCGTATCCTCAGATAGGATGCTAGCGTGCCATTTGTGGGGCTCTCAAGGGAGAAATATATCAACATCCTACCAAATATGTGCGCCTACTGGGTAGGTCCATCGGTTTCGCTTGTAAACCGGGGCCAACAGCTTAAGAAGGTGTAAACTAAGCATGCATATATTTTCCAAACAACATAGTTTTGCATATATGGGAAACAATATTATCAAAGAGGCTTGCCTTGTTCTAGGGAAGGGTCTTCCTCGGCGAAGGCGGCTTCTGGATCGTCCACCGGTTCAGGCTCTGAACAAGCAGAAAAAGAAACACTGATAAGCAGGAGGGTTAAAACACCAAGAAAGGATCAAGGAGTAGTCGGCTGCAGAAAAGGTGGCAGTCGGTTGAACCAGGCTTGCGAACCAGGCGACAGAGCTCCAAGGCTTGAGAGGATGAAAACTTAGCAGAGCTGGAGCTGGCCGGTTTGCAAAACAAAGGAAGAAGGAGCATGGATGGCTCAATATATAGCCAGCGTGCAAGGGTGAGGCACGGTGAAGCTGGGCAATAGGTAGGGAGAAAAAGTCAAGGTGAACTGACAAAGGATTTGATGTTCACGCAGGGCTTGACTTGGGAGTCTGGCGTGGTCAGGGAGTTGGTGAGCACTGTAGCGGCGATGAGACATTAAGGTCAAGGCTAGGACAGGTTGGAGAAATCTCACTGACAGGGCTTCAGACTGAAGCGATGCAGCAGGTTATTGTTCATCGGTCCAAGCGGTGCTGTGGGCAGGTGAAGACTGATTCTTCTCTACTTCGGTAGTCGGCGTCCAACGGGCGGGTGCAACTCGGGGGACAAGGAAACAACAGGTCTCAACAATGTAGTCGGCCACTTCACAGTGCTTACTCGGCAGCAAGGAGGTCCGAGTAAAACAAAGGAAAGGGCAGGATACAAGGACTGAGTAGCAATCTACTCGGCTCAAGGGAGAAGGTAGTCGGCTGGCCGGGGAGAGGGAAAACGGAGGCACAGCTGACAGGATAGTAAGGGAGCTCGGGAAAACGAAAACTAGCGGGAAAGGAAAAACGGGTCGTTACATGAGCCACCAAAACATAACAGATTTTGCCAAAGTTGTCGCAGAAATCCTCGAATATGCCGCCCATGAAGTGAGTGCCATTGTCCATGATGATGCGATTGGGGACTCCAAATCTGTAGATTATACTCAGTATGAAGTCTTTTGCCTAGGCTGCAGTAATAGCAATAATAGGTTTGGCCTCAATCCACTTTGTGAACTTGTTCACCACGATGAACAGATGTGTAAATCTGCCTGGCGCCTTCTTGAATTGCCCGACCATGTCGAGCCCCTAGATTACAAAAGACCACGTTATTGGGATAGTCTGCAACTCTTGTGTTGGTAGATGTGTTTGCCGAGCGAAAGATTAACATCCCTCACATGACCGGACGAGTGCTTCAGCATCGGTAACCGCAGTCGGCCAGAAGAATCCTTGTCTGTAAGCCTTTCCGACTAACATTCTGGATGCAGTATGGTTGCTAGAGATAGCCGAGTGGATAGATTACAGGATCTGCCTGCCCTCCTCGGGTATGACGCATTGTATGAGAACTCCAGATGTGCTTTGACAATATAGGTCTTCTCCGATTACGATAAAGCTTTTGCTCTGTCCCTTGACTTGCTTGGCTTCGTTGCGATCTTGAGGGAGTTCTTCCAATACAAATCGAATGATTGGGATCCTTCAGTCTTAAAAAATAATGAGCACCTCTGTAGATTTCGGGCTTGGTGTAGCATTCGACTGCATGGGTTCTGGCTTATTCTTGACTGAGATCTCCAGTAGTGGCTTCTTCCCTTGTTTTGGCCAAATAGGTACCCAAATGTTGTGCTAGCGTAGGATTCAGCTGGTGACCCTCTTGCAGCGCACTTAACCTGGCAAAATTGTAGCCAAATAAAATACTAGAACCTTGCATTAGCATAGAATTCGGCTGGTGACCCTCATGGGGCGTACCCTACCTAGCAAAGTTGTGGCCAAATAAGATACCCCCGAATCTGCGCCATTAGCACAGGATTCGGCATAGCGACTCTCATGGGCGTACCCTACCTAGCAGAGTGATACCCGAGCCTTAACTGGTGCCGGAGGTCGGTTGTAGCCCACATGGAGCATACTAAGGTAAAGGTGACATCCGTGTCTCGACTGGCGTGAGTACTCGGTCAGTAGCTCTCATAGAGCATTCCGACTGATTCTTCAAGCGTTGCACTCGAAGTGTATCTTGGCAAACTGGTCCAACCCCCAAGCGTAGGAGATAGACTCGTAGCCATGAGTTTCTATTACACGTATCTGAAATTGGGCCCTGCATTATAAACATATTGGATGAGTAGCATCTGATGAAGAAAAAACAATTACCCGAAGAAAATTTATGTATTTTACAACATATGTAAATATATGCTCCTCCTCTTATTGATTTTAATTTCCGAATAGTTGACCCTTACATTTAAACACTCTGCCCGACTAGTCATAGCCCCCGAGCACCGAGAGTCAGCTTATGGCTCTTTCCCAAATACGCGTTTTGGGTGACTTGAGTTCATCTTACATGGAGCAAAACTTCACGAATTGGAATTTATGCTACTTGAGTACTTTTGTAGCCATTAAGAGCAAAAATAGAAAGTGTAGCATGTACACCTATTAGGTGTAAGAAGCTGCGGCATTGGCGAGGTCGAGTGAGGAATTGACAATCTCATCCCCCTAGATCCGATCTCGACTGGTGAAGATGTATCCGAGTCAAACCATAGGGAAATGAGTTGCCTCCAACCCCGTCTAGATGAGAACATCATATAAAGGAGAAAATATTTACCAGAAAGCGACTTAGCTATTCAGTATTCCACGAGTTGGAAGTTGGGGTGCCATCCTTGCGTTTGAACTTTTTAGCCCCCGAGCATGTCAGTTGTCGTTCCGATAAGCTTCGGTTTTAGGAGGTTGCGGACGTCCGCACTCAACTGCAACAATGAGGTCCTCAGATTTCCGCTTGCGATCCTTTGTTTTTGATGGTCCTTTGTCTTTGAGTGCCTCAGCGATGGCATCAGCGGAGGCGGCATATTTGTTGGCCATCTCAAAGAGAGCCTTGATGGAGTTGGGTGGCTTTGGAGTAAATTTGGCAATGAACGGTGTCTCTAACTCCCTTGCAAAAGGCGGCGATGACCGTCTCGTCTTTGATCTTGGTGATTGTATTCTTTTTCTCGGAAAGGTGCTTAATGAAGTCTCGGAACGACTCGTTCTTCCTCTGGTGACATTGGTACAAATCATACTCAGATCCTATCCTCTCATAGATTTTCCTAGAAGTTTGCCAAGAACCGCTCACAGAGTTCTACCCAGAAATCAGTAGACCCTCTAGGAAGCCCCGTTAACCATATCCGTACCAAGTTAGCTAGGGGGACGGGAAGATAATTGGCCATAGCTTTGTGATCACCTCCAGCTGCTCGGATTACCAGGGTGTAAACCATCAACTAGGATTCTAGATTGGTCTAGCCATCATACTTGTCAATTCCAATCGGCTTGAAATTCGACATCCAATCGACTTGGCTGTTAGCCTGATTTTTCGGGAATTAAATAAATTAATTACTAATGGATTTTCTATAATTTATATTAAATAGTAAAGCAAATTAATTAAGTAAAGTAAAAATGAGAAGTAAAAATTTCTTTAATAAATCATGGTTGAATTCATTTTTAATAAATTCTTTGTGTGTAAATAACCTCTCTGAAATTTTCTCGGATTTTTCATAGCTCCAGAATTAATTTTAATATCACAAAGATCATTTTTAGTAATTATTTAAACAAATTCCAAATTCCTTTTCTCGAGTCGTTCCTGGTCCAATCCCTTTGTACCTTTCTTTCCTACCCGAACTCGGGCTGTCGTTCCCGAATCCCTAATTCCCTAGAAGTTTGATTCCGTAAAATCTCGAAATCCAAAATCCGGATTCTCGGATCTATCCAATTCTTTTCAAATAAACCCCTCAGAATTCCCGGTCCAGAGTTTTCGAATAAATTCTAGCCTCGGCCCATCCTGCCACCAGCCCCAGCCCGCCGCCACCACCACCACCCCGGCCCATAGCCGCCGCAGCCTAGCCAGCCCGGCCCAAGCCGCACCACACCGCCTTCGCTCAACCGCTGCTGCGGAGATCGCGCTGCGCCGCCGCCCAATGGCCACGCGCCCTAGCTCCTCCCCTCCCTGCTATAAATACCGACCCCTGCCGCATTCCCGCGCGCTAGCCCGTCGCCACCCGTGTGCCGCAAATCGATCCACGCCGATGCAGCTCTGCTCCCCAGCTGCCACCCTCGCCACTGTAGGCCGCCACCGCGGAGGTCGTCGTAGTCCATCGTCCACCGCCAGTAAGCCCCAAAGCCGCCACCCTCTTCTTCCCCTTCGCCGGTCGTCGACGAGCCCGGCATCTCGCCCGTGCCTCTGTTCCAGTGTCGCCGTTGACGAAAAACAGCCGCCGGCACTCCGTCTCTTCCCCTCTACTTTGTCTTTGCCGGCAGTCGTTGCTGCCTCATCGCTGGTGTCGCGCCACTCTGCCGCCGGTGTGCCGACATCCTAGCATCCTCGGTCTCCGTCGCCGTCAAACGCCTGCTGCACCGAGCCATGGACAGAGGAGCGAGCTCCCATCGCCCTAGGCCACCGACATGTGGGCCCACCAGCATCCTCCCTCCTGAGAATGACATGTGGACCCCGTGCATAGTCCCCGAGGAATCCTGGCCATCCGATATTCTAGATCAACCTCGGGCCATCGGATTTCCATAAAGCCCTGAAACAATATCCATCGTCCGATCTCCTAAAGATCCAATCCAAGCCGTCGGTTCCCAAAACCCTAGATCCTTGCCATGTTAGACCTAAAGCCACATCATCGATCCAACTCAGCCGACACATCAGCTCCTCTGTCCACGTGTTGCCACATGGTCATCCACCTCAGCAGTTCACCACTCCACTCCATTCTCTGGTCCATGGATCTAGTCCTTGTGTACCCAGTCTATGACAATGGGCCCCATGTGTCAGCAATTATCCAAATAATTATATTAATCCAAAAATCTAGAGAATATTCCAAGAATATTCCTTTTCCAATCTTTTTGGATTTTCTCTGAATTCGAACTTCCCAAGGTCGTATCTTTTCCATCCGAACTCCGATTTGACCCGTTCTTCTTCCTAAATTCATCTAAAATAATAATCTACCTGTTTATGTACTATTTATTTGGATTTTCTTAGTGTTTTTACTTTTTTTGCGTGTAGTCGCGTTATTCGTCGTTTCAGGAGGTCGCGAAGTTTGCGGAAGAGTTCGGAAGACCTATTGAAGAGTTTTCTATTGCAAGACAAGTCACACGACAATATCCTTGAGCATGTTAGTCCCATTTGTGAAAACTATTTTATTTTAACGTTATTGCATGCAATGTTTTGGAATGACATTATTATGGGAATTTATTTATTATCCAATATTCCTTGATTATTATGGTCATTTTGTTATTGTTACATGTTCCTTGATACCCTGGGTAATTAATATGGACTAGCTGGATGGCTATTTAATGGTCTAGCTAGATTATTTAGGATTTGCTTAGCCAATGCCTAGAAACTTTAGTGTCATTTTATTGGGGAAACTATTCATTCACCCTGATTAATTAATGATTAATGGTTATTGTTTCATGACAGTTGGTCGTGGTTGGTTAATTAAACATATCAACTAAAACTTGACTGAAGGTTGGTTGTGAGCACATGGAATGGTGATGTTGCTAGTAGTGCTCATAACAATTAAGGACCGGTTCGCGAACTACTTATTGCGAAGCAATACCCATACTAACCACAAGCTAGAATGGGTAATAGCTTGACTGGACGTGTAGTGAGTTCAACAAGAGGCACTAGGGCGTGTTTATGGCTGATATAAGTCCACGCATGGCAGGCATAAGTCCATGTTTTTGGGCGTTAGACCGTTTCCCTATTGGGTACCTGATCAGTTCCTGCCGGAGATAGGTGGTTCAGCAGGTGGTTTTCTGTTGGGCAAGTTGCATGAAAAGTCTTGTCAGGTGGTTCAGAATGGTGGTATTTCGAGGCGTGGTGACATGTGTGAAACCATGTCTAGTGATTAGGTCCCAGCTGCAGGGTATCCAGTAGTGTTGCAGCGGCCATGATATTCTGTTGTGGAGTAACGAAGACGTCGTGGTCAGCGACTCTGGTTTGAAGGATTTCTGTTTGTGCTTGCCGTCCGGTCCTTTGCAGCTCATGATTGCTCGCATCCCATTCGGCTTGCAGACATCGATCTTCTTTCTCCTTTTGCTCATGCAGTCGGTGAACCTCTTCCTCTTATTGTTCGAGTAGTCGGCGTGCATCTTGACTCAGGGTAGAGCCTTTGGACACCATGAAGATTTTGCATGGAGGTGAGAAGCTTCCCGAGCTACTCGTCGACTGAGAGTCGGAGTCCGAGTATTGAAGCGGGGTGATGATGATTCCAACCTCCCTAGATCCGATCCCGACTGGCTTAGAGCCATATCCAAGTCAAAGTCCAGAGGATTGGGTATGCCACGTCATGTTGGAGTTGAAGACGGCTGTGGCATTTGTGAGTCCGAGTGGGAGATTGACGATCTCGTCTCCTTTAAATCCGATCTCGTCTGGCTCAGTGCCATGTCTGAGTCGAACACTAGAAAAGAGAGTTGCCCCAGGGCTTGTCGATCTTGGGTATTGCCGAAGCGTGTCGTTGAAGATTACCACAGCATTGAAGAGGCCAACTGGCGCGAAGTTGGCTTGATCCCTAGTCAATCGGATTGAAACCGAGTCGAACAGGGTGAGGTTGCCGAAGTCGTCGGCTATGAAGTCAAGGCTCTAGAATCTGATTGCTTGCCCGGGAGAGAAGGCGATGCCGGCGACTCCAGCAATTGGATCCATCGGGCTCGTTGAGGATGATCTTGACGAACCCCCTACCTGGCGCGGCAACTGTCAATGTTTTGTATCGGCAATATTGAATATAGGGCTACTTATCGGATCTAAACTCGATGGACTCAAAAGGACACAAGAATTTATCCTGGTTCAGGCCCTCAATGTGAGGTAATACCTTACTTCCAACTGTTTGTGTATTGCTTTCGTGATTCTTTGGTGAGATTGTGATATGCCCCAAGGGGCTCCCTACACCTCCTTCTATACTGGAGGGATGAGGATTACAGAGTAGAAAATCCAGTTGGATACGACCAAGGGTATTCCTTATCAATGCATAGAGAGTCTGGCTAGGATTATCTTCCTGTCCTTGTCATGCAAGGTTACATAAAACTGAGTCCTACTCTATATCTAATTGTAGGGGCCAGCCCACCCTCTGTCCGAGTTGCCATAATTGCCTTTCTTGAGGTACCTAGGGCCCATTGCCTCCACACATATATTGATTAATTCATGTGTTTTCAATTCTTATAGAACTGCATATGTCTTGACACGTTATTGATGTGGTGGAGGAGAAGTTGGTGAATGACTCTACCCACCAAGGTTTAAATCCTAGTGTGCATGAATTATCATATGCATCTTTAGTTGGTTCGGAGACAAAAAGTTTTACTTTCTTTATCCAAAAATCATATTTCCACATTTTTCAATTCATGTCTTCCAAAGGAACTCTCAAAGGCTCAAAATACATGGCCACTTGAAGAACGATGGCAAAGTTGGCTGGGCAAGGAAAAATATCAAAGCCTATCAAACCCTCTAAGCTGCACTCAGAAATACCAATGCCCATCAAACCCTCTTAGGTGCACTTTGAAATTCCTATGGACTATCTTAGCCTGATAGTATTTCACACAACTTACTTACTCCCTCCGTTTCAAATTATACGTTGTTTTGACTTTGGTCAAAGTCAAACACCCTAAGTTTGACCAAATTTATAGAAAAATATACCAATATTTACAACAACAAATTAGTTTTATTAAATCCAAAACTGAATATATTTTTATAGCATATTTTCCTTGTGTTAAAAATGTTACTATATTTTTCTATAAACTTGGTCAAACTTAAAAGAGTTTGACTTTGTCCAAAGTCAAAAGACTTATAATCTGAAACGGAGGGAGTACCTGACAAGATGGTCCCACCCATAGAGCCGCTTATAATCTCTGTGGTTGCTTCTTTCATGGTCCTTTTGGTTAAGTGACATCCCTGATCGGAGATGTTTGTCACTTTTTTTGTTCGTAGTGTTGTTCTTAGGCAAGTGGAGTTACCGCGAGCGTCCCCTGCCCACTACTCGCCGTCGCTCCTGCCTCTGTCATTGCAGCATGGCCTCGGCCATTTTATCATCCACGTACACATCAGTACTATTACTGTCTTCTCAGATGTGGTAAGTGGTAACCTATTAGAGCAACTCCAACAGACTCCCTATATAGCTCTTCAAGCCAAATTTTAGCCAATGTAGTAAAAAGATACTGTAACACTCCGGTTTTCGTGTACCACTGAAAAATTATTTTAATTAAAAACCATATGTTCAAAATTTTGGTTCTTTGTGTGTACCTAGGAATTGTGCCAAAGATCTCAATAAAATCATTCCTCGTAACCCTAAAACCTCACCTCAAAATGCCTCCCTTGAACAACATCCCCGACCGACCGAAAACTTCCTTAGTTTTCTCAAAGTATTAAAGCCTTTCCAAAGAAGAAATATTTCCCATCTCTATATAACCTATTCTAAAACCCTAAAATTCTCTGAGAATTCATTTATCAAAATTCAAATTAAACCCTCCTTGAAATCCCTTCGAAGTCCTCCCAAATAAATTCTAAGGGTTAGTTTGCGAGATCAAATCCCCCTTTGAAAAGTCTTTACTCGCACTCTGTTCAAAATTATTTAAATTCGGTTCAAAAGCCAAACTTCATCTCATATATCAAAATCTAAGTCGGTATATCAACCTAACAATCTTGAAATCCCGAAGAATCAAATGCCAGAATTTGATTACAACTATCCCTCAAGTTCCCTTGTCTTTCCATCCTCCTCTCAAATTTATTAGAGTGCTTTCAAATTTCAAAGTTCTTGTCAATTGACAAAGCTCTTAGTCGAAATACTCCTCCTTGGAGATCTAAATACCAAATTTAAATCCTTCTATCCATTCAAGCCATTCCCCCTCCTTCCAGGCCCAGCCCAACTACCCACTCCATCCTTTCCCCTCTCTTCCTTGTTTGGGCCATGACGGAATCGGCCCGGCCTGCTCACTCCTTCCCTCCGCAGGCCGCCGGCCCAACCGAGCCACACCCACGCCCACCTTTCCTCCCCAGTCGCGGCCCATGGGTCACTGTCGCCTGAGCATGCACCTGGCCGCCACTCCCCGCCCACACGGACGACCGCCCAACGTGCACGCTCGCCGCTAACCAGGACCCACACCCACGCCAAACTCGCGGACACTCGCTCGTGCGCCGCCGCACGCTCGCCTTCTCCCCGAGCCAACCCCGTACCCATGCCCATCACCAGTTCGGCAAAATGATGCTCCCGGACCGCTCACCGCCTCATCTCACCATACCACCGCACAGCCCCGTCTCCATCGTCCTCGCCCTAGCACGCCTGCGTCGCCGGGAATCCCGTCCACACCGCGCACATGCCCGGCCTGCTGCTCCCATCCTCCACAAATCCTGTCGACACCCACGTCACGTTGCACTCCCCTGGCGTCTCGCCGACATGTCGACCTCCACGCCACTCTCGCCCGTCGCCTCCAACCATCCCTCCAAACCCATGAATCCTACCGGCCGTACACTGCCGCTCGCGTCACCTCACCGCGACGACTCCATCGCTCTTCTGTACCCGTGAATTGAGCCAGGCGAGAAGAGCCAATTGGCTTGAGTCGTCGGCATGAGTCGTTGTTTTCCAGTCCGTCGCGTCGCGTCCTCCTGCTCAGCCTCTGCTCCCTGCATCAGCCACAGCTCACCCACGCCGTTGCTCTGCTGCCCACGCCTCGTCGCATCGCTACCTGCCGCACTGTCCTCACCGCGTCGCCCTCGGCCCCCCACCAACGGACCATCGGTCCGACGTCGCCTCCGGACCACCGGGTGGACGACTCCCCCTCTGTCCTCGCAGCTTGCCGCAGCTATAAAATCCAACGCCGTCGTCATCTTCCCTCCGCTCCACTCCATCACCGCCTCCCGCTGCCCGCCCGGACCTCGCCGCCTCCACCACCGGTCCCCGCGTCCCTCCAACCACCGCCACATACCTCCTCTTCGCTGCATCGACGCGAAATCGCCGCCGCCCTAGTAGCCTCGCCGACGGTCTCTGCCTCCGGCTCCCACCGCCGCTGCCTCAATTTCTCTTTGCCGCCCGAGCCGTGCACCTGGCCGTCGTATCCACTTCGCGCGGACGACCACCGCATCCCTTCCCTCGCTGCCACCCGTGCGCACCGCTAGCCGGAGCCCTGCCCCCGTCTCTCCGCCACTTCGGCCGCCATCGCCGTGGTTCTCCACCCGAGCCAGGCTATCGTCCCCGTCATTTCCCGCCTTTGGGAACCGCCGTCCGCCGCCGGCCACCACCACCAGCGACCGGCCAACGCCTCGTGCTCGCACCGGCCGGCGCCCCGCACCGCTCGGCCTCTCCTCGCGAAAAAAAAGAGAGAGAAACAGATAGGAACGAAGAAGAAGAGGAACGGAGAAGAAAGAAGAAGAAACAGAGAGGAGAAAAAGAAAGGGGCCGCCAGGTGGGCCCCACATTTGGCCCACACCTTAATCTCTCCGCACAGTAAGCCTCCCCACTAATCCCCTCCCTCTCTATGACACGTGGGCCCGATGAGATTAAAATCCAAATTAATCCCTTGATTGAACCAGTGTCTCTTAATGTGGGCCTCGCACCTTCCATTCCTCCATGTGACCGGTCCATTGGTCCAGGGGCCACTGATTTATGGGGCCACCTTGTAGGTCCACTTCATCGGCACATGACCGTGAGCCGAGCCCACCAACTCCACTGCATTTGCTCTCGGTAGGCTAGTCTACTATGAACCGTAGACTCATAGGCCCACCACTATCACTGACAGTGGACCCCACCAGTCAGTCAGAAAGGGATATTCCTTTGGAATATTCCTTTTTCATAAATCCTTATTCTATTTTCAGAAATTCCTTTGAACTTCGAAAATTCATCTCTCTTCGCCCGTAAGTCCGATCGACTCCGTTCAACTTTCAAAATTTTTCTAAAATTGAGATATATCTAATAGCACTATTAGTTTATAATAAATATTATATATTTGTAGCTTTTTATGTGGTTTTTCTTTGTTGCTCGCGTAGCGGACGTTCTAGAAATTTACTTGACGCACGAACTTTGAAGACCTGGCAACCAAGACCAAGGCAAGCTACTCTTTGATCATGTTGCTCCTAATTGTATGAAATGTGTTAATTGAAAAAAATTGCTTGACTGGTATACACTTTAATCTGATTTTGCCTCGGTTTGCATGTAACTAACGGATCTACTTATTAGTTGCATTATTTTTCATAGGATATTAGAAACTCTTAATCTTCTTGTCGCTTCACTAAAATGGTACCTTGGTATCCTTGCTCCTTGAGCATGGTTATCGGTCAAACCCCCACATATACTGAATAGGCTGAGAACTCTTTTGGAAAACTCGACACTTGGTGTCGGTGGGTTTTAAAGAAAAGGATGGTTTACAAAAGCTCACGATGCGGTATGCTCGTCTGCGTGGCTTGGCTTCGTATTCGCATATAAGGACCGATTCCTTGGAGAATTCCATCCAAGCATTTTACAGTGCGACCACACGAGTATTGTGGGATACCCCTGAAAAAGTAAATTATTGATTCATGTTTATCTTGTATGCCAGTAGTTGTAGGATGCTGGGATGTAGGAGAAAGAGACGTATATATATGGACTTATGCGCTTACATGGCATTTATATTTATTGATGATAGAAATAGGAGACATTACATGTATTCCTGAGTAAATGAAGTATGGACTTGTCTGATGTTTGGTCGTGAGACTCGACCCAACTATGTGGCATGGGATATTCATGGGTTAGCTTTGGAAAGGTCTTGTCACAAACTTCCGATACCAGCCAGTACTCGGTGTAAGTTTCGTGTCTTGTGGGTAAAGCGTGCAACCTCTGCAGAGTTTAGCTAAATTGTTCGAACAGCCGTGTCCACGGTCAAGGGCGAATGTGAGGTGATTCTCTTAGCGTAGTTTTGTTTTACCTATGCTTTGTGAAACTAGTTTGTGAGAATGGGAATCGTTGCCAGAGTTGGTCTGTGTGACTGACGGATGACCTGAGTGGTCCTAAAACGGGCCTGTGTGACCCAGGATGCCGGATGGCATATTGAGTAGGCTTCCTGAAGGGAAGCGGATGGCTATAGGACATGGATGGCTCAAGAAGGCCAAGGTATAAGATGTGATGACTATATTTAGGCACAGTTAAGACGACTGATGGATGTATTTGAGAAAGTGGAGATAAACTAATAGAGAAAAAGAGGAGAAAATAACTAATAGTAAAACTTTGTTTTTCGTTTGAGTTGTTGCAAAGCAACTCGCAGTCGGATCGAGACAGTGAGTCTCCTTTCAAATGGATTTATAAAAACTCTACACTTAGAGTTTGGAAAAAGTTTTAAAAAGAAAAGACTTGCAAAATAAACCCAGCCTCCCTTTGAAGCTTGCATATTCATATTTCCCTGTGGCTTGCTGAGTATGAAAGTAATCACTCTTCTATTGTTGTTGTTTTTCTCCCCTTTCTTAGTACAGGTTGAAGATGGTGAATGTTAGGGTTTCGTCCCTAGACCCAAGCCACTGCCCGTGGATTGGTGTTTTAGCTACACTAAGTTCCGCTGCCGCTGTTTCTCTGATGAGATTTGCTACCAAGGGATTACCCGAGGTTGCAACATAAAGGTATAAATTTATTATTAGTATTGCAATAGTTCATCATGTTACCGCGGATACCAGCATCATTTTTCCTGGGACTAGTGCTGGTATCGCGGTTTCATAGGAGACGGTTCATCGTTTCTCCCATGGCGCACCCTCCTTAGTACCGTCCGTACGGTGGTACCAGGACGGGGTGTGACAAATACCCTCCAACAGACTGGTCAACTAGCTAGCTAAGCCATCCGATTGGCCAAACACGCCCCCACGTTGGCCAAACATGGCCAACCTACTCCACTGGCCATCCGTGGGTCCCACCACCACCTTCTCTCCCTTCTCCCCATCACCTACTCCACTGGCCATCCACTCAAGTGAAGCTCAACGGCGCCCTGGGCGGAGGCGGGCAGAGCTCGGCGGTGGCCCGGGCAGAGGGTCACGCCCGTTGATGCCACGGCCGCAGCCCCTGCCGCTAGATGTCTGGAGGCCCTCGCCGCCGCTGTCTGGAGGCCGTCGCGCCACCGTATGGACGGCCATCTCGCCATCTCCGCCTCCCCAGCTCCATTGCCCTTGCTGCCACCGCCTCCCAGCGAGAGAGAGTGAACATAGAGAGAAAGAGGGAGGGAAGAAGAGGGAGACACTGACATGTAAAACCTAGACTATTTGGAGAGTGGGAGATGAAGAGGCTTATGGAGTGAGCAGAATATTTAAAGATAAATCTTCTTGGATAGCTAACCAAATATGCAAGGAAGAATCCACTCAATACCATTGAGTTTATCACGCTTATACAATTTACCACTGACTTTGTCAAGTTCCATAATATATCATCGTGTTTTCTTAAACTTCCACTGTCTGCCATCGCCGTCCAGTTAACCTCTGTTAGCACTTTGAAAAGACCTATTTGCCCCTAACTCATCCTACGCAGTAAATAGTTGTGTAGGGAAATATGTAGCCATACAACTAGATAATCTCTCCGTCAATGGGAAGAGCAGCAATAGCAATAGGCACAGCTAGCTCCATGCAGTCATTAAGGAGGGCCAGCTCTTGGGAGTTAGTGAAAGCCGAATCAGGAGGGGGCGGATCTCGATTTGGGGACGCTGCTCGGGGCAGTGGTTGCGGTGGCTCCGAGGAGGGAAGCGCCAAGATGCTGGCGGTGGAGACGTGGTAGGTGGCCAGTTGCGGTGGCGCTGGGGGCAGCGGCACCAAGACGATAGTTGGGGCGGTCGACGTATAGTTGGCGAACGCTTGTGGCGGCACTAGGGATATCGGCGCCAGGACGTCGACGATTGGGGCGGTGGGGGCGTGGTGGGCAGAAGATTGTGGCGGCGCCAGGTCGTCACCGGTAGGGGTCCCGTGCGGCGACGGCGGTGGCAGCGCCATGGGGTCTCGATGGGGAGAGGGAGTTGAGAAGCGCATTTTGATGGGGAGAGGGAATCGATAGGGAGAGGGTCTCGATGGGGCAGTGGGCAGTGGTTAGGGTTTTACTCCAGTAGAGCAATTTGGATATATTAGTCAAAGGGTATTTCTGTCATTAAGAGAAAATTCAACACTACATGCGGAGGCCAACTGACAGCTTGTGGATAGCGATGGCAGATAGTGAAAGTTTAAGAAAATACGATGGTATATTATGGAGTTTGATAAAGTCAGTGACACATTGTAGAAGTATGGTAAGAATGGATTCTTTTAATATGCAAATAGAGCGATAGATTTAAAAAAACTATTGAAGATGCTTTAACTGCCCTACTCCTGCTGCCGTACTGGCTGATGCCTCTTTTCCCTGCGTAGACAGAACTATTTAATTATGTCATTCTCATGATCATGACCTTCATTTTGCAGCGTACGGTAGTTAATGCCCTTCCTTTCTCAAACCGTCACATCGAGGTAAGGATGGAAACGGATCGAATACGCATGGAATCGGATTCGAATGTCATCTTTTACAATATTTTAAATCGAATTCGGATACGAATACGAATACAAAACGGATGGTTCGAATTCGGATTCGAAATCGGATATTTACTCAGTTCACCGTGAAGTAAATATGTCTTAATTTAATCTAGATGTCAGACCCGGGTTTGACCCCAAACCCTATGTGTGTACCGTGCTAGTCCCACGATCAATTGCTAGCACACACATTCAACATTGGCATCATAATCCATACATCACAGGTTCAGCTCACAGCAGTCCAAACATAAGTCGTACAAGAGTCTAGACTTTAGCGATGACATAGAGGCCGACCGGCCAAATAGAACAACAAATTAACAAAGAGTTCAACAGCGGAAACAAGACAATAGAGGCACCAAAAACCAGCAAGTATGCCTCTGCCCGCCCACAGGCAACCAATCGGTAAGCCCTAGTAAGCACCGTCGTCATCGTCTCCAAAACCCGCTGCATAAAAGTACCCGATTGTCGGGTCCTCCTCAACCATCTCTAAAAAAAAGAAGTCACACAAGCGTGTGTGAGTACAATACGTACTTCGCAAGACTTATAGTGTTTGCAATGGTATTCCATAATATGCGAAGATAAACAAGGAATGGTTTAGGTCCTGCAGTTTGCATAAATCATAATATACATAGCGAAAACATTGCAGTTTTGCAACGAAATTTTTGTAAATCAAGCTAGCACAGCAAACAAGTATATAAGCATCAACCCCCAAGTGTTTCCAACCATATGGGCTCCCTGCCCATGCCAGCCAGCAGTGGCAACACGCTGCCACAACCATCCAGCGAACTCCTCGTTCGCACCAAGATCTTTCCCCAAAATAGTCCGATATAGACTGATATGGACTCCTCGTAGCCGATGGCCGACAGCACCTATATATATCGGCTAGCAAACCGATGATGATATAAGTGAAAAGCAAACCGGCCGATTGCCGATAGCATTCGCATACTTGAGCATCGGCTAGAAGCCGATGATAACATAGATAGGCGGAATAAAAAGCCAGCTGACTGGCGCGGGCTCGGGAGAGAGAGAGCACGGGCGCGGGCTCGGGAGAGAGCACAGGCGCGGGCGCAGGTGCGGGCGCGGGCACAGGCGAGGGAGCGGGCGCGGGCGCAGGCGCGGGCGCGGGCACAGGCGAGGGCGCGGGCGCGGGCGCAGGCGAGGGCGCGGGCGCGGGCTTGCGAGAGAGAGGGCGCGGGCGCGAGAGAAAAAGGGCGCGGTGCGAGAGAGGGCGTGAGAGGGAGCAAGAGGGCGCGGCGCAAGCTCGCGAGAAAGGGCACGGACTCGAGAGAGAGCCAAGTCCCCGGGCACGAGAAAAGGGCGCGGACTCGAGAGAGAGCCCGGGCGCGAGCAAGCACGAGCGCGGCGAAGGTCGATCGGAGACGTCTGGTCCGATGGGAAGGATTCGGACCGTCCAATCCCCAAGAGGATGGTCCGATTGGGGCAGCTTGCTTCCAACCGAAAGAAACTTGGGGGCAAGGCTGGGTTTTTCATGCATGAAAGATGACATGAAGAGCATGCAGATGGGAAAACGGTTTTATGCACCAAAGATCAAAAGTGGGCTGTTACACTAGATGATTACAATTTCAGGTTGTTGATAATAAAAGTGAACTAAAATTGAAGTACACACCTAATAATCTCCTAGATAGAAGTGACTAAATAATAAGAGGGTGATATATTAATACAGTGCTAGATCAAGCAAACCAAATAGCAATGGTAGGCAATAGAGGTCCCAATAGTACATGACAACTTCCTAACCAAAGCACAGGTCTTTAAGCGTGCAAATTAAAGTACATGACATTAAGCTCATGGACATGAACTAAAATTAAGCAAAACATTTTTCAGCAGTCAACACTGGGCAGTGGCACTCCAAACAGAGAGCATCAAGCAGTCAAGCACCTCTGGTTACCTACAGCAAAATGAGATACTACAAATCAGGTTTGACACAATTTCTTTTTTTCCCATGCCAACACACATGTGCATAATCTGAAAAGGACAAGAGGCATGGGTAGTCACCTGATGCAAGAGGCAATCCACCCTAATTGTTTCCATCCTCCAGATCCATAATGTTTTCATCATCATCAGTAGGATCACCTACAACACAAATAATGATATGTATAAAGAAATAAATCTAGGCACTTGATACTAAAACATCATGTAAGTCCATATACCTTCATTATGTTCGACTTCATCATTTATACTACAAGCAACTAAATCATCAAGAATTGAAGTGACATCACTCTCATCTGAAATAAATACAAATAATACATGAAAAAAATGTTAGCAGTGACTAATCTCATAACAGGACATACAAATATGCAGCACTGAGAAGTACAGTAGTCATAATTACCTTTCCTTGATGCTCTTATCCAATCCTTGGTGCAAATAAGTGCTTCGACAACTTGAGGATCCAATCGGCTACGATATTTGTGAACAACTCTTCCTCCAGCACTAAAAGCAGACTCGGACGCTACTGTCGATGCAGGAATAGCCAAAACATCCCTTGCCATTCGAGCAAGAATAGGATACTTTACAGTATGGGTCTTCCACCAGCTTAATATATCAAAATAATCACTTTCTTTCCAGCACAGTAGTGATTCATTGCAATACTGATCATATTCAGATAGCTCATGTCCCTCTTCAGTGTTGTCCCTTAGAAATGAATTCAACCTTTTTCTCTTGGGCTCCTCATTCAAGTCCACATAGCACTGAGAAGTTCTAACAGATCTAGCTTTACTTTTTTGTACTATACTGGTTTGAGGAGTAGCATACATAGCTGCATAAGACTCATAAAGCTTCTGCACAATTTTTTTGAAATCATACATATCAACAAATCCATAAGTATCTGACATCTCATTATAATAAAATTCAACCACCTTCATCTTGTATCGAGGATCTAAGAAGCACGCAACTGCTAGAGCAACATTGCTGACCTCCCAATACTTGTCAAATTTCTCCTTCATAGACGTTGCCATAGAAACAATGAAACTGTCACTGCTTTTAGTCCACTCAATAAGCTTGAGATTAATCTCACAAAATTCTGAAAAGAACAAGTTTGCTGTTGGATAATAAGATCCTGAGAGAATTTTTGTGGCTTCATAAAATATCTCTAAGCACTTGCATAGGACAGCAGCATTGCACCAGTCATCAGTTGAAGGAGCATGTGGACCATACTTATCAGGATGGAGTAGAATAATTCTCAGGAAAACACTTTTAAAGTGGAGAGCATCAGCTAGCATTAAATAGGTTGAATTCCATCTAGTACACACATCTATAGAAAGACCTCTTTCTGCTATTCCTAGCAAACTAGCTTCTTTAGAAAATTTCTCCTGTTGCAAAGGTGAGCTCTTGATAATAAGAACTAGTGCACGGATTTTTGCAATAACAGTTGATATTGTGCTCACACCATCTCTAGCAATGAGATTAATAATATGGGCAGCACAACGCACATGAAAAAATTTTCCACCACAATGCAGAGAACCATGATTCTGAAGAGTTGAAATCACTGTGTCCACACAAACATCATTTACTGCTGCATTATCTAAGGTCAATGCAAACAATTTGTGATCAAGATTCCATGAACCCATATTTTGCATGTATGCAAGACTGAGATTAGCTCCTGTATGCCTTCCTTCAAGATGCATGAAATTTATAATTCTTTTCTGTATATGCCAGTCATCATCAATGAAGTGGCAAGTCACACACAAATACCCCTTATTTTGATTGGAAGTCCACAAATCCATGGTGCAGCTGAAGCGACACTTAAGAGAGGCAAAATAATCAAAAAGCTTCTTCTTCTCATTGTGGAAAATATCCATTATTCTGGTCCTAGCAGTTTTGCGCCCCATTAATGGAAATATTGGGCACAAAGATCTAATGAAATCATTTGTATACTCATGCTCACAATAATTGAATGGATATTCATGCATAATGATTGACAGATAGTATTTTCTAATACTAGTTTCCTCATCGTACTTCCAGTCAGCTCCTTTTATTTTTCTAATGCTAGGTTTGCCTTCTTTTTCAACATTATGAAATGCATAGTAATGATTCCATAGACGTGTGGTACCTTGCTTACTTGGGGCACAAAGAACCTCATCACAGTAATTGCATTCTGCCATCTTCTTCATTACAACCATGCCATCCACATTTTCTTCAACAAACACTTAATTGAAATGTTTCCAAACTGGTGAAGTTTTCTTCTTTGTACCTTTGCTTTTGGTGGACAAACTTCTTCCTGTTGGGGACCCAGTCCCAGTCCCAGTCTCAGCACCATCTACACCACTAGTTTCTATATCACATTCTGTCCCCCTCTCAATTGCATTACCATTTGCACTGGCATTTGGTTCTCCATTTACATATGGCTCTGCAGCCTGCAGCAAACATGTGTGCAACTAATTAAACCTTTTTTTAACAGGAAAGATACTCAATATATTCATAAATCATAAGACTGTATGAAAAAACTGATGAACAAAAAATAGCACTGTCCTTCTAAAGATAGCACTGTCCTTCTGCCTCTCCTCCTCTAGGGCCGGCGCCCCTGCTCCTCGGGTGGCTGGCGCCCCTACTCCTACAGTGGCGAGGGCACGGGCGAGGGGCGCGGGCGCGGGCTGCGGGCATGCGGGTATTTTGGATGTCATCCTGCTGCTTTATTGATATTGATAAATGGCACAAAGGGATCACAAACACGAAAGTATATACCTGCTTATTTCTCGACGACCTTGAGCGTCTTGACACCATAACTACTAATCGGCTTCACTAGTCCTTTTCTGGCTGCAGTGTAGGTGGATCGGACGGAGCAGCCGGATTGCACAGAAGGGCCAGTCGAGTCGTTGATGTAGATTTCCAGGGAAAACAATCACGAGGATCAACAACAGCCGCAAACCACCGTGACGAGCAGAACCCAGGGGGTGGAGGTGGAGTTGCCGTCGTCTCCGCCGCCGACGACACCGCCGCCTCCACGGCCTCCGACTCCGACTCCGCCGCCACCACCTCCGACTCCGACTCGCCGCCTCCGCCTCCGACTCCGACTCCGACTCCGTCGCCGCCGCCGCCGAGCAGCTAGGGTTAGGATGCAAATGCTCAGGTCATGGACGGTGAAAATTTGGGTGTGGAGAATGAGAATGACCGGCTCTTTTGCTTTACTGGGTGAGGGATAAGGATAAGACACTATGGGGATAAATTTCACGCGCGAAATCGCCGCGGCATGGCGCGCGCGCGGGAACACAGCGGCGCGATGGCGGGAAGAAGAGCCAAGCGCGGGAATGCAGCGGCACGCGGGCGGCGAAGCAGAGGCTCGCGCACAGGACTTGCGGATACGGATATTATCCGCTTTCACATCCGTATCCGACGGAAATTCGGATATCCGAATCCGAATCCGATTTTGCTAAACGGATTCGGATATATCCATTTTGGCTTCCATATTTAAAACGGATTCAAATACGGATATCCATATACACTTTTTAGCGGATACGAATATCGGATAATTCGGATAACCATTTCCATTTTCCATCCTTACATCGAGGAGAGTCCTGTACTCTCCTGTCGTGAGAGTTTGTGTGGCTTCTGTCAGTGCGTTGCAGTCTTGCAAGTCTAGGCTGTGTCACTCAGTCCATTTTCTATTAATGTAGGGTGGATTAAAAAGATTAAAGATAGTATAAATAAGATATGGGTCATAAGTAAAGTGATAGGATCCAGTAGATAGGATTCAGTAGAGATAGTATAAGAGATAATAATATAAAAGTCATCTTTTATATATTATAAGTTATTTATAACAAAATTTAAATATAAATATAGCTATATTTTGGAACATATGGAGTATTTAAGTACTCCATATGTTTTAAAATACTAATTTTATCTTTAGTTTACCTTATTTGTTCCTCAAAGATTTTATTTATAAATCAATTAAAGTTTATTAAAGTGGAAGGCATACGTTAGAGTTTGCTAAAGTATGAAACATATTAAAGTTTATTAAAGTAAAAGATAAGTATATTGGAGTTTGATGAAATAGAGGACATTCTAGTCTTTTAATTTTATATTGATATATTTAAGATAAGTAAAGATAAAGTCTTTTTATGAAGCCGGTACTTCTTTTGTGTCAAAATATGGTTATTTTTTATATCTAGTAAAATTTGTTCTAGAATATAACTTCTTTCACATAATTTCTCATCTCAACCAATCGTAACCACATTTTATTTAATTTCTTCACACACTTAATAATCTCAACCAATCACAACCATCCTTATTTAATTTTATCACTATCCTTAATTCTTATAAAAAACTTCAAAAGTGATTGTATTTTAGGACAGAGGGAAGTGCTAAGTCAGGATGTGCTATTCTAAATTCTAATCGAGCCATTGATAGGACAGTGATACGTGCAGTCAACTACTCAATCGGTCCACAAATTGATAGTTACATCTCTAGGTGTAATCTTTTTTAATTAAGTAAACTTTTAGGGGAATTAAGTAACTTTTATCTTAACTTTAATTTCTGCTAAAACCTTAAAATATTTATATTTGTGAACGGATGTAGCGGTTTTTAAATTTTCATCAAGTTTGGCATGCTCATTTACAAAGTGGAAGAGTTTTAGTTTTTTGAACATGGCATGGAATATGCCTCCTCTTTTCAGAAAAAAAGTGGACCGGAAGGAAGACTTTGCAATGTGATACTATATGTGTTTCTCTTTCTGCCGAAAACTCTGTGCAGTAATGCAGTATACGCATCCATTCAATCATTCTCTGCCGGTGCGAGAGCTTAGCTTAGGATGTTTTTGCTGCTACGTTTACCCGAACAGGGCACTGAATTGCCATGAATCCGACGGCTGGAGCATTCAATCCTTTTCTCGTATTGCACCAGTTCCCTGAGGTTGCTGATACGCAAGAAATTATGGTAGTCTCGTTTGGTCCCAGCAGACCCTGCCTGGCCACCTCTCTGCCCAACCTGGCATTTCCTTCCTCCTGGATGCCTGGAGGAAATCCCTGAATGTTTACATGGAGAGATATTAACATTTTGCTTTTTTTTACATATTCTAAATAGTTATATTTAGGATAAAATTTAAACCTAAAGTTAGCTATATTTTGAAACGAAGGAATTAGAATATAAGATGCCTTGTTTTTTTTATCTTCAAACTTTTTGTACTATGGCCAGGAAGTTGCATGATGGATTTTTTTGTACTTGATAAAACAATGGCAGATTGACAAATACTGCAAACCCTTGTATTCTCGTATCATTGTCAGGAAGTTCAGGTTTTCTTTTCCTAGCCTGAACTTCAATTCTTATGAGAACAGATCGAACTGGAGTTGATGACGCTTGTGCGGTGTCACCTGAATTAGCTGTCCTTGCGCCGGTAGCAGCCGGCAGAAGTAATGCAAGTACATCCTCAAGGTTAAAACTACATGGGCATCAGGGCATTCAAGAATTTAGGCAGCCTGCCTGCTGGCTGGAAATCAAGTTTTCTGCCCCCATGAAGAAGAAGCTGGTCCTGCACCGTGCATTTTTATGGCATTGTCTTTTACTTTCTTGTTGGGGTTATCTGATGCGGTATTCAGAGTTAAAGCACGCACTACAGAATTATTTCTACATTATGTCAACAGAATTATTAAAAATTGTACTGAAGCAGTAGCGAAGCCACCGCCCGGTGTACCCCGGATGCCTTTCAGGGCTCGTCGATGAACGCGCAATAAAATTTTCATGTCACTTTAGAGATTGAAAATAGAATTTTATAGCAAATAATCGACGTAAGATTTGCAAAGGCTCTAAATGTTTCCTACCTCCACCACTGTACTGAAGTGCTTTTAATGACTAATATATTGATTCATTCTCATACAAAGAATATGAACAATTTCATCCATATCACGGTGTCCCGTCTTAAGATTCTTACTGCATGTATTCTACAAGAACATGTATTCACTATAAAGTGATGTAAAGTCATACAGCTGTGTCACACTGGTAATCAGTATTTGGGTACTGCATCAAAATTGTTGGCCACTCATTGCAGAGCAAGTGCTGCCTGACAGTAATTCAGCGTAAGTTAGATCTTGAGAATTCCTAGCAGTAATTACTTGTCTGACCTTAATCTCGTCCTGCAGCCATGGGAATTTTTTCTTCATGCTCCTTTCCTCTGAAGTTCCTCTATGATTCGTACTCCTACAATGCAAAAAAAAAAAAGGCCTCGACCTTTTTAACACACTCACCTACTCATAGGCCAGGCATCAAATTGTTGCGAAGAAAAGAGACTACTATAATGTACTAATAAATTGCACTAGTGATTTAACGGTTTAGATTCTCTCTGTACTAATAAGCAGTATACATCACTAGCATAACTAGTATAAGAATATTATGAAAAAATAAAAAATAGTATATATGTAATTTGTTAATTATTTTCAGCTAATTATTATGTATTTTATCATCCGATCGCACTAAGATTCGTGCTAGAGGAGATAGTATCGGTGTCTGATCGAACTGATTGGAATAGAAACATTTTTTCTGGATTAAAATACCCTCAATGGCAATGTAGGCAATTTTTATAATTAACACATTATTTACTAAATACTTAATTAAATAAATGGTTAGATTTCATCTATACTATCTTCTTTCTATCACTAGTATATTGTGTACTGTAAAGACCCTCGAAGAAAAATAAAGAATGTCTGGTCCAGTATTATGACAAGAATGATATGCTATTTGGTTTGTTACGCTGTTATAGGCAAGTAGGATGGTGCACATCTTGAGGCTACCTCCACTATGCACACATATAATTGTGTTAATCAATCAGGCAGGGGTATAGCTACAGTGACCCAGAGGTGCACAGGCATCCGGATAAAAAAATCATTTTACCTATAGTCAACTTATGCTCATCACTTATGCACCTCCCTCAATCCAACTAGGTGCACCCTGCAACAGACCATCGGCCAGGGCAAGAAGACAAAAAAGACATGCATGTTTGCAGGCCATAACTATTCTCATGTTGTAGAATGCTAATTGCTAATGCATATCGCAAATCAATAATAACGTATGCGTAGAGCCCTTTCAACTTCTTGAACTTTTCTCTAACTTTTCTTATCTGTCTTTGCAATCATGACCAAATAAGTAGAATGCCCTTGCCAGCAGTATCACCAATTGATTGTAGATCAAACCTAGCAAAGCAGTCAGAGAAGTTACTTCCTTTCAAATTTTTTCACCATCATCCTAATTTATTGCAAGCAAACTGAACAATTTTGCTTGCCGGGGAGTCGATTGTATGATTATTGGTTGTCTTTCTCTAAACCGAGTGTTGAGTTCCCATTTATTATTATTCTGGGATGCTAAATTAAAAAAGGGAACTTCAAATATGCAAAGGACTATTTGAAGCCCTTTAGGATAAGCAATTTCAAAGGAAGCTGCTTTAATTTTGCACGAGTATAATTCTATTTTTTTATAATATAATGTATTTTTTATCATGGAAAATTATGTTGTTTTTAATGAAATATTTAAGTCATCTTGTCTCTTTTGTGTTTTAGACAAGGAGGGTGGATTGTGTAGTTCTCCAATTTGGACCTTTTTTGTGATTTTAGTCTTACCTAATTTTGGTAAGCACTTCTATGGCTACATTTTTGAAGTATTGTGGCTTATTAAACTATTGATGATGAAAATTAATTATTAAACTATTATTTACTGTAATGTTACTTGCTAAAAATATAAGGTTAATCTTATGGTATAGTGGTGTACTCCTCTATTTTGCTCTAGCTCCGCCACTGCAATCAGGTTATAAAATATTAAAACTAGACACATTTATTCATATAAAAATAAATACACATGATGTTATTATTGACAACACATTACTCTCGATTGGAACAATCAAACCCGCCCTTTAACAAATTATAACGTGCAAAAGACTGCCTCAAATATACCTAAATACGAAGACTCAGGCACGATGTTATAGGAACCAACTAAGGCTTTACATATCCAAACGAGGGGAAGAAAACAAGGGACAAAAATGTCGAACAAAAAATTTTGAAATTTGAACAAATTTTTGCTAATTCAAATAAATTCAGAAATTACTGCACATCCTGCCCGGGCCCATCGACAGACCTAATATTTCAGAAATTTCGTTCCGAAATTGTGAACCCTGTCCCGACTATACTGCATCATTCTAGATGTGATACAAACCTGTTATGCATGCATATGAGCTAGTATTTGCATTATTTTTGACAAGATTTTTCCCATTATTTAAGACCCTCTTCACATTGTTAGATTCAATCGAGCCTGAATCTAAGCCATTCTCTGCCCCCTGGCCCAAAGAACCAGGGCAGTCAAAACCCTCTCTCTTCCTCCCAAAAATATATAACCTGAGCAAAAGAGGCTATAAGTAACAGCTGCAGCTAAGCAAGACTAATTCTCCTTCAAATGCAAGAGGTTTTTTTGCGTTTCACCAGAGAGAACGAAAGCCAAAGCAATAGCAACCGAACCCCACGACGGCCACCTCGGCGCCACCTCTCTCTCCATCTCTTCTCGTCCACTTCGTCGTCGTCGCATGCACGCGCGTACGCCTCCTCGTCTATGATGGCTTCCTCCCGCGCCGCGCTGCTCGTCGCCGTTCTCCTCCTGGTGCTGGTGTCCTCCCTCACTGTGCGAGCGGAGGGCGAGGTGGCGCCGGGAGCGCCGGACATTGCCGCCGGGAGGGTGCCGCAGGGATCCCATGAAGCGGTGGCGCCGGGAATGGGGCGGCCTGGCCCGGACATGGCCAAGAACGGCGCGGCGAGGTGGAGAAGGACAGCGGGGCGCCGCGGCAGGGGTGGGGGCACCGGCGCGTGGGCGTTCTCGGCGATGCTGCCCCGGAGGTTCGTGCCGCCGTCGGGGTCGTCGGCGTGCCACAACGACGTGCCGGCCACCGCAGCCGACGCCCAGTTCTTCATGTGCGGCGGCGACGGGAGCCCGTGACGGCGCCGTCGACGACGACGACGAAGACGGCCGTGTTCTTGCCCGCCGGTGCCGGACTTGTTCCGAGCAAGAAATGAAGATCCAGTCTTCCAAGAACAGTTCGTGTCTCTGCTCGCAGCAGATTCAGGGCTCGTTCATGAATCGGATGAATGCGTCGGGGGCTATTGGATGAGTTAGTTCTTGTTTCGATTCGTCACCCTCTCCCCTGTTCTTGAATTTGTAAAGAAACGAAACACTTTTGTCCTCTAAATATGAATGCTTACAATCTCCAGGACATCCGAGCTCTGTAAACTCCGATCTTCTTTAGCTGTTCTTGCTCTCAACCTGAGTGAACTTGAAAAGAAGAAAGTTTTTGTATGCCAGAAAGTTTTTGTATGCCAGTTTTCTTGCAACTGCAAATAGTTTCCTCTGTTCTTGCTGTTACGACTCGAGAGAAACCGTATCTTTTTCTCTCATTGATAAGACATCGCTGATCTGATACTAGCTCAGAACAAAGAATCCATACAATCATACAGATGACTCGATGGTCTGTAACTGCATTTGTCGATTCGATCTTTCTTGTCCATGTGAGCATGGCACACACAAATGCACACAACGCACAAAAAAAATGAGATGTTTTAGGCTTTTTTAGGGAGAAAATTGGTGACTAATACAGGTAATAATCCACTTTTTTTGAAACCCGCGTAATAATCCACTTGTTCCTGAAACAACAATGCATGACTAGCTGGTCCTGCATGCCACCATCGGTTACATCATTAAGCTAAGATTAAGCTATGCTTAGGCTGCATGTCAAGTAGCTCTTGCAGTTTCTTGGAGGCAGGACCAGAGATAGCTTGGCAATGTTGTGATGCTTTCGTCTTAAGCGTGTGGCACTGAACTAGACATAATAATCAAAATCAATTAACATTTTCGGATAAAATTAATCAAATGAAATTAGCATCTGGGGTTTGCATAATCCACCGGGGGATCAGAGCTTTGATTGGTGAGTTCCCATGAAGCGGCCGGCCAGGTGACTGAAGAGTAATCTATATATCTAGCTAGGGGAGAGCATGGCTAGTTAGCTGTGTGTCGTAGCGTCTACTCCATGCAGGAGAGGAGAGGAGAACGCCTTTTAACAACAACGTTGCGCCGCTCCATCTCTATGTTGAGTTAACGTACGTACGTCCATGTGAATGATGATTTGTGGGTGGCTTAATAACTAATTCTTTAAACAAGTTTGATTAGCTCAAGGAAAGAAAAAGGAGAAAATGCCAGCCGTCCAAATAAGGAACAGGAAAATATTGAAAGCGTGTGTAAGCTCGTGTGGTCAGTTGGTGACCAGATTAGTTATCAATCCGTGCATCCACATAGGCAACATATTTCAATAAGATTGCTTCAGCAACTTTTTCTGTATGTATAAATGAAGGACAAGACTAGGATCGGGCGCTAGATCTGAGCCGTAAAATCGGGCATTCAAAATATTTCAGTTGACTGTAAATGAAAAATCAAGTTGTATGTTATGAAATAACTAAAAAGTTTAATAATTAAAACTTTTCAAAGAAAATATACCAGAACTAACGTGCAACGAAGCATTAAAAATACATGGACGAAACATGTTGAGAATTAGAGTGTAACATTGGAAAATAAGTGAAAAAAGCAAAACGTTGTTAAATCTAATTTGAAACATTTTCTTTCACCTATGAAACATTGAGTTCCAACGATTAAAACATCAAAGAAATTCATAAAATCAAAAACTTAAAATATGCAACAGAGTCCAAATCCAGTTAAAACATTTTGCTTAAACCACGTATTTCTTTTTTGAGTAAATGCGTTTGTCGGAGGATGAAACCTCGACGGCGGGAGGTCTGGAGACCCCCCTTTGAGATTCGGCCAGGGGAGTAGTTCTCAGGCGAAGCCGGCGTTAGGGTGTAGAAGAAGGATACGCGAAGAAGACGTAAAAGAAACAGAGGAGTCTGGACCGTCCGAAGCGGTTCCGGACCGCCCGAACCGAGGAGATCGCGCGGGGAAGAAGGGATCGATGCACAAGGAAGACACGAGGATTTATACAGGTTCGGGCCGCCGGAGCGTAATACCCTACTCCTGTGTGTGTTTTGCTATGAGGTGGATGAATGTGGTATTGTGGTTACAAGGTGTATCTAGCTCACGGCCGGAGCCAGAGAAGTGGAACAGTGGCTAAAGAGTGAGCTCGGGAGCAGATAGCTGAGAGTTAGAGGTTCTCCGTTCCGTCTGTCTCCCCCCTCTTTTCATCGGCTTGGATCCTCCTTTATAGAACTAGGGGAGTCCACAGTGCCGGTACACGGAGGGAGATATCTTCCGGTGAGTTCTCCTGTGCGCCCCTCCACCTGCGGTGCCCATGCCGGAGTTGGAGGAACGTCCCGTCGCCCCTGTTCGCCTGCAACGCCCACGCCAGAGCAGGTGCTGCTGCTGCACGTCGTCGTGAGAGGATGGAGCGGAGAGATGTGACGGCGCACGCCTCTGCCGCCTGGTCGTGGAAAAAGGGGCCTGCATAGTCAAAAGCTTCTAACTACACAGTGAACGAAGCCTCCATAGTCAAAAGTCTTCTGACTGCACGGTCGGAGGTCCACGGGGGGCCATCGGGAGACGCCCACACGTGGCAGAGTAGTTGGCAAGTTGGTCCGTGGAGTCCTTCCAGTGAATCGGCATCGGCATCGGCAGTCGGCAGTCAGCATCGGTAGTCGGTCAATCGGCCCCGGGCCTAGGCGTCGGCACCCAGGATCAGAAGGATCGGCGCCCGGGCACCGGAAGGATCGGCACCCGGGCACCCGGGCGATCAGCACCCGGCCGTCGGGCCCGGGCATCGGCGCCCGGCTGTCGGACCCCGGCATCGGCGCCCGGGGCCGATGGGGATGGCACCCCGGGCGCCCAACGGGACATTGACCATAGCCGGTCTTCTCTTCTGCAGAAAGTGGGCCCGGAGGGGCTGACGTGGCCGGAGATCCACGCGTCCCCGCAGAACGTGGGACCCCCAGTCCCACTTCGCCGACAGCGTTCATAGTACATCAACTTAACAGATGGATACAATTTAGTACAAGTACTTGAGAAGTAAACGTGCTAGTGTAACAACTTAACATGTAGGTGCAATCTAGTAAAAAACTTAAACAAGAGTACAGGTATAACAACTTAGAAGGTGTGTGTATTTTGGCACAATAACTTAGGAAGTGAGCGTGTTAGTGCAATAACTTGATTATTTTAAGTATTTTTTTCTATACATATTCAGTTTCTAAGTACTTATTTTTGCCAATGTACTTGCATAGTTTTGTGTAAGCATACTTAATTTTTCTCATCATAGTAACTAAAAGTTAATTAAATCTTACTACTTAGAAAATTTTGTATTCGGTTGAGATTTGAAAAGGTGAAAAAAAACAAACCAGTGGTGCAAATTGAATGAGCAACATGATTCTTATAGATTAAATATAAGATTGTAAAGTAATATCTGTATGATTGCTATGTGATAGCATATTGACATCATGAAAATAACCATCTAACACTCGTTAACAAAAACAATATATAACCAGCTAAGTTGTTGCACCAAAATACTAAATTGTTAAGTTCTTATACTAAAATGTACTCACTTGCCAAGTTATTGTATTTAGATGTTCAATTCTCAAGTTCTTATACTAGATTGTACCCACTGCCAAGTTGTTATACTATCAGTACAATTTACTCTTTTTTTTTTAACAAAAACAACAGAAGAGATTCCTACTGCACTATATTAATAAGGCAAATTTTACTGCCGGACTTATGGTTTTAGCCGTAGAACATCACAGAAATTAATCTTTGGGAGAAGACACTCTTGAATGTTGGCTCTTTGCTGCTGGACCCTGCTCCCTATATATTAATATTTTTGCCCAGCTGAGGAGAGAGAAAACACGTGAGAAGACTAAAATAACCCTAGGGTATTCCAATTAGACAAGTTGCCTGCCAACCCTGACCAACTTTGACACGCTGGTCTCAGCGCAAGGACGTCAACCTACTAGTGGTGATCGGTGAGGTCGGGGCGACGAACAGCAACAAGCACGCATGGTGTTGTACGTGCAACGGTTCTATGCCGGGTTGCTCAAAGCCTCAAGCAGCTGGCGATATGGTGTCACACCCAGAATTTTCATCTAAAATTTAGGTGTTTTATTGTGTGTAAATCGTTGTTCAGGAATTAATCGAGACACACAAATGACATAGTTAATATCAAAGTAAATAACTTATACAAATCGAATGTATTTGTTACAGATGAATGTCACCTCTCAAAATAATGAAATCTAAGCAGTGGAATTAAATTACGGACGATGTGATGACTCTCAATCCACAAGCACTTGACCAGGCTCCCGCTTAGTCCTCCAAGAATTCCTCCTCGCTGAAGTACTCCTTTGATGATAATTGTCGATTGCAAAGTAAGTATATGGAATACTCCGTAAGCTACACAACAAATATGCAAATGCACAGGTATCCAAGGGATGACATAATATGGCTCATGTTGCATAAATAGCATTTAGTAAAGTATTTAAGAAAGTAATAAAACAGTAATCATTAATCAATATTAACCAACACTATACCGCTCTCCAAAACGGTACAGGCCCAACCACTCTAACCTAAAGCTATCAATATTCTATCATTCATTATTAAAGTAAAGTAGTATGGGACTAATCACGAAAAACATTACTAGGCTCGCCCATAACCGCGGGCATAGCTATTTGAATAGTTTTACTCTGGCCAGAGATATATAACTTTACCTATAAGACACAACTCCACAAGATATTACCACATGTCTTAAAACCACCATGGTACCTCGAAAAATAGTTGTGACATGACCCTTCACATAACATGCCCAATAGAATACCACTGACTAAGTCCCCAATAGAGATGGCATAACCTCTAGGCTATAGAAACTCTTGATTCCTAAATATGGACTTATTGGCACTACCACTGCGGTTTTATTGATATTACCACCTAACAACTAAACACATCATTGTGTCTCCTGTTGGGACATGCTACACTACAAGTCCAGCCGTTGTCCATTCTGGCTTGTGGTTAGCACGAGTATTGCTTCGTAACAAATAGTCCGCAAACCAGTCCTTAAGTGTCATAAGCACCACTAGCATCAACCACAAACCCGGTGCTTACAACTCACCATTTAGTCAAGTTTTAGTTGACCATTAGATTAACCTCACATGACCACAGTTGTGAATTGAGTCATCATTTCATACGAAATTATTAATGTAATCGATGCTTAAAGGACAGCCCATAAGTTATGCTATAGTTTCTAGACATGGCTAAGCAGGATTCTAGAATTATCCTAACTAACCAATAATTAAAGCTAGTTAGTCATATTATTCCCGTAGGTACAATGGCAGGTAATTAAGTCACTAAGGCTATAATCAAAGATTAAGGTTTCTCCCTCCAGATGACATAGCAAAAATAAATGCATAGTTGAAGGAAAAACATAGCTTAAAACATAGGTACAATATGCTCAAAAGTGTTGAGGATTTGTGTGACTTGCCTTGCTGCTCTACAAATGCTTCCGAACTTTCCTCGCAAAACTCTTACTCTTCCGGAACGTTGGCGGCTAAAGGCAATAAACAAAAATGAGCAAAACAGTATATAAGCACATATCAACAATACAATATTATATTTTTAATGGATAGATCTTGATTTTTAAAGAATTTTTCAAGTTGAATCACCCCAAATGGAGTTCGGATGAATTAGTTATGAATTTTAGAAGTTTTACTCCTTTTAAAGCCTATTTAAAGAAATTAAACCGGTTTATGATGTCATTTAGCATTTATTTTAATTTTAGAAAAAGGGTTTATGGCGTCAGCACTGGATCAGGGGGCAGCTGACACCTGAGGCCCATAGGTCAGAGGGAGAGGGGCTTGGATTCACGGTAGACCGGGTCTATCGAGAGTTTCACACAGATCCAACGGCTCATATCAAATAGAGGATGATCGGACGGCTCAGATTGACCTTGGACTGGGGATGGATCGGGTGGCGGAGATCTAACCGATCACAGATCGAACGGATAGGATCTAATCTAGGCATCCGACTGCTCGGATGTCACCCGATCGGATCGGGCCCGCGGCCAAGCTGGCATCTGACGTGGTGTCCACGTCGGCGGCGACAGCGGCAGCTCTGATCCCTATGGTCGACGACGATCGGTGGCACGGTGAAGCACGGCGAAGGCACCAAGAGATAGAGAGGAGAGCGACCATTCTTACTGTGGGCGAAACAACGACGAACATCGGCGAGCTTCTAGCGGCGGGGCGTCTCAGGTCTTCGGCGGCAATGCTACTCCGGCGGTCTCCAAGGGTTTGGAGGTAGCGGCCTAGCTCCCCCGTGGTCCTGCGGTTCTAACAGGGGCGGCGACGAGCACCGGCGAAGGCTAAGACAACGGCGAGGCTCGACTGGAACGCGGCGGCGACGGCGAAGAGGATTGCTACGGCGCTAGGGCTGACGGGACTAGGGCAGGCTTGGTTGACGGCGGAAAGGGAGAGAGAGAAGCTAGGGACGCTATATATAGTGAAGGGGAGGAGAGATCGGCTCGGATTCGGTCGCGGCAGCGGTTAGGTCTTCTCCAGAGTCCCGAAGCTCCACGAGCTCGGATTGCCGTCGATCCCGTTCGCAATCCTCCGCGTTTCTTAGGAGGAAAGGATGAGGAGGTTGAGGGGAATCCCCTCAATAGATTTGGAGGAATCCCGCCCGGAGAGGTCAAATCGGAGCGGGATTAGCAGCGAGGGCATCGGCCAGCACAATGCCTCTCCGACCTGAGGTTGGAGACGAAACTGATGGGTGGGTCCCACTCGTCAGCGGCAGGGAAGAGAGCGGGCGACCATAGGCCGTGGGCCGTAGCACACGCGGGGGGAGGGGAAGAGGGCACAGTGCTGGGCTGGAATCGGTCCAAGAACAAGGAAATAGAATTTAAAAGGTTTTTTTTATTTAATTGCTGAAATGCTTGTTTTAATTATTAAAATACTTTCCTTGCTCAATTAATTTCCAGAAAATTCTAGGAGATAAAGGATTAAGCAAAATATTTTATAAAATTTAATTCAGGCCAACTTTAGTTGAAAGTTTTCTCTGGCTTTTATGATTTACTCCTAGAGACTTTTAAAATAATTTCTAAAATTCCTTTTTCATATGATTTATTTAATTAGAGAAATTTCAGAGTGTTACACGTGGGACTTCAAGGTGCTCTCCACGGTGACCGATGATGACATGGACATGTGGCCGGGCGCCTGCAACTTCAGCGTGCAGGCCGTCATGCTCCCCGCGGTATTGGCATGCATAGCGTGATAGCGGCTGCGTTAGTTGTGGCTTTTGCACTGGTCTGAGACTCATATACGGAAGGTGAAGCACATGCAGACTGTAGATTGGTGAATTATATGAAAATTTGTATCACTGTACGTTGGTTGTTTCTGCTCATTTAGCATATAGGCTCAGGGGCATTTCGGTCCTCTCAGGCATTCTCTCTCTTCTCATCAGGCTAACAATATTTAAATATAGAGGTTGGTGTCTGGCAGCAAAGATCCAAATTTGAGAGTGTCTTTTTCTATAGGGTCTGCTATAACTAAAACTATAAAATCGGGGTGTCCAGCAGCAAAATTTGACTATTAATAATATAATAAAAACAACGTATTTCAACTGTTAAAATATAAAAAAAGATTACAAAAGGCGTACCAATCTAGCCTCTTGTAGCACCATGAAAATTTCAATAAATAAAATGGAAACCGAAAAACCGAACCATCAAAATTCTTTTATCAAATTGCATGATGAGAGTTATTTCTCGTTTATCTTCTAGTGTTCTCTTTGGTGCCAACATGAATTGTGACCCCCAATATTAACTAACCAAAATAAGAGGCAAATTGGAAATTAAAATAATGAATATGGATCAATTTGGTTAGTAGTATTGCTAGGAAAGGAAAATACAAAAGAATGGAAATTATGAAAATAAAGTATTTTAACACAAATATTTTTGCTGAGAATTGAACTCACAGTTCGATCACTTCATTCAAATCTCAGCCGAGCACTTTTGCATATCAATCCCTCCCATTGCCTCTATTCAAATCCCATCCTTATTACCAAAAATCCTTCCTGCACTGTTCATGGGCCAGCCCAAGCACAGGCCGAGCACCCAGCAGCCAGCCGCAGGCCGGCCCACAGTCATCCCGTGCACACCCCCCGCCATGCCCGATGCCGTCCGTTTCTGCCACGTGGCTCCATCTATGCCGTCAATCCGAGCCGGGCTCGAGCACTCGAGGCCTCGAGCCTCGTGCGCCTGTCACAGCCGTCCCGTCGCTCGTACAGCAAATCCAACGGGCGGATTAACCGCTGGCGTGGCGTGGCCATGTACCGGCGTCCAGTCGCCATTATCTAGCCCGGCATCTAGCTTGCCCAAGCGGCGCCAGCTCAGCCCAGCCCGTGCGCCTATATAAAAGACACTGCGAGATCGCCGTTTCGTGCGCTCCCCGACCATGACCGAGCATTGACGTCGCGCCGCCTGCGGGCTCGAGCTGCCGCGTCGCCACCCGAAGCCGCCGGTACCGGGGGGTCGCGTTCCCGGAGCCCAGGAGCCCGAGGTCGTCAAGGAGGAGGAACAAGGAGCCGTCCCGAAGCCGGAGCATTTCATCGAGCGGCTGGTGTGCGCGTCTACGTCGTCAACCCTGCTTCACCGCCGCCGCCTCTTCGCCTCTCGGTAAGCTTCCTCGAGTCCCGTGGAACTTAGTCCCATGTTCTTCTGCTCCGTTTAGAGGCCTTTGCCAATTGCCAAGCCAGCCGGAACTCCTTTGCTCCGTCATGGACGCCGCTGTGGACGGGCCATCCCAGAGCTCCTCCCATTCATCTAGTAGGCAAAACGTAACCCCTAGATGCCGTAGTTGCTCGTGCGCAGTTCATGTCAATCGGAGGCTAGCTCCGTCGCGCTGTCACCATGCACCCGGAGCTCGGGGCCGCGCCGCCGTGCCGCGCTACTCGCACCGGTTAGAGGTCACCAGAGTCCAGCTGCACCTCCCATGGCCGCCTCCGAGCCGCTCCCAGCCCGGGCTCGGCCTGTGCCCCGCGGCCCGCGCGCCTCTCGCTTTGGCGAGAGGTAGAAGACTGTTAGCTTATAGGAGTAAATGCTAATGACCATGATTATGCACAGTAATGATATTTAGTTAATCTTCATGACATATTGGACCGAAAACATCAGTAAAACTTAATTAATCTCTGTTTCATAATATGTCAGTGACAAGTGAACCCCACCGGTTTTAAAGACCGGGGTTGACTCGGTCAATATGGACCAAGGGTCCGCCTATCAGAGACACATGTTCTTTCTCCATATCTCTACTACGGAACATTTCCGTTTGTCCGCGTCGTCTGCTCCTCCAGCACGATGCGCGATTTTTGTCTGCATCGCTTCTGCGCGAGGTCGCTTGGCTATTTCTGGCTTAGAGTGGGCGCCTCCACCAGTTCACCGCCGACGGATCCGGCCACCACGCACTCTCCACCGCTGGATCCGATGGCCACGAGCTCGCCTCTAGCCGTTGTGATGGCTGCGAGAAGTGGGGGACGGAGGAGAGGTGAGAGGCTGGGGTGGAGCCATGGAGGAGCGGTGAGCGGTGGTGGTGGAGGAGCGGCTACGATGGCTCGCTCGCTGGCGTACAGCCCAGTCGTGCGTGTCCCCTACGCATAGACGATAGACTCGCCCCCAACCTCTTCCGCCCACTGAAAACTGCCCACCGATCTTGATCCCCTCACCAAAATTTAGGAGGAGACTCCCAATTTTTCTCCTCCCTATCTCACCTACTTGGGTTGATAGAGAGCAAGCGAAAGCAAGGGAGAGAGAAGCTGGCACCGGCGTGCTCGTTGCTAGGGAGGCCGAGCAGGGGTGTTGCTTGGGATGTGCCTCCGGGTGCATCTGCATCCCGAGAAGGGGCTCGGCGGCGGTGACATGCTCACCAATCGACTTCGGTGTCAAGAACAGGGACGCCCAGCTGGTGCTACTCTCGCCGGTGTAGCAGTCGATGGTGTCATCGGCAGCGAGCTAGATGTCACACCTGAAAATTGGACTAATTAAAAATTATTTTATGTAAATAAAAATATAAGAATACATAAAAAAGTTATTTGTAAAAATGTTTGAATAAAATTCAGAAATTTTCAATATTAAAAATCTCAAGCCAAAATTTAATTAATGCTGGGATGCTTTTATATTCTCTAGGGTTTTGTCCAAATATTTTAAGCATTTAAGTATTTATAATAATAAATTCTCTCATGTTTAGTGGTGGTTTTTGCCTCTGTTAAATTCCCATGGTTTAATAAACTCTCTAAAATTTTTTTGGATTTTTCAGAGCTCTAGAATTAATTTTAATGTAATAAAGATCATCTTAGTAAATACATAAATAGAAATCCAAATTCTTTTCTTTTCCCTTGATTGGGTCGTTCCGTCTCTAATCCTTTTTGCATTTCTCTGTTTAGCCCAGACTCGGGTTTCCCCTCCGGTATCAATATCTGGTGCCATTTTCAAAACCCTTAAATGTCCTCGAGAACCGGAACAGGAGTTTTCGGATTTATTCTATTTTGAAACCCTAAAATCCACTATATTTCTTCGACTCTCAGAAACTCCATTCCTTTGAAATTTCTTTTGAAGATAAACCCCAAATCTTAGGAATCCTCCGAGGTTTGCCCCTAATGTCAGTCGTTATAAAATATCCTTAGCAAATCCTTCATCCCGATAGTTATAATATCCTGAATATTCCAATTCTCCGGTTCTCAGAAAATATCCTCCAATTTTCTGGCCAAAGAATACTCCCCATATTCCGAATATCTCTAAATTTCCGATATTCAAATATCCTAGTAAAATATTTTCCCTTTTCCGAATCCCCAAAATACCCATATATTTTGGAAGTTCAACTATTCGTCGAATATGCCGATTTCTCGACCTCTGCAAAATAACTTCCAATTTTATCGGATTCCCGAGTTATTCCAAGATTCTACTCCCCCAAATATTCCTCGGCAAAGTATCCTCTGTCCTCCAAACCCCACTAAATATATTCTATTTTCCAATTTCCTCTAAATAATCTCCGATTCCCATATATATATATATATATATATATATATATATATATATATATATATTCCAACGTTCCGAATATATTCACAATTTCTAATTTCAAAATCCATTTTAGATTCCATAAATAGCCCTGACGCCTACAAAATATTTTTTGTTTTCCAAATCTGGAATGTCCTGAATATTCTCGAGTTCCTAGTTCCCAAAATTTGCATCAACATTTCAGATTGTCGTATTCTAAATATTCCTTGAACTTCCCTAAATTCATTTTCCAAATTTAAAAAAATTCCTAAAAATCCCCTCCTTTTTCCTTTTTTCCCCTTCTGTTCTTTTTCTTTCTTCTTCCTCCTTCCTTCTCTCTTATCCCTTCCTCCTCTCTCTCTTCGACCTGTATCCCGAGCTCTACCCGGCCCACCGCGGCGCCTGCGCCCGCGTCTCCTTGCTCCCCGGCCTCGGCCCGCAGCCGCCGCCTAGCCCTGGTCCAGCCCGGCCCGTGCCGCCGCCTGCGCCTCCTTCGCTGCGCCGCCGCAAAACCCGCATAGCTCGTCGCCCGCGCCCTAGGGCCTACACCCTATATATATTCAGCCACCGCGCCCCTGTGCCCTAATCCACCGCCACCGCCTTGTGCCCTAGCGCCGCCCCACGCCCGAGCCGCCGCTGCCTTCGCTTCCTAGACAACGGCCGCCGCAATCCGAGCTCCCTGTGCCGCTCGTGCCGTCGCAAGCCGCCGCCGCCGCATAAGGTGCCGACGCTGGTGGCCGCGGACACCGTCGTCGTCTGCACGTCCTTCACCCGCCGTCGGTGAGCCCCAGCCGAGGACTCCTCCCTCAACATCTCCCCGCCGGAGCCGCCTCCCTTCTCCTCATCCCGTGCCGTCGTTGCTGTCGCGCCGTGGCACCATCGTTGTCGTCGTGCCGTCGGGTTTCCTGGCAGAGCCCCGCTGCGCCATGGCCGGCCGGCCGTGTCACTGCGGTGTGGGCCCCGCCAAGGACTCCTCCAAGCAACCGACAGGTGGGCCCTACCGGCGCCACTTCCTCTCTGTGACCGACGTATGGGACCGGAAAAAAAAGGACCCAATCCCTCCTAACCGTCTGATCCTCGGATCAGTTCTGAGCCCTTGGATCTCTGTAAAATCTCGAAGAAAATCTCAACCATCTGATCCTCCGGATTCGATCTCAGCCGCTTAATTCTCTTAATCCAACTCTATGCCACGTTAGCCCTAGCAGCTCCGTCCACTACATCGCCACCTCACCTCTCTGTCCACATGGCCACCACCTCAGCTAGTCCACCGAGAGTACTTTCTTCCTAAGTCCATAGACCCAATCTATATGAGCCATCCCTCTGATAGTAGGCCCCACTCCTGTACACAGTCAAAAGTATTTATTTTAATTCGAAATTCCAGTGAATATTCCCTTCAGGGAATATGCCTTCTCTATTTCTTTTTGGATTTTCTCTAAATTCAATCTTCCGAAGGCTGTAATTTTTCCGTGCGAACTCCGATTCGATCTGTTCTTCTTTCTAAATTTATCTAAAATTATGATCTACCTGTTTATGTACTTTTAATGTACTGTTTATTTGGAGTTTCTTAGGGTTTTCCTTATTTTACATGTAGTCCGTCGTTTCTGCCATTTCGGTGGATCGCGAAGTTTGCGGAAGAGTTCAGAAGACTGATCGAAGACTTTTCTATTGCAAGGCAAGTCATACGACAATTCCCTTGAGCATATTGATCCTAATTGTGAAAGCTATTTTATTTTAACGTTATTGCATGCAAAGTTTTTGAATGTCATTATTACTGGTAATTAATATTATTCCGATATTCCTTGTTTATGGCCAATATTTTGTTATTGATACCTATACCTTGATACCCTGAGTAAATAATATTGACTAGCTGGATGTCTATTTAATGGTCTAGCTAGATGACTTAGGTTTTGCTTAGCAATGCATAGAAACTGTAGCGTCATTTTATGTGGGGAAACTATCGATTCATTCATGATTAAATAAGGAATAGTGGTTTTCTTTTCACGACAGTTGGTCGTGGCTGGTTGAATGGTGGGTTGTGAGCACATGGAATGATGTTGTTGCTAGTGGTGCTCATGACAATTAAGAACTGGTTCGCGGACTACTTGTTGCGAAGCAATACTCGTGCTAATCATAAGTCAGAATGGGTAATGGCGGGAACCGAAGTGTGACGAGTTCAATAGGAGGCAACAGGACGTATTTGTGGCTAATATAAGTCCACGCATGGCAGGCATAAGTCCATGTTTTTGGGCGTTTGATCGTCTCTCTATTGGGTGCTTGATCAGCTCCTGCCGGAGACGAGGTGGTTCATCGGGTGGCTCTTCTATTGTGCGATTTACATGGAGGGTTCTGTCACAATCTCTATTCGGGTACTTTCGGGTATCGCGACGCATGGCTAATATGATGTTGAGATTGTGTCTTGTGGTAAATTGTTATACCTCTGGCCAGAGTAAAACTATTCGAATAGCCGTGCCCATGGTTAATGGGTGGGCCTAGCAATGTTTTCTGTGATTAGTCCTACACTACTTAATAATGATATATGATGGAAACTTGATAGCTCCAGTTTGGAGGGTTATGGTTTTGGCCCTGAACTGCATTACAGTGCTGTTCAGTGTTTGGTTAAATATTGATTAGTAATTAAACTATATTGTTTTCCAATGATTTTGAATGCAAATGTTTTAAATGTTGTTTATGCAAATAAGCCATACTATGCCTTTCCTTTGGAATCCTGCTGCATTATTTGCATTTCCATGTGTGGCTTGTTGAGTATGATGGGGGCACTCAGTCTTGCTATATTATAATCATCAGAGTGAAGCTTTGCGAGGAGGAGAAGGTTGGTGTTTGGCTTATACCCCAGTTAAGCTGTCTATGACTTGGTGCTGTTGTTACGCTTGTTGCCGTTCCGCTGCTAGTTTTTCTTCTGCGTGAGGATTAAGTGCCTCTTTTGTAAGTATATATCGTTAATCGTTTTGGTTATGTTTATCAAATTATCGATTTGTGTACCTTGGCTGATTTCTGGACGAGAGTTTATTGCACAAATTAGCTTTGGAAATTCTGGTGAATTTCTGGGTGTGATAGTAGAGCTCACGCCTACCCTCCGAGGACTATCCGCGCGATCAAGCTAGCCCTGCCTACCCTCCGCGACGGTGACGGCGGCCATGCTCTTGCCCACACGCTCGTCTCAGCTTCCCTCGCCGATCTCTAGGTATTGTGCTCGAGTCTAATGATTGCATCTAGTATATGCGATGGTTATCTCGATGGCTCGATCTACCATATTTAGTCAAATGCATTGCTAATTGCTTCACTCAATCTCATTAAGCTTAGCAATCCACATAAATTGTATGGATAATTTGGAGTATATTACCTTGTTATCATGTTAAACTTTGTGGTGTGACTTACCCAAGTGACTGAACTAACTCTGTAGTACGTGGTTTGCACATTTGGTGTTTCCGTACTCTTTTCTAGCAAAGAATAATTAATCAAGTAATTTTCATTCTAATCGAAACTCCGAAAGCAAGATCGGTTTTATTCCCAGCTGTAGCAGTAGCTGCAGCTGCAGTATTTCAGTCACATATGGGATACGATTGTCGGTTAAGCTAATTTTCATCTAGGTGCATATTTGTACTACTATCAC
This sequence comes from Oryza meyeriana var. granulata, assembly GCA_003991445.1. Lineage (NCBI taxonomy): Eukaryota > Viridiplantae > Streptophyta > Magnoliopsida > Poales > Poaceae > Oryza > Oryza meyeriana. Next base: position 406,823 of record RYFJ01000112.1, on the reverse strand, counting down.
AAGCAATTTGTAGAGGACATTATTATCCAGCTAAACTGGCATTGCTAATAGCTAGGACTCTGCTCCAGAATAGCAATCCCTTGTTGCCATTTGGCTTTTGTGCATGATTTTCTACCTCCCTGTTTCCCAATTATATGGTTATGGCGATTCATATTCATAAAATATTTACGCCGCTCTGTGAAGTTGGTGCCGTGGTCGAGCTGGGCCGAGTGGCAGCTTGTTTAGGAGGATAGTGGGGTTCGGGTTCTTGTTGATTTGGTAGTTTCAGTGGAATTAGAGTTTTTAAGCAGAGGGGATCGAGGAAGGGAAGGAGAGGCAAGGTGTTGTACGGTTTCCAAGAATCTGAACCTTCCGGTCCAGACGTTGATGAGTTCATCCGAGATGCAGAGGTGCTGACATACAGACCGGCGGTGAGTACTCTGCTCCGCCAGCCCTGACACCAGTGTTGAGAACGTCTTCTCCCTGTTCTTGGCCAGACACCAGATCCGGGACAAGTGTGCTATGCCACCTCCCCCGCTGCCGCTCACTTGGATGACCCCGCCATGGCCTCCCAGCTGCAGCAGATGATGTTCCACTCCCAGCACCACCAACAACAGCTAACAGATGGCCTCTGTCAAGGGCCTCTGCTATGCCATCATCTCCACCGGGAGCTCAAGGTAAGCGGATTAGCGATAATCTCCTTTTTATTCTGTAAATAAAACGCCCTTTACATCATCTGTAGCTTTATTAGATAGTCAACCTCTCCTACCCAGTGAGATCCAAATCAAGAAGGCCACTTTGGTCTCAATCCAGTGCTAAGATTTGACACTTACTCATTGCAAATTTTCTCGCTGTTCATTGAAGGTATTAAACGATAGCCCAGCTAACTGCGCCTGCTCAGCAAGGTAAGCATCAGCAGGACTTTACAAGGTCTGGGGACTGAAGCTCTACAAGATTGTTTTTGGAGATTAGGTAAGAGAAGATATCTAAAGATGTGTAATGGTTAATTTTTATTGGAATAAGTCTACTTAACTCCCCGAAGTATTGGGGTTGATCTACTTAACCCCTAAAATATAAAACTGGATATTCTACCCCGAAGTATACAAATCGTTTCAAATAACCCCTAGAGTGGTTTTGTGGTAGTTTTGATATGTAAACCATGATGTGGTGTATCTATGCAGAATTACTCCTAAAGTTCTTAAATGTGCATTTTTCAGGCATTGCGTCTATTTATTGGCTGGAGAGAAAGGTACAATGTTAAAATTTACCTCAAAACTTAATTGATTTATACGTTTACTTATCTACATGTAATTCAGCGGTTTGTCAAGTTCCTTTTGTTGATATATGCCATCCTCCTTAGCAAACTTAGCACATAAAGATGCCTTGACTGAACATGTCAAAGCCAACCATAAATACAAGTAAGCTTTATTCAATTTAATTGATGCTGCTTTATTTTGTCTACTATCTTTTGAAGTAAGCAACATCTGTCTTGTTCAGTAAATTACTGGTTAATTGTTCATGTAGTGCTCTTGAAGCTATCGCCCTTCCCATAACTGGCGATAACACCAAGTACCTGGAATGGATCAAGAACAAAACTAAGGAAAACTGGAAAACTAAGACAGATGGTGCTATATACGCATGCTACAGTTCAAAATGCTCAACAACAAAAAGCATCTGATCGGATGTTTTCTCGTTCAGCCTTTGTATCTCAGTGACGTTGTTGTATATTTGTGCTTGCAGGTGAAAATTCTCTTCAAGTTCAGGTGAAAATTTATGCTTGCACATGTTATTTCGTCCATATATTCTTGATTCCCTTTATCTGCAGAACTCAAAAGGAATTAGATTATGTTAAGATGAGCTTTCTGTTTACTTTCAATACGTGCTCAAGTACTGAATTTGTTGATAATGAGAGGATAGAAACAGGTGCCCTGTTTTCCTCGCAAGAAAGGGGCACAGGTGCTCAATTTTCTTTTCGGTATTGTTTTCTATTGATTGTTAGTGCACATATTTATATCTGTTGGCAATTGGGTACTCCTTAGTGCCAACAAAAAAAGAAGCACACATTTTTATTCTAAGGGCAGAAAGACATGCACTGTTTAGCTATATATTAAATGGTTAAGTGATCAAGGCAAAATAAATTATTTTTTGTGAGCACCATAGAATAAATTAATTACGATTTGTGGTGCATGCTGTTATGATGACAGAAGTAAATACAAGAAAATAAAGTGCAGCAAAGTAAATTGCAGTGTCATGCACTTGCACAGTGGACAACATCAAATGCCTCATCAAGGAAAGATAATCAAGCTTTGAAAACTTTTGAGAATGAATATTTGTTTATAATACTTTAGATAGATAGAAGGAAATCATCTGTAGATTTTGTGTTGGAAAATATTTTCATGATATCTCAGTTTATAGATTTTTGCAATATACAGCCAAATACATAATATATACATTTTTTTTATTATCAACAGCTCCATCCTGCATTCTTGATGATGTTGCCACATCATCTGGATCGTCATCCCACTCTTATATTTCAATGCACGAAGAATATATAGAGATAGAACGGTATACACAATCAAGAGAGGTAGTAAAAATTTAAAAAGAGTAGTGAAGCCTATAAGCGTAAAAAAACTTTAAATGCCTATCTCATTCCACAACATTACCTCACTCTCGCGTTTGCTAACCATGTTCTTTCCCTTTCCTCAACATCATTGTCTTTTCTTTTCATCCCATGCATTTCGTCTGTCCAACGTCATCACAACAATGCTCTTGTGTGACTCGTTGCAACGCAGGCACATTGCTAATAAAAACAATTTAAGAAAACAACAAACCAAGAGGACCCACCAGTCATTCACTGTTAATTTAGAGGAGATGCTTCAGAATAGAATAAAGAATCATGAACAGTGCCATTTCACAATTAACTCGAATTAAGTCAAATTAATTTGAACCTTGTTTTGGCTATATCTTAGTGGTCCTAACATAGATTCAAGTGGAACTTAAAACTAAATTTATCTAAAATCAAGCTCTACTTGCTAGCACCAGTTTCATATTTCTATTATTTTATTTGGAAATTTAATGGTTTTATTTGAATTCTCATCAATATACTCGTGTGTACAAACTACTTGATCCATTAAATTGGTATGAATTAAACACGAATTTTTTTATAAGGTCGAGGCCTACCCTTTGTCGTATGGCTAGTATCAAAACCATATGACTATAGGTTAAAACCAATGGGGCCTTACCGTTTGTAGTACGGTTAAGGGAATTGTAGTACGGTTAAGGGAAATGTTCCCGATTAGTACCTTAAGAATAAGTACTATGTTAGGAGATTTTTAAGGTGCTCCTAAATTGTTTTGGGCCATCCGTTCCATGATATCTAATGGTTGATATTACTCTTACCTGGTCATATTTATCATCCTAAGGGTAAAAGTAAATTTTGATTGCATCATTAGTAAGAAAACACACCTTAAATTAGCTGGTGTCATTTAAATAGTAAAGTAATTTAATGCCGGGTCACCATTTTGGTTTAAGTACGTTATTTTTCTTTAGTACTATGTAGTATGAATATGCACGTTAATTGCAGTGTTAAATCGTAGTCGGTATGGTGCTCCGTGACAAAATAAAAAATAAAAACACAGTATTGGATGCATGGCTGCATTCATTGATTCACGTAATCTGAGAAAAAAGAAGTTACACATATTTTATAGCACACAAGAAGAATACATATATCAGTTTGGAACTGTTGACTGCATACTTCTATAGTTTGTACAGAAAAAAAAACATTTTAGAAATTTATCTATAAGCATTCGTGTACCGTGACATACTTCCATAGTTTGTACAGAAAAAATTAAAAAACATTTTAGAAATTTAAGCACTTGTCTTTAAAAAATATCTGACTCATTATGAGTACATTAGGGAACGCACTAAATGTCTTTAAAAAAATTAATAGCACGGATAGTAATTAATATCATACCGTATATATTAGGAGGAATGCATGCAAGATTGGCCAGTTTTACCCTTAAACGGTCCAGATTTAATACTCATGGAGCACCCTAAAAGAGCTCATTATATTAAAGACAAAACACAATTCGTGTACACTCTGCTCTTTACTTCTCACTTACAATTTATAATTTATGTAAAAAGATTTACTCTCTGTATCTGGCAGGTTATAGATAGTCAGAAGGATGGAGCGTGGCTCACGCTGAGGCCACTAGTGTATTTCTGGAGCAGCTTCGTTGATTGATGGGGTGTTTGAAGTTCCCGAAAAGGTTGTCTACCGTGGACGGAGGTTCGTATTTGGAGATCGTGGAGTAGGAGATGGAGATGCAGCTCTACACACGCATCACCGCGAAGAAGGACCAAGTTCACCTACCATCGCTCCCGGAAGGAGGGAGACTCCTTCTGTTTGGTACGCAACACTGTGTTTTGCTACAACCGTTGGTCACAGACTTGGCGCAGCAGGCAGAGGCATCATATAACCGCTACGAGGAGACCTTGATTGAGTTGGAGGAGCAACGTGCAGGCTTGGAAGACTTGGAGGTGGATCACATTAACTTGATTCACATGCAATGGTAGTTGGAGGGACAGTATGAGGCAAGGGAGACTGCGATGAGGTACTTAGAGCTCAGCTAGATAGTGCATAACAACTGCACCAACTGGAGCTTCAGAGACATCGGCGGCGATGGCGGAAGCATGCATCTCAAGCTCTAGCTTCTGCACCTGCTGTTGTGCACTCTCTAGCTGAGCTCTAAGCAACTCATTAGTAGTCCTCCTTGCCTCATAGTGTCCCTGCAACTCCTAGTGCATGTGAATCAAGTTGATATGGTCCATTTCTGTTAATGTTTTATATCGGCAATAATTATATGGGGCTATGCGACGGATCTAAATTCGATGGATTCGAAAGAACACGAAGGTTTATACTGGTTCAGACTCTCAATGTGAGGTAATACCTTACTTTAGTTATGGTGTATTGCTTTCGCTGTATGTAGAATAATCTACCCCAAGGGGCTCCCTACCCCTCCTTATATATTGTAGGGATGAGAATTACAGGGTAGAAAACCCAGTTGGATGCGATCAAGAGTTTTCCTTATTAGTACATTGGGTATCCGGCTAGGATTATATTCCTTTCCTTGTTGTGAAAGGTAACATAAAGTTGAGTCCTACTATATCTCTAATTGTACGGGCTGACCCACCCTCTATCCAAGCGGTCGTATTTGCCTTTCTTAAGGTACTCGGGGCCCATGGCCTCCACAACTTCCAAGTCTCCCAAGTGGGCGCATTGCTCCTCCAACTTAATCAAAGTCTCCTCGTAACTGTCATCTGCCACCTCTGCCCATTGCACCAAGTGTGTGACCAACAGGTTGTAGCAAAACACGGTGCTGTGTAACATACAGAAGGAGTCTCCCTCCTCCATAGGCGAACTTGGTCCTCTTCAACTCATCACGGTAGATCTTGTTGAGATGTAGGAACACCTCATGAGCAGCATCCTGCACTGCTCTCTCAATGGTATCACACGGCGATTAATATAGACTGTGTGGCCCTACTCTGCGGCGATGCGTGCGTAGAGCTGCACCTCCATCTCCCACTTCTCACGGTCTCCAAACACAAACCTCCATCCATTGTAGACAGCCCTATTCAGGTACTTCAAACACCCATCGGTCAACAAAGATGCTATGGAAATCCCCTAGTGACCTCAGCGCGAGGGACGCTCCATCCATCTGGTTGTACCTTACTAAAACTTTTTGTTTCACAACAGATAACTATGTTTCATTGACGGTAAACTAAAAAACATTTTGACCGCTCGATTTCTTGGTTCTGATCTGTCACTCAACCCTAATCTTGTTCTTTAATATTTTTTCCATCTATGATACGAGAGTTTGCCCTTTTTTTTTCTCCGACCACTTTATATAATTTTAGAAATAACCCTCTGAGTGATTAGAGTATTTATTTTTAAGTCTAAATAAATAAGGTTTAATAAATAGGTTGCGCACTCCACCAACCCCAAACCCCAAACTCTTCGGTTGTGCCTCCCGGCTTCTGCCTCGACATCTGGCTCCTCTCCTTTTTTTTTTGAAACCGAGCTAGCTTAAGCCGGTGTTTATATTAAGCAAGGACTGAAATTATGTACTCGGTCCACCAAAGTGGAAACAGAGACAAAAATAAGAGAAAACAAGCGGAAGAGAAAACTTGGCCCTATGGTAACATTCTCGCAATGTTTTTTGCCCCACATGAGCTCCAGAGCTTGATTTTGTCCTTGATTTTGACCATTAACTCATGCACTGTTAGCTCATCATTCCTAAACACCCTTCTGTTCCTTGCGCCCTAGATTTCCCAAGCGATGAGCATGGTACATGATCGCATTGCACTCGAGCTTTGCTTGTCTCCTTGGGCTGCCACCGCACTCCACCAATCAAGGAGCGACTGGTCCAGGTTGTGTGGTATATTTCCTTGATTGCATTTTAACATCCAAGAAGCCCTTCCCAAATCTGTCGTGTGATCATGCAATCCTTGAAAAGATGCTGCGTTGTCTCCAAATTCCTGTAGTAGAACTGACAAAAATAGTTGTTGGGCCACTCCCTGATCTGTAACCAATCTGTTGTCCATACTTTGTTTTGCAGTAACAACCATGCGAAGAGTTTGCACTTTTAAGGAGCCCATGCTCTCCATATGAGCTGTGTCGATGCCGAGGCAATCCTCCCTACGAACTCTGCATGGTAAGCAGATTTTGCACTATAGCGCCCGTTACCGATCCATCTCCATATTATGGTATCCTCCACTCCTTCTATCAATGTTGTTTGATTCTCCCAAAGCAATCAAAAACATCGACGAATTCCTTTACCAGAGTTTTATTCATGTTTTGTGCAATATTGTTGATCCATCGTGCTTCTGTCAAGGCATCATGCACTGACCTCTGCTTTCTCTTTGAGTGCTTGTATAGTGCCGGGGACAAATCCTTCAGAGGTCGATCTATCTAGTTTGACTCCCAAAAAACAGCCTTTCGACCATCACCCACTGTTACTTTGGTTGCTGCTGCGAATAGCTTTTTGTCCATATCATCACACGGCGTGGATGTTCCTATCCATGGCTTGTGTGGGCATTCCCTGGAGAACCAGAGCCAGCGCAGCCGCAACGCTCTGGCAAACTTCTCCATATTCAGTAGGCCCAATCCCCCTTGTTTCTTCGGTGAACACACCTTTTCCCAATTTACCTTACATTTTCCGCCACTTATTTCTTGGTCCCCAGCTCAAAGAAATCTTCGTCTCAACTTGTCCATGTCTTGTATGAATTGCTTTGGCGGTTTTAAGACCGTTAGGAGATATGTCGGTATGGAGCTCAGCACTGATGTCACCAACGCATTCCTGCCTTCCTGTCGTAGCAATTTCCCTTTCCAGCCCACCATCCTGGCTCACGGCTTGTCTAGGATTGGCTGCAGATGTACCTTCTTTAGTCGACAAGTGGTTAGCGGCAATCCAAGGTAGTTCGTGGGGAAATGAACTTGCTATCCGTTGAAGTTGCGTAACACATCCGACAGGCTTATATCTTGGCACCTAATTGTTGCCACTGAGCTCTTCTCAAGGTTCACTTGCAGTCCTGTTGATTCCCCAAAACTGTTAAGTATTGTTATGAGGTTGTCGACATGTGACCTTGTTGGATTGAGGAAGATAGCCGCGTCATCCGCGTAGAGTGATATTCTCAATTTGGTGGCCCTAGTTGCCAATGGGGACAGAAATCTATCTTCAGTTAGCCGTTGCAATGGGTCGATCGCTAGAATGAAGAGGTAGGGGGATAAGGGGTCGCCCTGGCGCAATCCCCTTTTATGGATGATGCTATCTCCCATTGTTCCATTGAGGAAAACCCTGGACGATGTGGTCGATAGAAGCAGGCTGATCCAGTCCCTCCATCACGCACTAAAGCCCCGATGCTGCAACATCTCCAACAAATATTCCCATGAGACCAAGTCAAAGGCCTTTGTGATGTCCAGTTTGAACAATAGGGCTGGCCTCCTTTGTGAGTGTAGTGATCTCATCATATTGCGTATATAAAGGAAATTGTCCTGTATGCAACACATTTTATAAACGCACTTTGCGCATGGGAGATCAATCCATTTAGATGCTTTGCTAGCCTCATTGCTAGTACCTTAGAAATCTGTTTTGCTATTGAGTGGATTAAACTGATCGGTCTGAAGTCTTTGACCGATGTCGATAATCCTTTTTTGGGGAACAAGGTAATCATTGCTCGATTTATGCAACCAAAATCCCCCCTGCTAATCTGTGAAATGAGTCAAAGACCAACATAATATCACCCTTGATGGTTGTCCAGCAAGCCCTGTAGAATGCCCCAGTATAACCATCTGGGCCTGGTGCCTTCTCTATTGGAGGATGGTTAATTGCATTCCAAATTTCCTCCTCCGGGAATGGTTCACCCATGGGGTTGTCTTGAATCTTTCCCAATGCTAGCTCTTCCCAGTTTAGGGTGCAGCTTCTTTTCTTCTTCTCCCCTAATATCTTCCCAAAGTGGTCTACCAATAAGTTTACCTTGTCATCATGATCATATATGTAGGTGTCCTCATGCTGTAGAAAATGTATGCAGTTCTTCCTTCGTCTGGCATTCGCTTTGATGTGGAAGAAATGGGTGTTTGCATCCCCTTCTTTGAGCCACAAAACTCTTGACACTTGCCTTTTCCTTGCTTTGGCCACAACCGCTAATCCAAGGATTCTTGCCTTGAGATCTTCCCTGAAATTGTGTTCCTCAGGAGTTAGAGTTCTCTTTTCTTGTGTTAGATCAAGTCTATATATTAGTTCCCGCACCATATGGAATTGCAGCTTGAGTTGGCCAAAGTTCCTTTTACTCCATGATCGTAAAGCCTTTTCGGTGTTGCTTAACTTTTTGCTGAGGCGATGTACCGGGTGATTCCCTTGTACTGGCTGGCTCCATGCTTGTTGAACCATTTCTTGGAATCCTTGCACTTTGATCTAGAAATCCTCAAATTTGAACCTCGGCGTCCTCTTTGGTTTGTGCATGGGACAATGATCAGAGAAGGATGTGGATAACACAAGGAGTGACCAGAGAAGAGGATATCTCCCTCCCCGTTAAACAACATCCTATCAAGCTTGCTAATGGTGGGGCTGGTCTGTTCATTACTCCAAGTGAAACGTCTATTTTGCAACCTAATGTCTTTCAACTCCAGTGTGTTGATAGTAGCTCTAAACCTCCCCGTTAGCCTTCTTTTTAAATTTAGGTTGCTCTTGTCCCTCGCTTTGTACATGAGATTAAAATCTCCCATAATAATCCAAGGGATGGAAGCGGTGGGCTGGATAGGTTGCAACTCATCCAAAAAATCCTCCTTTTCCCCATCCTCTGAAGGCCCATAAACAGTTGTTAAGGCGAAGGTACGGTTATCCTCTAGTGTGATTACTAGAGTTGACAAGGAGAAGGATTTAGTAGAGAGAATGTCTATATGAACTACAGAGTTATCCCAAAAGATAGCCACTCCTTTCGTGCCATCAGTTGCAAGAAGCAAAAACTTTGTAGCCTAATTCTCCCTATCTCTCTACCCCTCCATTGATTGATGTTACTTGGCTTGGATTCATGCAAATATAGGATGCTTGCTGCAGCATAGTTAGCTGTCTGCTGGACTGCCTCCCTACTTGCTAAACTATTAAGCCCTCGAACATTCTAGTTTAGAATTTTCAGTTGCGAGATCATCTCAAGTAATTCACACAAGGCCAAAATAGAAATACTTGTTCATCAGCGTAGCGAGTATAGATCTTCATAGCTTGCTCAAACAAAACACCACCCAAAAGGAGCATCCAGTGAGAACTACTAGAATCATTGTGTCTAGCACACATTGGGACCGACCTAATGCCGGTTGAAAGTGGGAGCGCTAATCACTTTGACCAACTTTGCATCATTGGCTTAAGGCCAGAACTACTTGGGAGCACTAATCACTTCGACCAATCGGGCACAAGCTGAGGGCCTAAACTACCTAGGAGCGCTAATCGCATCAACCAGCCAACATGATTCTTACTAATCATCGGAGTTGGGAACTCCGGCAATACTCAATCCACAGATCGTCAAACAACCTCCACCATAGCTGCATCCACCACCATCTCATCCTCTCTCGGGAGCGGCACCATGTGCTGGCCATCCAGACGCGTGAGCGCCTACAGACTGGCAATCACATGTGGGGAGAGAGGGGCATCGAAGGTCATGACATAGGCTTGTACTGCGTCGTCACCGATCAGCTCATCCGGCTCCATGAGCCCCAGTTCCTTCATCAAGCGCACCTGCACCCGTTGGGATACTGGAACCGATGAGTGTCGCGCCGCTTGCTGCGACGCAATGGTGTGCCCTGGGTCAGCCGCCGTGCGCATGATCTCGCATGCGTCTTCTGGAGGAGCAGTGGCTGCAGCTGCGCAAACAAACGAGAGATCATCTCTTGTGTAGGCCCCCGTCCGTCAAACTAGCCCTAGCTACCCGACTGGGCAGCGAGCTCCGTGACCTACCCTTGGCCTCCCATGTCTTCCTGTTGTGCAAGGCCCTTCCCTAGGCCTCCTTTGGCTTCGACCGCATTCTCCTCCCCATATAGGGCCAATAAGGCCTACTGGGCCTCCCTAGCCATCTGTGCAGCCATGACAAGCTTTTTGGGCTCCACTGCTCCAGTACTTGGTGGTCCAGTGGCGTAGCCTAGGACCACCATGTCCTATAGCTCCACCGCAGTGTCGCCTGCCATCTTGGGCGGTGAGCTCTCTAGCCCTGTTACCATCATCGGAGGATTGTGGGGCTGCAACTAGATGGCCTCGAGAAGCTCGGGGTCGTCTGCGAACGGCCTCTGCTGGAGCACGGTGGAGCTAGAAGCTACAGCACAAGAGCCAAGAAACTATGAGAAATCAGCAAGCATGGGGTGGCCTCCACCTGTCTTGGCGTGCTGCAATGGAGACAAGAAGGCCTCGACCTCCATGCCACAAGATCCCCTCCCTACCACTAGATCTGTCAGTGCCGCTCGGTGAGTGAGTCCGGCGTGCTTTGTGACGAGGGAGGTGAGCGAGTAGGAGTACCTGTGGCTGTAGCAGCGATCTGCTCCCTTGCGCCCTCCCTCTGACGGTGGCTAGGATGTGGCGTGCAGCTACGATGGCGCATGCCATCCAGGCCACGATGCTCTGTTAAGCAGCCAAGCCTAAGAAAGGTGTCGCGCTAGGACCTACGACATGGATGAATGTCGCTGTCCCTGCTGTTGTCGCCAAGTCATCGTCTTCGTTGTCATCGCGCCGGCGAGGATGTTCCTGACACCCCTCCCGCAGCATGCCTTGCTTGCGTGGTTGCTAGGTACCATCCACGTACCCCAAGTACCAGGAAAAGTGTGGATATGGGGGGCTGGCCTGTAACGCCTAGAAATTCATAACCAGAATTATGAAACATTACCGTGTATTAAATCCCTGTCTAGGAAAGCCAGGGTACACAATGCCAAGTTGCCATACAGAGTGTGTCTTACAAACAGAATAAAATTGTCTTATATAAATGCAGCGGTGAAAATAAATAAAATATATATACAGCTAGCCAAGCGGAGGCTTCCATTCCACAGGCGTCTTGATGGTGGAGCTAGCCTAGTCCTCCTGATGATCCTCGTCGGACGTATACTCCACCACTAAGAGGGGAAAGAGAGCAAGACTGAGTACCACCCACAGTACTCAACAAGTCACACCACAAATATGCCAATGCACGGGAGACAAAGATAGGCTCAGGGTTCATTTTGCGTAAAAGCATTGCAAACAATGATAGTTTGTAGACAGTTACAAAGGTTGATTAATTGAGCAATATTAATCCTCCACTGATCAATGTTGCACCACGTTAACCAGGCCCAGCCATCCATTCTGTTACTATAGCAAGTTTTAAGTCAATTTATTAAAGTGAGACTAATCACGGTGAGTCTTAACCACAATGCCCATGACCGTAAGCGCGGCTATTCGAATAGATTTACTCTGATCAGAGGTGTACAACTGTATCCACAAGACACAGCCCCACACACGTTCCCATGTACTGGCGTGTCACCACGACACCCTGCGAGAGGCTGTGACAGGGCCTTCCACGTAACCTCTCTCTAACCATCCACGCCACGCTGAGGTTGCACCTGCCAACAGGACACCCTATATCGGCCAGGCTACCCCGAGCCAACTCAACTCCATCACGCCCATTCTCACCAACGGTGCCTTGGAGAGGGAGAAGAGACGCTACAAGCCCAGCCGTTGCCCATGCTGGCTTGTGGAATGTACGAGTATTTGCCCAAGGGGGTCCTGCGAACCGGTCCTTAACTGTTAGGTCAAATTTTAGAAATTTAACATCAACATATCCAAAGTTCCATTTTCCGACATTGAGTCGGACCATAAATGTAAATTAAAGTATTTAAATCCCCATGTGAGCTAAAGGTTTCTAAGCAGGGCAAAGCATCCTAACAATAGCCTATAGCCATATTATTCCCCAGCTACAAAGGTGTACAGGTGGAATAAAGTCAGAGCAATTAAAATTGCATTTATATAGGTCACTCTCCCCACATGAAATGATGAAATAATGCATGTTTATTAATTTAAAACAAATAATTTGCAATAAATGGGTAAAAAATGATCGAGGAAACCGTGCGACTTGCCTTGCTCCGGCTCGGCGAATTCGGCAACGACTTTGCAGTAAACTGGAGGATCGACGACGTTGGTTTCTATAGCAAACAACGCACAAACAATTAAAAAGTACATGTTGACCTAAACAGGGGGCTAAAAGTTTTTTAATGGATTGCTTGGCATTTTTTAGATTTAATAAAATTTGGATGGGATTAATCGGAACTCGTATGAATTAGTTATGAATTTTAGAAGTTTTACTGTGATTTCACTATACAAATTAATTATTAATCGATTTATTGCGCAATTGAAAAGGGATTAAATTGCGCCAGTGGACCATGGGGAACCGGCGCCGACAAGCGGGGCCCACGGGTCAGTGGCACGGGAGGACGGCGCACGGAGGACTCGGTCCACACATGCAGGTGCGGCACGGGCACACACAAACGGCCACAATCTGCCGGGCAGATCAGATGGCTAAGGATGAACGGGACTCACCCCGCGCGCGGACTGCACGCACAGCAGCGGGCGAGCGGCCCGATGGTCGCCGCCGGTGACCATTCGGCCTCCCGGAGAGTGGCAGTGAGCAGCGGAGAAGGTGAGAATGCAAACCGAGTACTCCCGAGGTGCGGCGACCGCCAACGGAGAGACGGCCGACGACGGCGCCTCAGAGGGGCTTTGGCGGCGGAGAGCTCGGGTAGTCACCGCGGCGATGGCGTTCGGTAGTGCAAAGCAACGATGGAGGTGCGGACGGGGTTTTGGCAAAGAACCTGGTCGGAGTGTTAGAACTGTGTTTATGAGGAAAAAGACCGAGCGCAATAGGTCGATGGAATCCGCGGCCAACTGCTGGCGGAGAGGCTTACCGAACCAGGGCGACCAGAGAGGGATGGAGTTCCAGCAGGAATCCGAGGTGGCCAGCGGTGGAACAGGACGCAGCGGGGCACGCCGAAGCTAGCGAGCGCAACGCGGGTAGTCGACGATAGCCATAGCGACGCGCGACGTGTGATTGGATGGGCGGAGCGCGGCGGCGGTTCGGGAGCTTTGGCGCAGAGGGGGTTAGGGTACTCGGCAGATGTGGGCAACTGAAGGGAAAGTGAGGACGGAGAATGGGGAAGGTTTATATGTACTCGGCTACGGGAGTTCGTCGCCGAGTTGGCCAAATTTCGCACGGGGATGTGGGGCGCAACCGCGGCAACTAGTGGGTGCGATTCAGGGTCTGCGTCGTGGGCGAGAGGGGCGTAGAAGGTGGGAGGAAACAGGCAGGACTCAGTCGCGCGTAAAGGGTTCGAATGGGGCCGAGGTGCGGGGGAGCGGGACGGCAAAATCCGACGCTCCGTGGAAGGCCGATCCCTCCGGCCGATTCGGACCGGAGGTTGAAGATGAGGTCTAACATGTGGGTCCGGCCCCACATGTCAGCAGGCGAGCGAGCCGACGCGGCTGGCAGCCCGGGCCAGGCCGTCAGTGAGGGGATGGGAGAAGGCGCGGGGCGATGTGGGCTAGGCCACAGCCTGGGAGAGGAAAAGAGAGAGAAAAAAAGAAAAGAGATAAGGAAAAGAAATCCCAGGGATTTCTAGAAGGTTTTTAATTCCAATAATTTGTTTTGATTTATTAAAATTGCTTTCAGTGCTCTAAAAATTCCCATAAATATCCTGTTAGTGTATTTTGGCAAGGAGAATATAGGAAAAATATTCTCAGCCATGATATTTTAATTATTTTGTAATTTTTACTTATTTAATTAATTTCCCTGGGCTTTTAAAATATTTTCTTTGAGGCTTTTTCTTTAATATATTTTGTGTGGCTCTATTTAAGGGGAAACTTCAAGGTGTGACATGGCCTGCCGGAGTCAGATGAATCTGAGGATGGCAAGCCATTCACCCCGAAATCTGGTGAGCGCAGTGAACCGGCGTTCCAATCCTCCATTTTGTCTAGGTGGATCAACACCATGGCCATTCTCCCTCTTGGCGGCAATGCGATGTCATCTGGCATCAGTGGCATCACACTCGGTGTGACACAGACAGCACCTGGCGGGAAGAGGGTGAGCAGCTTCGTGCATGGCGGAGGTCCGGATTCCACATCTAGACCTAAGCACAAAGAAAATCTCCATGCTAAGGCGCTCCGTGGATTCTTGCTCTACCCTGTCAAACAAGCAGGTGTCGCTGAGGAGATCTTCAATCGCCACCCTATTCTAGGCATACAAAGGGAGGTCTTCTAGACAGAGATGAACACGGTACCACCAGGTGGGGTGGTGGACATGGCGGTTAGCACTCCATGGGGTGATGGTGAAGCGGGCTCCCTTGATTATAATTTGGCCCTTGCGCACCACCGCCGCGCGATGCTCAGTAAAAAGAGGGGATGACCACGCCGTGGTGGAGGTGCCTCTTGAGCTCGTTGACCACGTACTTAGTGAGCGGCATGACGGCATAGCCCATTTTCGGCCGCTGGTCACGCATCCCTGGCAAGGGGGGATGGTGGTGGATACTTGGTAGGCAAGGGCGAGAAGGCAAAGGGTGGATGAAGGCGGGAGGAGCGGGGTGAAGGTGATGCGAGAAGAATGGATCCCCTCTTCTTATTGGGACTGCGAGAGGATAAATGGCCGCTGTGCCTACAGATGTAGCAGCGCACAAGATCTAAGCAAGAGGCTGCCCGGTGATCTGTTGCAAGGCATTGAAAGCATCTGCCAAAGGTGGTCGATTTGAAAATCTCCCGAGCGCGAGGTGGAGTAACGCTAGCAGCAAGCGGAGTAAAGCATGTAGGTTGAAGATGTACGGTCGTCGGAGCAGTGGCCGAAGACGGCTTGGAGTGTGTTCACCACTAGAATTTTGGTTTCACTACCGCCCATTTTTGTGAAACAATTTCTTCCACATGCTTGCTTTGAAGACGCGCTTGTTGTGAAGGGGCTACGACGATGGTTTTGAGCCTCACCCACTCCTTGAGCTGCTCCCCTGTACCTAGGTACCTCAATTGAGATGGCGCAAGAAACTTCGATGCAGAGGTTGGGTGCAGGCTAGGAGCCTCGGCCTTCTTGCTGCACTCCAGAGATAAAGCCGGTCTTGAAGCTTTGCAGCTAGACCCAATAAAGGCATTTAGATCTAGCTGCAAAGCCACCTTCACCGGAGCTAGACTTGCCTTGTCGTGTGGGACTGCTTGGTCCACCTTGAAGAAGCCTGTAGACAGCTGACCGGATTCAATGCCCCCTTCTTCCTCATCGGCGTAGGATCCCTAGTCTAGGGGTTCAGATCCACTTGGGGAGGAGATCAGGAGGGCGCGCAAGCGCTGGCGGTCATGACCAGGGAGGCCAGCAACCCTAGGATGTGGGCCGCCACTGCCGGAATGGTCAGCAGCGAGAGATTGTGGCCGTCGTTGCTGGAGTGGCTGGTAGCTAGGGATGTGAGCTCCCCAGGCTCTATCTCGACCTCACTCATCTCTCCCTCTCTCTTTTTCGAATAATACTTTTTCATTTGGCTCCTCTCCTACCAGCGCACCTGCCCGTCGCGCCACGCCGTCCTGCTTCCCATTCTCCACCCTCTCCTCCGCCACCTGCCTTCCCCTATGGCCCAAAGTCCCACTCCTTCTGTCCTAGCCGTGGGCCTCCTGCCACCATCTGCTCCCGCTTCGCCGCCTACATCTAGTTCATCTCTACAGACCTCACCGCGATGGTTGACACACTCTCGCCAGATACTCTACTTTCCTGTGTGCAGAAGGTCATCTTTGACCATAATGTGCTGTCTTTGCTGAAGTTTGCGCTCAATGCCCCTATCTAGCCTAGGCTTGTGTCACCATAGGAGAAGGAGATTGATGGGGTCTGGCTAAGAAGAGGTTGAAAAGGAAGGTGCTAAGGAAGAGCAGGAAGAAGGTGCTTGATGAGAACAAGCCCAAGCCTAACACATATTGGTTGAGGTTATTCTTTGGTTTGCCCTGGTATAGGCATGTCGTCATGTGTCGAATTGTGGGTATTGTGCGATCCTTAGCCCTTTGCTTGCCAATATGTGCCTTAGCAACTGGATTGGTCGATGGAGGAGAGAACTCATGACTACTTTTGCCCATCCAGGCATGATTCGATTTGGAAGGAGGTGGGTAACGAGGGATGATATAATCCTACCTGGTCTGAGTTTGCCCCATCGAGTGGGAAGGAGAAGACAAGGAAGATAGATTAACGAAGATTTGGTTCCAATGTCCTTATTGGGATCAGGGGTCCAAGGGAGGACACATCAGTGAGACCTGAGAATTCAATAGTAGAGATTGAGCACATCACAAGAGGAACTGAGTTCTTGGATCACATGATCGCCCGTCCATTCATCTACCAAGCTTATGATATACTACTAATGGAGGAAATATTGTGAGTGAGAAAGGTGTTGGAACACTCTTATCAATAATAGCAAGCCACCGGAGGTGCATAAGGCATTTCAAGAAGCTTGAGCTTGTAAATGGGGATTGGGATCCTAAGCCATTGCCACATTCACCATTGTTGTACTCTAGACAGGCACACACAACTGCCAGATGAACAAATTTCAAGAGACCATGGCTGATTGATTCAAGTATGCAGACAACCCGAAGAATATTGTAGGGTTCTCTTGTTATGAAATTAGTAGCACTTGCAATACATCCAATTTTTAATTGTTTATTAAACTGCTTAAATTTTAACACGCATTATATTGCTTTTAGGTTTAAGGATATTAGCTTAAAGTCATGATGCTTAAGGTGACGGAATACGGGTAGGCTACGATAGCACAAAACAAAAATTTTCTACCGCGTAAACTAGGAAACCATACGAGTAAAGAATCATGGATCGTTACCACTCGACGCGCAGAGTAGCGGAAACAGAGTCGAAGTAGCTTGATCTGACAAAGCACGCGCCGACGTAGAGGAAGTAGTCGACCTAAACACTTTATTCTAACCCATTAAGTGTGTGACCCATAAGTTCATGTACACTCGGTTGCAACCCAAAAATAATTTTTCGGTCCACATGCCAATAGCGGTCTCTAGCAAGGCATATCGATCCACCGGGTGTACACAAAGATCATATCTGCCAAACCTGTAGTGTATGCATGTACGAACCCCTTTGCCACACGATATCGATTAAGCTCAAGACGGGATGTGTGCTATCCTTTTAATAGCTCAATCAGTCACTTGACCATGTGATGGATTACTCAACTCGTGATTGACTTCTTAATCACTTGGCATGGCTATGCACTTCAGTAGTCTATTGCATCGAGAGGCCTAGAGATATCTCTCCCATTAATTGAGAGGAGCAAATCCTATCTTGATTATTCATATCCCACTACATGTTTCATAGCAAATCCGTAGACTACTTTTATAACTATCCATTTATGGAATAGCATTTGGTAGCCCCAAAGCAAGCCACTACACATGTTGGGAGCCATGATAATCTTATGCATAATAGTTGTACACTAACACTACAGTGTTTTAAGTTGGGTTTATCCAACGACATGTTCTCTAACATCTATCCACATTATTAATTTGGTATTTCCATATCATGATCCATAAGACGTGATCATCAATCAATACATACACTGATCTTAGAATCATATCCGTTTCACATATGATATATAATCAGAGATCATTTAGAAATAGTAACAAATCACATAAAGAGTTGCATGAATAAATCATATACTCATTGATCAGTAATAAACTATCTATCTCGAGGAACACTTTATTTATAAATTTATAAACATAGTATGTGATATAATCATCTCTTTGATTGCCTCTAGGGCATATCACTAACATAAGGATATTGCAATAGAACTATCCATTTATGACACATGTATTCCACTGCCTTTTATTAAGCTACCAGAAGTATATGGTTATTGTTTTGTTCTTTTTGCTCTTGTAGAATTGCACTGGGTGTGATATTGAATTTGTCTATTGCTGCTCTTTTTTAATTTCTTGCATTTCAAACAGAACAAGATTGAATAAAATCTATAGTAAACGGACTAACAAACAAGAACCAAAGAATTTCACATTTATTGATCAACTCTAAATTGATGTGAGTTCTGTGGTCCTTGATAGAAATGCAACTTGCTTATCCTCATTTTTCAGCACAAATAATCTCATGTTTGATATAGTTTCTGCATTTTCTAAAGATTCACTGATCTTTCTTCTCTTTTTCTTTAGGAACAGTTCTATTGGAGCAATGTTCCTTGTCGCAATGATAGCAGCTGGAGTTATTTTCATGTATTGCTTGGAGGTGGCAGACCACTGGCTATCAGATGCTTCCTGCAGAGGCAATGCCTGGGTGTCAAGGCTCCACCACCGTTTGAACCAGCCAGGTTCGATCTTGAGCTGGTGCTGACTGGTAGATTTGATAGATATTCTTGTTGTGAGGCTACTTATCCCTCAATTCTCTTAGAGCAACTCCAATGGAGCTCTCAAACCAGCCCTCATCTCAAATTTAGGGGTTTGTGGGCTAAAAATCGTCTCCAACCGAAATCCTAACCCACCTCTCATCTGGAGGGGGCTCTCATCCGGGGGAGGCAACCCCCCAGATGTAGGAGGCCCTCATCTCCTCCAGCCGCCCTCCCCGCCCCTCTCCCGACCCCCTCCGGTCATCGGCGGCGTCGGCCCACCGGTCATCGGCACCAACAAATGCAAAACCTAAAAAAGAGGAGAGGAGGGAAAGGAGAAGAATGGCTCACCTCAGATCTTGGAAGACCGGCCGCCGGTGTATCCCGCCGCCCCGAGCTGCGTCGGCCCCGAGCTGCGTCGGCCCCACCGCCCCGAGCCGTCGGCCCCAGCCGCCCCTACCGCCGGCGCGTCGAGCCCCCCTACCGCCCCGAGCCGCGTCGGCCCCGCCGCCCCCGCCGCGTCGAGCCCCCCTAGAGCCGTCGGCCCCGCCGCCCCCGCCGCCCCGAGCCGCGTCGGCCAGAAGAGGAAAGGCCGAGAAGAGGAAAGTCAGAGAGAGAGAGGAGAGAAAGGGAGAAAAAGAAAGGTCGTGGGCCACTGACAAGTGGGCCCCACTTAAAAATATGAGGGATCGGTTGGAGTGTGGAGTAAAATAAGAGGTTAAATATAGATAAGAGAGCTCCTATTTTAACTAATAGGAGATCAAATTTGAGAGTTCGATTGTGCTTGCTCTTATAAGTAAGAGTCCATGAATTGAGTGGTTAAGAAGAACTTAATCTACTGCCTACTACACTTTAAGATTTACCCAATCATGGGGCTTCAAGATGAAATGTAGAGCTATCTCTCATTAGTTTTATAATAGAATTGCGAGGATAACTAGTCAGGTTATGCTTGGAAGTTTAGGTTTCTCTGTCTGTTTGACCTACCATTTCTGCATGGATGGAGAAAATCATTGATGCTATTTAGTATTACTTATTAATACTATCATGGGCATGATTCGATGACCGATGACTCTAGAGGTCCAGACCCAAGCAGTGCAACCACGATGATAACTGGTGCCCGCACCACAAGGGCAGGGGAGATAACTATTTTCTTATTTCTTTCTTGCTCCTCCCAATGGTAGCATGTGACTTCTTTTCCCACAGAAATCTAGTTTCTGTCAGCTCAACCTAATTGGTTTTAACTAATTACGATAACATTGAGGTAGCTAAGATCAGATCTTAAAAATAACTTGATAGTTAAGAAATCATAGCTGGCCCTAGTTAGTAGTTGCGAATTTTTACTGTTACTAATTTAATTTTTTTTTAATTTACAAAACTAATTTTCGATTTGGATCATTTGCAAAACTACCCTCTTGCCGCCCTGGGCCACGGCGGGATTTAAAAACCGCCGTGGCCCAGGGCGGCGAATGGCATCCCCGTCACCCGGGGCTAACGGCGCCGGCCGCCGTTAGCCCCGGGGAGGCCACGTGGATTCGCCGCCCTGGGGGACGGCGGCGAATGCATAGGACCGTCCGCACAGTGATCGGACGGTCTGAATCCACGGTGTCGGCGGATGAAACTCCGACAGCGGGAAGTCAGGAGACCCCCCTTTTGAGATTCAGCCAGGGGAGTAGTTCTCAGGTGAAGCTGGCGTCAAGCGGAAGAAGAGAGATCAGCGCTCGGGGCAGAAACAGTGGGGCCCGAGTTGGAAGATAGGGGTCCGGACCGTCCGAACACGGTCCGGACCATCCGAACTGTGGAGATCACGTGGGGAAGACGATGAACAGCGCGCGCAAGGGGGACACGAAGATTTATACAGGTTCGGGCCGCCGGAGCGTAATACCCTACTCCTGTGTGTGTGGTTTGCTATCTGTGGTGGATGAATGTGGGATTGCGGTTACAAAGTGGACCCTGCGGGGAGCTCGGAAGCTAGCCCGGGGACTTGAGATTCTGAGAGAGAGAGAGAGAGAGCCGAGAGCAAGAGCTGGTCTGGGTGGCCTGAGGCTGGAACTCCGTCTGCCGAGAGAGAGAGGCATGGATCCTCCTTTATAGGTGAGGGGAGTCCACAGTGCCAATACATGAAGAGGGAGAGGAAGCTCTGTCATCTGCCCTGCCGCTCGTACGCACGCCGCCGCCTGCCGCGCCGTGCCGGAGGGACGTCCAGTCGCCGTCTGGCTCTGCTGCTGCGGTTGGCCAGAGCGTGGTCTGCTGTGGCAGCTAGACGTTCAAGGTGGTGTCGGCTCGGCCGGAGGTGGCTGGTCTGGTCGTCTTGCCGCTCGCTGCGGGCGGCTGGAGTACGGAGATGTGACAGCGGCTGTCTCCTGGAGACGCTGTCGGGATGCTGTTGGGAGACAGGCGGGAGGCGCCCGATCACCTCATTGTCTGGAGGGCTGGCGCAGAGTCTGCCGGGGGCCGACAGGTGGGCCCCGAGCAGGGAGTGAGGTGGTGGCGCCCGGAGGCGAGGCACGGGCCCGAGGCCAACGAGGCCCCGGGGCCGAGCTGATATAGAGGACGCCCCGGGGACGTGCCCGGGGCCGATGGCGATAGCTTCCCGGGGACGAGCCCGGGGTCGAAGGAGCGACGACGCCCCGGGCTCGTGCCCGGGCCCGGTGGAAAGATGGCCCCCCGGGGATCTGCCGTGGCCGAAGACCCACGCGTCCCCAGGGCATGTGGGACCCCCTGTCCCATTTCGCCGACACACGGCAAATTGTTGTAACGCGCACTAACTACCTTAAAACAGTCACAACTTTCGCATACGGTCTCGGAATCGGGCAAATAAATACTCTACGGACATCGACAGAAAATTCTACATCCGCTTCCCCCCCCCCCCACTTCGTTGGGTTTGTCCAAAAAAATTTTGCGAAATTCGGCCGGGAAGATTGAGTTTTTGAGGTCCGAAGTTTCAGCACGGTTTTTAAAGCACACTCGTAATTTTCTACAGGCCACATCTTACATCGGTTTAAGCTGCACCTTCACGAGATTTTGCTATTCTCGTGTTGCTAGTTGAGAAAAAAATATCAAAAAAAAAGAAAAAAAAATTTTGCAGGCGGCCCCCTGGATTCGGACGGTCCGATCCTTGTGCGGACCGTCCGTTCACTATGCTAAAAACCGCCGTCCTCCAGGGCGGCGAATGCAATTTTGCATTCGGCCCCCTGGGGGCATTCGCCGCCGTCCCCCAGGGCAGCGAATCCACGTGGCCTCCCCGCGGCTAACGGCCGCCGGCGCCGTTAGCCCCGGGTGACGGGATGCCATTCGCCGTCCTGGGCCACGGCGGTTTTTAAATACCGCCGTGGCCCAGGGCGACAAGAGGTTAGTTTTGCAAATGATCCAAATCGAAAATTAGTTTTGTAAATTAAAAAAAAAATTAAATTAGTAACAGTAAAAATTCTAGTAGTTAGTATGGCTGCTGCTGCTTGCCCCTTCACTTTGCCGCATCACATTACAGTAACCATGTGAAGGACCTTAATGGGCTGGACATATGCAGCAGGAACATACGAATAACGAAGGGCAGAAGAGGGAGGTAGATTGTGCTTAATTTGTTCCTCTGTACACATCTCTTTAAATAAAGAGAGGGCTCAATATAGCAACAACCAAAGTTTAATCACGGGGAACAATCTCTAGTGTGATGGAAACAATTAATTGAAGTTTAATGGCTTATCTCTAAGCCTTATTTCCTAACACATGATCCCACCTGCCGAACAGCTGCCTCTCGTGCCCCCAGGACAGAAGGCCCCATGTAGCAGTTTGGAAATTACTCTTTGCCATTACGGATTTAGCTCAATTTATCAGTTTTTGTTTAAATAATGTTGTAGCGGCAATGGAACGAGTGAATTTATGCTTAACAATGTGTAACTCTATGTGTTTCCAGCAACATGGGCATGAGGCAGTGATCACCACCATCGTAAAGGTGCTCCTTTCCTGCTGTTGGTTACAGTAACCATTTGTTCTGTTCTGTTATTATGGATAACTATTTTTATATGGTCCAGTTTATGCATAGAACAACCTAATATGTGACCAAAAGTATGCCATCCTCTTTAGCTTCTGAGTTTAAATAGTAATAGACTCACTATACTCTGCTTTCCACAAGAACGAAAGTGAACATTTGAAAAGGGCAAAAGAAAAGGATGTCCAAAAGTTCAATTACTTAGTATTTTATTGCATAATGCATGCCAATTAAGCATCAGTTTGAATCAGCCCTACACCATCAGCATTAACTGTACATGTCACATATAAACAACTACCGGAAAGGGTAAAAGCCTGATCTGTGATGATCTGATTTTTCTTATTTTTATAAATGAGGGGGAGTTTATTGCATATTGCTCAAGATTTCACTCCCTATGTTGAAAATCAAGGAACTTTGAGGGAGATGACTGGTGGACTTTGTAAAATCTGTTTGAGTGGTGATGTAAGGAGCCCCTGGAAAGTGACTTTACCTTGTTTTGTCATATTAACAATTGGCTGAAGCTCTTAGTGAAGTCATTGATGATTTCATATTGATATTGATATTTGGTTCCCAGCTTAACTTAGTAGGTACTACTAGGTAGTACAAAATATTAGTGAATGGTGAGCTGCAGCTGTATGCTTGTACAACTGTATTGCTGTGGGACATGGAATGTTATTTCATGTTCTAACTGTGCTTCTGATATTTATAGTTGTACTTATGTTTGCATTTTGTATGGAGTTTATTTTTCATTTATCTTATTAGATGTTCCATCATGTCAACATAGGCTGTAGATGTACATCAGTACATATATGTATAGGTGGTCACAATACCAGAAGTATTAACTATTAGAAATTTAAAAAATAGATCTATTTGATTTTTTATAGATATTTTCCTATATAAAATTTTTGTAAAAAAACACATCGTTTCATATTTTGGGAAACGTGCTAACGGAAAACGAGACAATAAGTACAAGCCACAAGCACATTCAAACGCCACCAAGTCAGACTAGTATAAAGATTTAGTGCATGCATTTTCTAATATGCTACAGTTTAAACATTATATTGATTACCAGATAGCAAATTGTGTGCACTTGCAACATCCCTTTTTAGTAATTCTAACTGATCTTGTCCGTTTTGTTTTATAGTGCAGTAATAATTATTTTACTGGCAAAAGCAATTGAGTTTTGAAGATTTAATTTGGTTTTACTGGTGGCAATGTCATGTTTCTGAAACATAATTTTGCCACACATTATTGGTGCAACATGCAGTTTAATGTATTGCGTGGTACTATATATAATATATCCAAATATGCGAGGAGGCAGGAGCCAACGGATACCCATCACGTTTCCCTGTGTTACAACATTGGTCCATTATACATTGATGCTGCTATGGTTAAAAACATATAATTTGGTTTGTTTTACTTAAAACAGTTAGCCACCCTGTTTCACCCCCATGGTATTTTACCATGATGCTATTTTGCACTCTAGAAAACCAGCCCTTACCCCTTATAAGAGAATGCATACTCTTAAGTTTTGTAATGCAAGTTAGATATATCAATCAGCCCTCTATCTGCATGATCCAGTACAATTATTTGCTAAAGTTGGCTGTCCTTCCTCCTGAGGCAAGATCATATAGCATTTGTTTTCCAGTTGTCACATGTTCGGTTTTTGTGGGCTTTTTCAGTTGGGAAACCCATGTGTTAATTTTGTGTGTGCGCCATTGATTGCATTCGCCATTCAGCATTGGTGCACTTGTGAATTCCGAATGTCAGACTGATAAAGTTTCACTTTGATTAAGCTTTGAAGTATGATGTTATGGGTATAAAAAGGGTCCATTTAATTTGTTCTCTTGTTTGTATCTACTGTAATCTATGGGACCCGGCAACAAATTCATGCTGGATCTCCTTTCATGCTTTACCAGTGCTTCAGTTTTTCCCAACCACATAATCCCTTCATGGCCTACGTCAACTTGGAGTGGGGTTGGGTTGATTATCTATTACCACTGATGGAATGATTTATTATTATTTTTGGGGTGGGGGGGTTCACACCTTTCCTTTTTGTGGGTCATTTTTGCAATGGACAAAGTGTTTATGGTGAGGAAAGCTCATTGGTTCACAGGGTCACCAGCCTATAATACCATGGGCAGGAGGGAAGTCATACAGATTACCTACCGCGTTTATGGTCTATTAACACCATATTTCATCATAAAATAAGTGTATCATCTTGTCCTTGCTTTTCTCTTGCAGGATCACCAATGCTGGAGTACATTTATCCTAAAACCTCACAGTATATCCTTTATCCTTTCTGGAGGCTACAGTCTCGTATGGACAGTTAGCTTTCAGGTACGTCATGGGTATCCTGTGTGCCCTATCTTCTAAGCACCCAGAAATCTAATCTCGGTCAGTGTTGTTCATATGCAGATTTGGAAGACTAAAGATTTACTTTCATAACCCAGAATGCATGTTAGGAGTCACTAATCTGATCTTTTATCTCTTTCAATTACGCAAAAACAAATTATTTCCTTTCCAATGTGAGGCATCAACCTGTCCTCCCTGCTAAATCGCGTTAGATCAATTTTTCATACAGGGATCTCAGCTAGAAGTTGAGAAGCCATTTTCAAATGATAGAACCCTTGTGTAGTGTCTAATAATGTCTCTATTAGATAGAGGCCCCCTTTCAATTATTCGTATTGGATTTTTTTTGCACCGCTCAATCTCTCACTTGCCCAGATAACGACTGCTCTCAACATAAGCTTATCATTCTGGTTTGTTCTTTCATATCTTGCGTGACACACCATGCCGTTGCTGGTGTTGTTGTTGTTTTCTGCAGCTCTCCTTTGCGTCATGGATTTGTATCTCTATTCCTATCCGATGTTCTGAACCATCCCGTTTGCTCAAATCCTTTTGTGTGTTTGGTTTGGGCTGCTGAGGCTGCAGTTCAGTCCTTATCGTTGCAACAACAAGTTCTGTCAAAATGAATAAAGTTGTTGCATATGTTCTGAAGAATATAATATATTCCCTGTGTGTGAGAAAAAGAACCTCATCTTTTGTCCCTTTGATGAAAGCTCTGGATTCTTCAGTTTGGTCTACCGGGATGATGATGATGATGATGATGATACCCTGCAGGGCAGCCATATCACCGTGGGGCAGAAAGAAAGAAAGGAGCAGGTAGAAAGGTAATGTTCGAGCAGCTTCTCTCTGTTCTATTTTTCAGATTGGAGATTGGAAGAAATGAAAGAATCATTCTCCATTCCGCATTGCTGATTTTTTTTTGTCTGAATGAATTCAGGTCAGAGGCATTGACATTGACCATGAAGAATTCTTTGTTCTTCCTAGTATGTTGTTTGATGTGGCTCATGTCATATGCTGTTTATCAGATGAACTTGACTGTAATTATTCGTGTTAATCTAGACATGATTAGCAGTGGAGATTTTTGTTGTTAAATAAAGTCACAGGTATAGATCTTAGCGGTCCTTTAATCTGGAGAAAATTGACCGGACTGTTGAATTAGCAAAGTGCTATTATTCCGTATGCATTCCCTGTTTTTATCGTCTCCTAAGATCTAAGCCATTGACCAAATTTATTGTACTTTAACTTAGGATTTAAATAGAGGCGTACGCGATGCCGAGTCTCGTGTAACCTTTTCCTGTCTCGTTCACGATTTCGTCAAATTATTATTATATTGTTCTGAAAAAATATTACTAGTATAATGAAAAAGGATACTGGCTTTCTGCTCAAGAAAAAAGAAGGAAGATAATCGTAGATATACTCGCGTTTTTTTTCTTTTGTCGACGTGCGTAATTCACGCATGCCTTTTTCCTCAGCTCACGTGCGTCAGCTCTGAGCCGGCCGAGACGTCGAGATCCCCTGAAACTGCTGGATTTTATAATCCTAGCTGTGGCTGCGTTACACGTGATGCCATCGCGCCAAGGCCGTATGGGACAAAGCGAACTGGCTAGGTTAATCCTAGTTGATGTGATGAAGATTTCTAAACGGAATCTGTACGTATTATTGTTTTTGGACTTAGTTGTGTACTCGTGCGACTGGGTATTTATATGCTATATGCAAAATATTGCATGAATTTAGATTAAAACACAATTGGACAAGTTCTTGCTAATTTGTGTGGAATTGTGAAATATTTCTGTTGTGCATCGGCTTACTTTCCCTTCTCTTTTCTAAAAACTTATCATGTATTTGGTAGAAAGTGTGATTTCCTAAAAAAGGGTTATAATTCTAGTTAGAGATGTTATGAATTTATGATTTAGTAATACCTCCATTCTCAAATAGATGATGTCTTAGAATACGTGCAATGAAATGTCAAAATTATAAATCATTAATGTATAAAAAATTAGGTATATGAAAATTATATAACTAGATTTATCATAAAAATGCTTTCATATTTTTCTATTTTAATAAGCTATAAAAAATATAGTTAAAAAAATAACAATGGAACATGTGTATTCAATACCGTTGATGTCCAAAATGCCAAAAAAGAGAATGGAGGTAGTATAGTATTAGGTAGTATAATATTCCAAACCTCATAAAAAATAAAAAAATGATCCGCTTGCCACAACTAGTATAAAAAACTACTCATGAAAATAAAACGTTTCAATAAGTTAAAATTTCTAGCAAACTAGCTCACGGAAAACAAAATCGATGGAAGTTTGCGACGCAGAAAATAAAATATGTTAAATTCTAAGTGAACTAAATTTTTATACCACCGCACTTGAGAAATCAAATGTAATGTACATCCAATCAACATGACCTTTCAATCTTTTCTATAGGCGCTATGTGAGAAAAACAACATCTCTCCCACAAGCACATATAACATTTAATAATCCATTTCGTTTCATTCTTTTGCTATATGATTCGATCAAGTACATTATTATCTTTATTTTTTAATATATGACATATTTAACTTTTAGACGTAACGTTTAACCATTTAACTTATTTAAAGAAAATATATAGGTATCATTTGTTTTGATTTATTTTATCATTAAAGGTACTTTAAGTATGACTTATTTCTTTTCATATTTATAATAACTTTTTTATTATTAGATAAATGATCAAAACAATGTCATATATTTTAAAACGGAGCTCTAAGAAAAAATTTGCAACTCAAACCAACCACAGAAGATCCCTCTATCCCGTGCCAACGTGCCGCTCATCCCAATGCCGCCGTGCCATGCCACGCAACACCATTTCCAATTTTCCACACCGTAATCTATTTATCACTTATTATTTCCGAATTGCAAATAAAAAAAGAAAAAAAAACATAAAGACGCTTCGCTTTGGCTCCTACTCGTACTACTTATAGCCAACTTCCCCGAAAGCGATCCCTCTTGCTCGCACCTCGTCTCCTTCCTTCCCTATTTTTTCCGTTCCTCCCCTCGCATTCTTTCAATAATAAAATTCCACCCAAATTTCCTCGATTCGATTCCAGCGAGCGAGCTCTCTCGCGTGGTGTGGTGCGATCGGAGGCTCGATCCGCGCCGAGATGGTTGCCGTGGCGGCGGAGGGCCCGACCCGCGCGGACGCCGTGCCGGCGGTGTCGGCCGCGCCCGATGCTGCCGCCGCCCCCGGGGAGAGGACGGATGCGGCGGCGGCGGGAGGCGGTGCTGCGGCGGCGGCCGGGAAGGATGGCGGGGAGGAGGTGAGGGAGTACAAGAGCGACGTGAGGAAGCTGGAGGAGCTGTTCAAGAAGCTGAACCCCTCGGCGGAGGAGTTCGTGCCGCTCGCGCGCCGCCGCGGGGTGGAGGGGCCACGCCGGCTGTCGGCCGACGCGCCAGTGTTCGTGTCCCCCGCGATCGACTTCTACTCGCACCACCCGGTGCAGCCGCCGCCGCCGATGCAAGTGCTGCCGGTCGTGGTGCCGGTGGGCGGTGGCGGAGGCGGGGGATTGGACTCCAGCAGCGACGGATCCACAAACGGCCAGCCGAATCGACGGGTAATCAATCATCTAATCGCGCAGTTGGGTTAGGTGCAATTATTTTTCTCGGTGGGGGTTAGGCGTAGATTCATTGTGACATGATCGATCTCGATTGATCGATCGATCGGATTTGGGGTTTAGGGTGATGTTGATGTCTTCATTTTCGGAGTTTTGGTCTCTGACGCGATCGTTCCAAATGTTGATATTTCTTAGACTATGGGGTTTAGTTCTAGTTGTGTTATATGATATTTATGCGATCAATTTAACTCGTGGACCAATTGATTTCATCTTCTATCAGTCGCTCTTATACAAGAGTGGTCAAGTAGGTACCTTTTTGGATGTTTGTTTACTGATAACTTCTGTGATACATTAATTATTTTTTGCTGGATGTATTTTGATTGGCTTCATTTCTCTCCTGTTTTTTATTATGTCGACGTTTTTATTAGAGAAATTGCTTGCTGTCAACCGCACAGTTCTACTGTCACTCGAGTGTTTTTGGGCCTTACTTTTTGTTGATAATGATAAGATGTATGTTGTTACAGAGAAGGGGTAGCTTCAATCAAGGGAGGAGGAGGATGGGAGGCCGGCCACGGCGAACTGATAGGGAGGATAGTGTGCGGCGAACTGTCTATGTATCTGACATCGATCAGCATGTGAGAATATAGTAAAGAATGAGCTTTTACATTTGTTTTTGACATCTATTTTCCTGATTGATTGACCAGAAGCTTGGTCCATTTATTTGCAGGTGACTGAACAGAAGCTTGCTGAAGTTTTCTCAAATTGTGGACAAGTATGTTTTGGATATATTAATATTAAATACGTTTTTGAGAAAATGAACTTTTTCTTTTCTTATATCTTGAAAACAAACAAGCGAAGTTGGTTGTCTTTTCTCTGACTTAAAATTTTCAAGTGAAGAGAATATTATTGTTATCATCAACACCAAGAACAACAACAATAACCATTAGTCCCAAGCAAGTTTAAGTAGGCTAGAGACGAAAGCCAAGTCAAACCACATGAACCAAAAGGTAAAAATGTACTAAAAATATTATTAACATGTTGACAAATATTTTGTATTAAAATACTTTGATGAGTTCTGTATTTTCCTGCATATTTCTAGCTAGAAAACTAACGTATATGTATAGTATTTTGCAGAGTAGATTTAAATTCATTTTGGTTAGTACTTTATAACACCAGAGCAGCAAAGAGTGATTTTGCATTGTAAGTACGGAGCATAACCTTTCTCTATGGTAAATGACTAAATTCAGTTGGGGCCACCCTAAAGTTATGATTCAGTTGAATGCCACTCTAGAACAAGTACAACAGTTACTTTCCACAGCTGCTTGTTTTAGATTGTGACCTTGCCCAAGCTCAAGCTACCTCTGGCCTGATCGGAATGTGACCTAGTGCCTACTTGGGACCAACTTGGTCTTGTCAGAACAATATGTTACTCGCAGGGGATAATAATTTCGAAAAAAAGGGGATCAAAAGATGAAAAATGGAAGAAACTCGCAGGAAAGCAACGGTTAATATTTTAGTTGACTGTAGCATTTGATAGAACCAATACTTTGTAGTTCCATTTTTCTGAAATGAAGCGTGCAAGCAATGATGTTTTCCTTTTTGTAATGTAAACTGAATGCAATTGCTAAGCTAAAAATGCTGGGCTGCATTGTTTTGTTTCAGTAACATCATGTAAGGTATCTGCATCAGATGTTTATCCCTATGAAATAGTAACATGATGTATGGTATCTCCAAGTTAATATGGTTGATTATCAAGGGAAGTCAAAATAGTTGTTTGTTCAGGTTGATAAGCACGAGTTGTATACCCTATTTGCCCAAGCTACAATAAAATGCAGAAACTTGAAATCATGCATCTGAGTTCTGTCACAAAACAGTGTTGTTTCTGTACTTTTTACTGAGACCTTTTCTTAAATAAAGTTGATGCCTCAAGTTAAAGTTGTGCTCCCATGAACTTTCAACTTTGATTTCTTTCTAGGAAATCCGGTAAACTGGTTTCTTTGACGGTAGCACTTGTACAACTTTTGTGGAATAACTGTTCACTTTTACTGAGCTGAAGTAGTTCAGATGAGCAGATATTCAAAGACACTGGAGAAAAACAAAATTTTTATTTAATATTTCAGTTTTTAGAATCAACATATGTCTTGATTGCTGGCTATGACATGTGTAGATATTTGTTAGTCAGGCTTTAATAACATGCAACTGATAGGACTACATTTCTCCAGCCCTCGATGCAAATGATGTATCTAATGTTTGATTCTTAGCAAGCTGGACTTACTTTCATACCATCCTAATGAACACAGCCGTCAATGACCAATAATAGGTGCATTTCAAGAAACATGAGTGATCCATAAGCACAATGTTTGAAGCCATATGGTGTAAATAGGTAGATGCACACAAATATTTTGCGTGCCAGTTCATCCCCACCTGAAATTTCCTGAATCTGTCCCTCTTATGCGATGTTTCTGCATGGTTAACACTTTATGCTACCTTTTTCCTCATTGTCAATACATCTATTTTCTTACAACCATCTTCTGCACTTATAGGTGGTAGATTGCCGTATCTGTGGTGACCCAAATTCAGTGCTGCGTTTTGCCTTTATCGAGTTTGCTGATGATGGTAATTCAGCTCAAATTCATCTCGTATGCTCGTTTGTTGTTGCAAGAAACAATCCTGAATGAAGTTTACCTTTTCCTGCAGTTGGTGCAAGAGCAGCTTTAACACTTGGTGGAACCGTGCTTGGTTATTATCCTGTGAGAGTTCTGCCATCTAAGACAGCAATTTTGCCAGTGAACCCTAAATTTTTACCTCGGGTAAGTAAACAGATTCAATTATTCATACTACTTGTTGATCTCCAAGCTCTCTAATAATATATTGGCCTTAATTTTTCATTTCTCTCTTGCAGACAGAGGACGAGAAAGAAATGGTTTCCAGGACTGTGTATTGTACTAACATCGATAAGAATGTATGCTGATCTCTCTATCATTTCTGATATGCTTATAATTGCACATATTGTTAAACCACATCTAACAGTTAGACCTACAGCATTTAGTTCAATGCCTTGTGAACTTTTGAATGAACTAGTTGAAGGCTCAGAAGGTGTCACTGTTCTCCAAATCACTCCCTAGGTAACCTGACCTGCTACAGGCACTTGGAGCAAAGCAATTGAATGAATGTGATAGTGTGAATTAAGAAAACATCATTTGTTAGAAACATTTTTTGTTTCATTTGCACTGAGAAATGATAGTCGTACACTTTTTGTCTGGAGTCATTTGTGAGCTCATCCTTCTTTGAAAATGCAAATTCTTGATCCATGAAACAAGCTTCTGTAACTTCCCTGGTCAAGAGAAACATTTACCACTCAGTGCAGCTTTATTGGTCTTCCTCTTGTGTGTCCCAAGTAAGATAATGACATTGCTGTGGACTACTAGTAACCTTGGGTCTCTAAAGTTCCTAGCCAAGTCTTAATGTTATTTAATCTGGAGTTGGTATCCTGATTAAAACCAATTTACACCCAGTTGACCAGTTATGGTTTATCCTTGGCTCCTTGCCTGTATTCGATGATTTTGATGTAATTCCGTGAAGAAAATACATGTTTTCATCACACAATCCAAAAAATAGTTGACCTGGTGAAGGGCTGAATGAATAACTTGTTGAGAGAAGACTAGGTTTTTGTATCTGCGCATAGCTTCAGCCATCTGTCGTAGCATGGGGGATGTATTTATCGTAGATCATGTGCTTATAAGGAACTGATTTTGAAATTCATGATTTGTATAGCTGAGTAGGTGTTTCTTAAAAAGGAGATCATTAATAATTGAATTCTGATCCTCTACCGTTGTGTTGTAATGTCATTGTGCCATGAAGTCTTAAGTTATTCTTTATAGCTATATTATTTTGTTGTTCTCTTCTGCCATCAAACTTTCCAATTGTAGTCTTAATAAACATAAAGCGGAGTTGGATTTTGCCCTCATTCACTTCTCAATCCTCAAATATTAATAGCTATAAAAATTCTAAAGAAAATGATAACTCTGATAGAATAAGCATCTACCATCTGATAATTTCAAGTCCAAAGGAGTGAACAACAGAATAAACAAATTCAGCAAATTCTACAGCACTTCTCATAACCAGATTTGTGTTTTTTGCTCCTAGATATGTAGAACGAATTTAGCCTTGCATGTTTAGGGCACTGATACACAACATTATAATCTGCGTTAAAATTTTCAGAATTTTTTATAACCATTTGGGTCACTGGCAAGAGATGAGGGTATGTGCCCTTAAGGTTTAAATTGACTCTCAGATAACTGAATGCTATGATCCAGATGCCCTTTTGTTGTTTGTTTCCTAATTATGGCACGGTAATTGTACTGCAACTTCTGTGTTCTTTAATATCTTGTTTGTAAATGTAGGTTCCTGAAGATGCTGTAAAGAGCTTCTTCGAGGGGATGTGTGGCGAAGTATGCCCAACTACTTTATCTTATAGACATATTTTTCTATGGTTAAACTTGAATACTTCTCTCAAACTGTCTGTGCTTTTCCTTGATGTGTAGGTTGCTCGATTGAGGCTATTGGGTGATTATGTGCACTCCACATGCATTGCCTTTGTTGAGTTTGTTCAAGTAAGTAAAAGTGAATTTTACTTTAAATATTGCAAGCTAATGAGAATGTATCATTTTATTTTATTGAAAAATGCTGCTAATTGTTAAAGAGGTTACCAACGACTTAAGTTTTTATGTGTTCTTTTTTCTATAAATCTGTTGTTTAGAACAAGTACATAAACAATATCCAGCAAAAAGATACGACTTAAGTAGAATTGAATTGATTTTTTTCTTAGCAATAGAGGAACACTATTGTGATATTTCGACAAGTGGACTTAAGCTAATAATCCTTTTTTTTTTACATTTCATTTACTGCTAACATGTGCATTTTGTCTTGTTTGAGCTCTGCATTTGAATGATAAAATTTTGTTACAAGTTGCTATCATCCTGATAGCATGGTTATAAAAAAACTTCGTGTAGATACTGGAGTTTATCTCTCTCTCTCTCTATGTATCTCTCTATCTCTCTGTGAAACAAACAGTAGGGGAGGACCCTACTGAACGAATGCTACATTAAATACTAAAACGGGTGTACCAAGAGGTCAGCTAGATCAGACACAAGAAGAAAGAATAAACAACTCAAAAGCTTCAGGCAAGCGAGGCTTGAAGATGCCCAAAACCTAAATTGACTGATATAACTGTTGAACCAGAGTACTGAATGTGACCCTCACAATATAAGTGGAGCAATTGCTGTCAATTATTAAGGAAAACAACATTGCTTATTCCTTGAGGAGTTATGACTGATGGGCTCTTTGAATGGCTGAAGTCACTTTATTCTGTGCAGCTTCTAGTATGGTAGTCTGAGAGATAGTCAGAGAAGTAACCCAAGTTAATTGACCGAGTTCCAACAGCTCTCATTGAATTTTCTAGAGAAGAAAAATGATACCAACCCTAAGATTGTCAGGAGTTGCCTTTTCACAAGACAAAAATCCGTCAGTTAGCTTCCCCTTCAGCAGTACACAAAAGAAAATTCGATGTTAACCATGCAAATTTGCTCATCCACATCCATGAAAAGAAAATTCAGATGAGGATGCATATGCTTCAGATGTTCTAAAATCCTCTGAGCTCATATGTAATCCCTGAATTTTTTTGTGATATGTCATCTCTCTCACTTGTATATTTTTTGTTGCCCTCATTGCCATAGCTTGGTCCTTTTATTTTCCTCTTTCACTGAAACCTTTTGTATGTTGCACATACGGAATTATTATAAATGATTTATCCCTTGCTAGGCGTTGACCATTTTGCACTTTATTCATGCAGGCAGACTCTGCTATTCTTGCCCTGAGCTGCAGTGGCATGGTCCTTGGTGCGCTTCCCGTCAGGCAAGCACATACTCCCTATGCGTATTTCAAACTATTTTAACCGTTTATGGCTCAATTGCGCAATACACCTAACTCTTTTCTTGCTCTGTTTTGCAGGGTGAGCCCGTCGAAGACGCCGGTCCGGCCCCGTTCGCCCCGTGTGACGTCGCACTGAAACCTGGCTCTTGTCTGAAGCCATCGTCCAGGGCAGCAATTTCCGGGCAGCAAAGCCTCTCTAGCCTGTGGCCTTAGAGACCGTCTGTCGCGTCGCGGATCAGTAATTGTCGTCGAAGAGTTTGTCCTTTGGTTTATCTAGTCTAGCAGAAGGCCCTCCTACCGCGCTGATGATGTGTTCTTGGATCAAACAGAGACCCAATCTGTATGTTCTCCGGGAGCTCTATTTTGACGACCCACCCCCAACCCCCCCACCCTACTTATCACCCCCTTTTGTTAATTTGTTATGGATGGATGCTGTAGCGGCCTTTGACAGGCACTGGAACAAATAATGTCTATGGCTTGCCCTGTTTTCGCCTACAACGCTGTGAATCGGTTCATCGCTAACTGAAGTAACTGGTGTTCATATTCGTGATCAAAAATATTTATTGCAGGGTCTCGACGTTTGCTGGGTTGTTGCCCGGAGAGATTCGGTGGGTGGTTGGACTGGTTCAGGTGATGAGCCCATTTGGCTTCTGCTCTAGCACGTGCATGGCTGCATAGCCTGCATCTAATATTCTGAATTCTGGTGGCCGTCTTCTGTACCGGGGTTGTAAAAGAAGGATTTTACCTCAGGAATATGCCTAGTCTCGTGAAATATGCCTGTCAGCCATGCCTTGCTAGTTAGCATCTGCTTTTTTGGCGAAACACCGACCAAGACTCGATGATCGAAAATAAATATTTTCCATCGCAGAAAACAAAAACATGTAATAGTACCATTGTGAAACAATATTACGAAACAAGACTAGTAACATGTTCATACTAATGCTACAACACACTTGATCATGTAAATCAAATGGCATGTATTTTGTCAATCTAACATAAAATAAGACAAGTATAATCAAGTGCCCATGCGTCATAATGGAACAACAAACATATGCATAGAATTATAAATCGTGACCCAGTGGTGAAGACCTTGGTCTCCGATTCGTCCACAAAATCCACAAGCAATATGTAGAAATTGTATTCAGGAATATTAGTCTAGGAAAAATATGTAAATAGTAAATTTATTATTTCCTTAATATAAAAATCCTCTAGAAAATTTTTAGTAATCATGCACAACATTTGAGGAAATAAGTTCCGAACACTTGATAAAAAATTAAAAAAATAAATATACAGGTCCATTGCTCCCTACCTTATTGCAATAAGAGAAACGGGTGTCATGGTAAATTGATTGAGTGGCATTTTAGCAAACACCTTTAGGCCTTTAGGGTACAAGGAACATTTTACCTCAAAGAAAATAAAAGATGTGAGTAAGTAAAAGGATTGATTAGATATGTGTTGATGACTTGACAAAAGAAATAAGCATAGGTATAAATTGTTGCACAATTAGGAGTGAAAACGGAATGGATTTGGACTGATAATGGTCATACCATATCCTACATCTTTTTTTTAAGCGAGTGTGGATTATATACAGATGCGGATGTATAGCGGATAATTTTGGACGTTGAATTTGGTACAGAGTTGGTGTGAAATCGGCTCCGAAATGGACTAAAATTATCCGATGCTTATAA
Organism: Oryza meyeriana var. granulata; assembly: GCA_003991445.1. NCBI lineage: Eukaryota > Viridiplantae > Streptophyta > Magnoliopsida > Poales > Poaceae > Oryza > Oryza meyeriana. Next base: position 370,395 of record RYFJ01000112.1, on the reverse strand, counting down.
GTTGCTATTGTCCTGAAACGAAGCTCATTAATGAATTTCAATTCCTAAATCCAACATTACTTGACATGTGGGGTGGAGCAGTAGCCGGCGGTCCAATGGAGGCTAGGGGTAGACGTTGGTGCGTCGGCTGACGGTGGCGGCGGCGTTGCACAAGCCGCCTAGTAGATGACGCAAAGTACCGACGCGGCGACACCGAAGAAGTCAGGCTGGTTAAGTCATGATGGACGCTGTGTCGATTCATTGGGCCACCATGTTGTTGCCTTCTTGTAATTGGGCCGGCGGCCTGGAGTGGTGGAGCCTAGTAAAAGATCGGATTATCCACGAAACACCCTACCAGATAATCCGATTAAGAATCATATCCGAATCTAAATCTGTAACATCCTGAAAATCCAATTAAGAATAATGTGCAAAATTTTGAACTTTTAAAAACTTTTTGCATCTTGCTGTATCTTTGATTGCTATGCTTATGATCTAATAAAATTCAACTCAAATAAAGTAACCGACGAACCTAAGTTATTTAAAAAGGACTAGTGTGTCAACCGAGAATATCGAGAGAGCAAGAACAAACAAAAGAAAATTAAAAATCCATTTAATTTCTAACCTTACCATATAATAATAAAAAGGGCATAGTTTTCAACCCATATATTAAATATGGAAATTGAATATTAATTTAATTTCCAAACCATAATACACATGCTACCATGACCAAGTCCTTCGATAAAATTAAAGAACCCTAACCCATGACACATTATTTGAGTATCCAACACTCGACTAATAAGTAAAAGGAATCAACTATCACCCAATTGGTAATTATTTTCATCTCCTAAAAATATCATGAAACCCTAAAAAAGGAACCCCACAATTCATGAGAATCACTTATCTCCCAAGAAAAAAATTAATCAAATAAGTTTATTTACAATACTAGGTTTCTCTAAATAAATAAGATGTTCCTTTTGAAGGAAAGAAGAAAAATCAAACTCAAAATTTGAATTCTCAAATTTCTGAGAAGGATCAAGTCAAACCTATTTGAATCCAATTCAATCTGTCAAATTTAGTTGTAAAATCACTTGTTTGAGTCTTCCTAAAATGCCATATCTTCCTCTCCTGGGCTCAACCCTCTTCCCTTCCAGCCTATCCCATTCGGTCAGCCAGGCCAAGCAACACCATCCTACCTCCTCCCTTCCTTTCCCTCATCCAGGCTGCTGGTCCAAGCCGGCCGGCCAAGCTAGGCAGAGAAGCTAGCCGGCCCGGGTAGCCCACCAGCCGGCTCTCTCTCCCGCTCGAGCTAGGCCGAGCGGCCCCTCTACCCTAGCCCAACCAAGTTTGCAGCCCAAGACAACCCAGCGCACGTACCTTCCGCCGTTCCCCTTCCATGTGGACAACCGCCCCCTTGACTCCTCTCGCTGCCGCTAGGACCCACACCCACACCAATCCTATGGCCACCCGCTCGCCCGCGCACTACGCGGCCATCTCCCTCCCCGTGCCAGCCATGCACGTGCGCCGCGTGCTTGGAGAAATGCTGAGCTGGGCCACGGCACGACCGAGCCCCTCCCCGTGCCGCCCTGCCACGGATTCCGCCGACCGCCTAGCTATGCCTAGCGCTGTCGCCCCCCCCCCCCCATTGCCCAACGTGACCCACACCACGCTCCTGCGCCGTCGAATCCCGAAAGCTGCCGACGCGACCACCGACCCTATGCTCTGCGCCGGTGATGCCATCCTGTCCTTGCCACCCCTGTCCCATCCTCGCCTGCGCGCGCACATCACCCACGCCGAGGTGACCCGATGCGCCCATCCCCTGCGCCACCGCCTGCCATCGTGAATCCCACCGGTGAGGCTGCTCACCCCGTCGCCATCGCTACTCGACGTGACCCAACATCTCTTGCCACAGCCACGCCAAGCCCTATGCTGGGGGACAGGCACCCATGCCCTACGCCTGTGACATACACCGTCCTTGTCGGCCTCGTCTCGTCACCTCCACGCGTGCCAGGCTATGATGGAGACGAAGCACTCGTCGCCTGACATCGTCGTACACTGGCCGCAGTGCACCACCTACACCACGCCACCCGTGATTCCCATGCTGCGTCGTGACGTCCGCTCCATGCCAAGACGCATTGACATGCGCACGTTGAGGCAGCCAACGAACCGCTACCGTCTTCTATCCACTAGACTGAGGCGGGAGTGTACCGCGAAACTGTCTTCGGACTACCACAAACCCAACACCTCCCTCTCCGTCGCCATGCCGTCCTTGCTGAGGCCCGTGCCTATACAAATGGCAGCCGAGCCCGCCTCACCATACACCCTCTTCGCCTTCACCTCACACGACTGACGAGCACCCCGCCACATCCCGTCGCTCGTTGCCTCTTGATCTCGCTGCACCGAGGATCGACGAAGGGCCACCACCGCCACAGTTGGATCAAGGAGGAGAAGCCCGAGCTCGACGCCGCCCACCACCCCGGCCGCCGCTCGGTGAGCCACCTTGCCTGTTTTCTTCCCTCCATTCTCCGCTGCTCCACCAAGCCGCCGCGCCAGGCCACTCCTTCCCCGCACGCGCTGACCACAGCCGCCACCACCACCGCGCCTTTTCACCGTCATCGGATTCCGGCAACCTCTCTGAGGCCACTGCACCGCCGCCCTCATCTCTCCTTTGCCTCGCAGAGGCAGCGAGGAGGAAGAAGACGAGAGGGGATTAATTTCCTACCCTCCCAGAGGCTGACGTGTGGGCCATGTCCCTTAAATTTTTAGTGAAAAGTATAATCCTAAAAATGATAATATGGCATGTGGACCCCACTTAACTTAAAACCTTTTTTAAAACCCTTCTAGTTTTGTGCCACTTCTATATGGCCCAAGCCTATATTGGTCAGCTGGGCCAGGTCAGACCTTGACCTAGGCCCACCTGTCAGCCACACGTACCTATTTTCCCAAGGAAAATAATTCAAATAGATAAAAAACCATGGACCCCACCTGTCAATGACCTAAACCTTTTACTTTAATAAAAGAATTCGGTAAGTAAATTAAAAAGGATTTGAGAAATTATTTCGGTAAAGAAAAATATGAATTAACCTTTGAAAATTTATAACTAATGCAAATGAAGTCCAAATCGAGTGAAACTTGTCTCTAAAATTTTGTAAATTCAAGATCTACTTTTTGGACCCAAAATAATAGTTGTTACCAATATAATTTTTGCATAAATATGACATAAAGACTAGTGGATAATTAATTTCCCATATTAAAAATCCTTTTTATACTAATTTATAAATTCAATAATGGGATTAAAGCCCCTAAACCATAAAAATTGCAAAACACTACCATAATACTTGATTTCTAAGTTATAGGAAAAATCCAAATAGTTTCTTATGCTAAAATTTAGTTTTTGGCAAATGAAGGATTAAAGCAACATTAATAATATTTTTAAAATATTTTTTGCTAACCCATGCTTTAAACTTTGAAACATTTATGTTTTTCTGATTTGTGAAGAAAGAATAATTTGCTAAGTGATCTTAAGTAAATAACCAATTAATGTACCTTTATATAGACCTAAAGGAAACAAATGTTTTTTTTGACAAGTGAAATACATACACAACTAATTAAACCCTACGATAAAACTCGCCTTTACCTAAGTATCAACTAAACAATAGTAGAAGCACCCTAAAAATGTATCTATAACAAAAATTGCTCCTAAACATAAAAATAGGAATAAATCAAGTTTTTGAATTGCTCTCACTCTAACGATTTGATCTACCGATTCAATCCACCATGCTAAAACCCCCACAAGTTAATATCTCACAAAAGAATTAAACTTAAAAAAACACAAGTCTATCTACCCAAAATTCGGCTCTTAAATATAACAACCAAATGCTAAGAACAACACATATGAGGTCAGGTGCTGGAATGTACCTAATTTTTGCTAGTAAGCCTATAGCTAACCTAAGCCACACCAAGGGCACAATATAGCACACCTCACCCGGAGGCCAGGAGGTGGTCAACTTTGGACACATAGTTGACCGCTAGACTACCCTAGCTTCTAGATCGCCCTCAAACCTTAGAACTCATGGCCCTTTAGTTAATGTTGACAGTAGGATGTGATCACCCCCAACCTCAGCCCATAAGTTGCCTTGAATCCTATATCTGTGCCTTGTATGATTGTTGCTTGATTTGGTTCTTATCGCATGACTAGCTCGTGCGATCCATATAGTGGTGAGGAACGTGAAAGCACCCCGAGGAGGAGAAGGCTTGATCGAGATTCAATGCAAAAACAATTGGTAACCAGTTGCCCTGAGCAAGGCAAGTCACCACATCTCCCTCCTTAAGCATTTTGATCCTAGTTTGCGAACTTATTTTTTGTGAAATAAATTGCATGCTATGTGTAAAATGCGATCCCAATTATTGATTAAGCCACCCTGGTATTAAGCACCTTATTCCTTGAAGCCATGATATTAATCGAGTCCCTAATGATATTTAATAAGCAATGCTTAGCCATGCCTAGTTGCACTTGGGCGATTGAATCACCCTTCCTCATGTCTTAAATAAAAATGGGACGATTGATTGGGCAATCACTAGGGTTATAGTGATTGGCAAGGATGGAGACATGTAATGCCATCCCGCGCGTATAATGAGGAACCATTTGCGAAAACCAAAAACAAGAAAAAAACTATTTCGACCAGAGTGGCAGAAAAGAAATTGGGTGGTTCTGGGAACGACAAGTGCCAACCCTGGTCAATTAAGGACCAAGTCAAGAAGCTATGCGGGAAACGAACAGAGTACGACCGATAGACCAGGAGGATTAGGTAACCCAAGTGGGGCGGCATCCCAGTCATGGTTGGTTCTGCACACGAAGAGTATGATATTACGAAGTGTTGATATATGTGATGATAAATGTCGACGAACTTAAAATGCACCCTAAGTATATATATAGTGTACCTCCTAGATCTCTCGGGTTCCAGGACTCCTCTCACCACTAGCTCGACGCGTTGGGTGCTAAGGGTGCATGAGGTTTCATAGTCCTTAGAGCAGGTGCCGCAACGCAAGGGAAGCCAAAAGACCAGGCTGTGACAGGTCTCATGTGTTGGGGCCAAGCTCATGTGTTGAGCAAAGTCATGGGTTACAGGTAAAGCATACATCCACTGCAGTGTGAGTAAATCATCTATTCGAATAGCCGTGCTCGCGGTTAATTGAGCGCCGGGACTTGTACTACTCTTGACTAGACTCATAATTTCTCTAAAATTGATTAATGGGTGGTTGGGATTATGGGATGGTGATGATTTGGATGGCTATGGCTATTGTTCCTTGGGAAGCAATGGGACAATGAGTCGTAGAAACTGCATGATCGGTGGTGGCAAGTCATTTCTGAGGAGGTCTCGAAATTAGCAGATAAAACCTTCGTTGAGCAAACATTACGATATTAAAATTGTTTTTAAGTCTACCCTATTAGGTCATAGGTATGTATGAAATGGATCTCAAAATTGGCTTTACGCAAAATAACATCAACCCTTCTTTGAATACCCTGCACATAAAAAGCATATTTGCGTGGTGGCTTGTTGAGTACCTATGTACTCATGGTTGTTTAATTACTATATTTAGCAGAAGAATAGGCCAGAAAAGAAGACCTTGCTAGTATGTTCTGCATACTTAGCAGAATGGATGGATTTCTAGTTGGCTAGGTCGCGGCCCCAGTCAACTACCTGTGGGCATGACGATTGAACCATACCATTACTCATTTTCTATTTGTTGTTATTCTGATAAGGTGCGGCCATTTAGGCCATAATAAAGGTATAAACTCTTTATGTCTCATTTCAATTCGTATTATGTTATGAGTTAGCTATATTTTGTGTGTACCAACTACTGATCCAGGGATTGGTACAGGAAAACATAATAGGTTTCTAGTTTTCAAAACCAGGGGCCGACAGAATCCGTATCCACACAATACTATGCTTACCCGAATCCACATCCGCCGAATATTTGAAACCCCTTACCATAACCTCAGTTTGGACGGATTCGAAGCGGATCGGATATTATCCGATCCGTTTTTAGCCCTGTGCACAATGCTATACACATGGCATAATTTAAATATGTTATATTTAGATGTATTTGATGAACAAAGCGGTCTTATGCTTTCAATAGCCATATGTACAACAAAACTTTAAATTCTCTAACAAGAATAATTGTTTTCAGCTTAACAAGTTGGGGGGCATTGTGCAATCACTGCTTAAGATGTGTCCTTACCCACAAATGAAAAACAATGCTTATGCCACACATTGATTAATTTTAGTACATTGTACACAAATCCACGTTGCTATTACTGACAAGTATAAATAACCAAGAATTCATGAAATTGTACCAATAAGCTTGCTATACTGCTTCCATCATCATGTTGCAAAGTGCTCCTTTTACACTCTGCGAGATACCTAAGGTGAAATTTCATTGGTTTGACTTCCACAGTGCTCCCTTTCTTTTTGAACATTTGAAAAATTGAAGGAAATTGATTACACTCAGATCAAAGTTCCCTGTGGCAGAAAAAGGCGCAATTTCAAAAATATATGGAAACATATCGAACTCTATGAAGCCACCTCCTTAAACACAAGAAAAACACATTAATGGTCCAGGAATTATTACAATGTGCAGTTCAAATGTTTAAGTTTTATCCCTTGTCATTCTTCTGATCTTCATCTTCTGACTTTTTCATACATCTAGGGCTGGTTTTGATCTATAGGCAACGTTGATTTCTATTGAAAAGAAAAAGGATCGAAACACACACATATATATAGCTGTGTATACCTGCCCAGGATAATTTCCTCGTTCGAAACCAAGCCCTGCATCCCAGTCCCCTCCTATCTGCTCCACACAACACAACACCATCACAAAAAAAAAAAAAAAATCCTCAAATCAAATCTAACTAATTAAACAAGGTTAACAAAGTCATCAAAAGAGAGGCCAGCAGTCAAATAGTCAAATTACCTATTCTTGACGTGGAGTAACCATAGTCTATGGTGTGGGTAAGGTAGGTTTGGCATTGTCGAGTGCTGTTGTTTTCTCTGCATTGTAGGAGCTGCTGATGCAAGTTAAGTGGCTTTTGCTTCTTCAACGTTCTGTGTTTGAGCAGGAGCACCTTCAGCCATAGGAGCTCCCTGTGCTCCAGTAGTGCCTTGAGCCATGGGAGTGCCCTGCATCATCGGGCGCCTTGAACCATTTAGTTAAATAACAAAATGGATTTCTTTAGCACAACATTAATGGAACAGATTGTATAGAAAAATAATACTTAATGGTTTGGCTAAACTCATGAATTAGGCTCGGAGAATGCATGAAAGTGCTCTCCCAGACCTGCGGCTGTAATGCTGCTTCACGCCCATGGCGAGCTGCAATCAAATCAGTTACAAAATCATGGGCAATGTACAACAATATTAGTGATTCTTCCTAAGAAATATATGGTGATTCAATGATTTGCAACGCACACTCTTCTCTTTTTAAAATAAAGCACATTCAAACATTATTGGTTCCCATTTAAAAAACAATGTGAAAATCAGGCAGAGATAGGATCTTTAATCCTCTCACAGCACCCTAAGAAAAGGACTACAGCGAAAAACAGAAATTCTCACCACTGCTCGTGCCTTGGCCCATCAATCTCGTGGATCCAACGCCATACCCCATCCCCTTCAATCTAACTCATGAAAAATCATGCCCAAGCACCAGAGCAGGCCCCTCGCGATGTGCCTTCGTGAGACAGCGGCGGTGACATGGAAAGAGCGAGTGCGGCAGAGTACTGGAAATACAGAAAGACGTAAAAATTGGGAATAAAGAGCTGCACTGGTGAGTGTCTAGTATCACTATGGTCATTATGAATTTCCTGTGTTTCAAAAGAACAAATCAACGTCATCATTTGCTATAGAATTGTATTGATGCTATTATCACTATGATCATCATGATCCCTGTTGTTTTTTTAAAAAAAATGAAAAAAGGTAAATTGATCCAGATATACTTACCAAATATCGGTATCTGCTAAGAAGAATAAATGTACAGTTGGGTCCTGGCATCCTGCAATGATAGAACACATTGGGCAACTTATCAATCCTGGGAAACACACATTAGAGGGCAGATTAATATTTTTTGGTGCATGTATGAATTATATTCCAAGTATTATTAGCATTTCTAAGGAATATAAATAAATAAAATTCAGAGGCAGTTCAGATAAGTAAATCCACATGCACTGATGCACAGGGTATGTTTCATCTAAAAGTTAGTCCAAGAATAACATTGCAAATATTTGGCAAACATTACAAACTCATAATTTTAAATAAAAATGATAGGTCAAAATGCCCACATGAATATATTTCTTCTCCCTAAAAAGATCACTGTTTGCTTTAAGTGACGACAGCACATAACATATCCTAAAAAGAGGTGGTAAGACCATTAGTTCATCCTTATGAATCTCCAGACTAAAAATCTGAGGGAACTTATTAACACTAAACACGCATTGTGCTTTTGTTTGACATTACCTATGCCATACAGATGAGAGCCCCATGCATCATGTAGGCAGAGCTTGACGGGCCATCTTCCTCGTGAGCCTGTCAAACCGCCACCGCCGCATGCTGACCAAATCAGTTGCACTCGTGCGTCCGCGTCTGCTCCTGCACGGACAGCCTGACGCCCCCCGGCGTGGATGTCCTTCGCGGCCGCAAGTGGCTGGACGATGCAGGCGCTGCTGACAGCCGCTGCGCCTCCCACGCGCTTCCCCTGTCCAGCGTCGAGCATGGCCCACTTGCTCCCTAGTGGCGCCGTCTAGAACATGTCGCCCTGACCATCACCGCTGGTAGCAGAGGGCTTCTTCTCTGATCTCGGCTTAGGCTCCCGGTAGATGCGCTTGTAGGCAGCAGCGCCCCATGGAATGATCCGACGAGGGAGGCAGCAACGGATCGACCCGGGAAAGCGGACATGGCAATGAATAGGCCCAGCCCAATGTTCCAGGCGCTAGCATCTGCAGCACAACACCTTCGACGCCGCCAACGCGGACACAGACGCGGCCACGGTGCCCAGCCGGCTAGGGCAGGAGCGGGAGCAAGGTGTGGAGCCGCTGCAGTGTGAGCAGCGACAGCAGTGCGCTGAGACCCCCCGCGTCTCCTCCACGGTCTACATGCTCCCTGTCATCCTCACACCCCCATCATCATCCTCTGCCTCTTCCTCCTTCACGCGTGCAGCGACGTAGGGTGAGCACAGGTTGGTGGTCGTGGTGGTAGTGGTCGCCGCTGCCGCTCTCAATTCTGGGTCGATCGCGCTGCCACCTCCGAGGCCGAGGACCGAGAGTGAAGTGTTGGGGAGGGAAGTTACTGTTTTCGTGCATGGGCAACACGATGCGTGGCGGAGGAGGTGGGGGTAGGCGAGGCAAGGCGACGCGATGGCGCTTGAAACGGTGGCGGCGGCGAGGCGGATACGAAAAGACGGTAGCGGCGAGTTAGGATCCGAGGCAGGGGGCGTGGGGGAGGCCGGGATCGGGGGACTGCGGCGGAGGGAGAATGAGATCTCGATCGTTTGACCTAACACAGATAAATCTAAGACCCATGATGAACGAATCATCGGTCAAATAAGTTTGTGCATTGTAGGGTGATGAGTTTATGTATTGTAGGATAGATTACGACGATTGATCTTATTCCAACAATAAATACTATTTAGGGTCCTAACAAGACTGTAATAAATCCTAAAGCTATAACTATTCCATATTAGGCATTTTTTTGGGCCCTGGTTCTCACCAAAATTTCTAACCCCCCTAGTAATATTCTTCTAAGCTCGGACATGTTTTAAAAAGCCTTGTCTAGCCTAGCCTATATTTTCTCGAACTAAGATTGGTAAATAAATTAAAATGATTACTTTAGCCCAACATGACATAATTACGGATGACACAAGTAGAGGGGAAAATCCAAATAGCTCCTGCAAGTCACTTTTGTTTCTACTTTCACCCCTATACCTCAATTTGTTAAATAAAACGTCTCATCCTTTAAGAAACACACACATGTCATTTTCTCTAACTTTTTCTGGCATTCCGTTTCATTGATTTCTTCTCATTTTTTCAATTTCTTGTTCTAATTTTTCGTATCTCATGTGTATTCAACGTGGCAGGACTTTGGAAGCCTACTTCCTCACTTCCAGCCTCTGCCTTTCCTAAATCTCGCGTAAACGAGATGACGACGATAGAGCATAACAGTATAACTTGTTGCATTAACTCTAATTTCAATGATCCCAACTTACGGAGATAGCAGAAGTTTCTATTGTATTGCCACGCTTAAGGTCTAGGTCATGAGAAATTAAAAGGAGGAGAAGAAATAGATAAAAAAATGTTGGAGGAAGTTAAAAAATAAATTGTCTTGCAAGGAGTTTAATGTGCGAAATTAACACGTAGCAAGGAAAGTAGAAACACCACCCGAGTAAAAGCACAGCAGAGTCATTTTGACCGCGGTCGAGTGAGGACGACTGAGGCGGGTGGGCCCAACCACCAACCGCCGCATTGATGACACAGCTCAACTCTTCTTTCGCGATCACTGCGATGCCTACTCACGCTGAGCTCCTTCCTTCCTTTACCCCCACCGATCATGGCCTCCTCCCCCCGCCATTCCACCCACCCCACCTCTCCCTCCTCCTCCGTAGCGACGGCGCCCACCTTGCTCCGCCTCAACTACCCCGACTTCTGCGCCTTCGCGCCCCTCCGCCTGACCACCAGGGCTCATTCCAGAGCCCCCGCCCTTCTTCCCGACCCGGAGGAGCAGCAGGACGCCGGCGCGTGCCGCGTCGGCCATGGTCCGTCGCCGTCGGCGGCGGCGCTGCGGGTGGGGATCGTCGGGTTCGGCAACTTCGGGCAGTTCATCGCGGGGGGCATCCAGCGGCAGGGCCACGCCGTGCTGGCCACCTCCAGATCCGACTACTCCGGCTACTGCGCCTGCCGCGGGATCCGCTTCTTCGCCACCGCCGAGGCGCTCTGCGAGGCGGGCCCCGACGTGCTGCTCATCTGCAGCTCCATCCTCTCCACGGAGGCCGTCGTCCGCGCCATCCCCTTCCACGCGCTCCGCCCCGACACCCTCATCGCCGACGTCCTCTCCGTCAAGCAGTTCCCCCGCAACCTCCTCCTCGAGGTACATGAAAAAATGCATCAACCAGCCATTGATCACACTGGCCGCTAGCCACCAACACCATCTTGAATCAGATTTGCTGCCTCCAATTCAGTATCACCACGTCATTAGTCACACTAATCGAGATCCAACACGTGCCGATGACCAAATCGAGATCCAACACGTGCCGATGACCAACCTACTAGAAGAAACTCTAGACTAGGGGAGGTACCAATCTTGAAAAGTGGAGTATACTGTTTTTTTTGGTCTTGTTGGTTTGTGACATTGTGCCGTCTTTGTGGTAGCGACATCGACATACTAGAGAACTTTGAGGCCCTGCCAAGCACAAGACACCAAAACATTTGGCTTCATGTGGGTCGTGTAACTGTACTAATGCTAGCATTAGTACAGTGGTATTCCCTCTGGTCGAAAAAGCATGTTATTTTGGACATTGATAGCCAAAACATTTGACTTGATGTTGGATTTTTTTTTTCAGAAATACTACGTACCTAATGGGATCCCGTTGAGACAACAAGATACTTTATGTCTGGTACCAATAGGTGTAAGATCTGATAGCACGTAAATTATACCGTCCCAACGGGATCTGGTGGGGTAGTAGTCCTCTTTTTCTTTTTTTAAAGGCCACTTGATGTGGGATGTGTAACTGTACTACAGCTAGTGTTAGTAATGGGGTACTTCCTCTGATCGAAAAACATATTATTTTGGACATTGATAGGTCTCCAAAAATACAACTTTGACCACCAATTTCTATTGTAATTTTTTTCTAAACCCAAAAGCTATAGAGTTTGACTAAAAACATATCCAAAACAACATGTTGTCATGACTAGAGGGAATACTACATTAGCTTGACTTCATTAGTTAATTATTGTGGAGTGGTACATTGTGCCAGATCCTTCCTCCAAGGTTTGGGATTGTGTGTACGCACCCCATGTTTGGGCCAGAGAGTGGCAAGCATGGCTGGAGTGGGCTCCCCTTCGTCTATGATAAGGTTCGTGTTGCCCAGGAAGGGGATCAGGCGGTCAAGTGCGAACAGTTCTTGAGCATCTTTGAGCGAGAGGTAATTTCGTTGAGTGATTTATCTGTCAGAATTTTATGTTCTCGTTCTTTACAGTGGATAAAACCAATGGAGTAGTTCATGATTACTGAAATAGCTGATGAGAGTTACTGAAGGCATGCAAACTGTTGTGTTTTATTTTGCTTCTTTCTATTATTGGCAGGGATGTAGGATGGTGGAGATGTCGTGTGAAGAGCATGATCGCTATGCCGCGGGAAGTCAGTTCATCACTCACACCATTGGGAGGTGAGCAACAGGTTATCTATCTGGAACCATTTCACCGGTTGAACAAATGTATCTTCAGGTGCTTGTTTATCATGGCCGTTTGTTTATTATCTCATTGTAATATACACACCAGCTCTGCTGGCTTTTCAAAAAAAATCATTTTTATTTATTTAGTAGAGTCCAAAAGCTAATTTTTGTGTCGTTGAAGCAGGATTTTGTCACAGCTAAACCTCAAGTCCACGCCAATCAACACCAAGGGTTATGAGACCCTTCTGCAACTTGTAAGCAGAATTAACTGAAATTGTTGAAGAAACAATGTCTTATCCTTTTTTTTTTGTGTGGGAAATGATGTTCTTTTTCCTGAAACTTTTGCAGACCGAGAACACGATAAGTGATAGTTTCGATCTGTACTATGGGCTCTTCATGTACAATGTGAATGCCACAGAACAGGCAAGTCCACTCCCCATGTGATGCGTCATCCTTGTTTCAAATTAGTATTAGTTATGGTCGTGTGATGGAGATTGAAATCTACCCCCAGATATTATTACTACGAGGAATAACCAAAGATCAAAACGTAGTGTCCAACGACATGTACGGTTGGCATGGATATTATAACTATTTTATATCTATGTTATGTGCAGATAGACAACCTGGACAGGGCATTTGATAAAGTGAAGCAGATGCTCTATGGTAGGCTCCATAATGTACTAAGGAAGCAGATAGTAGAGAGGGTCCCTATCCCATAACCCCTCCTGTAAATATCAAATGAAGCCCAGTCCAGTGCTGCTGGGACCCCCGCTCTTCTCTCCTGTAAGGCTGTAACCACACAGAAGAAGTTGCACATATCCCCTATCTCTGCTACGCCCTCTCCTACACCAAAATAGAGAATTTAGGTAAATACCATGGCAAAGAGGTGACAGTTGGAAAATACCCATCACGTATATGAATAATGTGTGGGTCCTAGGTTAAAATGTCAAATGACATAGGCAATAATATTTTCAAACCATGTGATATTTGCAATGGTACCAAAATACTAATTCTAGGTGTCTTTCTCAGTGTTGTAATAGGAGCTGTATGCATGCAGTGTTTCTTAGGTGTAAGCTAAATATGCAAGGAATAAGATGTAATCATGTCATCTGTTTTTGTTCTCTCATGAGTTGTAATGAAATTCATTTGTTCATTTGCACTGAGCATAAAATCTAAAGTAGTGAAAGAACTAATCTTTCTCGTCCTCTCATTGGGCTACGTCGTCCTAAAAAATAAGAGCCGTCGGATACACTAGTCTGGTGAATAATGGACGTTAGATGATCCAGAAGCAAATGATCCCCTAAAGAAACTTCTATCAGTTTCCAGTCATGTGAAATTAGTTAATTGATTGGATTTTCCACATCTATATGGGAAAGGAGATATTTCCAGCCATGTGAAATTTGCCAGCTAGAGAAAAGTAGGAAACGTGCTGCGTTAATTGATTGAATTTTAGTGCCAGCTGGGGAAACTAAAGGTTTATGACAGCAAAGCATATTAAGGGTGCACAAATTGAGATTGTTTGACAACAAAGGAAGGAGTAGAAGCAAAAAACGTTCCATGCTGTTTGTTGAGTTTCAACTGTAGGATGCCATAGTACTGCAGGGAGAAAAACATTTTTGAGTGTGACAAATATCGTGATTCTAATTAGCCTCTTATTTGACCCAGCATGATCTTACCTTATGAATTGAGCTCATGCTAAAAAGTGTCAGTGCTGACATTGGAGGTGCAGGTAAAACTACTCTTTTGCAATAGTATGTTGATTGTGAAATGCATGAAGTCGAAATGTGCATGGAGTGCTTACAAGAATTTTAATGTGGAATCCTTGTGTGATTTACATGTTTCTTAGTAATCAGTGGTAGATTTGGTACTTTTGTTGACCAATATGTTTTGTCAAATGGCAGATAGATGTCTAGGATGAATTGGACTGATTGATGTCTGAATACTGTATATATTGGTATAGCTTTGGAATTTCAATAGATAGATACTAGATGGGTCGCTTCAGGAGATTTTTGGATGATGTTAATCTTAAGGAGATTCCTTTGCATGGCCACAAATATACTTGGTTGAATGAGCGTGACTCGCCTACGTTGGTAAGGCTTGACAAAGCATTCTGCTATTCAGACTGGGAGGTTATTTTTCCTGATTCCCTTTTGCAGAGCTCCGCTTCGGTGGTCTCCAACCATTGCCCCTTGGTGTTAGGCCTTCGCACTAATATCCGGGGTAAGAGAAGATTCCATTTTAAGAGCTTTTGGCCCAAGGTGCAGGGTTTCCATGACACTGTGCAGCAGAGTTGGGAAGCCCCCTTGCAGGCCTCTTGCCCAGTGGAACGTCTTTATCTCAAGTTGCAGCGGTTGAGCAAAGGGCTGCAAAGTTGGATCCAAAAAAAAGTAGGGAATGTTAAGATCCAGCTGGCTATGACTAAGGAAGTTCTCCACCGTATTGAAATTGCAAGGGACTATAGGCCTCTCTCTGACATAGAGGACTAGTTAAGGAAGAGAATGAAGCTCCATTGTCTTGGCTTGGCTTCTCTTGAGCGCACCATTGCACGGTCACGATCTCGGATCACCTACCTCAGGGAGGGTGATGCTAATACTTCCTTTTTTTTCATCATCACTCCCGTTTTCGTAAGAGGAAGAATTTTATTGCTAAACTGATGGTGGATGATCAGGTTATCACTAGTCAGGAGGAAAAGCATGAAGCAGTCCTTGCTTACTATGAGAATTTGCTTAGCTTGGCACATGACAGGGAATTTTCTTTGGACCTCCCGGCATTTCATAATCGGCAGTTTGATCTAGGGGCTCTTGAGGAGCACTTCACTGAGGAGGAGGTGTGGGCTACAGTCAAGGCTTTGCCTTCTGATAAAGCCCCGGGCTCGGATGGTTTCACCGGTCGTTTTTATAAGGCTTGTTGGGACATAATCAAGAGCGACATTCTTTTGGCTCTTGCGGCAATTTAGCAAGGACATGTGTCGAAATTCAAATTGTTGAACTCAGCCTTTATAACTCTCTTGCCCAAAAAGGTGGATGCTTGTAGAGTTAAAGGCTTTTGCCCCATAAGCCTCATCCACAGTTTTGCAAAGTTGGTTACAAAAATCTTGGCAAATCGTCTTGCTCCGCAGCTACCTAGTATGGTTTCTATCAATCAAAGTGCTTTTATCAAAGGGAGAAGTATTCACGATAATTTCTTCCTTGTTCAGCAAATGGTCAAGTGTTTGCATGCAAAGAAAGAACCACATGTTCTGTTGAAGTTGGATATATCTAAGGCTTTTGACTCAGTTTCTTGGCCTTTTCTTTTGGAGGTTCTACAACAGTTGGGTTTTGGTCGTTTTTGGTGCAACCACCTGTGTTTACTGCTCTCTACCTTTTCTACTTGGGTTCTGATCCATGGGGAACCTAGGGAGGTGATCTTACACCGCTGTGGCCTCCGGCAAGGTGATCCATTATCCCCGATGCTTTTTATTCTAGTCATGGATGTTTTCAACTCTCTGGTTGATTGGGCAGGCCAAGAAGGATGATTGCAACCTCTTGCTATTCGGCAAACGCAACAGCGGTGCTCTTTTTATGCTGATGATGTGGTCTTGTTCTGTAGGCCAACAACTGATGATCTCTTAGTTATCACACATGTTCTTGATATTCTTGGTCATGCTTCAGGACTTGTGACTAACATGCAGAAAAGCTCGGTAACTCCCATTAGGTGCAATGAGGAGGAGTTGGAAGTGATCTCTAACGTGCTGCCATGTGAGGTGAAGGATTTCCCTTGTTCATATTTGGGCTTGCCGCTGAACATTAAGAAGCCAGCTAAAGCCGAGTTGCAAGCTCTTGTTGATAAGGTAGCAGATGACCTCCCAATGTGGAAGGACTCCCTCATGAATAAGGCCGGTCAACTCATCTCGGTATGGTCAGTCCTTTTCACTATCCTTATCTAATGATTGCAATGGACCTTCCGAAGTGGGTTACAAAAGCCATTGATAAAAGGAGGGGTTTTCTTTGGTCAGGACAGGAGAAGGCCAATGGTGGCAATTGCTTGGTGGCTTGCGACAAAGTTTGCCGCCCCCTTGAATATGGTGGTCTCGGTATTCTTAATTGGGAATATATGAGTTGGGCACTCCATATCCATTGGTTATGGATCCAGAAGACAGATAGTGACCGTGCATGGCAAGGCCTACCGGTCCAGGTTCCTCGCATGTCTCATAATCTCTTCAATGTGGTTGTTGAATCACAAGTTGGGCATGGGCAGTCTACTCTGTTCTGGACTGACAGGTGGTTGCAAGGAAGGAATATCTTAGAAATGACCCCTAATTTGTGTATGTTGGTCGCTAAGAGGGTGGTTAAACGTTGTACAGTGGCTCAAGCTCTCAATAACGGGAAATGGATCGCGGACATCAAAGGGCCTTTGACTGTCCAAGTGATTAATGAGTATCTCCATATATGGGACTTGGTTGATGGTATAGGGCTGCAAGAAGACGTCTCGGATCAGCACGTTTGGAAGCTCACAGACTCAGGGGTCTACACTTCCAAGTCTGCCTATGGGGCCTTCTTTGTTGGGAATGTTCAGTTTGCTCCTTGGAGAAGGATTTGGAAGAGTTGGGCTCCTCTAAAATGTAAGTTTTTTTTGTGTGGTTGGCCATTTACAACCGATTTTGGTCGGCAGATCGACTTGCTAAGCGAGGCTTGCCTCACCCGGATGCTTGTCCGCTTTGTGATCGGGCCAACTAGTCGATACAACACATCTTGGTTTTCTGTGTGTTTAGTTGACAAGTTTGGTCCCCAGTCCTGCAAAGGCTTGGCTTCTCCTCCACACTTCCGAACCAGAATACACGTAAGCTCTTGAGTTGGTGGTCAAGGACAGTGAAAGGCTTACAGAAGAATGAGAAGAAGGGGCTCAATTCGCTAGTCATCTTAGTCGCCTGGGAGATTTGGAAACATAGAAATGATTGTGTTTTCAATGGAGCTACCCCTAGTGTGTCTTTAGTGATCCAAGCCATAGCTAATGAGGGTGCACTCTAGTGCTTGGTAGGAGTTTCAAAGCTCCAAGAGCTGTTTGCCAAAGCAATAGCTCCTGTACCATAGGAGGTCAGAGTGCGTGTTTGGTGTTTAGGTGTGTGTGTTGTGTGTGTGAGGTTGTATTTTGTAAGACCTTGGTGGGTGGGTGCTGGGGTTTGGCTAAATCCTACACCTCTTGCATCTTTATTTCTTGCTTAACAAAATGATATGTAGATCTTTTGCATATTCGAAAAAAATAATTAAGAAACAACAGATTATCCTATTCTTATTCTATTGGAATGTGCACTTGATTTTATACTATATTGCTCTGTGTACATTATATTTGCATTATGTTTTTATATAGATTTAAATTATTGACACTTAAATTGTTAGTTGATCTTATTAGTGGTCTGTTTTACTGCAGGATGTGATTATCACAATTTAGAAGTACAACGTATGTTGTCAACCTTGACTTTGGCAGAGATAAAGTAGAAGGAGTCTAAATTGTTGTACATCGGTGTATTGATTCTTTTTTCTTTAATTTAAAATGAACCATTTTACTTCGTAAAGCTTGGGCTGGAGGTACAAAGGAAACCCATTCTGCCTATTCACGCATTGTTAACACTTTTACACAAAAGAAAATTTTCGTTGACTCATTGAACTTAAAGTTCATTTTTATGCATGGCATAATTTGCTTTTGCTCAAAGCAGACAATAAAAAATAGAATTGAATGAGATGATCAAGTAGTGGAGTCTCTTACTATGCACATGAAGAAATTAGGACATGAGTAAATCTTACTGCCGATTCAAAGAAACACCAAATCGCTAGGCCTTGTTTGGATGGGCTAAAACTTCGGCCTCAAAACGCGGCCCTAAAGTTGCAAGACCACCGGTTCTGGCTGATATTTAAAGTGACTAGAAAGCTAAGTTCTGTGTTCTCTTGATTAATTCATAATTGAATTCATGTTTCTACTCTCCCTCAATTTTTTGTCTTGCATTTGTACATACTATCATCACATTTTCTGTAGGTCCAGCAATACAAACTATTCGATATGGCCAAACCTAAAAAAGAATCATATGATACTGATAGAACCATTAATACTTAAGCTAACCGATTACTGAATTAACAAACCATATAGAAGTTCCATACGGTTAGAGGGTGTGACGCCCCATACTTTTAACATTGGAGATAAAAGTGTAAGACTTGGATTACTATTTAACAAATTCTTGTAAGTTATGATATAAGAGAATGCATTAGTTGAAAGTCCATCTCTTAATGGCACTATAGACTGCACCATAGTCTCAAACATATTGTTGCTTAGATATAATAATAAATTGCCTCTTGGTGAAGCTACAACATGTTGTCATCCAACACGGAGAAGGTTCACAGGAAAAAAGAAACAGATTGTGTTCCCTTTCATCACGTCAAAGATGAGCTTCAGAAAATGAAAGGAAATAATTAAAGACATTGCTTACTTTCGGAAGTATGAGACATCACACACCATCTGTCTTATTCCAGATCAGATAGATGAATAGATTGAGTGAAATACCTCTAGGTTAATTCTCGGTGAGAAAATATCTTAAGTACCATATACATTCCTGCCAAGTTCATTGTATTCTTTTAAGAAAATTTCTATTGAATTAGGATTCAGTGTTCATTCTCTTTCTTGAGTTAGATTATTATTTTGGGCGATGATGCATATCTGTTGTATTATGCACCTCTAGATGTTATTAGAGAATATTCATGTACCTTATTTACTGGTAGTTGAAAAGGTGAAATTGAACATACCTTGTCCTGTGTTATCTTATTAACACTCCTGAAGAGATCTTTTTTCTACTCCTATATAAATTACAATCTTTTGTATGTGTTGTGTTGCCAGTCTCCTTAAAGTTCAATGTTGTATTGTTTTGCTATATTTGGCCCAATAATTTACTACTATCTTCGTTACAAAATATAAGAATATCTAGCTACGAATCTGAACTACTATTTCGTTAAAAAAAAAACTATTTGATTTATTAAACAGTAAGCAAACTCTGCCCTTCGATTCATCCAAGTTACATAGCTACAACTAGCAAGGTACCCCCGAAAACACGCAGAGTGATCTCTGAAACTGCACAAAAGTACACAACAAACTGCGCAAAGCCAGACAAGAAACAGAGGCGCTCAGGCGCATACAGAGCAGAGCCCGATCGGCCGGCCGGCGACGGAGACGGCGAAGGCAACGGTCACATGACGGCGCAGGCGTGCGGGTTCTCGTCGCTGAAGTAGCTTCGCGCAGCGGCCGGCACGACGTCGGCGTGGTCGTCGTGGTGGCTGTACCCGTGGAGGTCGGAGTCGAAGTAGCCGTGGACGTGGTAGTTGTACGAGCTCACCTTGCCGCCTCCGTTCATCCTGCTGTGCTGCACGCTGCCGTAGTGGTAGTGGTGGTGACGGTGCGGCGGCTGCACGCGCACGGCGGCGGCGGCGGCGGGCTTGATGGGCTGGTGGTGGTACGCCGGCTGCGCCTGCGCGTAGTAGGCTTGGTGGTGGTGGTGGTGCTCCGTGTCGTACGCCGACGGCCACAGCACGGCGAGCCTCCCCGAGCGGCGCGCCGCCCGCAGTACCTTCCTCTGGCTCGCCGACCCCGTCACCGTCACCTTCCCCCGCACCCTTTCCACGTCCACATAGTCCACCCCTGAAGAAGAAGACGACGACGACGACAGATTAAGCATGTACATGTCAAGACTTAATCCACAGTGATCAATGGATTAACGGATGCTAAATTCTTCAGAAAAGATGATTAATGGATGCTAATTAAATCTGATGGGACGAACCTTGAAGCCTGAGGAGGGCCTTCTTCACGTTGTCCTCGCATCCGTCGCAGTCGACGTTCATCTGCATCTCCACGATCTGCACCAGCACAAGATTAAATTCAGCATCAGTTCATAATCAGCAGATTGAGCCAGAGGAAAGTAAGAACCATGCAAGAACTTAGTCAGTAATTACCGTCATGGCTAGCTGCTGCTGTGAGGCTTGGAAGGCGCAGATTAATCACAGAGAAGTTAACTACAGTGTTCTATGCACATTAGCACACATGACAGAGTAGTTAAGCTTCTCCTCTGCTAATAGAGCTTTGCTAGGACAGTATCATAGTGCGTGTATATATAGTACTACACTGCTACTAGCACATAATTAAAGAAAAAATGGAGATGTGAAGTACAACTTCCATAGCAAAATATAAGTGATTCTAAAGTTTTTTTTATAGAGACTAAGAGAGTGTTTGGAAGTGAGAGAAAAAGATGAAAAAGATTACGTAAAATAAGGTGAGCCATTAGCGTATGATTAATTGAGTATTAGCTATTATAAACTTAGAAAATAAATTAATATGATTTTTAAAGCAATTTTTAGATAGAATTTTTTTTGCAAAAAACGCACCATTACAGTTTGGAAAGCGTGCTCACGGAAAATAAAAGGGTTTTCATTTGTAACCCTTACATTTGAACGGTGCCTAAGGTTGCGTTCAAATCTCCATGACCGGAGAAAAACTCCCTTCGTTTTTCATGAGCACGTTTCCCGAATTGTTAAATGGTACGTCTTTTGTAAAAATTTTCTATATAGAAGTTGCTTTAAAAAATCATATAAATCTATTTTTCAAATTTGCAATAGCTAATATTTAATTAATCATACGCTAATGGCTTATCTCGTTTTGCGTTCCACTTTACTCACCTTCAAACTTTACATAAAGAAGAGAAGTAAAATTAAACAAAGATAGTTGTGATTGTTTGAGATGAAAAAGTGGATAAAGAAATTAAATAAGAGGTTATTGTGATTAGTTGAGATAAAGAAGTAGATGAAAAAATAATTATATTATGAGACACAAATTAAACACAAGAAAGAGCTGAGAAAGAAAACAAGGAAGGCCAATAATTAACATTTAGATTTGTTAAAGTCAAGTCAGCTGTCACCAGATGGATCAAGATAATCACTAGTGTCAGCAAGCTGCAGGCCTGTAGTTAATGCATGAATTGCCGGATAGTTTCGGCGTAGCTGTTGCCCCCTTCGTCGTGAAAATTAAGAAGTGATGGGCCAACGAGTCATCGGCTTGCTTGCATACCACTGACGATCTGGCATGACGACCAAGATGATCCCGAGGTATCTTCCCAGCGATTGCGTGTGTTTTTCTTGCGATGTTTCTTGCTCATGAAGAACAACGACGTTTGATGTTAATTAAGTTGACTCAGTGAGGCACCGTTGTAACATGCCTGTTCCACCTAAAATGAGACAAACTATTAACGTATAATTAATTAAATTTTAATTATTATAAACTTAAAAAATAGATTTATTTGATATTTTAAAGCAACTTTTAGATAGGAAATTTTTATAAAAAACGTATTGTTTAGCAGTTTGGAAAGCGTGTTTATAGGAAATGAGGGACTTTTTAGATCCAATGTACATCTCCAAACCGTGCCTCAGTGTTATAGAAACCGCTAACAATACTCTCCATATGACTTAAGTCAAATGTTTGTATCTTTAACTATCAATTTCTATAAATTCACGTAGTTTAAGAATATATGAATTATATATTATAAAAGTATTTCTTAAGGTGAATAAAAACATAAATCTTATGATGCTAAATTACTATTGATGGTCAAAGATACAGATATTAGTGAGAAAAAGGTTCACTATTTTGACTTTGAGATGCAACCCTAAGGTGATGAACAAACTCACATGACCTAGTTGTTGATAATGTATTATCAATTCTCTCATTAGCTACAAAATGTTGGGAACCTGTGCATTCACACATGTTGTTTGTATTACATACTTTGTATATATGTAAATTTTGTTTTGTTTTTAACTATTTGAAGAAAACAATTAAATTGTATCACCACTTACAAAATTTAAAATAGTACATGCAAAATTTTATATATAGAATGCACTCTAGTACTTTTTCTGGAAGTTCCATTTTTTTAATTTAACTGTTGATTAAAATGAGCTAGGGCAGGCCATACTTGAATAACTTGAGATAAAGGAAGGTGATTTTTTTTGTGAGAGTTATGCTCAACTACATTTAACCTGTGTGTTACTGTCGAAGTTTATGCTAAAACTTAGTTGCAACAAAGTGATAGCATGTTTTCCATTCGCTATCAATCTATTCATGACACAACTACACATTCAACAGCTGTAGAATTAAACATGTAGGATTTCACATATTCACTGCATGATTATCAATTTGAAACTTACACAAAAGTGTTCCTGCACTGACATTACCCATGCATTATTCAAGTCATTGCTTCACAATGCACAATTACATTAACCACAATTAACCACACATCTCAAAAACGCATTCACCTGATTAAACTTTGGTCAGCCTGACATCTCCAATCAAGCTGACACACCACATTTGATCACTACTAGTAGTAGGATTCTTCAGTAATCTCCAAGTTACACTTGTTCAGACAGCTAGCGACCTCACCCTGTATTCTGCATGCCCGCAGCGATGCCCTTCATGGTGAGGATGAGCGTGTCCTCCAGGCCCGGCGCGTACTCGCTCGCCGGGTTCAGCTTCACTAGCTCTGCCGGCCGCTTCTCATCGGCGAACTCCTTGGATAGCGGCCGCCGCGGCGTCGTTACCTGGAAGCTGGGATCCCTGATCCTCTTCAGCGTGTAGGCCTGACAGACGTTCAGTGTCGTGATGTAAGGGTCGCGCAGCCGCAGCCGCTGCTTCAGGTAAGGGTCTCCTTCGAGAACATCCCTATGACCAGCAACCTGCAGATAATAAAAGACTTGCAAATTATTAGGAACCTGAAACTATGATATTAAGCTAATCAAGCTTATTCTTTTGGTGAAAAGAACAGAGGAGAAATTAACGATGAAATGCAGATGAAACTTAATTAGAATGATATTATGGTTTACAACTTTTGATGTAAAATTTGGTATTTTGTGATATCTGAGATACTAAACTATAAGGCTCCATCGAATCATAAATATTTGATATATAGGATAAGACATAGTCAAACTTTCGAAGCTTTTATTGTCATTAACTTCTAAAATTCTTAGTTTAAAAACAAAAACAAAATGATATGCATAGATTTGTTTTAAAAAGTATTTACCATAACATTATAAAGCTATTAGATTTTATAAACTTATTCTAATATAAAATTAGTGATGAAAGTTTTAGAAGTTTAACTGAATCTTATCTAAACGTCAAATATTTACGACTGACAATATGGTATTTGTTGGTAACTCCTTAAGTATCATAAAATTTCTCACTTATTTAAACATGAACATATCAAGTGTGTAAATTGAAGTTTCACCTGAAGGAGAAGCTTCTTCGTCTCCTCATAGTTGCTCCTGAGCTGCTCTCCAAACGGTTTGAGGTCGTGAGAAACGAGCAGCCTGTCATAGAGAGCGGCGATCCCTGGATCTCCCTTGGCGAAGACCATCTCGAGCAAGTCAAGGGTGACCCTGAAGAAGGGCCACTCGTTGTACATCTCCCTCAGCGTCTGGATGTTCCTGATGTCCTTGGCCATGGCGTGCCTGAACGCGGCGCCGAACCCGAGCCACACGGGGAGGTGGAACCTCGTCTGCGTCCACGCGAAGATCCAGGGGATCGCGCGGAGGGATTCGATGCCGCCGCTTGGCTTTCGTTTCGATGGCCGGCTGCCGATGTTCATCCTGCCGTATTCAGTTTCAGGTGTAGCCTGGAAAGATTTTACAAGTATGTTGTTTGTTTGTCAAAGTTTGGATCACCCAATGAGATAATTCAGTCGATATTTTTTTGGGTTTTGCTATACATCACCTTGCTAAAATTTTGTGTTATCAGTTAGATTCATGGCCGTCAGATCAACTTGAAGATGCGTGCTATTGTTTATTAGGCCCGCAGCCAAGTATGGGTTAGAACCCGTTTTGTCATATCGGATCCGATCTAAATGGGTGTGGGATGCCATCATTGCCTCTCGACTCTTGATACAAGCTATCACTGTATGAATCCCCTTCTAGTTTCCACCACACAAGGCGACATTGGTGAATCTCGTCGGTTGCGGCCGGGGACTCACACAGTCACACCCAGCAAGGCTACAAGTGGCACATCATCTCCTCGTGCAGACGATGCAGCAGCTAGCGAGGGTGTCGTAGCGTACCCCGAAATGGTCGGCGAGACAACTACGATGGCTTCGGCGGTTGGCGAGACAACTACGGAGGAATCCGTGACGCTCGGCGAAGCATCCACGGCGTCTCCCTATAGTCAGTCCACTCCCTAAGATAGTAGATATGTGTTGTTTTGTTTAGCTGGTGTTATTGATTTGAGTGATTAGTCCACACCGTAAGGTAGTGGATATGTGTTGTTTTGTTTAGCAGGTGTTATTGATTTAAGTGATTTAGGTTACATGGAAGGGTTTAGCCATTTGAAGCTCTTTTGTATCCTCTGATTTGTTGCAGAGGATTGGAGTATACAGCATGTGAAACTAGATAGATTCATAGTTTAGATTTGTATTTATCTTTAATTTGTTTCTTGGATTATATTAGGGATTAATGCTATTTGTTTAGAGAACGTGGCAAACCTACATAAATCTTCAGAAATTTTAAAGTTTTGTAATCCAGGATGTGTTTTTTTCAAAAGGAGCCTAGTAACTATGTCTTAGTAGCTAGTTTTTTTAACGTGCTATTAACGCTATAAGAGCAACTAGTCTGGTACTAGTTAAGTGCATTTTGTTTTGTTATTACATACATATGTGATCTAAATGCTTTGTTATTACATACATATGTGATCCTGAGAGTTACCTAGTACCTAGTTTTTTCTGGTCGAGGAGGACATCAGAGGAGACTAGCTAGCTAGCAAGTACTCTTTGCTTTTCTTTAGGCAAAGGAAGAGGCAAGGGGGGTTATCAACTGCTCACCATATGCTAGGGAGTAGGGGCTACTCAGCAGTGGTAGTGTTCAGCTAACACAATCTACTTTTGTTAGCTACTAGTTCTGTTCATGCCTTGTTGTTCTGTTTTGTTAATTAATCTATCAGAGAAATTATTCCGTTCTCACTGAAAATTAGTAGTTTTGTTAGCAAATTTCAATATCAGAGAAATTATTCCGTTCTCACTGAAAATTAGTAGTTTTGTTAGCAAATTTCAATAATCTAGTTTTGTCATGTACTAGCATTACCCTAAAAATGAGTAGTTTTGTCAGCTACTATCACTGCTTACCTAGTTTTGTTAGTTTGTTAGCTAGTAACAATACAGAGTTCTGAACAGGGTGGTAAATTTGTTATATACTAATATCTAGTTTTGTTATTTTTGTTAGATACTAATAAGACATCATTTTATCAGGGTGAAAATTTCAGCTAGCAGGTATTTGGGTTAGGTACTTTAAGTTCTTAGTTTTTTTTTGGTCAAACAAGCAAGAGTTCAAGTTCTTAGTTTAGTCATGTACTTCAACTATTTCAGCTATTTCCATTGGAGCTTGGAAGTTTTGGGGCTGTAAGAGTTTGTGATACAAGGAGCAGTAGTACACTTCAATCAATAAGTAGGTACTTGTTAGAGGCGTTTCTAAGAGTTGTGGTTTACAATTTAACTTGATCATCTACTTTCGAAGAGCTTTGCGTTTTACATTTGTTGCTAGGCCTAAATTTTTGTCAACTCATAGTAGTTAGTTCATTAAGGTGGTGTTTGAATTGGCTTATTTGTAAGGCTTATAAGCCACACATAAAATGTGAAACATCATTAGCGAATGATTAATTAAGTATTAGTTAATACAAACTTGAAAAATGGATCTATTTGATTTTTTAGAGATACTTTTATATAGAAAATTTTTGCAAAAAACTTACGGTTGTACGTTTTGGGATGCGTGCTAACGAAAACCGAGATAGAAGCTAGAAGCTGATTCAAACAGTTCCTAAGTTCACTAATAGCACATAGTTCTATTGACTTCTTGACTAATATGTTCAAATTCAGTCTAGTAGTACGTAGATCTGAGCATCTAGCTGCAACATTCAATTTAGTCTAGTAACCCAACAATTTGTGGTATCTATCTATCCCTATTTGAACTAGATAGTGTGGATTTGTTTCTTTTTGATGATTTTAGATGCTAATGTAGTGAACTTTTGTGTGGATGGACTAAGGTCATTGATATCATAAAGTGAGTGAGTTGCAAGTCTGTCTAAATTCAGGTTTGGTTTTTCAAGTTTGTTTCTGTTGTTGGTGATTGCGTTTCACAATTTTAACATTTTTCGTGTTTGTGTAATCTGCAACAGTAAAGGCTTGCATCCACACACGAGGAAGATTTTTGTGCAAGTCGAGGCTTAGGTCCTGACTGGCGTGTTCCTGAAGGCCAGTGAGACTTATCGTGAACCATTTGTTACTTATGGTAACTGAACTCAAACATGCTTCACCATTGCAAATCTTATGTAGAAAAACATATGGATTTGCATGTTGAAAATTTGAGTATTGTTGTCTAAATATAGGTTCCTGAATCTAAAGAATGTGAAGGAGCTTATTTATGAGAATAAGCTACATTGATGAAATTGGCGAGCATAATTTCAAGGAGCATTTTTAAGTGATAAAACATAACAAAACATATGAATCAAATGCATGTAATATGCTTGTTTGGCTGGTGATAGGCGTATAGTAAGCCCGTGTGATTTGCTGGGCTTTTTTAAGTGACAAAACAGAACAAAATGGGCATGAAGCCCAGATTCGAGTCAACAAGCTGGGCAGAGGTGCTCGTTACGCGCGCGTCACGTGTGGGAGGAAAGGCATTACATGACACATATTGTATCGTATCGCCAGGATTTCGACTGAAATTACACAATTTTTTTAGCTGGGTGACACATAGATAGTCTCTTTTTTTTTCCTATTACATGAAAGACTTACAAACACATAAACACTATTACACACACCCCACTCAAACACCAGTGAAGCGCCCCCAACGGTTTCAAATATCGGCAATAACCACTTAGTTAATATGGCTATCGGATATATTGATGTGATCCAATATGTGAAACCGCTCAATAAATCCGTCTAAATTTAAACTAATTCAAAATTTTAACAGAAATTATCCGAATCAAATAACCGCTTGGTTAGTACTGCTATCAATGAAACTGCTGGAGAGTAGGGGTGAAAACGGTTCGGATAATATCCGCTAACTGTCTGAAATTTCGGATACGAATAGGATCGGTCGGATAATTTCGGATTCGGATACGGAAATGGATAATTTTTTTCGGATACGGATACGAATACGGTAAAGGCATTATCCGGCGGATTTCGGATTCGGTTGGAAATTATCCGGAAAAATTTTCGGATATCCGCATCACCCATTAGATTTACTACTAACCTAACCCTAGCTTTTATGCCATTCTGTCTCTCTCAGTCTCAGATCTCAGTCTCTACTCTCTAGTCTCCACAGGACCACATCGACGCGACGACGCCACTCCCAGCGCCAGCCGCCACCGGACCCCGCGGCTGCCGGCGCCATCCCTCGCGCGCCCACGGCCGCCGCCGCCGCTGGGCCCCGAGCCCTCGGCCGCCTCCCCCTTCGGACCCCGCGCCCCCATCGGCCTCCGCCGCCACCCGGCCTCGCGCCCCCCGCGGCCACCGCCGCTGCCGGACCCCGCGGCCGCTGGCGCCATCCCTCGCGCCCACGGCCGCCGCCGCCGCCGGGCCCCGAGCCCCCGCGCCCGCCTCCCCCATCGGGCCCCGCGCGGGCATCGGCCTCCACCGCCGCCCGGCCTTGTGCCTCCCGCGGCCACCGGCACCGGCTGTACCCGCTCCAGTCCCCTGGCGTCGACGGCGGTGACGGCGCGCTCCCGGTGCTCGTGCCGGTGTCCCTGCTGGCCGCGTCCTCACCGTCGGAAACTCCCTCCCGGCGCCGCGGCTCTGCCACCAGTTCTGGAAGTCGGGGCCCTCAGGGGAGTATGTCGTCGCCCAGCGCAATCCCGACGCCGATGCCCCTGGTAAGCTAGTCCTAACACCTAGGGTTCTCGCCGAGTGCCCCCCATTTCTCTCCGCTTCCTTGCTTGCCGTTGGTTGCAGTTCGGCTTCTAAATTTACATGAAATCAGTGTATTGGTACATAGGTTGAACTAGCAAGCACTGACACATGTAATACTGTCAAAATACTCTGGTTTGCAGTGAATTGTTATGTTTGCAGTGAATTATTATGTTTCCCATAGCTGGCCCATCATATGCAAGGACAAAATACTCTGTCAAAATACATGCAGTGTATTGGTACAAAATGTTGTTACTCGACCTGTCGCAGTGAATTGTTATGTTTGCAGTGTATTGTTATGATAATGCTATGGGAGTTGAAGGATCTTGTTGCTGTGATGCTGTATGGGATTGAGTTTTGGTCCTAATTCCTATGTTCTGTGCTTGGATGGGAGACCTGCTTGTAATTCAAGAGATTGACATGGACAGCCTTGAGCGTACTTTTGCTACTTTCTTGACCATGGTTTGTGCTTCTATTACTCACTCATAGAATTATTTGGTTGACTTTCATACTTTCACTAATATGTGATCAATCTTTTATTCACAGACCGAGGCTACAAATCATGAGGAAGATGATGATGTGGAGTATTTTGATGACGAGGATGACGTATCACCCATGGATATTTGAAGGAAATGTTGCTGAATGTTTATGTGATGAACTAAGTTAATGTTTGTGATGAACTAACTTAATGTTTGTGATGAACTAAGTTTATGTTAATGTTTGTGATGAACTTATGTTAATGTGTGTGACGAACTAAGCTTATGTGATGTGATCTATGTGGATGAATTATTTTGTGATAGATTATTTGATTGAGTATTTAAACTATTTGGATGGTCTATGTGGATGGTCCATGTTATGTGGATGAACTATTTTGTGATAGAAAATTTGATCATGTGATTAAACTATTTTTGTTGATATAAACGTTTAAAATTACTATATCTAAAATTTATGATTAAATCGAAGATGGTGATATGATTGTATACTTGTATAGAAATTAGTAATGTGTTGTTGATATGGATGCTTGAAATTTGTTGTATATATTATTTAGCTAAAAATTTGGAAATATTGATATATTGTTTTACAAAAAATAATAGGTTGTCAAATATTGATATATTGTTTTACAAAAAATAATAGGTTGTCTCTCTTCGTTGGTTTCTAAAGTTCAGTTTAAGGGGTTTTTATATTCGAATAAATATTCGTTACCGTATTCGTTTCGATTCGTATTCGTTCCGTATCTGTATCCGGTAATATTCGATTCCGTTTTCGTATCCGAGGTTTCCGATTCCAAAAAAAATATAAAAATAAATATGGTATAGCTAGTTTCTGACTGTTTTCGATCCGTTTTCACCCCTACCGGAGAGTGGTTTTTGGTGGACAAACGGTTTTGTAAACTCCCCGTTTAGCACATGCTGAAGAGATGGGAGTCTCAACGGTAATTAACTGGACCTTACTTAAATTTCTATTGAAAGTGCACCTACGCGTGCATAATTGTGTGAGTTGATACCTCTAGCTTTGCCAATTCGATCCATTTGAGAGAAGAAAGAGTAGAGCGTTAGCGTGCATACCGATCTGAAGTACTCAACGAAGCGTGCTTCCCTGAAGATGATGGAGCGGTACTCCTCCGTGGCCACGGCTGCCATCTCGTCCATGAGCGCGCGCCACTCCGGCTTGGGCGCCACCGGCGGGTGCATGCCGTGCTCCAGCGTCGCCGCCGTGAACCGCTGCAGCGTCCTGAAGCACAGGTGCTCCTCCCCGAACGAGTGCTCGATCACCTCCCCCTGCACCGTCACCCGGAGCGACCCGTTCACGGTGTCCGGCGGCTGCGACAGGATAGCGAGGTGCGTCGGCCCGCCGCCCCTCCCCACCGTGCCTCCCCTCCCGTGGAACATCGTCAGCTTCACGCCGTACCGCTTCGCCACCTCGACCAGCTCCTCCTGCGCCTTGTACAGCTGCCACGCTGCCGAGAGCCGGCCGGCGTCCTTGCCGGAGTCCGAGTACCCGATCATCACCTCCTGCCTCCCGCCGATCTTGGCCACGTACCAGTCGATCGAGAACAGCCTCGCCACGGCCGCCGGCGCCGCCTCCAGGTCGGCCAGCTTCTCGAACAGCGGCACCACCCGCAGCGGCTGCGCCACGCGGCACTCCCGCTGGAGCAGCTCGACGGCGAGCACGTCCGACGGCGCCGTCGCCATGGATATGATGTACGCGCCGAAGCTGTCGTGCGGCAGCTCGGCGATGACGCGGAACGTGCCGAGCACGTCGGCGACCTCCTCCGACGCGGGCAGGTCGTCGCCGAGCAGGAGGCGCCTCCCGCGCAGCTCGGACAGCAGCCATTCCTGCCGCCGCTGCTCCGGCCACTCGCGGTACGAGCCGACGCCGAGGTGCGTGGTGATCGCGTCGAGGGCGTCCGTGTGCCGCTCGGACTCCTGCCTGATGTCCAGCTTCACAAGCGAGAGCCCGAAAGTCGACACTTGCCTCAGGAAATCGAGGAGGCTGCCGTCAGCGATGGTTTTGTCGCCAGAAGCGCACAGTGATCTGTAGCACAGCTCAAGCGGCTCAAGAAACTGCAAATGATTAACAGTTTGATTAGCTGTATATAATAATAATATGTACATAAATTAACAAGAAATCTAAGATTATGTAAAGCACAATGGTTTACCTGTTCGACATTGGTGAAGGTTGAGTCCTCTGGAATATCAGAAAATCCTGAAGTTAACAGATGGCGCGATCTTTCACGTGTGTAGTACAATTTGTCCCTCACGTAGCCAAGTATCACGCGGTATGGTTCAGTTGGAGAAATTTGCTTCCAAAATTCTGCATCAACAAATTAACTCACTTGAGTGGTACACATTTTTTCAAGATAAGCAGACTGATTAGGCTGATTCATGACAGCAAAAAAAAAAGGACGTATCAATTCAAGTTTATCCTAGAAAACACCATGCCTATTCAGGGTTTCTATCTATTTATTTTTTTTGGAAATTTTACCTATGTAATGTTTGGCATCTTTCCTTGAAGCACGGTGCAGTTCATCAGCTCGCACTCGGAGTTCATCATTGCAGCGCCACATAGAGAGCTAGAAGTACACATCGAGAAGCAGATTTTTACTATATTTATATTTTGTAAAGGGATGACAACTACAACAACAGAGTAAAACAGTGTGACAATGATGAAGTATTTGTGCAAAAATATATATTCGTGAAATACCTCAAACATCAAATCTTCTATCTGAGAGAAGTACAGGTTAGCAGCCATCATTCTGGCCAGCAAGCACACATCCCTTGTCACCTCTGGTGTTACTCTTGGATTTCCTATACAGCCAAAAAGCAAACGTATAAAGGATTACAGAAAATTAACCAATACCAAGAAACATGATGAAATTGGACATGTCATGATTGTTAATCACTGATGACTGGTCTCCATTAGATATGGAGTTTTAGGGAGAACCAAAGTATTCAAGATGCAACAGTAATGATCAGGGGAAGAAGAGCTATAGCATGCTTTTCAAAAGATAATTTGCATCACTTACCATTCAGAGTCCATTCAAGAAATTTCATGCATAACTTATTTATACAAAAACTCAGGTCATACACATAATTTATATTCCTAAATGCATATTCATACATCTAAGTGCGTTCAATGTGAAAAATGGGGGCTCAATCATGCAATTTCAAGCACGTGCAGTTTCAGACAATATCTGCTTAACTGTGTGGTGTGTTATACGAGTGCATCCTTTTCATACTTTTAAAAGAAAAAAAAAAGAGAATTTACCATCACGATCACCACCCATCCAAGAAGAGAACTGAATCAGAGGAGCATTGTAGGGGAGACGCTCATCAATACCGATATTCTTCAGAGCCGTATCCACTCGGCGCAAGAACTTGGGTACCCCCTTCCATATAGTTTCATGGAAATAACTCATCCCTGCACGCATTTCATCTTGTGGAGTGGGTTGTGTTCGCCGTATTTCATCAGTTCTGAAAGCAGCTTGGATCTGAAAAGAACCAGCATTCACAAAGTAGCAAAAACACGATTATTGAAAAACAAGAGAAATGGCAGCTAATGGATCCATATCAAACCTTTTTGGAAGGGTCGAATCATATAAAGATATTAACTATGGTAACAAAGTAGTATTTTAGCAAATTTATAATTGCAAAAAAGTGTATTATGTTCAAATGCTCACTTCAAAATTCCATGGCACACTAGAGAAAAACATATTTGTTTGATGATAAGATAAAGAGTATTGATCACTTTTATAGGTTATAGTTATATATGTTTTTTTTACTTTTTAGTCCTTGGGAGGTATTAATAGGCACTCATAGGCTGTTGAAATGGTTTTCCCCCCTAAATGCTTCGACTTTAACCACAGATAGAAGAGTTAACTGACCATTCAGAAAAATATATCATTCCCTTCTATTATTCATGGTCAAAACTATAGTCTATACAGGACGTAATCCTAATAGTACTATCTCAAGAGTGGGCAAAATGAACTGATTTGTTTTCTGGTGTGGTCAGCCACAGGGTACACCTCACACAAACAACCTGCCATTGTGGAATGCCCTTTCTTTAGGGCAAAATCAAAGACAAAATGAATAAGAACTCTACTACTAACACTCTGTCCCTGTATATGCATTTAAGAATTATATATCTAGTCCATTCTCTGACAGATGTCACTATTGCTGTCTACTCTCTGTGTCAACTGAACGATGTAGTAGTAACGTGTAACCCTGACAGTTGAGGCTGCTTCACAGGATAAAGGAGAGGAAAACCAGAATACAAAATCTGGCAAGACGTGGCTGAGAAACAGAGGAAGCAGAGCAACAAATTGTTGGTCTGAGAAGAGTGACACTGTCACGCTCACGCAGCTTCAGTAAATAGCAATATCATTTTGCAAACTTACAGTAACATGAAAAAAATTTCTGGTAGCGGCAATTGATGGACTGAACGGTCTTGATTTAGTAGATGAAATCGTCGTACTGAATTGTACCTCTCTCTGAAGAGCCTCGTCGAGCTCCTGCTTGTCATCAGCCGTGATGTCCTTGGCGTACAGCTGCGTCAGGCAATTCCGGATCCTACAAACATTTCGTCGCATAAGCATCAAAAGCAGCAGAAATTGAAGCGAAATCCGATCAAACGGATTTCAATTTGGTCGTAATTTGATTGCAAAATTCCCACCTGGCGTGCTTCTGGAGGAGGGACCTCCGGATGGACTGGGTGGGGTGGGCAGTGAAGACGAGGTCGACGGTCTGGGTCTTGAGCGCGTCGAACACCTCGGCGCGGGACTTGCCGAGGCCGGAGACGAGGCGCTTGAGCGTCTCCTCGATGTCGGACTCGGTGGCGGCGGAGGCCTCGTCGGCGAAGTCCCGCGCGCGCTTGAGCTTGTTCCGGCGGCGGTGCGCGATCTGCACCTCCTCGGCGAGGTTGGCGAGGTTGAGCATGTGGGAGAAGGAGCTGGCCACCACGATGGCGTCCGCCGTCGACAGCCCCGTCAGCCTCGCCCCGAGCTCCCCCAGCCGGGCCTCGTCGCGGTCGCCCTCGTACTCCGCCGACAGCTCGTAGCACTCCTGCACCTGCATGCACCGCCGCCGCCATTGATGAAGCTTCGTACGTACTGAAGGACTCCATGGGAAGAGAGGAGGAAGAAGAAGAAACGGTACTTACGAATTCGCGAAGGAGGGGGCCATGGAGGTCCTGGAGGATGTCGAGGAAGCGGTCGACGAGGAGGGCGTCGTACTCGACGAGCTTGTCGTCGTCGGAGACCTTGCCGGGGGCGAGCAGGCGGAGCTGGGCGTCGATGGAGTGGTGCCGCTCCATGGCGCGCGCGGGAGCCCAAGCCGAAGCCGAAGCCGAACGTACGGTTGGGTCGGCGTAGCTACAAAAAAACGGATGGATATAGCGCGCGTGAGCGTGAGCCGTGTGTGTGCACGAGAAAAGTACGGCCCTTTGGCTGTTGGAAAGGCAGCGGAGCACGGAGGGGAGCGAGAGGGGTGGGCTGGCTGACACCATGGACGACACGACGACTAGCTCGTGGACAGCACGGCGAGCAGAGAAAAGGGACAGCTATCTTTTTGCATTGGAGGAAAGCATAGTGAGAAAAGGCGCGTGATGAAAATGTCCTGATTCCTGCATCGTCGACGGTCGACCGTGCATATTTCACACCGGAAGCCACGCACGCCACATAAGTATAGACGGTCAAATAGCTCATGTCTTAACGGATCGGTCTGGGCACTGAGGTTTAGACCAGTCTAGGCATAAGAGCTAGTGTGCCATGTCATGTCTGGGCTGTGGGGACGGTACGCTGGGCTGGCACGGTATGGCCTGTTGCCTATAGTGGACTGGCACGGGCATAGCCCGGTGGCATGACTGGCGCGCGGCACCGTCCAACCAGGCAGCGACACATGGTGAGTGGCGGAGGATGGACCAGTAGGAACATGACATATGTCCCCAACGGTTATATTATAACGGCTAGTTTTTAAATTTAGTTGTTGGAGGGACAAAAAAATCCAAAAAAATTCAAAACAATGTGAAATTTTTTCTATAAATAGGCAGCCACCCCCAACATCCTGGCTCATCCAAACCTCTTATCTTGTGCTAGTTTGTGAATTCTGAGTTTGTGTTTTAGTTTCAATTTTTGATTTAGACAAATTTTGTATAAAAATCAAAAATATTTTGGGGAAGCCTCCACTGCTCCATATCCCCACAGCTCCACTCCTTCTGCAACGTAAATTTTTTTTGAATTTCGTTGTTTGTTTGTACTATTTATTCGGTATATGAATTAATTTTCTCTATTTATATTTTAGGATGGATCCGAACTACTCGTCGTTCCAACTAAGAGATTTCGACCCGAACTACATGCCGATATCATACTCAAACATCGAGCAAGATGACTCCGGGTCGGCTCCTAGACCTCAAGGATAGCTTGAAGAAGTACATGCGGCTTCGCAAGAATTAGGAATTATGAGCGGGAGCGTATCAACGGCCATCAGCTCAAAGAGATCAAAAACTTCCATCGTCTGGCAACATTTTGATGAGATCAAGGAGACCGATGCTGATGGAAGGGAGGTAACGTACGTGAAATGTAGAATTGGTAAAACTAAACTATCTGAAAAATCTTTTGGTGGAACAGGGCATTTGAAGTCGTATGCTGAGGCTTGTGCAAAGAAGCAAGGATACCAACTATGACAGCAGCAATTGCTACTAAATCCTGATGATACAATACATACATGGGAGTACGATCCTCAGGTAGCACGAGATTTTCTTACTCGTTTAATTGCTAAACAGGATCTACCCTTAAACTTTGGTGAGTCTACTGCATTTGAAACTTACATTAAAACTGCTCATAATCCTAGATTTTAATTTGTTAGTAGACAAACCACAACCCGTGACTTGGTGAATGTTTATAATCAAGGCCAGGACACTATTAAACAATTATTTGCAACATGCACCTTTTCTGTTGGTATCACCTCTGATATTTGGAGTAGGGCTAAAGAGGACTATATTAGTGTAGTTGCTCATTATGTTGATGATAACTGGGAACTAAAAATGAGTCATAGCTTTAAAATTGATTGATATTTCACATACTGCTGAAAATATTGCTGAAAGAATTTCTAGAGTTTGTGAGGAATTTGGCCTCACAAATAAAATTTTTGCAGTAACATTAGATAATCAGCCGCAAATTCCAAGGCTATGGAAATTCTGCAGCATTTATTCTCTGTTTATGCTGAATCATTTCTTTTACATCAATGTTATGCATGCCATGTTATTAATCTTATAGTTAAATCTGGATTTAAGAGAGTAAGTGCATATGTTGATTCCATCCGTGAAGCCATAACATGGTTGAATGGTTCTAATCCTCAACTTGTGACATTCAAGTGATTCTGCATCACTTCGGACAAGCGTCTACGCAAGTTCCAAACGGATCCGGACCATCGATGGAATTCGACTTATTTAATATTGAAGCATTTTTTACCTTACAAAGAAACACTAACAGTTTTTTTGCAAACCAAGAATGTTATAACTAGTGACGGTCAACCGCTTCTGACATAACGATTATGGCATGTTGTCGAAAGGTTTTATTACTTCTTTGAAACATTTTATGATGCAATTGTTACTTTATCTGGTATTTACTATCCAACTGCTAATTTAATTTTGCATAAGATTTTTGAGATTGACACTTTATTGCGAGAATATGAAGATCACCAATTACTAGGACTTGCAGTATTTCATATGAAACAGAAATATCTTAAATACTGGAGAAAAATCTCATACTTATATGCTTTTGCATTTATTCTTGATCCTAGGAGTAAAATACGGGGATTCCTCAATATTTTAAATCTTATTAGGGGAGGCAATGAATATTGATTACACTAACTATTATTCTGATGCTAAGACTAAATTGTATGAAGTATTTCGAAAGTATGAAACAAAGTTTCAGGGAGTTCGTGTGCAAAAAGCCCCACTTGTCCCTGTACTAGTAAGAAGAAATTACAATGGGCCCAATTTGGGGTGGTTCCTCTTCTAGCAGCGGTGGTGCAAGTTCGGCCGCCGCAAGTACTGCACACGCTTCGCATGACGCCCATGAGCTGTCCTCCTACTTGGACAATAACTCCATCAACCAGGAAGATCTCATCGTGCTCGGGTGGTGGAATGATCACAAGACCCAATATTTCGTGCTCTCAAAACTAGCACGGGATGTGTTCAAGGTGCCTATGTCTACGATATCCTCTGAATCGGCCTTTAGTCTTTGTGGAAGAATTATTGGAGAGAGGAGAAGAAATCTGCGCAGCGAGGTGGTGGAAATGCTACTTGTGGTAAAAAACTGGGAGCTAGCCAAAGAACGTGCCCAACACACCGCGGAGAACTAGGATTTGGCTGCTTAGTTTGACAATCGTTACCTAGAAAATGAGGAACTAGAGTAGCACATTTTTATTTTTGAGTTTTAACCTTTAGCTCTACTCTTTTTTCTTTGTCATGGTTTTCTCAAATATAAGTTTTTACATGACAAGTTTTTAATGAGGAAGCCATGTAACATCAAATTCAATAAAGCTCATTGTTCATTCACCCCCATATTTATGCAGAAATTTAATTATAAATGTGTTGCTATTTTTGTTGTTTACAAAATATGGAATTTTTCTCCTCCGATATCATTAAAAATTCCTCTCATATTTTTCTTATTTTCTTGAAATTTTTTTTTCCTTTTTCTCACTGTTTCTAGCACAATTTAAATTTTTATATATTTTCTTAATTTTTTCTTTTATTTTTTCAATTTTCTTTTTTCAAATATCCCAGCCGGGTGGGATGGGCGGCCGGCCCCGCCACACGTCGCACGGGGGCGCGGGCGGCGCCTGCCGCCTCGACCTCCGCACGGGCCCGCCTGGTTGGCTCCGCGCTAGCGCCTCGTTCAAATTTTGAACGGGCGGGGCGAGCAGAGCCGGCGCGGTCGTGCGGGCGAGCGTGGGCCAGCACTCCACGGCCTGCTCGGCGCCTCGGTTGCTCAGCCTGCTCCTCCTCCCCTACCGCCGTGCCTAACGGGCCGACGCCAGCCCACGTGCCACGACCAGGCCCATACCGGCACGGCACTGCCCGGTGGCTCCATGGGCCATGCCTGGGCCAAGACCTTGGGATGTGGGCCGGCACGGCACGGCCCGCTACAGGAGCCGTGCCTTAACGGGCCGTGCCATAGCAGGCCGTACCGAACCATGCCTCATGCCAGGCTAGCCCGGTAGGCCCAGTTGGCCATCTACACACACCAGTGAAATCCATCACGATGATGCATGAGACATCGCACGCATTGCAATGGTGTTTTTTTTCCAAGGAACATTTGGTACGGTATTCGAAGATAATTCTGTCGCCAAGCCTAGAGCAGATCCTTATTTGGAAAAAAATTGACTTGAGTAACCGAGCACTGAGCGACTCCTGACAATATCTCTAAACCCCATCCCACCAAGATATTTCGGTTACGTCATCTTGTTCCAAGCTACCCAACAAGTTCTGTGTTTTCTATCTTTACTCCCCCGCTGTTGACGCCGAAAACCCGCCGGGGGCCGTCCGGCGTCTGGGTGACACGCGAAGGCCTGGGAGATTTGCTTCACTCCAGTGCAGGTCCTAAAGTTTGAGGTTCGTAGGCGTGCCAGTCAATTTGACCCTGTAATTGATAAGGAGAAAGGAATGTTAAATTCGTGAGCCAATCGGCTGGAAGCCGGCTTGGACTCAACTCATCGGCCAATGGCCGATACGCACTGTAGCACTTATACATTGGCTTAAAGCCGATGACGGCAGGAATAATAGCATAATAATAATCAAGTATCATGCTAGCCGATCATAGAAGGGGTACTCGAAAACCGGCTATAAACTTGGTAAAGTAAACATGCAGGATATGTAGATAAATATACCAGATAAATCCTAGCCGATCGTAGTTTACTGTTACTGATATTGTCGTGAAAATGTGCCCGTGCCCGGGCCCTTTGCTCCTATCGGCTCCCGGAGTCTTTGTCCGCTATTCGGGCCCGTACCCGGGTCCTTACCTAAGCTCGTGCCTGGGTCCTCACCTACGGTCGTGCCTGGGAACCTGCTTGTACTTGTACTTGGATCGGCAATATAAACCGATCGGCCAGTCCTCATCCGACCGTAACAATAATACAGGCAAGAATATGTGATAAGACGTGTAATAACATAAATAATAGACAATTGATGGATCGGCCGACTACTGAGCAGGACGAGTATAAAATAAGACAATGAATAGATGCAGTCGGCTTCAACAGATAACTTATCGGCTAAGCACTCCGATAACACCATCGCACAACACCCATCGGCTCATCGAGAGTAAAGCTATTATTGTCAGTCTAGTAGATCGGACCCAACCGTTGCAGCACAGATCGACAATGATAACAATATCTCAATGGGCCGATAAATATAATGCGATCGTGATGAAGATAACTTACCGGCTATACACCCCGATAAGACGTCTGCGCATAAAGCATCGGCTTAACAGGATCGGTTTATCGCTAGCAGTTTAGTAGGTCGGACCTAACCGATGCAGCACAAACTGATGATAAACCGCTCCCAGTAAGCCGATACGATCTACGCACGCGTGATGTGATATACCTAATCAATCTATGAGCTCAAACTGAACTGATGCAGCCATAGATAAACTAAATATATCGTGGTAAGCCGACTACCATAAACCGACTAGAATATCGGACCTAACCGAGGAAGTCCTAGCCGATTGGTAGCCGGGGTGACGAGACTTACCCTCTCGCAGGAGTTCGGACCTAACCGATGCAGCCCGGCTCGAGAAGCAGGATCCCGTCGAAAGGGTGGCGATGCGCCGAATTTTGTATTGATCTGTGGTTGATTTACAAGGTACCCGGGCATACGTAGATATACCCCGAGTTATTACAGTCCTAATAGGACACGGCACACGAATTTCCTATCTATAAAAGGAAAACTAACAAGTCCTGGTTGAACACGAGATCAGGTTTCTCTAAACAGTATTAAAACTACCTAATTTATAGATAAGGTAATTGACTGCCATAT
Source organism: Oryza meyeriana var. granulata (assembly GCA_003991445.1). NCBI lineage: Eukaryota > Viridiplantae > Streptophyta > Magnoliopsida > Poales > Poaceae > Oryza > Oryza meyeriana. The sequence continues at coordinate 330,518 of RYFJ01000112.1, read as the reverse complement.
CGTGGTCTTCACGATTCCTTCCCAAGCTCGGACTCTTCTGGATTAGTTCCCAATGGCTGATATCGCTTCTTTCCTTAACCGAACATGGTAACGACCCGTACCAAATTTTGGCGTTAACACCCGCCTGAATTACTGACTGGAAAACTAAATCGACGCCGCTTCTCAAGACAAAGGTGAGCCCACTGTTAGAGTTTGTGGCGAATATGTGAGCGTAGTCAGTTACAAATTAGGAATTGGAGTTGTAATAGACGTTAGGGTAGTAATAGAGCCGAACTCTATGCTAGGCTCTCTCTTAAATAGAGAGACATACTTGTTATAACCACATGGCGACAGTAGTATAGGCAAGGAAACGACTAGTTGGCAGCGTACCAGTCGATAGTTGTTGATACCCTAATACGATGTAATTATGATGGATCAGGGAGAAGCGCCCGTAATGAGTGCTCCGAAGATGTAGGCTTTGGCTGAACCTCGTTATCAAATATCGTGCCTCGGTGTCGCCATCAAGTTTGGATCTTCTATGGTATGCTTCCGTGTTCAGCTACTGATGTTGATTTTGGTGCTGGTTTTATAACACCTACAATACAATGTATGGTTTTAATTGCATCTTTACTTTGCCATCTCACTTCATGCAACACATATACTACTCCCTTTTGTTATAGATATTTGACATTTACAATAAGATTTGGCCAAACTTTTTAAACTTTGACCATCAAAAATTTCTCAATTCCTTAGTTTAGAAAAATAGTCTATGTAGATTTTCTTTAAAAAGTTCTAATATAAAATTTTAAAAGTTTAACCAAATCTTGTCTTAATGTTAACCATCTATAACCGAAGGGAGTTTTTTTTATTTATCTGTCCAAAGAAATATGGCACTATCTATTGTTCACTCGCCTGAAAATGCCCATAAATTTTAGTCACATTTTTTACCAAGAGTTTTAGTCACATTTGGATGGTCCAAACCATGTCAAGATTCGTGATGCTATAGTTGCCAAACAATTATGTTCTCCTCTCCCTCCACACGCGACATGCTTCTAGAGATCCAAGCTAGATGCGCCGCCACCTGCTCTTTCCACCCACACGCCGCCTCTTGCCTCACCATTGTTGTTGGCACCTGTGAGACAAGCCTGACCGCCATCTTCCCACCACCCTCACAACCTCCCTCTCCTTCTCCCTAAGTCGAGTAGGGATGGAAAAGGTGCCCCCACCCCGCCGGTCTTCCTCGTCTCTAATGACGACACCCCCGCCTCCTAACCACTCTGGATCCCATGCCCATGCCCCCACCCACCCACCACCCTCCTCCAACCCCACAGCTCTAGCAGTGCCACCGCCTACCCATGTCTACCTCTCATCGCTGGTCAACCGCCGCCTTGGCCTTCCTAATATAACCGTCTTCATTGCCCCCACTAACCCACCTCCCTTCCCTATACCTAACCCTGAAACCCTAATTTTCAAGTTTTGGTTCGATAGTCGATGGTTGTCATCATTGATGCCGGACAAGAGAGGTAAAGCTCGCCTGTGCTGGAAGAAGGTGGTGCTCATAACTGCTGTATCTAATGAGCTACCTACCACCTCCCTCCCTCTTTTCTCTTCCTATCTGTCCCCCGGTCTAGAGGTTGAAGACGATGCTTTGGGCATTGGATTGTGATCCAACAGCTAGAGTCAATGTGACCAAAATTTCTTCCAATTTCAGTCACTTGATGCCTAGCAAACATGAAGAAATATTAATCCTCAACTGTGCTAAACTAATTCCACCTCCAATGGTCCCACAAAAAAAAAAATGAAAAATCTCTCCCCTTCTATTCTCCTCTCCGGCCCTCACTCTTCATTTATCCATCATGCCCTTATCGTTGCTTCACTCTGTTGTCATTGTGATGTTGTGAATGATCCTCGACCCTCTAACCATCGACAACACTTCCCACATACTTCATCCTCCTAAATCCATTGAATCCATAGTGCTATCTTTTATCTTAACCACTATAATTTCTCCTAGAATCTCTAACTCTCCCCAAACAGTCCAGATTCTCACCTAGATTTTGAGATAAGTAGCTACAAAATCCATAAAATGAACTAGAAGCCAAAAGCTTGGAACTCAGATTTTGTAGATTCTCACCAGCAGGCTACTCACCAGCTGTTTCCAGAATCTCTAGGTCCCCCAAGGAGTGTCTGATCGATTGAGCTACGGTTGGTAACTTGTAGAAAAATGTATGAAGCAACTGAAAACAATTTATAGGTAAAACTTTTACACTTGTGTTATTAGCTGTTTAAAAGCCAATATTGGAAAATAAACTATGATGAAAAAAACCCAAATTCAACACTAAAATTAAGTTTAAAAATTTGAATTTTTGCTGTGGCTGCTGAGCTAACTAGCAAACAATGAGAGGCCAAGTTGGGTATGTTAATAACATGCTGATATATATAGTCTTTTTTTTTTTGATAAAAATGACCAAATATATTAAGGGGGCTGCTATGCCACGTTGTACCGTTCTGGGAACATTAATGGTATACTCGGATGTGCACTCTAGTGTGATCCCTCCCTCTCGTGCATCGCGCGTGCATGCACTGGCTAGGCATGACATCTTTAGGCCAGTGCTACCCGCACGACCCATGCTTGCCCCTTTTGGCCGCACATGACCGCATACCCCCGCATGGGCCTGTGTGCTTCGCCATGTGACAAGCTCATATCTAGGCTGCATGCATGTTGTTGGGCTGGACTGATAGGGAAGGAGATTGGGACCTCTCTAAGATTCTGATGATATCTATAGTACCAGACATGTGATAATACCTATAGTACCATATGTGATACATACATGTACTAGACATGATGCCAGGTATCGGGGATGATATTTGGGTACCAGGTCTGATATCTACAAGTTTGATACCTATGGTATTACATATAATACCTAAGGTACTAGATCTGATATCTATCAATACAGTACACAGCTAAAAACCAACTCCTCCTTCCTCCTTGTAAAACTACAACATGTCTCTTTCCAAAAAACAGAGCGAACATGGTGGCACACGTTGACATCTTCGAGGACAACGATGGTGGTGATGACAAGAGGAGCGGCAGGAGTCCTGACGAGCAAGTAGAGTGGGTGGACATGGACCCAGCCGGGCATGACGCAACATAGCGCCGCGTGCTAGGGCACACCGGAGTGGGTGGCCATCGGATGTATAGCGACCATGGCGACGACTTCTACGTGAGAGGTGCACCATCCTCCGCCGCCGTCGCCTCGATCGCTGGTGCCACGATTGTTGGGCATACAACAGGACCGTGTATGTCACCCGCGCCTACAACCCATGCACCCCTGCCGCGTGGGACGACTGCCCCACGCTCAGCCACGACGACAACATGATAGTGGTAGGCACTGCTGCCTTGTGGTACCTCACCGGCACCACTCGGCAGGCCCATCTTCGGCGATGATCAACAGTTGTTGGTGCGGAAAAGGCGTATGTGGTGCCCACTGAGGATACAAGGTTTCCGCTTGCGTCGCCGCGGCCGGAGCCTAGCAGCCACAGAGCGACTCCGAGGAGGTGGTGAAGCGGCTGGGTGCCGGGGAGGAGGAATACGGTGGTGGTGGTGAGGAGGAGGAGGAAATGGAGAGCCTGGTCGGCATCAGCGACGTGCTTGAGGTCTCATCTCATAACTATTCTTAGTGCTCTGTCTGTATGTGTAAAGATGCTATTTTTTTCCCATTCCTCTCTGTTTTGGCCCTCCGCGTCGCGTAGCTGCTTCGGCCGCCGGATCTCCCCCGCCCTCTCCTCCTCCTCCGCGCTCGTTGGCTGCCACGGTTTGGGCCCCCGATCGGTTGGCCCCACACATGGTCGTGGCGGGCGGCGGTGGCGTCAAGTAAAGATAGGTGTTTTTTCCGGTCCTTTTCAAACGCTTCAGTAATTCACATGTTAGCTTTGAGTTTGTTAAATGAAAATAGAGATTGAAGTGAATAGAGAATTAGAGATATGGGATAGTGATTATAATTCTGAAAATGCTGCTTAAAAAAGTGTATTTTACACACGCTTGCTAATTTCATTCAAGTTCAATGCATTTTTGAAGCCATGGCTGTGTCATTTTAGCCCCCTAACTTAAAAATATGGATTTTAATGATGCCTCACTTCAAAACTCTGCTTCGGGCAGTACACAACATAGTAATTGCTATCTGTATTTTTTTGCCATATGCACATTTTACTATTCTAATTAAACTAGAGTCACGTTCAGCTAATCCAACAGCTTATATAAGACAGTCTCCACAATGCTTTAACAGGCATACATCATATCATTAGTGAGTAAATTACATGGTTTGTTTTTTTAGACAAAAGGCTATAAAGCACTGCTTTTAATTGAAAGCAACTAGAAAGAGTTATGCTGGGATTACCAGCTACAAGTAGGATTCATAGGAACTAACAAAGCGACCTCAAAACAAACTTACTGTAAGGGTTAAGACAAACCCAACTCCCAAGCTCGACACTAAAGGTCACCCATAAGCCATTCACAGACATACATAGCAAAATAGAGGTTTTTACAAGAGCAAGCAGATGGCATACAAGCCATATCAAGTTTTAAAAAGCAAAACACCACAGAGGAAACACGTCATCCAATCCCGGTCCTGTGCTGGTTCAGCTCATTTGCCCTTTCTAGGATGGCAGAGGTCATGGCTTCCATAGCTGGGACTTCTTTGGGCTTCAAAAGGATTTTTCACTAATTCAAGAGAAAAATCATTCGGTAAGCAACATTAAAAGGGGTACCAACAAGCTTATCTCTAAAAATCATGTTATTTCTAGTCAGCCACAATTGCCAACAAATAGCTGCTAAAATCATCAAACAAACTCTACTATTAACCTTAACATCTTTCCCAAGACATAAAAAGAAAAAAGCCTCAAAATTAGAAGGTACGAACCCCCATCCAAGAGCCTCCTTACATAGACACCAAGCAAACCTTTCCATAGGGCAAGTAAAGCACACATGAGTAGCATTTTCAACCTCATCATACAGTTCACAGAGATCAGATCTAACCCAGTTTTTCCTGATTAGTTGATTGGTAGTTTGAATTCTATCCCTAATAGCCAGCCAGAGGAAGTGTTTTGTTTTCAGAGGAATAGGAGCACCCCACAACAAACTCATCCTTGGGTCAAACACACCTCTGAAAGAAACAGCTTCATACATAGATTTTGTAGAAAAACATTTATTTTTCCTAGGTTCCCATAAAAGAGTATCAGGCTCATCATAAACCTGTAACCCATGCAAGAGAAACTTTAAATCATTCCAGGCAGTAAGTTCTATGGGGCCAAAAGATCTCCTAAAGGTTAAAATTAAAAAGCCACTATTAAGAACCTCAGCCACCAAAATATTCTGTTGATTATTAATAGAGTATAAAACATCAAAACTAATTTTTAAAGGACAGTTACCAACCCATACATCATCCCAGAAAGAAATATGTTTGCCACAACCCAGAGACCAAATACCCTCAAAACAAAACCACTTTCTAATATAAAGAATACCTCTCCAAAACTGAGAAGAACCATGATATGAGACCTGAAACACACCCCTATCCCTCAAGTATTTCTTCCTTAACATCTCTAAACACAAACTCTTCTCCTTAGATTCTATTTTCACAATCCACTTAGCTAAGAGAGATATATTCATCTTTCTAGTCTTAGTAAAACCTAAACCTTTAAACTCTTTAGAAAAAGCTATATCACTCTACTTAACCATATGATACTTCTTTTTAGAGCTTACCCCAGCCTAGTAAAACCTGTCCTGATAGAGTCTAACTTATAATGAATCCTTTCAGGTAAAAAATACATCCCCATATCATATGTTGGGATTGAAGAAAGACAGGAATTTAACAGAATAGCTCTTCCATTATAATACAAGGAGCCTGTCTTTCAAGTTCGTAGTCTCTTTTCCAACTTCTAGGTTACAAACTCAAAATCAGCATTAAGCAATTTCTCTGGGCTAACAGGTAGCCCCAAATAAATCATAGGAAAAACTCCTAAAAGGCAATTTAACATATTAGCCACCCTTTCTCTCTCAAACTCTTCTAAACCTACTGTGAAAACCTCACTCAGTCTTTCCTTCTGTGGGACGCGTCCGACTCTTATTACTCGATCCAACCCAGTCGGAACGCTCGTCCCCACCTTGGCAACGCGATAGAGTGGCATCACCTTCGCCATGCATCGTGGCGCCCTTCCCTCCCTCCGCCTGCCACCTCCTCCTCTTTGCACCATCGCAGCAGGCCAACAACCATCGATATGCACTCGTGCCTCCTCCTCCCTTCTTCTCCATGGATATATCTACCCCCAACCTCTCCACCCACTGGATCTGCCCGCCGATACCGATCCACTCGCCACAGCCAACCTGTCGAAACGTAGAGCTAGAGTCTCCCAATTTTTCCCTTCCTCATTCTCCTAGCCAGGCTGACAGAGAGCCAGCAGCAGTAAGCAAGGGGAAGGGAAATAGAAGGCACCGGCATGTTCATCGCTAGGGAGGCCGAGCAAGGATGCTGCAGGAACGACAAGGTGCTTCTTGGGATGCGCTCTAGGTGCATCTGCATGCGGACAATGCCGCTGAGCTCGCCGATCAAGTTTGGCGTCTCCACCTCACCGCGAGGACTACACTTGTGTCATCGCCTAGGGGCCCAATCCCAAGATGGCCCACATATATATTAGATGGTCGTGTCGTCGCCGGAGAGTCAGAGATGGCAGCGGAGATGCTTGCTGCTTCTTGAGCTCTTGCTACGGGTGCAAGAAGAGCAAGGATGCTCTCTTCTTGCAGCATTGGTAAAGCAAACGCTTGAAATTTTGATGCTTTGTATATGAATTTTTTTTATTATTATCAGTAACTCAATATGGTTAATTCACTTGATAATGTACACATTCGATATGTGCTAAGATTTATAGGAGTAATTCATAGCTCAGATGATTAGTTTGATGAATTATGTCCATTTATCCAACACTGAGTGTATTGTTAGTTGCAGTTGCTGACCGGTGGTTTGAGGGCGTTAAATTAGTTTCACTACTACGAAAACTATTATTGCAGGTAGTTAAAATTGATTTTCACACGCAAGGGGAGCCAGCCGCTTGCAAGTAAGGGCCAGTAGAAATACATCATTTTCACGGGCAGCCTCTTAAGACGAGCGCCTATAAAAATAAATTTCCATATTTTCATTTTTTGGCACGAAAAAAGGGAAAATATTTTAAATTTTATTAGACATCTATACACAATTGTGCGTCGAAAGACACAATCTCATTATTTTTTGTGCAAATTGTCAAAAGGTTGGATCCCGACTATAGTATTTAGAGATGTAGAAGTTGTCTATATTATAAAAAATAAATAGTGTTTTTGCTTAATTATTTCGTCCGTTGTCCGAGCGTCGAGCGGAGCGTGCAGCCCGCGTGTGAGAAGATCGATATGACTCGGACGGCTTGGTATGTGTGGGTTGTATGAGACATGGGTGGGCTGCATGCAAGTGTGTCATATGGGCTTCAACCATGCTAGGGAAAAGTCTGTTTTTTGGGCCTTTACACTCGTAAACGTGCTTCCTCCAACATCTGAGTACCGATGACTTGGTATGCGTTCACGCGACTAGGCGCTGGGCCACTTGCATCTTTATCAATTGGCGTGCTGTTCGACTGGGCTACTGTAGCCACCTACCTAGGCAGTATGTGTCCCCCTTTTTAATGAATCATTGTTTTGTTATTTTTTGAGATTTATTCTGTTTTGGGTTGAAACACACTGACATGCTTCTTTCATGCACGAAAGTTGCTTCGTTGGGTGGAAAGAGTATTGTGCAAATAATTCTCAGTCCTCTTAGAAATAGACTAAGTAATTTAACTTGGACTATATTTACAACTCTATCTCTGTCTCTATCTAAAAATTTTGAATCTCTACCTAATAACGTGCCGTGTGCGCTTCCGCACGTTTCGGCCGGCCATGCGGTTGCATTTTTATTTTTGTGTTAAAACTATTTTAAATAAAAATCTAAATTCAAAAGAATGTTCTTTACTTGAGTTTGAAATTTTGTGCCTAGTGTGATCTCAAAATTTCTCCAAAAACCAGCCCTAGAACCTCTATAAAATTCCCTAATTTTTCCTAAAAATAAAACCCTATTCAAAAATCAAATTTCCAAAATTCAAATCCTCAAAAACTAATCAAATCAATCCCTGGAAAAAAGATTAAAAGTCATTGTGCATGCCGGGCCACCATCCCTTCCTTCCGGCCTGCTCTCTCTCTCTCTCCCCCTCGTGGCCCGCTCGGCCCAGCCGCGGCCGCGCCTGGGATTAAAATCCCCGCGGGCCCCATGCGTCAGCCACCCCACCTCTGCCCTCACTCTTGGCCGACCGATGCAAACACGCAGACGATCGAGATTGTCTCTGCCGCTCGGCCCCGCATGTCAGCCGATTGTCAACCTCCTGCCGCTCGCTCTCTCTCTTCTCTCCGAGCTCTCTCGATTCCTCCTCGTCCATACCTCCCTGTCTCCCCTTTTTAAGCACCGGCTTTCGTCGTCAACGCCGCCATCCCATCCTCGCATCATCGCCCAGCGAGAAATCCGCACCGTCGTTTCATCCCGAGCGTCGAAGTCAAGGACGCCATGGCCACGACAGCTTTTTCCCCTCACCGTCGGTCGCCAAAGGTCAACAAGCACGCACGGGCACCTCATCCCATCGCTTCGCCATCGCCTCCCTTTCCCATTTTTCCCCTCTGCAGCCGATGACGCGCACCACAGTGCTCCGTGCCATTGTTGCATTGCGTCGGCCGAGCTCGAGCTTATCTCCCTGTGCCACCGTCTTAGTCCATTGTCCACTAGTGCCCGAGCTCGGCTATAAGTAGAGCAGCACCCCTCCCTCCTCCGTGGATAGAAAAGCCCAGCCAAGCTAGCTCGCCGCCGAGAGCCTCTCTCCGCCACTCTCTGACCCAAGCGCCGCCGCCGTTCCCGACCATCGCAGACCAAGCCACCGCCACCGCTAAGTTCCTTGAGCCGTCGTGAAGCTTCTCCGCCCCTCACCGTCGTCGAATAGCCCCTAAATCCAAAACGCCCAATTTCCTTCGCCACCGTCCGCCATCGCATCAGCATCCGCAGTCCCCGAGGTAACCTTTCTGCCCGACTGTTTTTTCTGATTCTGTAGCCTAAATGAATCCAATCGGCCATGTTCTTCACCTATTCTTCATCGTGTTCTTGTTTACTGTAGCACCTTAGGAACCAAATTCTGATCCCAGCCGCCGACTACCCGGATTTCTTCTATCACGGCCCAATGGGTAGCGAGGATCCTACAGATTTCATCAGTGCCGAGACCCAACGCATTCCCTTCAAGAACTCCGCCATGTTGGTCAGTGATTGGACCAACAGCTTCAGATCCTGGCCGAGCAAGCTTCCTGGGTGGAGGGATTGGTATATCAGAGTATCGGCTGCGAAGAGAACCCTTTGGGAGGAATCAAACATCGGCCACTGCATCAACCTTTCTTTGGCCGATATGGAAAAGAACGAGCCCCTGCTTGCATCGGCTTCATATTTCTGGTCAGATGCTCTTAATGCTTTCATGTTCGGTCACGGGCCGATGACCCCCACCTTGATGGATGTAACTATGCTCACCTGCCTCGACACGACGAGTTACATCGACCCCTTCAGGCTCTGATTCAAGCCTGCTCATCGGCTCCAAGCGAAGAACATTGGCGGCTGGTCCAGGTACATATCCATCCATAATAAGGGAACTGGACCAGTCGATGATCGGGAACATGTCGCTTTTCTGAATTTGTGGCTGGAACGGTTTGTTTTTGGTGGCGCAACCCTCGGCCCGACGACCAACATGCAATGCCTGGCAGAGTGTTTGGCCGATCGAAAACAAATCCCCTTGGGGAAATACCTCCTTGGTGCCACTTATCAGCTGCTACATCAAGTAGCGACCAAGCTATCGGCCGGCCAGCCCATCGGCCATATTGGGGGTCCTTGGTGGTTCGTGCAACTATGGCTCAACGTCTACACCTCCAAGGCCTTTTCTGAGACCTCTTTTCCTAACCAATCCTTCCCAGCCGATCACACAGAAGATGAGGAACTTACTTACCGCCGATGCATCTCTATGGGCGAAGCTGCATCGACTCTTCCTGGTGGCAAGATAACACCTGCTGGACTTAGTCAATGGCTCAAGGTGTTTTATTACGGCTTCACCAGGGAGGCCACACTTTGGTTTGCATACAACGATGCATCGTCATTTGAAATGCCTTCCAACTTCAATCCACTCAATGCTCTAGAAGACGATGAATCGAAGGCCATATTTTTATCGGCTATCACCCCCTGTTTGCTGCCGACTGGCTTCTCTCTGGGCCGATCGCAACCATCATACGAATTCTACCATCCATCGGTCGGCTTTCGTCAGCTTGGCCTTGGTCAACTTCCGATTGGCCTATTCTTCGTCGATAAACTCCAAGCCCGGGGCAACGTCAACAATGCCCTAGAGTATGATCGGATGCGGACCTTAACAGAATCTCTCCCCTTGGGCGCCGCCACCGAGGTGAATGTATGTACCACCAACACAAAGCTTTTGCCCGATGGTGGTCAGAATGGAGGAGACATCTATTCAACTTGGCTGTCATCCACTACTGTTCTCGCCTCAACGCCGACTACATCAAATCCGATGACGAGGTAACACCCATAAGCCTTAATCACCATCTCCAATCATCCCTCACTCTTAATTTTGCAGGCTGCCCACGTCGAGCCCCCAACGACGAGCACTAGCGGTCGGCCGATTATGTATCAACCCCCATCGGCCACTCCGAACTTAGGGCGCGATGCTCCTTCTCCATCGGCTCTCCTCCAGGCGCCCCGGTTGGCAGGACAGAAGCGTAAAAAATTGGCGCATCGCCCTTCTCTCAAGAAGCAGAAAAACAACGCCGATGTCACGGTCACGACGCCACCTACTCCCCAAACAACATCGGCCCCCTCATCTCCTCGAGTATGCGCTAAGTCTTGATATCATTATCTATTTTCCCATCCATCTTATCAGTTTCATTTTCAGTTCGAGTCATCGGCCCCTGAACCTCAACCTTCTACTGACATCCCTCCGAGCACCGAGCCGATGACTTCTCCAGCTGCTCCAATCTCAGCACCTAGTCCTCAAGCCGTTGATGAGCCTGCTCCTACTCCATCGCCTGACATCGGCCGTTCTGAAGAACAGCTTACTCAGCCGCCTGAAGCCGATGCCACCCAAGCTGCCGATGCCCTTCCCCAGGTAATCTCTTTATGCCCATACTTCACTTTTAACTCTTTACTGATTCTTTCATCGACGTCGATTTGCAGTCCTTAGCCGATTTGTTCTCCTTTGACATCGGCAAGAACTTAGAGGCAGAAGACGCAACAGCCACCAGCGCAGCAACCAAACCATCCTTCCCAGCCGATGTGCATGAATACTTAACGAGCATCATCAGTCGGCTAGAAAATCCGATCGACGCGCTAGTGGAAGACTGTGGGCCGATCCGGGCAAGACTTGCAGATATTGAACACCATTTGCCCGAAGAACTCATCGACGCACTGACTCCCGCGGCATACCTGGAATCTCACAGATTCAAACTCATCAAGCTTAGATAGCGCATAGCCGATTGTGCTGACCAACGGAAGATAACCCAAGATATCCAAGCCGATCGGCTGGCAGCCCAAACAGAAAAGAAAAAGCTTGATGACATGGTAACTGCCCCTCAAGAGCTTCAATCCAAGTTGGCCCAACTGAAGAAAAAGGAGGCCGATCTGTTGGCAGAACTTGAACAAGTTCGTAAGGATCTCGAAACAACAGAATCCCAGCTCGTCGGCCTACCCCAAGCTATACAAGACCAAGAGGCCAAGGTTGCAGCAACGGTGCGTCAAGTCGTTCATCAGCGCAAAAATTTGAAGATTATCCTGGGCTCCGATGAAGACAACATTTGTGCTATCAATGAGATTGACCAGATCCGCTTGCGCGCGATCGAAACAATTCAGAATTTTTTGTAAAACCTTAATACTATTGATGTTGCTCCGGAACACGCCGATCATTTTTTGCTGTAACAAAATCTAATCGGCACTGTTGCTTGTTTCAATTGTCCCTTAGTATTTTTCATCTGTTTGGTCTAAAGGCGATATTAGTTGATATTGGCTGTCTTTAGGTGATGCAAAACATCGGCTTTCTGAACCGCTTTAGAAATCGGCTGCACTTAACCGATTTAAGAATTGATCCAAACACTCGGATAATATCTCTTTAGGTACTTCCCATTAAGTGCTTTAGCAAACTCTGTCCCCTCAAGATCTCCTAGTATATAGGCATTACCAGGCACACAACAATTAATCCGATAGGGCCCTTCCCAATTAGGCGACCATTTTCCAAACTTATTATCTCTAGACCCGATCGGCAAAATCAATTTCCACACAAGATCTCCCTCAACAAACGATTTATTCACCACTTTTCTGTTATAATGCCTAGCTGCCCTAGCTTTGTTCTCCTTGATCCTCTCCAGTGCCCTTAACCGATTCTGAGCCAAATCTTCAAGTTCATCTGTCATTAAGTTATAATAATCATCGGCTGTCAATTGATTTTACAAAGAAATCCTCCTAGAGCCGATGTTAGTCTCCCAAGGTAAAACTGCTTCATGTCCATATACCAGTTGGTAAGGTGGCACCTGGGTAGATCCATGACATGCCATCCGATAGGCCCACAATGAATCGGCTAATGTAGTATGCCATCGTCGCGGCTGCTCATCAATCTTTCGCTTGATCAACTTGATTAGACTCTTATTCGAAACTTCCGCCTGTCCATTAGCCTGAGCATAATAAGGCGACGAATTTAATAACTTGATTCCCATACTGGCAGCAAACTGTTGAAACTCATCGGACACGAAAATAGATCCCTGATCAGTAGTTATCGTCTGAGGAATCCCAAACCGATAAATTATGTGCTCTTTTACAAACTCGATCGCTTCTTTGGACGTAACTTTCTTTAGAGGAACCGCTTCTACCCACTTCGTAAAATAATCTGTCGCCGCCAATATGAATTTATGCCCTTTACTTGATGGAGGAAAAACCTAGCCGATCATGTCAATTCCCCATCCTCTGAACGGCCACGGTTTGATGATAGGATTCATAGCCGATGCTGGTGCTCGTTGTATATTCCCAAACTTCTGGCAATCTTGACATCCTTTATAGTACCTGAAGCAATCTTCCAGCATTGTCGGCCAAAAATATCCTACTCTTCTCAGCAACCACTTCATCTTATGAGCCGACTGATGAGTCCCACAAACGCCTTCATGTACCTCGCACATAACCACTTTGGCTTCTTCCAAATTCAGGCATCTCAGCAGAACTCCCTCAAAAGTTCGATAATATAAATCCCCATCAAGCAACACATACTTAGTAGCTTTACACCGAAGCTTCCTAGAAACCAATTGCGACGGATTTCGTAGATAACCAACTATTTCCTGTCTCCAGTCATCGGCTTTGTCTTGAATGTCATTATCGGCTATTTCAACCTCAACCTACCTATTCAGCCGATAACCAGAAGCAATCTGTGCAAGATCATTGGCCTCTAAATTCTGCTCCCTAGGGATATGATCCATCGATACCATCTTGAAATCTTTCAACAAATCTGTACACTCCTCATAATATGACCTCAAAATATCATCCCTGCACTCATATTCCCCAGACAACTGCTTGATCACCAACAAAGAATCACCAACAATCTCTATGATATCGGCTCCGATCTCCTTTAAAAGTTGAAGTCCTTTCAATACCGCCTCGTATTCCGCTTGATTATTAGTCCGATAAGGTTTAATCGTAAAAGCAAACTTGAAATTTGCCTCCCGAGGCGATATAATGACTAAGCTGATACCAGACCCATGCTTGCATACTGATCCATCAAAAAACAAAGTCCATGGGATCGGCTCCACATAATCTTGGTGAATTCCTCTGTGTTGTACAATGAAATTGGCCACTGCCTGTCCTTTGATCGCTTTAGCCGATTCATACCTCAAGTCAAACTCCGTCAAGGCAAAAACCCATTTACCAACTCGCCCTTTTAAACCTGGAGCCGACAACATGTATTTCACCACATCGGCCTTGCAAACCACTGTACACTCAGCCGATAGGATATAATGCCTCAACTTAGTGCATGAGAAATATAAACAAAGGCATAATTTTTCTACCGCAGGATATCTTGTTTCAGCATCCAAAAGCCTTCTGCTTAGATAGAACACGATTCGCTCCTTGCCTTCAAACTCTTGAATTAAAACATACCCGATGGATTTCTCATCGGCCGATAAGTAAAACTTGAACGGCACTCCCCTTTGCGGCAGAATTAGAACAGGTGGGGAACTCAAATAACTCTTAATTCCATCGAATGCCTTCTGCTGATCTGCCCCCCACACGAACTCTTGATCGGCTTTCAACTTCAATAATGGAGTAAAAGATTCAATTCTCCCTGACAAATTTGATATAAACCTCCTTACAAAATTAATCTTGCCGATCAATGACTGCAACTCTGTCTTATTGCTTGGTGGCTCTGTAGTCTTAATGGCTTTGATGCTCCGTTGACTAACTTCAATCCCTCGCTCATAAACCATAAAACCCAAAAACTGCCCAGCCGATACACCAAAAGTGCATTTATTGGGATTCATCCTTAGTCCGTATTTCTTAGCCCTCTCCAGTACTTTTCGCAAATCGGCTATATGGCTTTCCTCACTTTTAGACTTAACCACCACATCATCAATGTAAATTTCTACCAACAAGCCGATGAGATCATGAAATATATAATTCATCGCCCTCTGATAAATCGCACCGGCACTTTTCAACCCAAACGTCATTACTACCTACTCATATAAGCCGATAGCCCCAGGACATCGAAACACAGTCTTGTGTATATCTTCTTCAGCCATAAAAATCTGATTGTATCCTGCATTGCCATCCATGAAGCTAATAATCTTGTGACCTGATGCCGCATCCACCAGTAAATCTGCTATCGGCATTGGGTACTCATCCTTGGGGGTACCTTTATTTAAGTCCCGGAAATCGATACATATCCTCAATTTTCCATTCTTCTTTTCTACTGAGACAATATTAGAAACCCATTCAACATATCGGCATGGCCTTATAAATTTGGCATCATATAACCTTGTGATTTCCGCTTTGATCGGCTCATATAACTCTGCATTGAATCTCCTTGGAGCTTGTTTGAACGGCCGATATCCTGGTTTAATGGGTAGCCGATGTTCAACAATTGATCGGCTTAATCCTGGCATCTCATGATACTCCCAAGCAAAACAATCCCGATACTCCCTCAATAGTGTTATCAATTCTTCTCGAAGTTCAGGACATAACCTTTTGCTTATGTACGTCGGCCTTGGCTTATCCCCTGGTCCTATGTCGATCTCCTCCAAATCATCGGCCGACGTAAACCCTTGTCCTAGTTTCCCCTCAAAATCTTCAATGAAGCCCATTAGAGTAACAGCTCGGAGCCGACTTGCTGAATCGGCTGTATCCCTTGGCTGGTGACCTTGAGATAATTCCCTTCCCACGTCTTTCCGGATAAGCAATCCACTCCATCAGCTTCCCAGACCGGCAAATCGGTCATTGCAATGTTGGTTGACCGATCTGCTAGGACCACCTCGACTTGATCTCCTTGCCACTGTATCAAACATTGATGCATCGTCGAGGGCACGCAACAGTTTGCGTGAATCCAATCTCTGCCAAGAAGCAGACTATATGATCCTTTTCCATCAATAACGAAAAACATGGTAGGCAATGTCTTATTTCCCACTGTCAACTCCACGTTTAACACGCCTTTCGCCTCTGATGAATTCCCACCGAAGTCTTTTAGCACCATATTTGTCTTGATCAAATCTTCGATAGTTTTCCCTAATTTCCGAAATGTAGCATGAGGCATGAGATTAACAGCTGCTCCCCCATCAACTAGCATCTTCGTCATCGGCTTCCCATTCACATAGCCCTTGATATATAATGGCTTTAAATGCCGATGCTCCGACTCCTCAGGTTTATCAAATATGGCCTGATCGGGTTGCAACGTTAGCTGAGCGAAAACTTCCTCATTGCCTTCTTCATCTGATGAGAGTGCCTTGTATTCCCGAGGCAAAAAGAAAACCATGTTTACCGGAGCTGATGGATCTTCATCATCCTTCCTCTTTACTCGCCATACTTGTTTGGTTCTCTTGTGACGATGATCGGCTTCCTCTTGATCTTGCCTCTGTTCTTCTTGTTGCTCTCAGTGTCGTAGCTGTTGTGCCCTTCTCTTCTGATTTTTTGTGAATATTCCACTAGAACACCATTGAGGATTCTGGACTTGTTTTTCATGCACCTCTTCTTCATTTTCTTCAAAGAATTCTTTGTGAACCGGCCCTAATCGGCTAAGTACCGATGCTCGTCTCCTAGATGGCCGATTCTGCGACGAACTTTCCTGATGATCCTGCTGAAACCTTAGATTATCGCACTCAAGGCAATCTTCAATTGATGGCAATCTCATCCCTTGATCCCAGCAGAATCGGAAGAACGGACAATCCCAATGTGGATTAAATCTTTCCCTGTCCAGCTCGATCCACTGCTCTTCGTATTTTGAATATTTCTCTATCATACCCGATGAAGTAATCCTTGATTTTCTATGATCCGCATGTCTTCCTTCATCAGCTCGAGTCCTTGATGATGATCCCACATAAACCATGTTTACGGGGAACGGGTGTCCGTCGATTTTCATCGATTTCTTATCTTCAAACTTGATTCTTCCTTGCTCAACAGCCGATTGAATCTGTTGCCGAAAAACTTTGCACTCGTTAGTGTGATGTGATATAGTATTGTGCCACTTGCAATATCTTTTCTTCTTTAGTTCTTCGGCTGATGGAATCACGTGGTTTGGCGGAAGTTGTATCTGTTTCTCTTGTAGCAGCAAGTCAAAGATTTTATCAGCTTTATTAATATCAAAATCATAATGCTCCTCTTTGCCGATATCCTTGACCCATGGGCATGATACTGATTTTTTGTTCCTAGCCCACTCCGCCAATCCAACCTCAGCATCGGATCCCTCATCGTCTGAGTCCGATGAATAAACCTGTACCTGAGCAACCCTTCTCTAATATTTATCCTTTTTCACCTCTTGAAATCGGCTTTCATGAGCCGATACTTTCTGTACCAGGTGCGCCAGGGACTCGAACTCTTGTGATGAAAATCTCTCCTTAATCGGCGCCAAGAGACCCTGGAAAGCCAGATCGGCTAGATGTCCATCGCTCAGGTTCAGACTGTAACATCGGTTTCTAACGTCCCGAAATCGCTGAATGTATTCCGGTACTGTTTCATCTGGTCGTTGCCTAACCGATGTCAAATCTGTCAGTCTCATCTCATGGATTCTAGCAAAGAAGTATTTATGAAACTGTTTTTCTAGATCGGCCCATCCCTGAACTGAATTCGGTGGTAACGAGGAGAACCATGTAAAAGCCGATCCAGATAGTGACAAGGGGAAAAACCTAACCCTCAAAGCTTCTTCAGCCGATGCCTCTTCGCACTGTGCCAGGAATCGGCTGACATGTTCTACTATAGATGTGTTGTCTTGCCCTGAAAACTTGGAAAAATCTGGGACCCTGTATCAGTGTGGCAATGGCACTCTATCAAACCACTCAGAATATGGATGCCAATACATAAATGTTTGCTCCTTGGGCTTGATCCCAAATTGTTCCCTTACTATTTTTGCAACCCTTGTTGATAAATCCTCTTCCCTCGGGTTGTCTTGTTGATACTGTACCGGTGGAGTTTGTTGCCGATTCTGTCTAGGATACTCTCTCTGGTAACTACCTAGATCGGCAATGCCACCTGGGTAATTCTGTTGATATCCCCCATAATAGGCAGATCGATGGTATCCAGCAGGAATATCCTATTGCCCCCCAGCCTGGTTCTGTGCAAACAAGTTCTCCGGTACGTCTCTGTTTATCCCATAAACAACCTGATTTGGCTCTGTCTTTGGTGGGAGATAGACAGGACCTCGAGTAGGCTCTTGAATAATTGATCCATCCACCATCTTCTTTATGAGATTATGAAGCGTGTTCACCAGGATCCCGGATTGATTGATGAGTGCATGATGCACTGCTTCGTTTACCATATCTTGCAAAGGTTTCACCGGTGGACTTTCGGGTGGTATGCGGCTCTATTCACCAAACAGAACTGGTTTTGGAAACTGCGTCTTCTGAATCGGCCCTTGTCTTGTCATGCTGAAGGATTCTAAGCACAGCTTTTGAAAATTTGCCATATTTTGCTCGACTTGTTGTTTTTGTTCTTCAGTTAAATCCTCCATGCTGACCGGAATTACGTTGTCTGTTCTTATCTCTTTTCCAGCCATCTTGCAACTTCGGATTGAAACTTTGTGTTGAAACTTTGTGTCCCACCAGGCGTGCCAAAAACGTGTTGACGCCGAAAACCGCCGGGGCCGTTCGGCGTCTTGGAGACACGCGAAGGCCTGGGAGATTTGCTTCACTCCAGTGCAGGTTCTAAAATCTTGAGGTTCGTAGGCGTGCCAGTCAATTTGACCCTGCAATTGACAAGGAGATGGAAAATATTAGATCAATGAGCCAATCGGCTGGAAGCCGATCATGACTCGTCTCATCGGCCGATGGCCGATATGAACTGTTGCACTTATACACCGACTGGAAGCCGATGATGACATGAGCAGTAGCATAATAATAAGCAAATATCAAACTAGCCGATTGCCGAAGGGATATTCAAAAATCGGCTATAAACTAATAAAATAAATAAGCAGCATGCGTAAATAAATAGATTAAATAAACTCCAGCCGATTGTGATTAAAATTACTAGCGTCGCCGCAAAGATGCTACCCACACCCGTGCCCGGGCCCTTGCTCATGCCCGGGCCCGGATCTTCGCCTGCTGTCCGTGCCCGTGCCTGGGTCCTTGCCTGTGCTCGTGCCCGGGTCCTTACCTGATGTCGTGCCCGTGTCCGGGTCCTCGCCTGTGTTCGTGCCCGGGTACTTGCTTCCTGTTCGCGCCCGGGTTAGCAGCAATTTTCTAAATGTTTGTGACAAATCGGCTGGATATAAAGATAACTTATCGGCTAAGCACTCCGATAAAATATCGCATAAAACCCATCGGCTTATTAAGAATAAAGTTATTATTACCAGTCTAGTAGATCGGACCCAACCGTTACAGCACAGACTGATGATAATAACAAAACCTCGATAGGCTGATAGATCTAATGTGATCGTGATGAACTATATGATAACTGATCGGCTATACATTCCGATAAGACGCCTGCGCAAAAAGTATCAATCTAGCAGGAATAACTTATCGGAGGCAGTTTAGTAGGTCGGACCTAACCGATGCAGCACAAACTGTCGATAAGTTACACCCAGTAAGCCGATGCGATCTGCGCACGCGTGATGTGATATACCTAATCGATCTATGAGGTCAAACTAAACTGATGTAGCCATAGATAAAATAGATATATCGTGGTAAGCCGTCCACCGTAAACCGACTAGAATATCAGACTTAACCGAGGAAGTCCTAGCCGATGCGGTGTCTGGGGTGATGAGACTTACCCTCTCGCAGGAGGTCGAACTTAACCGATGCAGCCCAGCTCAAGAAGCAAGAACCTGTCGAAGGGGTGGCGATGCGCCGAGATTATATTGATCTGATTGATGTAGATGTCTTACATAGTACCTGGGAACGTATTTATACCCCGAGTTGACATGAGTCCTTATTGGACACAGTACATGATTTCCTAATTATAACAGGAAACACTAACAGGACCCGACCGGACACGAGGTCAGGTTTCCTAAAGATAAAATATTAATCCTTGCCTAATTAATAATTAACTGCCATACTGTGGTCTTCATGGCTTCTTTCCGGATTCGGTCCCTTCTGGATCAACTTCCACTAGTTAACTGTAATCTTCTTCTTAACCGAATCTGACACAGAGCCCTACCAAATTTTGGCGTTAACAGGTTCCCAACCCGCAAAACAATTGCACAAATATTTATAAAATAAAATCTACGCTAGAGGAATTACTTCACATCCGCCCGTAACCGTGGGTACGGCTGTTCGAACCGTTTATAGACCTTTGCAAAGGATGCACGCTTTTCCCATACGACGCGAGCTTACTCCCACATTGGCCAAGCGAGGAGGTTCGCGATAAGGCCTTTCCAGAGCCTTTCCAAGATAGCACATTGCCCTATAAATGGGTTCTCTCAACCAAGTACCAGGAACTCGTTTCCTGTACTCAGGGACGGAGGTATATCGCCCTCTTGGCACCCAACCGCTCCCACATTTATTAGCAACCGAAAACGATCCTGGGAATACTAGTTACTTGGCCAGGGGTGTCCCATTCCACCCATGTGGCCGCACTGTTATATGCTCAGTGTAATTCCTTAAGGAAACGGTCCTTTAATATCACGTGAAGTCGAAGCCACACAGGCAGCGACGACTCATGACCAAGTTTTGTAAAGTTATTTTATTTCACAAATACTCGACCAAGGGTGCCGAGGTTTAAAAATCATTTTATTTAAAAACCCTGGTTTTTCCCATCGTCATATTTTTAGTTTAGATAAAATAGGGTCATCGATATTCGTACTCAAGTACAAGTATCAAGATGATAGGGCTACGAAGGACAGGGCAACAATCTATTCAAGGATGGTAAAATGCAGCAAATAGGTTAGGCCTGACAGATTCGATTTCGAATCGCGGCCGATAACAGTCGTGTTCCTAATTATGCATGTTTTAAGAATTAAAATCAAATTTAAATCATGGGTCCAATATGGTCAAGGGTGACTTGCCTTGCTCTTGGTCCTGCGAGTCTTCGACAAAATCTTCCTTCGACAACTCCTCGGAAACGGTTTCTACGCGTCGCAAAAAGAAAACATGCACAAACACCAAGAATCAGAACCTATCTCATACAACTAATAGTGCCAGTGTGTACATCTTATTTTTAGAAAAAATTTGAGAGTTGAATGGGCTCAAACAGAGTTACGGTTTAAAAGTTATGAATTTTCAAAGTTTGAGTCAATTTCTTGGAATTAAAAGGATTAAAAATTATTTAGGGAAAGAAAAGGAATAAAAAGAAAATAAAAGATAAAGAGTCCAGAGGCTGACAGGTGGGGCCCTGTTGTCAGGAAAGAGAGAGGCTGGGGACTAACATGTGGGGCCCGCAAAATAGTAAGGATAGAGGGATAGAGGGGACAGAGAGGCTGATAGGTGGGGTCGGCTTGAGAGAGAGAGGGGAGAGGGGAAAGTCGTTGACACGTGGGTCCGGTGGGTTAGTGCTGAGGGAGTGGGACCGGGGTCCTGGAGGTGGGCGGCACTAGCTGACGCGGCATGCCACGTCGGCATGGACTGCCGGAGCTGGCCACGGCGGGAGATCGACGGCCGACGGTTGCCGGGGTCGATCTCGCCGGCGGCGGCGAACCATGGTGAGCGACCGATGGCTACGGGATGCGGAGACGATGGCGACTCAATTGAGCGGTTTGGATTGGATGGATAGGCGGCAGAGGAGGGCTAGAGGCGGAGCTCAGTACCGTCGGCGGCGGCAGAGAGGAGATGGTCGTCGCCGGTGACCATTCTGGCAACGGAGAGGCTCGGATTTGAGTGAGTCGGGTGCGGTGTCTCGCGAGGAAGGGAAAGAAGGGAGTTAATTGTGCTCTCCCTGCATGCGAATCGAAGAACACAAGCAAGAACAAGGAAGATTGCAACTCAACTTGCAGATGAATGATTATACTCTCGAAGTTAGGGTCTCACAAACCGATAATCGGCGAAACTGTTCAAAGACAGAATAATCTAAGCAAAACCCACCTCTAAACGGCGGCGGCTACTAAATATATATGAGTTAGAACATCCTAGGGTTAGGATTTTCCCTGTGAGGGGTGCACTCCTCATGGGTTGAGCCCACGACACAAATACAAGGCCCAAGGTCCAAAACAGACTCGGACTAAAAGAGGTACGTGTTTTGTTTTGATGATTCCAGACAGCTCAGGAGGAATTTTGATGTGGGACCAAAACCATCTGAAAGTAGACTCCATAAGCTTTCCAACAAGTACTCATGGGCCCAGAGAGTCCTTCTGGATCAGCGGCTAGGTCTGTTTGACGTTGATGCTTTCAGGAGGCCTGAATCCGAATCCGCGCCGGAGGAAGAAGAGCGGGAATCAGCGGTCAAAGAGAGGAGATGCGACGGTTCGTCTGAGTTCGTTGGAGTTCGTCGAGGTCTTGGAAGATGAAGTGGTAGTGCTCTGGTGATGTGAAAGCGTGGAAAAGGCTAGGGAGACGAAGCGGTTTATAGAGGTATGATGACCGGGCGGGAATCGAGGCCATTGGCACTGTTTCAAATAATTAAGGCAAGTGGGCTACCTTGGGCCGCCTCGGTATGGAAGGAATTTGAGGGCCCAAAATGAAAGAATTTCGAAGTCCTATAGAGAACTCCGAAATTGGGGGGCATGTGTTAACGCCAAAATTTGGTAGGGCTCTGTGTCAGATTCGGTTAAGAAGAAGATTACAGTTAACTAGTGGAAGTTGATCCAGAAGGGACCGAATCCGGAAAGAAGCCATGAAGACCACAGTATGGCAGTTAATTATTAATTAGGTAAGGATTAATATTTTATCTTTAGGAAACTTGACCTCGTGTCCGGTCGGGTCCTGTTAGTGTTTCCTGTTATAATTAGAAAATCATGTACCGTGTCCAATAAGGACTCATGTCAACTCGGGGTATAAATATGTTCCCGGGTACTGTGTAAGACATCTACATCAATCAGATCAATATAATCTCGGTGCATTGCCACCCCTTCGACAGGTTCTTGCTTCTCGAGCTGGGCTGCATCGGTTAAGTTCGACCTCCTGCGAGAGGGTAAGTCTCATCACCCCGGACACCGCATCGGCTAGGACTTCCTCAGTTAAGTCCGATATAATTGTCGGTTTACGGTGGACGGCTTACCACGATATATCTATTTTATCTATGGCTGCATCAGTTTAGTTTGACCTCATAGATCGATTAGGTATATCACATCACGCGTGCGCAGATCGCATCGGCTTACTGGGTGTAACTTATTGACAGTTTGTGCTGCATCGGTTAGGTCCGACCTACTAAACTGCCTCCGATAAGTTATTCCTGCTAGATTGATACTTTTTGCGCAAGCGTCTTATCGGAATGTATAGCCGATCAGTTATTATATAGTTCATCACGATCACATTAGATCTATCAGCCTATCGAGGTTTTGTTATTGTCATCAGTCTGTGCTGTAACGGTTGGGTCCGATCTACTATACTGGTAATAATAACTTGATTCTTAATAAGCCGATGGGTTTTTTGCGTTGTTTTATCGGAGTGCTTAGTCGATAAGTTATCTTTATATCCAGCTGATTTGTCACAAACATTTAGAAAATTGCTGCTAACCCGGGCGCAAACAGCAAGCAAGTACCTGGGCACGAACACAGGCGAGGACCCGGACATGGGCACGACATCAGGTAAGGACCCGGGCACGAGCACAGGCAAGGACCCGGGCACAAGCACGGACAGCAGGCGAAGATCCGGGCGCGGGCACGAGCAAGGGCCCGGGCCCGGGTGTGGGTAGCATCTTTGCAGCGACGCTAGTAATTTTAATCACAATCGGCTGGAGTTTATTTAATCTATTTATTTACGCATGCTGCTTATTTATTTTATTAGTTTATAGCTGATTTTTGAAAATCCCTTCGGCAATCGGCTAGTTTGATATTTGCTTATTATTATGCTACTGCTCATGCCATCATCGGCTTCTAGTCGGTGTATAAGTGCTACAGTTCATATCGGCCATCGGCCTATGAGACGAATCAAGATCGGCTTCCAGCCGATTGGCTCATTGATCTAATATTTTCCATCTCCTTATCAATTGCAGGGTCAAATTGATTGGCACGCCTACGAACCTCAAGATTTTAGAACCTGCACTGGAGTGAAGCAAATCTCCCAGGACTTCGCGTGTCTCCAAGACGCCGAACGGCCCCGGCGGTTTTTGGCGTCAATAGAACTGTTACCAGAATCGGTCTATGTAACTGATGGATGGCCTGTGTGGCCTGAAATGGGCCTGTGTGACTTGGGGTGTTGGATGACATCGTAGTTGAGTTGTCTGAGTTGAGTTAAGTGACAAGTTTTAAAATAAAAAATCTACCTAAATGGAGATACTAGAGGATGGTACGCTTTGAATCAGAAATTGTGACAAGTCTCAGACTTGTGGAATGGGTTGAGACGCGAGTCTCTTCCCGATTAACTTAACTGTGGTGAGTTGTTGCAAAGCAACTCACGGAATAGATTGAAGCGTGAGCTTTTTTCTGAAAACTCAAAGAGCACACTTAGAGTTTTAAAACCACAAAATCTTTGAAAACCACTTTTGCAAAATAACCCTAACCATCCTTGCTAAACCTTGCATGCCACATAATTTTCGTGACTTGCTGAGTACCTCGTGTACTTACCCTTGCTTACTTCCTCTCAGAAGTCTATAAAGATGAAGACCCTACTCTCAGCTAGTATTATCAGGACTAAGTCGAGTACGAAGAGTTTTAGGGTTTCGATCTAGGTCCCAAGCTTTGCTTGTGGGTAGAGGTTTATCCGTATTTTTTCCGCTGCTTACTTTTGTAATGAATCATTATATGTCTCGGGTTCTATCTGAGGCTGCAACTTATATAAGAACTATGTATATTAAATAAAGCAGATTTGACTGTGATCCACCAATGTCCTGTATATACCAGCTGGTCTCCTAAGACTAGTATAGGTATTACAGGTAATGGCGTCCCTCCTTTGTTAACCTGTGCGGGTTAAAGGGAGAGGGGCATTACACGCCTGCTGGGCCGGCATGTGCCTCTAGGCCACGACCGGCCATCAGGCCCAATTATTTTTCCTTTATTTCTTGGCCCGAAAATTATTTTTGATTTACAAAAATGCCCTTTAATTAGTTTAAGCTATTATTTGATGCCATAAAATTGCAGTGAAATATCCTTATGTATTTAAGAATATTTCCTGTTTTACAACCTCATGATATCAAAATTTTTGGAGGTTGATCATAGTTCCTCTTGAGCCGGCTTACGCAAAGAAGGCGTTCAGAAAATTCCTTCAAATTCTACAACTAAAAATACTCATACGTTGCAACATATAATTTAATTTCTACAGTTAAAATTCTCTTCACCCATTGCAACAAATGGGCATTTTTCTAGTGGAGAAATAAGATGTCACCAAGTCAAAAAAGCCCAAACGGAGAAAAAAAAAGGAGGTGCGGCAGAGTACAGGTGCAATGCCTTTACCAGCTGCGCTAGGTCAGTGGCATGGCGTATCAGGTCAACATCGTGTGTTCTTTTTCGTTTTCTTGGTGTATATTTGCAAAAAAAGGAAAACTAGTGTACTTAAATCTTCTAAAGTTCTAAGTATCTCTATTGGCCATTGTTTCTTAGTGCTACCATAATAATAGTTATAAGTAATATATTGGCTGTTAAAATTTAGAGAATTTAACATATTCTTTTGGATAAAAGAACTAATCTCTTTATTGATTTTGGGACCACAATTTAAGGGGTTTTTATATTCGGATAAGTATACGCGACCAATTTCGTTTCGATTCGTATTCGCTCTGTATCTATTCATTTCCGTTTTTATATCTGAGGTATTTATTTTAAAAATATAAAAACAAATATTGTAAAGCTAGTTTCCGTCCGTATGAGAGCCGATTTCATCCCTACATCCTACCGACTCACTGAAACCTCCAAACCACTGTCCTCAACCTCACCGGCGATGTCCGCAAACAGAAATAGATTCACAAGTTTACGGTGGATAGTATGTACATATATCTACATATCGTGCATATAAGACAAATTAAACAGGAACAAAATCATATGAATTTTCAGTATTCTTCTAGGACTACTGGTTCAGAACTTCAGATCCAAACTGCCCCAGTATTCCTTCAGAGGCAAATTTATCAAGTGACCACATTTCATACGATGCTAAAAAAGGAAGAGATATCAGAGGGACCGTCCATTGGTTAAACGTTTTAAAAAAATAAATTCATTAATCAATTACAGTTGTACTTATTTATGATTGAGTTGCACAAATTTATAAGTAAAGTTACGCGTGATCGATAAGTTAGTTGCAGATTTACATATTTATGACTGGGTTGTATAAATTTATAATTAAAGTTACATGTGATCGATAATGGCAATTACAACAAGTTAAAAGTGTAACTCATGACCCTCTTCTCCTATCCTGAATTTCAAAGTTCTATTCAATGGCTAGCATTGTTATTTGACAAAATCCAAAAAATCAAACGTTTGATTAATAACAAATCTAGATAACAAAATAAACTTCAATTATATCTTGGCACCCAACATCGGAGTTTGGATGACAGATGGTCTATATTGAAAGCACCAATTGCATCTGCACTAGTAATTGACTACTCATTGCATAGAACCATCTGTCATGACAAATAAGCCTGTCCGCAATATACGTCTCATCATTTTGGCCAGGTTTGAACATGCTCCACGGTTCTGAATTAGCATTGGTGCATAGCAAATCCATCCATGGTAGCCAGCAGAAGACCAGAATTCAGTGCGATAGGCACTGGATTAGTAATTTTGTAATACCATGAACAATAACCCTACTGATGCTGCCTACATTTTTCTCAGGTAATGACACAACATTACCATATTAGAGTGGAAATATTGGGATTATCATGGAGATAACTTTTAAATTTATTGGTACAACCAACAGCATGACATGCAAGAAACTACAAGGACTTTGTAGAAAATGATGATAATAGGCCCTTCTCATAGCATTGCAAGACAGAATAATACGCCTCTGTTTGACGAAGGACTTCATAACAGTATCCGAGAACCGTAGCTCGTCTACACCAGCCTGTTGCTATTTCTGTCAAAACTAATGTCTAACTATTATCATGAAAACCTGCCAGTATAAAATTTAAATTAGTCGAGTACAAAGGATCACAATGTTCAAAATTGTAAAAAGTTATCTGAGTTGTCACAAATATTTCCATAAAAAATAAAGAATGTCAAGATAATATTTGGTTAAGCATTGGATCAGAGAAAAGAAATAGATCAAATGCTCCAATGAACAAAACAGTAGTGCTTTCCAAAAGACCCATAGGGGCATAGGGCCTTAGGGTCCTCATACGAACCTCCCAGCACGGAAGCCAGATCGCCAGGGCATGCATAGCATAAATCAAAGAAAACAAGGGATAATTGATATACATGAAAAATGATCGAGCAAAAATTCATGCTATTTTCATCCTTTTCAAGATGAATTAAAATATTTATGTCCTACTGCAAATAAATTCCAATGGCGACAATACTTTTAAGTCAAAAAACTGAAATATGATTCAGAAATGAACCAGCGACCACATGCAGTTTGCTAACTTGCGAGGTCCAATCTCAGCTTTTATGAACCCATAGCAAAAAAGAAATGATGGGGCCTTGCCAAGTCATTAATCCATGCCTGAATCCATTTATATGATGGCAACAAATATATTTGATTTGGTAAATAACATTGTATGAGAGAAAAAAAAAACTAGTCACGCAGGAACAGCAGTAAGTTAAAAAAAACAATTGAAGAGCCAAAACAGCCTGAAATTTGACAAGCATATCAAAAACCCAAATTTTAAAAAACGTTTTAAATCTAAAAACCAATTATTTCACTTAGCTTTGACAGCATCCCCTATACTTTGTACTTAGTTTGGATGTGGAAAGTGTAGGATCTACAGGCTATTAGGATGGTGCAATATATCCAGATGGCAAAGTGGCAATATTTTCGAATGTGATTTGATCTATTATCCAAAGTACAGGGACCATTTTGAACCCATTTTTGGACAAGAAATAAAATTAAACGGTAAAAGTTGAAGTAGCAAATACTTAAACTAATAATTGTAGAGGTTTCAAAATCAATATGCTGAAAAGGAGTAAACAAACTATTGAGATGAAGTATGTGATGGGGATGAAACCATTGCTGCTATGTTGACATTGTCTATAATATGCAACTCTCTACTTGAGTTGAGAAGTACATTTTTTAATTATGTCATTGGCAGAATTATGAGGCACACTAAGAGATAAATAACACTGTATGAAATACAATGATATACATCAACTTGCATTTTAAAGCATTTATGGTACTTCAAGAAACTATAAAAGTTGAATTATACCTGCTTTTGCAAGGTTGGGCATCACCCATATTGGAGGCAACCAGCTCTTCCAAGGCTCAGGAAATACCACATTTGACAGAGAATTACTATCCAAGCTGTAGATTCCTACATCACGTCGCTCATCTTTAAACGAAAATACCCAATCACGCTCATCATTAGTAACGTAGACATGATTTGGCAACAACTTGGGATAATCCTTCACGGGAAGCAAACGTGAAGTATTATGCCCAATAAATAATGCATGATTGCCTATGCCTGACAATTTGACAAGCTTCTGTCCACCAAAATCAACCTTGTATATTTCAAAGCCACATGTATTTAACTCCGTTTCTTTTGATTCAGGATCTGGATTATCTGGTATTATTGTTTCCCTGTATATTTGGAGGACATCACCGCATGGAGATTGAACAATGTAGATCTTCTCATTCAAAAGAAGTTTCAAAATATCGTTTGGAACCTTTTGTGGACGATGGATGTCCCCTTCAGATTGTAGGCATCTATTGCTCCTGCAGCATTGACTGCATAAAACCATCCATCACGGTATACCATTTACCATCCTGAATCCAATTCCAAGTATCTCCTCCTACTTTGGCAAACAAGAGTTGTTCGTACGGTTGATGGAGGAGCAAATTTTCACCGTTTAACTTTTTTTGTGACTAATTTTAAAAATGGACCATGGCAAAAACTTTTCCAAAAATAAACCGTGAGCTCAGCGCTAGCCCTGATGACGCTGAGGTTCTACATCTCAGCACCAGCAGGGCTAGTGCTGATATCCTTGCCACCGTGGCTGGTGGGGGGAGGTGGCTAGCCGACGTGGCAAGGCTCAGTGCCAGCTGACCTGGCGCTGAGCCACCTATCTCAACGCCAAGGGACTGGCGCTGAGCTAGGGGACTTAACCCCTTCCCCCCCTCCCCCGGCCTTTCCCACCCATTCCTTATTTCTTTCACTCACAGCTTGCACAGAACAGTTCCCCCCCGCAACTTCTCTCTTCTCTCCTCTCCTCTCTAAATCACTCGAAATCTTGGCCAAATTGACGGTTTTTGGAGGGGATTTTTCGTGTATCACGGGGTGCAAGGTAATCTCCTCCGATTTCTCTATCCATTTGCTGTTTTTATCAAGCTTTTGTTGAGTTTAGGGCAAACCCTAGAAAGGGTATTTGAGTTGAGGGGTGTAATCAAATTTGTTTGTTTTGGCAAAGTTATCACAATACATGTGCCGTGGTGGGGATTGTAGCGTGTATACCATTTTTTAATTATTGATTAGGTTATTGATTGATTTAGAGGAAAATCAACCCTAATCCTCCAATGCAATGAACCCTATGTAAGTAGTGATACTATATGAATAGACAACCATAATTGAAAATAGGAGATGGTGAAATAGTTGAAAAAAATATTGTTACATTGTTCCATTTGATTTACGAGGATATTGTATAGGAGGGGTATTATGGTAGGGTCACCTTTTATTATAAATTGTTATTTGTGAATGCTTTTTTGTATTATTGATGTGTTAATTGCTATATTTTTTTATATTTAGCTTGTGGTGTGTTTGGAAGGATGGATGCAAGTGGTTATACCTCTCGTCGACAACCTCCGGCGGGCGTCCCTCACCCCATGTGTTGGTGTGGTGATGAGTGTAAGATGGCGATTAGCGAGGTGGATTTCACATATCGCCAAAGGTATTGGATGTGCGGTAACTACGCATACTCTCCAGAAAAGCCAAAGCTCAAGGGAAGAAAGGAAAGTCGAAGAAGCCGGTGGAGGTAAAATTCTTTTGTGTCCAAGTTGAATCATTTCATCCCTAGCTGCTAATATTTCCTCACACGTGTAGGCACCTAAGCCACCACCTCCTATATGTGACTTTGTGGAGTGGATAGATATGGAAGTCCATCCCGACAACACACGATATCTTCGCATGTGTCAGCAGTGGGCAAGGGAGGATTTTGAACGACGCTACGAGGCTGAATGCAGGGCCAAGGAAGAGCAGAAGAGGAGGGAGGAGAAAGAACGCAAGGAGAAAGAAGGACATGAGGCCGTGAGGGAGAGGAAGCGGCAGGGAGCACAACGTGCGAAGGAAGCCGGACCGGAGGCTGCGAGAAAGGGGAAGTACCCCCGCTGCACCCAGTAGGGTGGTGGTGCTCGATAGTTTAAATTTACATTTCCCTAAAGGCATGTAAAACTCAATGTATCATGCCATTTGTCGGACAAGTAATGTGTTGTGCAATGTTTTGAACAATATATGTTGTGGCGTTCGTTTATCTATTCCTTATGGCATGAAAAAACTAAAGCTACATGGTCATGTCATTTGTTCAGAAATTAATGTAGTTTTTTTAGCTCATTTTGTACAATGCAAACATTGATGTTTAATATTTTTTCGAAATATTAGCTAAACTATTGAGGAGGAAAAAAAACTGGACAGGGAGATGTGAGCTGAAGTCAGCAGCACAAGTGTTTGTAGTACTTTGGCGGATTGTTGTTTTTTTAGGTGTGAGAAATCTTTGTTTGTTGGATTTCAGCCCAAGGAGGGCATGGCCTAGTGCCCTAGTCCCTAGGGTCAGCGCCAACCTCAGCGCTCCAGGTGGGAGGCTGGCACATGGGCAGCTAGGTCAGTGCCAAACCGACTGGCGCTGACCTAGGCCGCCTCAACGCTCCAAGTGGGAGGCCAGCAGGGCGGCCTCCCAATGCCCTGGTCCCTAGGGTCAGCGCCAATTCAGCTGGCACTTACCTTGGGGACCTTAACGCCCCAGGTGGGAGGCCGGCAGGGCAGCCTCCCAGGGTGCATGGGCGGCCTAGGTCAGCGCCAAATCGGCTAGCGCTGACCTAGGCTGCCTCAGCACTCCAGGTGGGAGGCCGGTAGGGCGGACTCCCAGAGGTCTGGGTGCCCAGGGACAATGCCAAATCAACTAGCGCTGACCCTGGCCGGCTCAGCACCAGGCGTGTTGGTGCTGAGGTATAGACGCTCAGCGCCATAGTAATTGGCATTGACCTTGGACTTGTACGAAAATGAAAAGCTGGCTGAATTGAAACCAGCTTAGCCAGCTTTTCTGAGTGCAGGAACACAGCAGGAAGCTTTTCTGAGAACCAAACCCATGTTTTTGACAAACACATATGATGGACAGAGAAATGACACACAAACTGGACACAAGTCAGTCAACGTGCATAGAAAAGCTTGAGGTTTCTAAAGAGGCCTAGTTACATCCCTACGGAAACCAAACTTCTACCTCACTTCTTTTGCTGACGACGTAGCTCCGGAGTGTACTTGTTGACCTTACGAATCTTCCTTTGTGGCCTAGCTTGGCGAGCAGCGTCTGCTTGCGACAACTCCGGTGCATCCGGTAGCTGGGATGGTCCAATCTCCTCCTGCTGTTGCGCCTCGTCATCCCCATCGTCTTCCTCGGCACCGTCGCTTTCTTCTTCTTGCTACTCTTCCTTATCGTCTTGGGGGTGATTCTTGTTGTGCCCATGATGATTCCCTCTTGCAGACGTGTCACGTGGCTGTGGCTCGACCACATCAGGTGTCGTGCAACCAAGATGTGCCGCCAATCTCCGATAGCGTGTGTGTAGAGTCTGTATTGCAAACAACTAATCAATGTCACATTCGGAGAAAATCGAAGTATATTACAACATGTCTATCATGCACAAAACCTGTAGAGCAGTATGAAGCGTGGATGCTTTCCGATTAGAACTAGGAGGCAATTGCTCCCAGAGGAAGGTTACTGTGGGCCGCCTTAACTCCTCCTCGTATGGCCATTCCGGATGGCTGCGATAGGAAGGTTGATCCACGGGCAATCTCATCCATATCCAGATCTGTTGAACAGAAAAATTTTGTAAGTGCGATACAATGAAATTAACAAATGATATGGGCGCTAAAGACTAATCTGCAGTAAGGATACATAGCCACTAAGATTTGATCCTTTACTTGCCCTCAGGCAAGCATCACAAAGCTGACGGTATAGCCATGCAAGAGCAGCGGATCCCAGCTGAACTTCCCAACATCGTCCCAATCGGCTAGCAATGGTAGCCACATCCACGATGTCATGTTGCCACCGGAGTCAGGGAATAGGACCGTGCCGAACATATGGAGCACGTATGCCCTGCAGTGGCAATCGACAGTCACTTCGTTGGTGTCCTTGTCATGTGGCTCATCTGGGTAGCCAAACGTCTGCCTCAGCCATTGCAGCGGTACGCCGGAGGTCTTGGTCTGCCTCTGCCCCGACGGTGGGGTGGGCGGTGGCACACCAAGCATGTCCTCAACCATAGCCCGCCACCCGGCTGACTTGGTATCACCGGTCACTGGTTGCCCCCGTATAGGGAGTCCCAGAATCATGGCGACGTCCTTGAGCGTCACCGTCATCTCTTCGCAGGGTAGGTGGAAGGTGTGGGTCTCCGGCCTCCAACAGTCCACTAGAGCTGTGAGTGTGGAGGCGTTGTACACGAGAAGCCCTCTCCTGACCATAGTGACAAAGGTCAAGAGGCCCGCTCGTCGCAGCCGCTTGGTGTACTGGACATCGTACCTCATCAAGGGCATGTGCCCCCGAATGTGAAGAATAGCCAGTACCTGTAAGACATACAAAAGTAATGAGTTAGTAAGAAATGCAATTTTCATAGTGAGTTATACTATATTAGTACATCATACCTTCCCACTCGCAATCCTAGGAGCCCGATGCTTCCTCTCGTAGTACTGGTCGAGTGCTGGGTATTGCGCCATCCTAAAAAATTTCAAATAAAGCATTAAATACATTGTGCAGGAATAAAACATAAAGGAATGAAACATACAGGAAATCAACATTTCAAATAAAACATAAAGGAATACCATAGTACAAAGACGCTTCCGTGGCCTATCTTTGGACTTGTCACGGTGTGGGCATCTAGTTTTCTTGTGGCCTTCACCGTGACATATTGAACAACGGTTCCATACTGGAGGTTTGGAATTTAAGTTATTTGTCCTTTCACCCTATGCATTCCCCACAAAGGCTTTGTCCATATCAGTTTTGAACCTCTTAGACCGTCTTCTGCCACGTCCTGTGATCATCATCGAGATGTTTGGTACGAAGGTCTCGCCGTCGTATGTAGGCCACTGAGATGGATCTAGGTACGGCTCGAATTTTGGGGAGTACGTGTTCTGCAAGGCT
The DNA here is from genome assembly GCA_003991445.1 of Oryza meyeriana var. granulata. NCBI lineage: Eukaryota > Viridiplantae > Streptophyta > Magnoliopsida > Poales > Poaceae > Oryza > Oryza meyeriana. The sequence goes on along the minus strand of RYFJ01000112.1, from coordinate 297,236 downwards.
TCGTTCGATATCTCGTAGCACATAGTGGAGGTGACTTGACATCTACACCCTGAAGTCTACAGACGGTGACCATGTGCGAGCAAGGCATGTGGAAAAGAGTAGGTACTTGGCAAGTACAGGTGTTTTCCCTCGCAATGACACAGTAGTGCCGATCTCCCCATTGCACCCCTGCCACTGTGTTGCCTCATTGTTCCGTTACCTCATATTTCATTGCATCAAAATCAAAGCATGTCGTTCTTTGACACAAGGTTTTCGACTTTTGCTTATCAAGTTTAGCCTTGACCTTTTTTGGCCAACGCATGCCATTTTGAACTTGCTCCAATGCTTCTCGGTGTCTGTCAACGAACCAAGTATTCAACTTACTAAATGTGTAAGCCACTATAGCTGTGACAAGCAACTTCCGAATACCCCTCAAGACATTGTTAAAACTTTCAGCGAAGTTACCTGTCATGAGCCCGTACCGGTGGCCCTCATGATCGAATGCCGTTGACCACTTGTGCTTGTTAGGCATATGATCATCCAACCACTTCTTAGGATGCCCTCCTAGTATAGCTATTAGCCCCTTGATCTCAGATAGGAAAACTGCCTTCTCGTTAATTTGCATGATACGTTCTAGTTCCTTCATCTAATCCTGGGTAGCTCCTGCAAATTAGCGCAAAAGTGACGCATACACCATTTGTGATGAATTGGACGATGACCGGGTATGTCATTTCCAACTGAGATGAGAATCCTAGTGTCGATGTTTTACACCGACAATAAATATATGGGGCTACTCGGCGGATGGAAACTTGGTGGATTGCAAAGGAACACAGAGAGATTTTATACTGGTTCAGGCCCTCGATGTGAGGTAATACCCTACGTCCAGTTTATATGTATTCCTTTGAGGAATTATGGTGGCGATTCTGATGAACCATATGGCCGTTTGAGCTTATGAGTGCTCTCCCGCCCTCATGGGGCGCCCTGCCTCCCCTTATATACTGGGGGACAGGGTTACAAGGTAGGAGTCCCCATCGGATTACGACTAGGAGATCTCCCCTTAGAGATATAACGCACCCGACTAGGACTGTATATTCCTTCCTATACAAGGCGAAGTCTGCCGAATCTAGCTATATCTCTAATTATAAGGCTAGGCCCATCCTCTATCCGAGTGGCCCATATGCTTGTCATGAGGTACCCGGGGCCCATGGCACCCACAGTAGCCCCCGAGACCTTCATAGTTGAGTCACAGCTGATGCCGAGTGCTCATCCTCCATGGTGAAGTATTCCCGAGTGCATTGCTCCCGAGTACTCTTTGTCCGAGTGCTTCTTCTTCCAAGTCCTGCTTTATGTCAGCTGGCAGCGAGGCTATGAAGGGCTCCATGTAGATGTAGGAATAGTGTGCGCCGAATAGGCGCACCTATTAGGTGTAGCCCCCGACTTTGTGCTTAATTGTGTAGACAATTAAACATAAAGTCAAAGATCTTTAACCTTGTAGTCTTTCCCGAGTAGTATACTACTGGTATATGAGACTCTTCGGTATCGTGTCAACCGGAATATAATTTATAGTCTTGCCGAGTAGGGAACTACTCGTATGTGGAACTCTTCGACTTCATGTCAGTCGGAATGTGTGTTTGTAGTCTTGCCGAGTAGGATGCTACTCGTATATGAGACTCTTTAGCGTCATGTCAGCTGGAAAGGGGGTGTTTATAGTCTTTCCCGAGCAGTACATTACTCGAAAATCAGACTCGTCGGCATCATGTCAGCCGGGATGATTATTTATAGTCTTTCCCAAGTAATATATTACTCGAAAATTAGACTCGTCAGCTTCATGTCAGCTGGAAAAGGTGTTTATAGTCTTTTCCGAGCGGCGTCCCTTTCGGAAGTTAGACTCTTCAGCTCGTCAGCTGGAAGAATGTTTATAGTCTTTCACGAGTAGTATACTACTCGAAAGTTAGACTCCTCCGCATCATGTCAGCGGGAATGAGAAATTTATAGTTTCTCCCGAGTAGTGTACTACTCGAAAGTTAGACTCTTCCACATCATGTCAGTGGGAATAATGTTGCTCATGGCAACTGATGGCCACGCATGTAGGCCGAGTACCACTTTATGAAAATAAATCCACGGCGTGGTCAGGTGTACCCGAGAAAGATACCTGCATCCCCAATTTTAATGAAGACCAGCTTGTGATCCTTGTAAGGATATATCCTCGAGACCTGGTGGATAAAACAGATACCCAAACATATATGTTTAGCAATAAGGCTCTCATGAAGCATATCTGTTTACCTTATCGGCTCCTGTTGGTAGCACCAGCGCTATAATTTCAACTCAGCCTGCGGGCGGCCCACATGGAGCATGCCACTGTAGGAACTCATATCTTGGTAGCCTGTTACCGAGTACGCCAGTCTAAACCGACCCACCCAATGTAGGCTCTATAAAATCACCATCCCTCGCATGTCAGGATGAGTTTTTGGTGTCGGTAACCGCAATTAGCCAGAGAAATCCTTATTCGCAAGCCTTTCCGACTTACGTTCCGAATGCAACCTGGTTGCCACAAAAGTCTGAGTAGGTATATTGTAGGATCTGCTTGCCCTCCTCAAGTGTGACGCGGTGCATGAGAACTCCAGATGCGCTTTGACGATGTAAGTCTTCTCTGACTTCAGGAGAGCCGAGCAGGGTACCCGAACCTTGCATTAGCATAGGATTCGGCTAGCGACCCTCATGGGGCATACCCTACCCAACAGAGTTATAGCCAAGCAAGGTACCCGAATCTTGCATTAGCATAAGATTCGGCTAGTGACCCTCATGGGGCGTACCTCACCCAGCCAAGTGATATACGACCCCCGACTAGTGCCGAAAGTCGGTTGTCAGCTCACATGGAGCGTAGCCGAGGAAGATGACGTCCTGACTGGCGCAAGTACTCGGTAAGTAGCCCTCATGGAGCATCCCGAGTGTATTTTGGCAGACTTGTCCAGCCCCTGAGCGTAGGAGATAGACTCGTAGCCCTGAGTTCCTGTCACGCGTATCCGGAGCTGGGCCTGCAATATAAAGATATCGGATGAGTAGCATCTGATGATAAAAACAATCATCCGAATAAAATGTATTTTACAATATATGTAAATTCATGTTCTTCCTCTTATTGATATTAATTTCCCCGACTAGTTGACCCCTTACGTTTAAGCACTCTGCCCGACTAGTCATAGCCCCCTAGCGTCGGGAGTTGGCTCATGGCTCTTTCCCAGACACGCGTTTTGGGTGACTTGAGTTCGTCTTTCATGGAGCAAAGTTTCACGGATCAGGATTTATGCTACTTGAGTACTTTTGCAATCATTTAAGAGCAAAAACAGAGAAGAGTGCAGCTTGTGCACCTATTAGGTGTAAACGGCATTGGCAAGGCCGAGTGAAGAAATATTTATCAGGAAGCGACTTAGCTGTTTGGTATTTCGGAGTGGGGATGCCATCCTTGCATTTGAGCTTGTGAGCCCCCGAGCATGTCACTTGTTGTTCTGATAATCTTCAGTTGTTGAAAGTCGAAGACGATTGTGACCGACTGCCACAATGAAGCCGTCTGACTTGCGTTTGTGATTCCCGGCTTTAGTCGGGACCGCGCCTTGGTGCCCTCCCGCTTCTTCTGTCAGGATGCCTTTTTATCTTCAAGGGCCTCAGCAACAGCGTGGGCTGAGTCGGCGTATTTGTTCGCCATGTCGAATAGAGCCTTGACAGAGTTGGGAGGCTTCCGAGTGAAGTTGTCGATGAACGAGGTGTCTTTGACTCCTTTTCGAAAGGCGGTGATGACGACCTCATCCTTGATGTTCGGGATTGAATTTTTCTTCTCAGAGAACCTCTGGATGAAGTCACGAAGAGACTCGTTCTTCCTTTGATGCAACTGATATAAGTCGTACTCGGAAGATGGCCTCTCGTATGTTCCCTGGAAGTTGGTGATGAAGCGTTCCCGGAGTTCTCCCCAGGAGTCGATTGATTGCTTGGGAAGTCCTGTTAGCCATGTCCTCGCTGAGTCGGCTAAAGCGACTGGGAGGTAGTTAGCCATGACTTTGTGATTTCCCCCAGCTGCTCGAATCGCCAGTGTAGACCGTGAGCCAGGACTCGGGATTGGTCTTGCCGTCGTATTTGTTGATGCCTGTAGGCTTGAAACACGACGGCCAGTCGACCTGTTGTAGCTCCTGGGTGAAGGTCGGTATGCCTTCGTCTTTATGAGGGCTCCGACTCCGAATATGGCGGTGAAACCGCTCGTGGTGGAGGCCGAAACGCTTGTTCTTGTCTTCCAGTTGGCGTTGCTCATCTTCTTCTTGTTCACGGCGCCAAGCGATGATGTTTTGCCGAAGGTCGCGCCGTAGTCGGTCTCGGAGGTCCTGATTGTCCCGATGGTTGCTTTGACATCGCCGGTTGTCGTTGGGGTTGCCGAGTGACGCCTGACGTGCCTCCGTATGCGGCTGACTGGGGCCAGCCGCTCGGTGTCGCTTTGAGGTAGATGAGACTGCCGTTGGGGATGTCAACCGTTTGGTCGGTATGAGGGTATCACCCGACTATTGGTGCTGCTGACATGCAGCAGCGGTAAGCATGGCTTTTATCCTTGCGATCGTCGGGGTGGCCTGGTGATCAGGCCCGAACTGGAGTGTATCCAGTAGAGTTGCAGCAGCCACGATGTTCTGTTGAGGAGTAATGAAGACGTCGTGGTCGCTGACTCGGGTTTGGAGGATTTGTTGCTGAGCAGTCCGCCCAGCCCTGCGTAGGGCGTCATGCCGGCGTCTTGCTTCTTCCTCTTGTTGCTCTCGCAGTCGGCGTGTTTCCTCCTCTTGCTGCTCGCGTAGTCGGCGTGATTCCTGAGTAGGAGTAGAGCCTTTGGATGCCATGAAGATTTCTCGTGGCAGGGAGAAGCTTGCCGAACTGCTGTCCGACTTGGAGTCGGAATCTGACTGGGAGTCGTAGTCCGACTGAGAGTCGTAGTTGGAATAGTCGATGGGGGTTATTACAACTCCGACCTCCCTAGATCCGATCTCGAGCGGCTTGGGGCCGTATCCGAGTCGAACTCCAGAGGATCGGGTTTGCCGTGTCGGATGTAGATTGTAGATATCCACAGCGTCGCCGAGTCCAAACGGGAAATTTACGATCTCTTCCTTTTTTGGCCCGATCTCGGCCGGCTCAAAACCGAGTCCGAGTCGAACACCGAAAGAAAGAGTTGTCCCTGGACTCGGGCGTATTGGAGGTTGCCGCAACATGTCGTGAAAGATTGCTGCAGCATCGTGTAGGCCGATTGGCGCGGAGTCGGCTGGTTCCTTGGCAGATCGGATCGAGTCCGAGTCGGCCAAGGTGAGATTGCCGATCTGGTCGGCGACGAAGTCGAGGCTTCAAAATGCGATTGCATCTCTGGGGGAGAGTTTGCCGCCGTCGACTTCGGTTGCTGGATCCATCGAGCTTGTAGATGTAGATCGCGCTGAAGCCCCTACCTGGCGCGCCAACTGTCGATGTTTTACACCGACAATAAATATATGGGGCTACTCGGCGGATGGAAACTCGGTGGATTGCAAAGGAACACAGGGAAATTTTATACTGGTTCAGGCCCTCGATGTGAGGTAATACCCTACGTCCAGTTTATATGTATTCCTTTGAGGAATTATAGTGGCGATTCTGATGAACCATATGGCCGTTTGAGCTTATGAGTGCTCTCCCGCCCTCATGGGGCGCCCTGCCTCCCCTTATATACTGGGGGATAGGGTTACAAGGTAGGAGTCCCCATCGGATTACGACCAGGAGATCTCCCCTTAGAGATATAACGCATCCGACTAGGACTGTATATTCCTTCCTATACAAGGCGAAGTCTGCCGAATCTAGCTATATCTCTAATTATAAGGCTAGGCCCATCCTCTATCCGAGTGGCTCATATGCTTGTCATGAGGTACCCGGGGCCCATGGCACCCACACCTAGGATGCCTGTTTGAGATGATGCAAACATCCTTGTTAGGTCCGATCAATTACCACCTAATTATACGAATGAACCACTCCTAGTTTGAGGTATTCTTGTTCTCAATTAGAGCAAATGCTAAGGGAACTAACTGATAACCAACATCGACCCCTATCGTTGTTAGCATGGTGCCCTTGAACTTTCCGGTTAGAAACGTCCCGTCAATTGCAATGATCAGACGTAAATACTTGAAAGCCTCGACGCACTGCCCAAATATCCATAAAGCACGGCCAAAGATAGGCCTTGAGACACCTTTCATCACCCTCCTCTTTTCAGGGTGGGCCTTCACACGGTAGTACATGTAAGGGTTTTTAGTCTTGATAGCATTTAGCAGTGTAGGCAACTGGAGGTATGCCTCGTCCCATTCACCAAATATGACCTTCATTGCCACCTACTTAGCTCGCCATGCTTTTCCATTTGATGGACGGTACCGGAAGATAAACTACACGGTCTCAACTATAGCGCCGATAGAAATTGTAGGCTCAGCCCAAAAAAAGGGCTGCAACCTGTTACCAATGAATCTGGATGTGAGCTGCAGGTGCTTTCCACATGCCTCGGTGCTACAACACGTGTGCTCTTCACCCAATCCAGAGATTTTCCACTTATCGCTAGTGGTCTTCCGTGTGCGTACCTCCCATTTACATGACTCGTCCATACAAGCTACCTATACCTCACTGTAGCATTGGAGTGCTTCACCCGGAAAGGACGATGGACACGGAGGGAGTACTATTGTAGCCATATCTTCAACTCATCCACAGATCAGAATTCTAACCCCTTTCTTGGCTCTTCCCTCATTGCATCAATACCACCTTCATACTCTGGCTCACCGTCAGCAATTGTTTTGTCTGCATTGGTAAGATCCTCAAACTGAACTATTGCCAGATTGTGACCAACAACTTTCTCAAACACCGTTCTTTCTTCCTATGTCATCGCTCCGACAGGATGATCATCCTCTGAGTCAGAGGCATATTCATCCTCATAGTGCGATTTGTTGCTAGATGGTTCATCTAGCGAGGAAGGTAACCCATGATTTTCCATCGCCTTGTTACACCTACTCCGTGTATAAACACCCTTTCACAGTAAGTGCCATATGCCATAAGCTACCTGACTATCTATCAAAGGCTCTTGCTCAGCTTCTTGTTCATTGTCCTCAACCCAGTCGTTATCCCACTTCGTCTCATTCTCCTCATCTGCTGCATTTAATATACGACCACCCTAGATTGACTCTCTGGGAAAAATGCCTCGTTGCCATCGGCCTTACGGATAGACTCTTCATCTCGCTTTCATCCTCAACCACTACGTTCATCGGATCATGATATAGGAGAGGGGAAACAGTCGGAGATTGGTTTAGGTCTAGGGGCTCCTTGTATTCTGTCTCATGTACTTTCCATGTGACTACTTCTAGTGACTTGAATTGTGACCCCATCACCATCTCAACATATGCTGACCATTCCATCTTGCTGTTCAACTCTAACATGTGCTTATGTGACATAGGCCCGGCTCCGACATCGTATCTACCTTGTAGAGCTAACAACTGATCTCTCCAGCCCAACACCTCCTTTATATGGGACATAAGCTCTTCAAAAGTAGGTCTAGCGAGAAATACCAACGGCTTAATAGTCACCCCCTCAAAATGGTTACCACCGTTACTTAGCTCGGTCACACTACCACAATAATGCACACGGACCACTCTATCCATCTATAGTGTACAACAAAAATATTTAAGAGACAATTTGTTAGTACGTTTACCGACAAAATTGAAATAAAATATAAAGTACTAAAAATAGGACATGGTACTCCAACTACACAACATTGCCAAACACTATTATACATCTCTTATACTTGACTAACTAGAAAAACTTGGGTTTGAGCTACACCAAAAATATTTTGGCATATTGCAATATCCAACTAGAATCAAACCCTAATGAAGCTACATTCCCCCCATATCAATAGGTAAATACAATCCACCAACTACATTGCAATATTTTGGCACAAGTTTACAAACTAGGGTTTGAGCTAAATCCACCAAAAAAATGAAGAAATAACAGCGAAAAAGAGAGGATTTGGGGAAGGATACCTTACAATGACCTTGTCCCGTGAAATCCCATGCAAAAAGCTTCAATTTGGCGGGGATTTGAGGAGGGGCGGAGAGAGGAGCCCCGCGCAGGTTCTGCTGGGAGGAAGAAGAAAGAAGGAAGGAGGAGGGGAGGGGGCGGCTCGGGCTGGGCCGAGCGCTTATGTCCCCTAGCTCAGCGCCAAGCGCCAGTCCTTTTGGCGTTGAGCTAGGGGGCTCAGCGCTAGGTCAACTGGCGTTGAGCCTTGCCACATTGGCTCACCACCTTCCCCCACCCGCCACGGTGGCAGCGAGGTTAGCGCCAGTTGGTCTAGCACTGAGCCGTAGGACCTCAGCACCATCGGAGTTGGCGCTGAGGTCCCGGTTCATTTTTAAAATAAGTTTTTGCCACGATCCATTTTGAAAATTAGTCTCTAAAAAAGGGTTAAACAGTGAAAATTTTTGTGAAGATGGATCAGATGATAACATTGCCTTGTAATAGACTATATGGTGGTACTCAGGCAAATCAAATGCATATGGTGTGTCCACCACCCTTGGAATCCTTCCGTCATAGTAGGACATCTCATATTTGTCGAGAATCCATCTTCACTGAAGATAGGCTTGACATGCTCCATGGTCGTCACTGGCAGTAGTGCAACCTGTTCGCTGGTGATTGGATTGAGCAGGCTCACATTAGACTTCTCATTGGCAGTAACAAGCCAGCCATGCGACTCGCCGATCCAGTACCGTCTGCCAATTGAAGGGTCAGGGAGGGGGATGGTGTATGCCCTTTGCTCAGATAGACTCTACATGCCAATACCACCTGCACCGGCAGCCTCGGTGCTATAGAGTAAACATGGGGTTTGGCGACGGGGACAAATGTTGACGCGGCGGGTAGCAGAGAACACCGTGCGCCATGCCGAACAGACGGCAGCAGCACGTAGGAGGTCTGGGCACTCAAGCAACTCGAACACACTGCAAAGTATATCATCGTGTAGCTCTGACGAATCTGAGGCTAAATCTTCCATCGCTAGGGAGCAAGAAGAAGCTGGAATTAGATTCAGGGAAGAAGGTAGAGTTGCTAGCCGAAGGAACTGATATGGTATATTCACCAAACGACTGGATATTCCAAAGATGCGACGAAGTAGAGAGCAGAAGAACACCCAAATACAGCAGCAGATGTGATGAATCCAGCGTCCAGGCAAAAATTGGGTCCCTTTCCTGATGGAACCCATGCACAATCAATTTCAGGATTTAGAGCCTGCCCCTGAATTTCTCAAGCTGCAATTTCTGAACTCAACCTCAATTACAGAACCAATCCATCTCATTATCATGGTAACCAGAGCCATAGCCACGTAGCTCCATGGAACAGGCCATGCCTGCTGCCACTTCGAATGGCGGCAGCCGATGGAAACAGACGCACACTGTGGAGGCCATGGGCCCCGGGTACCTCATGAGAAGCTTTCTGGCCACTCGGATAGAGGATAGACCTAATCCTGTAATTAGGGACACGATAGGACTCGGTGCATATTACCTTGTATGATAAGGAAAGGGATAATCCTAGTCGGGTACGTTGTATTCCTATAAGGTAATTCCTTGGTCAAGTCCGACTGTCGATGTTTTACACCGGCAATAAGAATATGAGGCTACTCGTGAGACCTAAACTTGATGGATTGCAAAGCAACATGAAACAATTTATACTGGTTCAGGTCCTCGAGATGAGGTAATACTCTACGTCCAGTTGTGGTGTATTGCCTTTGAGGTTTCTCTAGTGAGATTCTGATAGTTGCCCTCAGGGGGCGCCCTGCCTCCCCTTATATACCGGGGGATAGAGTTACAGAGTAGGAATCTCAGTCAGACTCCGACCAAGGGATTTCCTTCTAGGAATACAACGTGCTTGACTAGGACTATATCCTTTCCTTGTCGTGCAAGGTAATGTATACCGAGTCCTATTGTATCCCTAATTACAAGGTTAGGCTCATCCTCTGTCCGAATGGCCCTAATGCTTCTCATGAGGTACCCGGGGCCCATGGCCTCCACAGCAGCCCCTAAGACCTTCATAGTTGAGTCACAGCTGATGCCGAGTGCTCATCCTCCATGGTGAAGAATTCCCGAGTGCATTGCTCTTGAGTACTCTTTTTTCAAGTGCTTCTTCTCCCGAGTCCTGCTTCATGTCAGCTGGCAACAAGGCTATGACGGGTTTCATGGAAAAATATGAATAGTATGCACCGAATAGGTGCACCTATTAGCTGTAGCCCCTGACTTTGTGCTTAATTGTGAAACAATTAAACATAAAGTCAAAGATCTTTAACCTTTTAGTCTTCCCCGAGGTGTGTACTACTCGGAAATTAGACTCTTCAGCATCATGTCAGTTGGAAGAATTTTTTCTCGGGGCAATTTTTTGGCTAAGCATGTAAGCCGAGTACCACTTCTTGGATTTTAATCTAATTTTTCGCCCTCCGCCTCGCTAGGGTTCGCTATAGCCTGCGTCCCCCACTCTAGACTCGCCCGATTTTGCTCTGCTGCACCCATTCCAAGCCTCCACAAGTCTTTTCCCCAAATCTTTTCACCTCCAGCAATGCCGAAAGCCCTATTTGAGATCCCAGAGATGACCGCCGGAGTTTGGCCGATGTCGGACTATAGTCCGTTGAAGCTGAAACTATTGGAGAAGCGGTTGATGCTGCAGTGACAAGATGTCATCCATTGGCACACCGCTAAAGGGGAATCCATGCCATCACCCAAATCTGGTGAGACCGTCATCTTCACCTTGCTCTTTGATCGTGGTCTTGCCCTCCCTTCTTTGGACTTCCTTCACCAACTTCTGTCTTTCTATCAAATATAATTGGTGAATCTGAATCCTAACTCTATCCTGCACATCTCCATCTTCGCCACTTTGTGTGAAGCCTTTCTAGGGGTTAAGCCCCATTTCAATCTTTTCCGGTACTTGTTCCACATAAAGCCTCAGCCCTCCAAGAACAAGATCCAAACCATCGGGGGAGCCGGTTTTCAGCTTAGGAATGAGATGAAGAAAACTTATCCCAACGTTCCCTTGAAAACCTCCCTCAAAGGCTGGCACAGAGAATGGTTCTAATGTTCTAATCTCGAACCTTCTCTGCCCCCTTTCACTGGTTCTCCACCAACAGTTGTGCCCAGCTGGTCTTCAGTGCCAAATTATGAAGAAATGGGACAAGTATACCAATTGATGGAGAAAATCGACCTCCTAAAGAGCTTGGGGCTGACTGTCCCTGGGTGGCGAGGTGCTTGCTGAACCGCCGCACCAGACCTCTAAAGGCCAGGAGCCACTTTGGCTAGGACTACCAATGCAAGGATGATCCCAGCCGTGAATACCCTGACATAGCCGACAAGAACAAAGTTACTGATACCCTACTCGGCTTCTTTGTCAATGGGGTAGTGGAGATTGAAGATGTTGAACGCGCCCCCATGCCCTATAGCCGGAACAGGCCTTGGCCACAGGTAATCTTGAAAGATTGATATTGGATTGTTATCCTTCTGTGACGAATATTTGTGAATATCTGTCTTAGATTGTTTTGCAGTGCATGATGTATGTCGTCGAAATACTTGCATGACTGCGTAGAGTTTGATATTGACTGCCAAAATCAGCCAGCCACTAAAACGAAGAAATGGCCAGCCAGCCCTTCTGCTGCCCAACTGTTAACGCCAAAATTTGGTATGGCTGTGTATCAGATTCGGTCAAGAAGGAAATTGCAGTTAACTAACGGAAGTTGATTCATAAGAAACCGGGTCCAGGAAAGAGCCGTGAAGACCGCAGTATGGCAGATTATTAATTAGGCAAATTAATATTTTATCTTTAGGAAACCTGATCTCGTGTCCGGTCGGGTCCTGTTAATGTTTCCTTCTGTAATTAGGAAATCGTGTACCGTGTCCAATAAGGACAACTCGGGGTATAAATACGTATGCCCGGGTGCTTTGTAAGATATCTACATCAATCAGATCAATACAATTTCGGCGCATCGCCACCCCTTCGACGAGTTCTTGCTTCTCGAGCCGGGCTGCATCGGTTAAGTTTGACCTCCTACGAGAGGGTAAGTCTTGTCACCCCGGCCACCGCATCGGCTAGGACTTCCTCGGTTAAGTCCGATATTCTAGTCGGTTCACGGTGGACGGCTTACCACGATATATCTATTTTGTCTATGGCTGCATCAGGTTAGTTTGATCTCATAGATCGATTAGGTGTATCACATCACGCGTGTGCAGATCGTATTGGCTTACTGGGAGTGATTTATCATCAGTTTGTGCTGCATCGGTTGGGTCCGACCTACTAAACTGCCAGTGATAAATCGTTCCTGCTAGGTTGATATTTTTTGTGCAAGCATCTTATCGGGATGTATAGCCGATAAGTTATCATATTTTACATCACGATCGCATTAGATCTATCGGCCCATCGAGGTCTTGTTATTATCATCAGTCTGTGCTGCAATGGTTGGGTCCGATCTACTAGACTGTTGGTAATAACTTTTCTCTTAATAAGCCGATGGGTTTTATGCGATGTTTTATCGGAGTGTTTAGCCGATAAGTTATCTTTATATCCAGCCGATTTGTCATAAACATGTTAGAAAATCGCTGCCAAGTCGGGGCGGCACGAAATTGCATATCTCGGTTTTTCCCTGTGGCGAGGACCCGGGCACGGCCACAAGCGAGGACCCAGGCACGAACAGCATGCAAGGACCCGGGCGCGGGCACGAGAAAGGGCTCGGGCATGGGCACGAATAGCATGCGAGGACTCGGGCACGGGCACGAGCAAGGACCTGGGCACGGGCGCGGGCAGCACCTTTGGAGCGATGCTAGCAATTACTATCGCAATCGGCTGATGTTTATTCAATCCATTTATTTACGCATTCTGCCTATTTATTTTATCAGTTTACAACGAATTTTCAAGTATTCCTTCGGCAATCGGCTAATTTGGTATTTGTTTATCATTATTAGTTACTGTTCGTGCCATCATCGGCTTCCAGTCGGTGTATAAGTGCTACAGTTTATATTGGCCATCGGCCGATGAGACGAGTCCAGATCGGCTTCCAGCTGATTGGCTCATTGATCTAATATTTTCTATCTCCTTGTCAATTGCAGGGTCAAATTGACTGGCACACCTACGAACCTCAAGATTTTAGGACCTGCACTGGAGTGAAGCAAATCTCCCAGGCCTTCGCGTGTCTCTAGGCGCCGAACCAGGTCGTCGGCCCCTGCCGATTTTCGGCGTCAACACGTTTTTGGCATGCCCAGTGGGACACGAAGTTTCAACACAAAGTCTCAATCGAAATTTCAACATGGCCGGAAAAGAGATCAAACAAGACAATATGATTCCGGTCACTATGGAAGATCTAACTGAAGAACAAAAACAGCAAGTCGAACAGAATATGGCCAATTTTCGGAAGCTTTGCTTGGAATCTTTTGGCATGACAAGACAAGGGCCGATTCAGAAATCTCAATTTCCGAAACCAGTTTTGGTTGGAGAATTGAGCCTCACACCACCTAAAAGTCCACCAGTAAAACCCTTATAGGAGATGGTGAATGAAGCAGTACATCACGTGCTCATCAATCAATCCAGGATCCTGGTGAACACGCTTCATAACCTCATAAAGAAGACAGTGGATGGATCAATTGTTCAAGAGCCTACTCGAGGTCCTGTATATCTCCTGCCAAAGATGGAGCCAAATCAGGTTACTTATGGGATAAACAAAGACATACCGGAAAACCTGTTTACGTAGAACCAGGCTAGGGGGCAACAGGATATTCCTGCTGGATACCATCGATCTGCTTATTATGGGGGATATCAACAGAATTACCCAGGTGGCATTGCCGATTCAGGAAATCATCAGAGAGAATACCCTAGGCAGAATCGGCTACCAACTCCACCCATACAATATCAGCAGGAGATCCCAAGGGAAGAAGATTTGTCGGTAAGGGTCACAGAGATAGTGAGGGAACAGTTTGGGATCAAGCCCAAGGAGCAAACATTTATGTATCGGCTTCCATATCCTGAGTGGTTCGACAGAGTTCCATTACCACACCGATACAGAGTCCCGGATTTCTCTAAGTTCTCAGGGCAAGACAGCACATCTACAGTAGAGCACATTAGCTGATTCCTGGCACAGTGCGGAGAGGCATCGGCTGAAGAGGCTCTAAGAGTTAGGTTTTTCCCCTTGTCGCTATCTGGATCGGCTTTTACATGGTTCTCTTCATTACCACCGAATTCAGTTCGGGGATGGGCTGATCTAGAAAAACAGTTTCACAAATACTTCTTTGCTGGGATCCATGAGATGAGACTGATAGATCTAACATCGGTTAGGCAAAGACCAGACGAAACGGTGCCGGAATATGTCCAGAGGTTTCGGGACGTTAGAAACCGATGTTATAGCTTGAATCTGAGTCACGGACATCTAGTTGACTTAGCTTTTCAGGGTCTCTTAGCGCCAATCAAAGAGAGGTTTTCATCACAGGAGTTCGAGTCCCTGGCGCACCTGCTACAGAAGGTATCGGCTCATGAAAGCCGATTTCAAGAGGCGAAAAAAGATAAATATCAGAGAAGGGTTGCTCAGGTACAGGTTTATTCATCGGACTCAGACGATGAGGGATCCGATGCTGAAGTCGGATTGGCGGAGTGGGCTAGGAACAAAAAATCAGTATCATGCCCGTGGGTCAAGGATATTGGCAAAGAGGAGCGATATGACTTTGACGTCAATAAAGCCGATAAAATCTTCGACCTGCTACTACAAGAGAAGCAGATACAACTTCCGCCGAATCATGTGATTCCATCAGCCGAAGAACTAAAGAAGAAAAGATATTGCAAGTGGCACAATACGATATCGCATCACACCAACGAATGCAAAGTTTTTTGGCAACAAATTCAATCGGCTGTTGAACAAGGGAGGATCAAATTCGAAGACAAAAAGCCGATGAAAATCAACGGACACCCATTCCCCGTGAACATGGTTTATGCGGGATCGTCGTCAAGGACTCAAGCCGGTGAAGGAAGACATGTGGATCATAGAAAATCAAGGATTACTTCATCAGGCATGATAGAAAAATATTCAAAGTACGAAGAATAGTGGATTGAGCCAGACAGGGAAAGATATAATCCGCATTGGGATTGTCCGTTCTTTTGATTCTGCTGGGATCAAGGGATGAGATTGCCATCAATTGAAGATTGCCCTGAGTGCGATAATTTGAGGTTTCAGCGGGATCAGCAGGAAAGTTTTTCGCAGGATCGGCCACCTAGGAGACGAGCATCGGTACATAGCCGATTAGGGCTGGTTCACGAAGAATTCTTTGAAGAAAATAAAGAGGAAGTACATGAAAAACAAGTCCAAAATCCTCAGTGGTGTCCTAGCAGAATATTCACAAAAAATCAGAAGAGAAGAGCACAACGGCTACGACACTGAGAGCAACAGGAAGAACAGAGGCAAGATCAGGAAGAAGCCGATTATCGTCACAAGAGAACTAAACGAGTATGGCGTGTGAAGAGGAAGGACGATGAAGTCGATCCATCGGCTCCAGTAAACATGGTTTTCTTTTTGCCTCGGGAGTATAAAGCACTTTCATCGGACGAGGAAGGCAGTGAAGAGGTTTTTGCTCAGCTAACGTTGCAACCCGATCAGGCTATATTTGATAAACCTGAAGAGTCAGAGCATCGGCATTTGAAGCCATTATATATCAAGGGCTATGTGAATGGGAAGCCAATGACGAAAATGCTAGTTGATGGGGGAGCAGCTGTTAATCTAATGCCTTATGCTACATTTCGAAAATTGGGGAAAACTGCCAAAGACTTGATCAAGACAAATATGGTGCTAAAAGACTTCGGTGGAAATTCATCAGAGGCGAAAGGCGTGTTGAACGTGGAGTTGACAGTGGGAAACAAGACATTACCTACCACGTTTTTCGTTATCGATGGAAAAGGATCATATAGTCTGCTTCTTGGCAGGGATTGGATTCATGCGAATTGTTGTGTGCCCTCGACAATGCATCAATGTCTGATACAGTGGCAAGGAGATCAAGTTGAGGTAGTCCTAGCAGATCAGTCAACCAACATTGCAATGACCGATTTGCTGGTCTGGGAAGCCAATGGCGTTGATTGTTTGTCCGAAAAAAGATGGGAAGGAGATTATCTTAAGGTCACCAGCCAAGGGATATAGCCGATTCAGCAAGTCGGCTCCAAGCTGTTACTCTGATGGGCTCCATTGAAGATTTCGAGGGGAAACTGGGACAAGGGTTTACGTCGGCCGATGATTTAGAGGAGGTCGACATAGGACCAGGAGATAAGCCAAGGCCGACGTACATAATCAAAAAGTTATGCCCTGAACTTCGAGAAGAATTGATAACACTGTTGAAGGAGTATCGGGATTGTTTTGCTTGGGAGTATCATGAGATGCCAGGATTAAGCCGATCAATTGTTGAACATCGGCTACCCATTAAACCAGGATATCGGCCATTCAAACAGGCTCCAAGGAGGTTTAAGGCAGAATTATATGAGCCAATCAAAGCAGAGATTACAAGGTTATATGATGCCAAGTTTATAAGGCCGTGCTGATATGCTGAGTGGGTTTCTAATATCGTCCCGATAGAAAAGAAGAATGGAAAATTGAGGATATGTATCGATTTCCGGGATTTAAATTTGGAAGAAGCCAAAGTGGTTATGTGCGAAGTGCATGAGGGCATTTGTGGGACTCATCAATCGGCTCATAAGATGAAGTGGTTGCTGAGAAGAGTAGGATACTTTTGGCCGACAATGCTGGATGATTGCTTCAGGTACTATAAAGGATGTCAAGATTGCCAGAAGTTTGGAAATATACAGCGGGCACCAGCATCGGCTATGAATCCTATCATTAAACTGTGGCCGTTCAGAGGATGGGGAATTGACATGATCGACCAGGTTTATCCTCCATCGAGTAAGGGACATAAATTCATATTGGCGGCGACAGATTATTTTACAAAGTGGGTAGAAGCGATTCCTCTGAAGAAAGTTACGTCCAAAGAAGCGATCGAGTTTGTAAAGGAGCACATAATTTATCGGTTTGGAATTCCTCAGACGATAACTACTGATCAGGGATCTATTTTCGTGTCCGATGAGTTTCAACAGTTTGCTGCCAGTATGGGAATCAAGTTATTAAATTCATCACCTTATTATGCTCAGGCTAATGGACAGGCGGAAGCTTCTAATAAGAGTTTTATCAAGTTGATTAAGCGGAAGATTGATGAATAGCCACGAAGATGGCATACTACGTTAGCCGATTCGTTATGGGCATATCGGATGGCGTGTCATGGGTCTACTCGAGTGCCACCATATCAGTTGGTATATGGGCATGAAGCAGTTCTGCCTTGGGAGACTAACATCGGCTCTAGGAGAATTTCTTTACAGGATCAATTGACAGCCGATGATTATTATAACTTGATGACAGATGAACTCGAGGATTTGGCTCAGAATCGGTTAAGGGCGCTGGAGAGGATCAAGGAAAACAAGGCTAAGGCAGCTAGGCATTATAACAGAAAGGTGGTGAATAAATCGTTTGCTGAGGGAGATCTTGTGTGGAAATTGATTTTGCCGATCGGGTCCAGAGATAATAAGTTTGGGAAGTGGTCGCCTAATTGGGAAGGGCCCTATCAGATTAATCGTTGTGTGCCTGTAATGCCTATATACTAGAAGATCTTGGGGGGACGGAGTTTGCTAAAGCGCTTAATGGGAAATATCTCAAGAAGTAGTATCCGAGCGTTTGGATTAACTCCTGAATCGGCTGGATGCGGCCGATTTCTAAAACAGTTCAGAAAGCCAATGTTTTTGCATCGCCTAAAGATAGCCGATATCAATTGACATCGCCTTTAGATCAAACAAACAAAAATACTAAGGGACAATTGAAAGAAACAGGCAACAGAGCCGATCAGATTATGTTACAGTAAAAGTTAATCAGCGTGTCTGGAAATCATCAGTCGTACAAAAAGTTCTGAATTGTTTCGATCGCGCGCAGGCGGATCTGGTCAATCTCATTGATAGCACGAATGTCGTCTTCCTAGGAGCCCGGGATGGTCTTCAAATTTTTGCGCCGATGAACGACTTGACGCACCGCTGCTGCAACCTTAGCCTCTTGATCTTGTATAGCTTGTGGCAGGCCGATGAGCTGGGATTCCGTTGTTTCAAGAGCCTTACGAGTTTTTTCAAGTTCTGCCAGCAAATCGGCCTCCTTTTTCTTCAGTTGGTCCAATTTGGATTGGAGCTCTTGAGGGGCAGTTACCATGTCATCAAGCTTTTTCTTCTCTGTTTGGGCTGACAGCCGATCGATTTGGATATCTTGGGTTATCTTCTATTGGTCAGCACGATCGGCTATGCGCTGCCTGAGCTTGATGAGTCTGAATCTGTGAGATTCCAGATATGCCGCGGGAGTCAGTGCGTCGATGAGTTCTTCAGGCAAATGATGTTCAATATCTGCAAGTCTTGCCTGGATCGGCCCGCAGTCTTTCACTAGTGCGTCGATCGGATTTTCCAGCCGACCGATGATATTCGTTAAGTACTCATGCACATCGGCTGAGAAGGATGGTTTGGTTGCTGCGCTGGTGCTGTTCTTCTGCCTCTAAAGTACTTGCCGATGTCAAAGGAGAACAAATCGGCTAAGGACTGCAAATTGATGTCGGTAAAAGAATCAGTGAAGAGTTAAAAGTGAAATATGGATATAGAGAGATTACCTGAGTAGGGCATCGTAGCTTGTGCATCGGCTTCGAGTGATGAGTAGGTAGTTCTTCAGAAACGGCCGATGTCAGCGATGTAGTAGGAACAGCCTCAACGCTGGGGATGTGCTGAAATTGAGCGGCTGGAGAAGTTCATCGGCTCGATGCTTGGAGGATGTCAGTAGAAGTTGAGGTTCAGGGCCGATGACTCGAGCTGAAAATGAAATTGATGAAAAAGATGGAAAACAGATAATGATATCAGGACTTAGCACATACCGAGGAGATGAGGGCCGATGTTTTTGGGAGTAAGTGCGTCGTGACCATACATCGGTATTGGTTTCTGCTTCTTGAGAGAAGGGCAATGCACCAGCTTTTTACATTCTGTCGTATCGGCCTGGGCGCCTCAGGAAAGCCGATGGAGGGAGCATCGCGCCCTAAGTTCGGAGTGCCAATGGGGTTGATACATGATCGCCGGCCACTATGCTTGTCGTGGGCTCGACGTTGGCAGCCTGCAAAATTAAGAGTGAGAGATGATCGGAGATGATGATTAAGGCTTATGGGTGTTACTTCTTCATCGGATTCGATTAGTCGCATTGAGGTGAGAACAATAGTGGATGCCGCTAACTTAAATAGATGTCTCCTCCATTCTGACCACCATTGGCAAAAAAGCTTTGTATTGGTACATACATTCACCTCGCGTGCGGGCGCCCAGAGGTAGAGATTCTGTTAAGGTCCGCATCCGATCATACTCTAGGGCATTGTTGACATTGCCCCGAGCCTGAAGTTTATCGATGAAGAATAGGCCGATTGGAAGTTGACCAAGAACAAGCTGACGGGAGCCACCGATGGATGTAGAATTCATATGATGTTGTGATCGGCCCAGAGAAAAGCCAGTCGGCAGCGACAGGGTAATGGCCGATAGAAATATGGCCTTCGACTCATCGTCTTCCAGAGCATCGAGTGGATTGAAGTTGGAAGCATTCGAATGACGATGCATTGTGTATGCAAACCAAAGTGTGCCTCCTTGTGAAGCCTAATAAAACCCCTGAACATTGACTGAGTCCAACAGGTGTTATCTTGCCGCCAGGAGAGCCGATGCAGCTTCGCCCATGAATACATCGCGGTAAGTAGTTCCTAGTCTCTCTATGATTGGCTGGAAAGGATTGGTTAAGAAAAGAAGTCTCAGAAAAGGCCTTAGAGTGTAGACGTTGAGCCATAACTGCACAAACCACAAGGACCCCAATATGGCCGATGGGCTGCCGGCCAATAGCTTGGTCGCTGCTGATTTGCAGCTGATAAGTGGCGCCAAGAGGTATTGCCCCAAGTGGATTTGTTCCGATCGGCCAAGCACTCTGCAGACATTGCATGTTGTCGTTGGCGAGGTTGCACCACCAAAAACAACCGTTCCAGCCACAAGTTCAAAAAGGCGACATGTTCCCAATCGTCGACTGGTCCAGTTCCCTTGTTGTGGATTGATATATACCTGGACCAGCCGTGTAACGCCCTGAAAATCGCCTTAATTAAAAATTATCGCGGGTAAATGGAAATGTAAGAATACACTAGAAATTTTTTGTTTGAGAAAAGGGTTTGAATAAAATTTTGAAATTTCCAATATTAAAAATCCCAAGGTTAAATCTTTAAATAAATACTTGGATGCTTTTATATTCCAGGGGTTTTGTCGGAGTATTTTAAGCATTTGAGTATTTACAATATTAAATTCTTCGTGTTTCGTGGTGGTATTTACTTCTGGTAATTCTCCATGATTTAATAAACTCTCTGAAATTTTCTTGGATTTTTCGGAGCTACAGAATTAATTTTAATGCTATAAAGATCACTAAAGTAAGTAAATAAATATAAATAAATTCCTTTTCCTTTTCCCTGTTTGGGTCGTTTCTGATTTAGTCCTTTGAAGTCTCCCCGTTCATCGTGAACTCTGACTCCCTTTTCCTCTAGGGTTTTGTGTCGTTCCCAGAACCCTAAAGTCGCCTTGAAAACCTAAATTTGGAGTTACCGGATTTATTCATTATTGAAACTCTAGAACTATTTTGGACTCCCAATCTGAGATCCTTTGTATTCGAAATATCTATATTCCCCTTGAGATAAATCTTAGATATTCCCTTAAACTCCTTTTCCGTCCGTCGAAGCAAATCCAAATCTTTAATCGTCTGAGATTTCTCCAAATTCTGGTCCTAATAAAACATCCTTGTCAATTCTCTAATCCCAAGATATTTTATTCGGAATATTCCATTTTCCAGTCCTCGGGAAAATATTCTCCATTCTCGGAATCCCACAAAATATTCTGTTTCCTGGACCCCAGTAAATATACTTTTGTTTTCTAAATTCGTCCAAATACTGTTCAATTCCCAATATATATATTTATACCTATGTATATACGTATGTATATATATGTATGAATGTATATATCCTCAATATTCAGAATAGTCGTTTCATCCTAAAACCGCTTGGTCTCCTCTATTACAAATGAATATTTCGATTCCAAAAATGTCTCGTTAATCCTAAGTTCCAAAAATAGTTCACAAAATCCCTCTCCTTTTTCCCCTTTCCTCTTTTATTTTCCCTTTATCCTTTATCCCTTTTCCCTGTTTACCTACTTGCTCCTGGCCTCCTCTTTCTTCTCGTCTCCTTCCTCTGTCTCTCTCAGCGTCCAGCCCGAGCCGGCCTGCTCCAACCCCGAGCCGCCCGGGCCGAGCCCCTCCTCGGCCGAGCTCCTCCAGGCCCGGCCTGCGCTCGGCCTACCGCCGCCGCTCCCTTGGCCCGCCGCTGCCATCGCCGCAGCTCGGCCTAGGCCAGCGCCTGCGCCTCTGCCCCGCAACGGCCACCGCCGAACCCGCTGCTGCCCCTATATATGTACCGCCGCCAGCCCTGTGCCCTAGCCGGCTCTGCTCCTCTCCACGCCGCCAGGCTGCCGCCGCCCCGAGGCAGAGCGCCACCGCCACCCCGTCGTGCCGCGCCGCCGTCTACACCTGCCGCCGCGCCAGCGTCCTGCGCTGCCTCAGCCGCCGCCCTGCCGGCTGTCTCTGCCTTGCCACCGACAGAGTTCACCGTGGTCGTCGTCATCCCCGCCTACCGCCCGTCGCCGGTGAGCATCCACCTCGTCCTCCCCAATGCCCCATCTTCTTATCCTCCTTCGACGCCTCGGATCGGGAAGCCGCCTGTCGTCGTCGCGTCGTCCCTGATGTCTCCGTCTAGCGTCGCCGTCGAGCTGCCATCCCCCTCCAGCCGCCGTCGCCGTTCCCTCTTCGTCGGTTTCGCCGCCTGCCGCTGTCCCTGCATCAAGCAGTCCTCCGCCGCCGCCCAGGCCGCCGCCTCCTCCTCTGGCCGTCGGCATCGCCGTCGCTCGACTCCCAGCGCCGCTGTGCCTGCTCTGCTCCCCAGTCGTGGATGCTGCTGTGCCCAGTCGTCGCCGTCGCCGCTGAGCACATTAGCGCAGCCTTCATCTTCTCCTACCCCTGGATCCGCTCTCTCTCTCTGTATTCCTCCCGACACAGCTGCTCCCCGTTCGGCATCGTCGCCGTCGTCGTCGTCTTCGATCCCCGCCGCTGGTCAGCTCCAGACCTCCCGTCGCCGGTGAGAATTCGGACTGAAGCCGCCCTTCTTTGGTTTTTCGCTGCCATCATTCTTTTCCAATCGGCATCGTCGCCCATCCTCCTCTGCCTCCTGTCGTCCGTCGTTGCCGACATCGTCATCTGGCGCCTCTGTCGAGTTGCCGTCCTCCTCCAACCGCCCCGTCGCCTCCATCTTCTCCGCTGGGCGCCGTGCTGTTCCCCGCTCGGCCTCGTCGTCGCCGGCGTCTAAGCCTTCTCTCCGGCCGTGTTGCCCCAACGGCGCCTCCCCTCGTCGCCTCTGCCTCCTGCTCCTCGTCGTTTTTCGCCAAGCGCCGCTACGTCCCCCGCTGTCGTCGTGCCGGCCGTCGCCCGCTCCCTCCTGGCCGTCCGCCATCACGTCGCCCGGGTCGCTGCTCCGTCGCCGGTCCGCCGCACCGCCTTCAGGCCGTCTTTTCCGCCACCCGGTGTCGTCGCCTGTCGTCGCCATTCCTGCTTTTGCCTGCAGCGCCACCATCGCTACGCCACCTCATCCCATCCCTGCTCTACTCTCCATCTGCCGTCATCCCGGCCGACGAGCCGTCATCGCCGTCTTTGTGATTCAGTGCTGCTGTTGACGCCGAAAATCGCCGGGTCCCGGTTCGGCGTCTGGGTGACACGCGAAGGCCTGGGAGATCTGCTTAGCTCCAGTGCAGGTCCTAAAATATTTGAGGTTCGCGGGCGTGCCAGTCAATTTGACCTCACAATTGACAAGGAGATGAAGAAATTAGATTACTGATCCAATCGGCTAGCAAGCCGATACGGATCCCTTCCAGCCGATCGCCGCTATGCTCGTGCCCGGGTCCCCGCCTGTACTCGCGTCCGGGTCCTTGTTGGTCCTCGTGCCCTGATCGGCAGCAACTGCGCAATCGGCTATCGGCCGATACGGGCTGATATAGACTCCTCGTAGCCGATAGCCGATGGCACCTGTGTATCGGCTAGGAAACCGATAGTGCTATGAGCAAATAGACAAGATGTCAGTATAACATGTGCATCGGCTAGGAGCCGATTATCAATAGATAAGCAAAATAGTAAGCCAGCCGACTGCCGAGGAAACACATATGCATCGGCTAGAAAACCGATGATAATATAGATAGGCAGAATAGTGAACTAGCCGACTACCAAGGAAACACATGTGCACCGGCTAG
This sequence comes from Oryza meyeriana var. granulata, assembly GCA_003991445.1. Taxonomy (NCBI): domain Eukaryota; kingdom Viridiplantae; phylum Streptophyta; class Magnoliopsida; order Poales; family Poaceae; genus Oryza; species Oryza meyeriana. The sequence continues at coordinate 273,785 of RYFJ01000112.1, read as the reverse complement.
AGAACCGATGATAATATAGATGACCAAAATAGTAAAGATAATACAGTCGGCTTTATAGAAAGATAACCTATCGGCTAAGCACTCCGATAGAACGTCGCATATACACCGATCAGCCCGACAAGGATAAATCTATTATTATCGATCTAGTAGTTCAAACCTAACTGATGCAGCACAGATCGATAATAGTAAAGGAACCTCAACGAGCCGATAGACCTAATGCAACTGTGATGAAAATAACTTACCGGCTATACATTCCGATAAGACGCTTGCGCAAAAACCATCAGCCTAGCAGGAACGATTTATCGCTGGCAGTTCAGTAGGTCGGACCCAACCGATGCAGCACGAACTGATGATAAATCGCCCCCAGTAAACTGATAAGATCTACGCACGCGTGATGTGGTATACCTGATCGGCCTAAGAGGTCGGACCGAACCGATGCAGCCGTAGACAGGGCAGATACACCTGGGTAAGGGGTGACGAGTCTTACCCTCTCGCAGGAGTTCGGACCTAACCGATGCAGCCCCGCTCGAGAAGCAAGAACCCGTCGAAAGGTTGGCGATGCACCGAAGTTTAATTGATCGATTGATCATTTACAAGGTGCCCGGGCGTACGTATTTATACCCCGAGTTACATGAGTCCTTATAGGACACGGAACATGACTTTCCTAACTAGAAAAGGAAAACTAACAGACCTGATCGGACAAGAGATCAGGTTTCCTAAAAAGTATTAAAACTACCTAATTTACAGATAAGGTAATTGACTGCCATATCGTGGTCTTCACGATTCCTTCCCAAGCTCGGACTCTTCTGGATTAGTTTCCAATGGCTGATACCGCTTCTTTCCTTAACCGAACATGGTAACGACCCGTACCAAATTTTGGCGTTAACAGCTGCTAGTGAACCCGAAGTCTGTCGCCATCGCCGCGTCCCTCTGGCTCGTCTTGGCCACGCTGTCCCCGGTCCGTCTCCCTTGTTGCCTCTGTATGCCACGGGACACCGCCATCACATCGTCGGACATCCTCAGGAGTATTCTCCTTTGTGACCTCTGAGCCCCGGTGTTTCTTCCAGTGTATTACTAGGGGACCCGAGGCACAGTGCCCCAATAAATCTTAATCGTCCGATAATCCGAAGTCGATCCGAGCCACCTTGGCCGTCTAACCCTTTTAATCGGTCAAAGCCATGTCAGCCCTAGCCACCTCAGCTGTCACTTCGGTTGCCACCTCATCCCCTTCGGCCACATGTTATCCACCTCAACATTCCATCCGCCCCTTCTATTTCTAAATCCATGAACCAAGTCCACCATACGCCTGGTCACTGACCATGGACCCCGCATGTCAACATTTATCCAAAACAATTGTTCTAATCCGAAAATCCAGAGAATATTCCCGAGAATATTCTTTTTCAATTCTTTTCGGATTTACTCTAAATTCAATATTCCGGAAGCCGTATCCTTTCCATCCGAACTCCGATTCGACCCGTTCTTCTTTCTAAATTCATATAAAATCATAATTTACTTGTTTATATATTTTATGTATTGTTTATTGGAGTTTCTTAGGATTATTATTGTTTTACGTGTAGTTACGTATATTGCCGTTTCGGAAGATCGCGGAGTCTACGGAAGAGTTCGGAAGAGTATTTGAGGACTTTTGCGATTGCAAGGCAAGTCACACGACAATCTCCTTGAGCATGTTGATCCCGTTTGCGAAAGCTACTTTTATTTTAAAGTTATTGCATGAAATGCTTTAGAATGACATTATTACGGGTAATTATTTAAATGCTAATATTTCTTGATATTTATGGCCATTTTGGTTATTGCTATCTATACCTTGATACCTTGGGTGAATAATACTGACTAGCTAGATGTTTAAATATTTATCTGGCTAGATTATTTAGGAGTTGCTTAGCCATGCCTAGAAACTATAGTATCATTTTATATGGGAAACTATTCATTCTGATTAATTAATGAATACTGGCTATATTTTCACGACGCTTGGTCGTGGTTGATTAATTAACTATATCAACTAAAACTTGACTGAATGGTGGGTTGTGAGCACCAGGGTTGTGTTTGTTGCTAGCGGTGCTCATGACAATTAAGGACCGGTTCGCGGACTACTTGTTGCGAAGCAACACTCGTGCTAACCACAAGCTAGTATGGGCTAGCAGGAGTTTGAAGTGTGCCGAGTTCAATAGGAGGCTCCAGGGCGTGTTTGTGGCTGGTATAAGTCCACACATGGCAGTGCCAATAAGACCATGCTTCGGGCGTCGGACCGTCTTGCGGGGAGGGCATTGATCACCCCTACCGGAGACCGGAGGTTCGGCGGGAGGCTCTCCTATTATGCGAGTTACATGAATGATCCTGTCACAATTCCTTTCCAAGGTACCGTGGTGGTACTTAGGCGCACATTGATGTGTTGAGGTACCGTGGTGGTATTGAGGGGCACAGTGATGTGTTGTGGAGTTATGTCTTGTGGGTAAATTGGTACATCTCTGGCCAGAGTAAAACTATTCGAATAGCCGTGCCCACGGTTAAGGGCGAGCCTAGCAATGTTTCTGTGATTAGTCCCACACTATTCATTAATAAAAAGAAATGATGGAATATGGATAGCTCCTGTTTGGAGGAGTTTTGGTTTGGGCCTGAACTGCGTTGGAGCGCTGTTCAGTGGTTGATTCAATACTGATTAATAATTAAACTATACTGTTTTCAATGATTTTAAATGCAAATGTTTTAAATGCTGTTTTATGCAAATAAGCCATATTATGCCTTTCCTTTGGTATCCTGTTGCATTACATTGCATTCCCTAGTGTGGCTTGTTGAGTACGGTGGGTGGTACTCAGTCTTGCATTATTGCAAACCTTTAGAGTGAAGTTTTGCGTGGAGGAGAAGATGGTGTTTGGCTTATACCCCAGTTGAGCTGCCTGTGGTTTGGAGCTGAAGCTACGCTAGTTGCCGTTCCGCTGCTGTTTTCTCCTGTGTGAGGACTAAGTGCCTCTGTTGTAAGTATTTATCGTTATTTCGTATTTGGTTATGTTTATCAAATTGTCAATTTGTGTACCTCGGCTGATTCCTGGATGAGGATTTACTGCACAAATTAGCTTTGGAAATTCTAGTGAATTTCTGGGCGTGACAAGCCGCCGATGTTCTTCGTCTGAAGCCGATGAGCAGGTTTGAATCGGAGCCTGAAGGGGTTGATGTAATTCGTCATGTCGAGGCAGGTGAGCATAGTCACATCCATCAAGGTGGGGGTCATCGGCCCGTGCCCGAACATGAAGGCGTTGAGAGCATCTGACCAGAAATATGAAGCCGATGCAAGCAAAGGTTCGCTCTTTTCCATATCGGCCAGAGAAAGATTGATGCAGTGGCCGATGTTTGATTCTTCCCAGAGGGTTCTCTGCGCGGCCGATACTCTGATATACCAGTCTCTCCACCCCAGGAAGCTTGCTTGGCCATGATCTAAAGCTATTGGTCCAATCACTGACTAACATGGCGGAGTTCTTGAAAGGAATGCATTGGGTCTCGGCGCTGATGAAATCTGTGGGATCCTCGCTACCCATTGGGCCGTGATAGAAGAAATTTGGGTAATCGGCGGCTGGGATTAGGACTTGGCTTCTAAGGTTCTATAGTAAATAAGAACACGACGAAGAACAGGTGAAGAACATGGTAGATTGGATTCATCTAGGCTACAAAATCAGAGAAAACAATCAGGCAGAAATATTACCTCGGGGACTGCGGATGCTGATGCCATTGCACAAGAAGAAGAAGAGCGGGAATCAGCGGTCGAAGGAGAGAGCTGCGACGGTTCGTCTGAGTTCGCCGGAGTTCGTTGAGGTCTCGGAAGATGAAGCGGTAGTGCTCTGGTGATGTGAAAGCGTAAAAAAGGCTAGGGAGACGAAGCGGTTTATAGAGGTATGATGACCGGGCAAGAATCAAGGCCGTTGGCACTGTTTCAGACAATTAAGGCAAGTGGGCTACCTTGGGCCGCCTCGGTATGGAAGGAATCTGAAGGCCCAAAATGAAAGAATTTCGAAGTCCTATAGAAAACTCCGAAATTGGGGGGCATGGTATGGCTCTGTATCAGATTCGGTCAAGAAGGAAATTGCAGTTAACTAACGGAAGTTGATTCAGAAGAAACCGGGTCCAGGAAAGAGCCGTGAAGACCGCAGTATGGCAGATTATTAATTAGGCAAATTAATATTTTATCTTTAGGAAACCTGATCTCGTGTCCGGTCGGGTCCTGTTTATGTTTCCTTCTGTAATTAGGAAATCGTGTACCGTGTCCAATAAGCGTTCCTAGAGTTCTCGCTAGGAGCCGATTGACCACTTGGAAAGTCTAGTTAGCCATGTCCTCGCCATGTCGGCTAGAGCCACTAGGAGGTAGTTAGCCATGACCTTGTGATCTCCTCCAGCTACTCGGATCGCCAGAGTGTAAACTGTGAGCCAGGACTTGGGGTTGGTTTTCCCGTCGTATTTTTCAATTCTAGTCGGCTTGAAGCCTAACGGCTAGTCGACTTGTTGGAGCTCATGGATGAAGGCTGGTACTCCTTCATCTGTATGAGGACTCCAACTCCGAGTACGGCGGTGAAACCGCTCATGGTGGAGGCCAAAGCGCTCATTCTCATCTTCCAGTCGGCGACACTCGTCTTCCTCATGTTCGTGGCGTTGTGCGTTGATGTCTTGCCAAAGATCATGTCGTAGTCGGCCTCGGACGTCCTGGTTATCCCGACGGTCGTCTTGATGTTGGCGCCGCCGGTCGTTATTGTGGTTGCCGAGTGACGTGTGATGTGACTCCGTGTGCGGCTGTCTGGAGCCGGCCGCTGGACGTCGTTGAGGCAGATGAGATCGCCGTTGGAGAAGCCGACCTGTTGGTCGGTATGAGAGTGTCACCCGACTGTTGACGCTGCTAGCATGCACCAGGGGTGATCATGGCTTTAATCCTTGATATCATCGGGGTGGCCTAGTGATCAGGCCCAAATTGCAGTGTATCCAATAAGGTTGCAATGGCCACAATGTTCTGTTGGGGAGTTACCAAAATGTCATGATCGAAGACTCGGGTTTGGAGGATCTCGCGTTGAGCAGTGCACCCAGCCTTGCGTAGATTGTCGTTACGAGCATCGCGCTCGGCCTGCAGGCGTCTCGCGTCTTCCTCCTGTTGTTCTCGCAGTCGGCGAGCCTCCTCCTCTTGCTGATCGCGTAGTTGGCGTGCCTCTTGAGTGGGAGTTGAACCCTTGGACGCCATGAAGATTTTGCGGGGTGGAGAGAAACTTGCTGAACTGCTGTCCGACTTAGAGTCGTAATTAGAGTAGTTCATGGGGGTGATTACAACTCCGGCCTCCCTAGATCCAATCTCGAGCGGCTCTGTGTGGAGGCCATGGGCCCCGGGTACCTCATCACCAGTATATGGGCCACTCGGATAGAGTATGGGCCGAATTATGTAATTAGAGATAAGATAGCACCCGCAGGCCTTACCTTGAACGATAAGGAATAGCAGTCTTAGTCGGATAGGTTTCTATCTCTAAGAAGGAAACCCCTTGGCCGTATCCGGCTAGGATCCTTATCATGTACCCCTTGTCCCCCAGTATATAAGGGGAGGCAGGGTGCCCCTCAAGGGGCGACGAGATCATTGATCGACAAACATCTCAGAGGAATTACACCACAACTGGACGTAGGGTATTACCTCACCTCGAGGGCCTGAACCAGTATAAACTCTCTTTGTGTTCCTCTGCAATCCACCGAGTTTTCCCTTGCTGAGTAGCCCTATAGTTCTATTGCCGGTGTAAAACATCGACAGTTGGCGCGCCAGGTAGGGGCTCCGGCAAGTTTCACATCTGCAAGCTCGATGGATCCAGCAACCAAGATTGACGGCGAAAAGTTCTCTCCTAGAGACATTATCTCATTTGGAACCCTCGATTTCATTACTGACCAGATCGGCAACCTCACCTTGGCCGAAGCAGATCCAATCCAACCGGCCGAGGAACCAGCCGACGTTACGCTAGTCGGCCCACAGGACACCGCAATCTCCTTCAGCAATCTACTACGGCAGTCCTTCACTTTGCTGAATATGGGGACAACTCTCTCCTTCGGTGTCCGACTTGGGCTAGGCCTTGAGCCAGCTCGGGTTGGGCCGAGAAGGGGAGAGATCGTCAATCTCCCACACGGACTCGGCGACGCTGCGGATCTACATCCCGCACCACAGACCCGATCTCCTGTGATTTAGTTTGGACACAGCCAAGCGCCGTTTCAGATTGGATCTAGAGAGGTTGGGGTCGTTCTCACTCCGATAAACTACTCGGAGTCCGACTCCAAGTCGGATAATAGTTCGAACGCTAGTTCGGACTCCAGTCTGGCGAGTCTCTTCCTTCCCCGCGAGATCTTCATGGCTTCAACACCACCATCCGAGGTGCGCCGACTACAAGAAGAGCAACAAGAGGAGGCACGCCGACTGTGACAGCTGGAGGAGGCTGACCGCAAGGCTCGCAATGACAAGCTACGCAAGGCTGGGTGAGCAGCTCAGCAGCAGATTCTCCAAACCAAAGTCGGCGATCACGACATCTTCGTCATGCCACAACAGAATGTTGTGGCCGCCGCAACCTTGCTGGACACGCTTTAGCTCGGGCCTGATCACCAGGCCACCCCAACTATCGCCAAGATCAAGGCGATGATCATGGCTGCCGCCTGCCAGCAACATCAACAGCAGTCGGGTGACACTGTGGTACCGACTAACCGGTCGGGATCTCCAGCAGCAGGCTCATCCACGTCTGCACGACGTCGGGTGGCCGGCTCAAGTCGGCCACGCGAGAAGTCTAGGCAAACCACAATCGGCAATGACAACCGGTGACGTCTCTAGTATGATCGTTGGCCTAATCAAGACCTCCGAGAGCGCCTACAACATGACCTTCGCCACACTATCAACGCCCGGCGCCACGAACGACACGAAGACGAGCGTCGCTGACTGGAGGATGAAAACGAGCGCTTTGGTCTCCATCACGAGTGGTTCAACCGCCGTGGTCGAAGCCCGAGCCCTCACGAAGACGAAGGCATTCCAGCTTTCACTCGGGAGCTATAGGACGTCCACTGGCCGACTGGTTTTAAACCCACAGGGATTGAAAAATATGATGGGAAAACAAATCCTAAGTCCTGGCTCACCGTATATACCCTAGCAGTTCGAGCTGCTGGGGGTGACAACAAAGCTATGGCCAACTATCTCCTAGTCGCGCTAGCTGACTTGGCGAGGACATGGCTGACTCGGCTCTCGAGACGGTCGATCGGTTCCTGGGGAGAACTCAGGGAGCGGTTCATCGCCAACTTCCAAGGGACCTACGAGAGGCCATCTTTTGAGCACGATCTGTATCAACTACACCAGAAGAAGAATGAGTCCTTACGTGATTTTATCAAGAGGTTCTTCGAGAAGCGCAACAAGATCCCAATGATCCACGACGAGGCTGTCATCGCCGCCATCCGCAAGGGAGTAAAGGACGCCCCGTTCATCGCGAAGTTCACTCGGAAGCCACCACCCACTGTCCGGGCTCTTTTTGACATGGCCAACAAATACGCCGACTCGGCGGAAGCGGTCGCAGAGGCCCTCGACGAGAAGAAGGAGTCCCGACAGAAAGACCAGAAGGCGAAAGCCGACAACGAGCCATCTCAAAACAAGTCTGGCTGCCGCAAGCGGAAGTTGGACAACGAGGTGGCCAACATGGAGTGCACTCGGTCACGGCCCTAGCAGAATAACAACTACCAGAAAGTCATGAGCGGGCCATGCCCCTTCCACCCCAAGGGCAAGCATGTGGCCAAAGATTGCTACATGCTTAAGAAGTTTGCCTCTGAGCAGGCTTCATCATCTGGCGCCGACAAGGACAAAGACAAGCCAGATCAGGGTCCGGCCGACAATTTCCAAGATCCTCAGGCCGAGCTCAACCATATCTTCGGAGGGCCGTCCGCGTACGAGTCCAAGCGCAAACAGAAGCTATCAGCACGTGACATCAACACGGTCTCTACGACGGACACCCCCTAGTACCTGCACTGGTCAGAGATGGCCATTACCTTCAATCGCGCAGATAATCTAGATCAGGTTTCTCACCCGGGACGTTATCCACTCGTTCTAGACCCGGTCGTCAGAAACATCAGGCTGAAGAAAACCCTCATCGATGGAGGTAGCACGCTCGACATCTTATTCGCCAAGACTTTGGACGAGATGAAGATCCCTCATTCAGAATTACGGCCGAGTACTGCGCCCTTCCACGGGATAATTGCCGGCTTGTCATCAACTCCACTCAGGCAGATCACATTGCCAGTAACCTTTGGCACGGGGAATAACTTCCGCACGGAAAACGTCTGCTTCGAGGTTGCCGACTTCGAGACCGTGTACCACGCGATACTCGGATGACCGGCACTCGCCAAATTCATGGCGATACCGCACTACACATATATGGTGCTCAAGATGCCCGGGCCAACGGGAGTCCTCTCCCTCCACAGCGACGTCAAGCAAGCCTTCACCTGCGACAAGGAGAGCTGTGAACTAGCTCAATCACAAGAGGTGGCAGTCAGGCGCAATAGCATTCGGCAAGCCGCCACAACTAAAGTCGAGCAAGATCAGGTTCTGGCGAAAAAGGCAGCGAAGTCGGGAATTTCAGCGGACTATGACACGAAGAAAATCCCCTTGGACCCTTCCGACCCCTCCAAGACTGCTCTAGTCGGGACCGGACTCGACCCCAAATAGGAAGACGCGCTTGTCACCTTCCTACAAGCCAATAAAGATATCTTCGCATGAAAACCGTCCGACATGCCGGGCATACCAAGGGAGGTGATCGAGCACGCCCTAAATGTGAAGACAGACGCCAAGCCAATCAAGCAACGGCTGCGGCGCTTTGCTCAAGACCGCAAGTGTCGATGTTTTACACCGGCAATAAATATATAGGGCTACTCGGCGGATGGAAACTCGGTGGATTGCAAAGGAACACAGGGAGATTTTATATTGGTTCAGGCCCTCGATGTGAGGTAATACCCTACGTCCAGTTGTGGTGTTATTCCTTTGAGGATTTGCGGTGGTGATTCTGGTGAACCCACTCAACCTGCCCTCATGGGGCGCCCTGCCTCCCCTTATATACTGGGGGACAGGGTTACAAGGTAGGAGTCCCCATCAGATTACGACTAGGAGATCTCCCCTTAGAGATATAACGCACCCGACTAGGACTGTATATTCCTTTCTATACAAGGCGAAGTCTGCCGAATCTAGCTATATCTCTAATTATAAGGCTAGGCCCATCCTCTATCCGAGTGGCCCATATGCTTGTCATGAGGTACCCGGGGCCCATGGCACCCACAGTAGCCCCCGAGACCTTCATAGTTGAGTCACAGCTGATGCCGAGTGATCATCCTCCACGGTGAAGTCTTCCCGAGTGCATTGCTCCTGAGTACTCTTTGTCAGAGTGCTGCTTCTCCCGAGTCCTGCTTCATGTCAGCTGGCAGCGAGGCTATGAAGGGCTCCATGTAGATGTTGGAATAGTGTGCGCCGAATAGGCGCACCTATTAGGTGTAGCCCCCGACTTTGTGCTTAATTGTGAAGACAATTAAACATAAAGTCAAAGATCTTTAACCTTGTAGTCTTTCCCGAGTAGTATACTACTGGTATATGAGACTCTTCGGTATCATGTCAACCGGAATATGATTTATAGTCTTGCCGAGCAGAGAACTACTCGTATGTAGGATTCTTCGACTTCATGTCAGTCGGAATGTGTGTTTATAGTCTTGCCGAGTAGGATGCTACTCGCATATGGGACTCTTCAGCTTCATGTCAGCTGGAAAAGGTGTTTATAGTCTTTCCCGAGTGGCGTCCCATTCGGAAGTTAGACTCTTCAGCTCGTCAGCTGGAAGAATGTTTATAGTCTTTCCCGAGTAGTATACTACTCGAAAGTTAGACTCCTCCGCATCATGTCAGCGGGAATGAGAAATTTATAGTCTCTCCCGAGTAGTGTACTACTCGAAAGTTAGACTCATCCGCATCATGTCAGCGGGAATGAGAAATTTATAGTCTCTCCCGAGTAGTGCACTACTCGAAAGTTAGACTCATCCGCGTCATGTCAGCGGGAATAATGTTGCTCATGGCAACTGATGGCCACGCATGTAGGCCGAGTACCACTTTATGAAAATAAATCCACGGCGTGGTCAGGTGTACCCGAGAAAGATACCTGCATCCCCAACTTTAATGAAGACCAGCTTGTGATCCTTGTAAGGATATATCCTCGAGACCTGGTGGATAAAACAGATACCCAAACATATATGTTTAGCAATAAGGCTCCCATGAAGCATATCTGTTTACCTCATCGGCTCCTGTTGGTAGCACCAGCGCTATAATTTCAACTCAGCCTGCGGGCGGCCCACATGGAGCATGCTACTGTAGGAACTCATATCTTGGTGGCTGCTACCAAATAAGCCGGCCTGAGCCGACCTATCCGGCATAGCTCTATAGAAGTATCATCCATCACCTGTCAGGATGAGTTTTTTGGTGTCGATAACCGCAATCAGCCAGAGAAATCCTTATTCGCAAGCCTTTCCGACTTATGTTCTGGATGCAGCCTGGTTGCCATAGGTGCCCGAGCAGGTATGTTGCAGGATCTACTTGCCCTCCTCAGGTGTGACGCAGTGCATGAGAACTCCGGATGCGCTTTGACGATGTAAGTCTTCTCTGACTTCGGAAGAGCCGAGCAGGGTACTCAAACCTTGCATTAGCATAGGATTCGGCTAGCGACCCTCATGGGGCATACCCTACCCAACAGAGTTATAGCCAAGCGAGGTACCCGAACCTTGCATTAGCATAGGATTCGGCTAGCGACCCTCATGGGGCGTACCTCACCCAGCCGAGTGATATACGACCCCCGACTAGTGCCGGAAGTCGGTTGTCAGCTCTCATGGAGCGTAGCCGGGGAAGATGACGTCCTGACTGGCGCAAGTACTCGGTATGTAGCCCTCATGGAGCATCCCGAGTGTATTTTGGCAGACTTGTCCAGCCCCTGAGCGTAGGAGATAGGCTCACAGCCCTGAGTTCCTGTCACGCGTATCCGGAGCTGGGCCTGTGATATAAAGATATCGGATGAGTAGCATCTGATGATGAAAACAATCATCCGAATAAAATGTATTTTACAATATATGTAAATTCATGTTCTTCCTCTTATTGATATTAATTTCCCCGAGTAGTTGATCCCTTACGTTTAAGCACTCTCCCCGACTAGTCATAGCCCCCTAGTGTCGGGAGTTGGCTCATGGCTCTTTCCCAGACACGCGTTTTGGGTGACTTGAGTTCGTCTTTGATGGAGCAAAGTTTCACGGATTAGGATTTATGCTACTTGAGTAATTTTGCAATCATTTAAGAGGAAAAACAGAGAAGAGTGCAGCTTGTGCACCTATTAGGTGTAAGCGGCATTGGCAAGGCCGAGTGAAGAAATATTTATCAGGAAGTGACTTAGCTGTTCGGTATTTCGAAGTGGGGATGCTATCCTTGCGTTTGAGCTTGTGAGCCCCCGAGCATGTCACTTGTTGTTCTGATAATCTTCAGTTGTTGAAAGTCGAAGACGATTGTGACCAACTGCCACAATGAAGCCGTCTGACTTGCGTTTGCGATTCCCGGCTTTAGTCGGGACCGCGTCGTTGGTGCCCTCCCGCTTCTCCTGTCAGGATGCCTTTTTATCTTCAAGGGCCTCAGCAACAGCATGGGCTGAGTCGGCGTATTTGTTCGCCATGTTGAATAGAGCCTTGACAGAGTTGGAGGCTTCCGAGTGAATTTGTCGATGAACGAGGTGTCTTTGACTCCTTTTCGAAAGGCGGCGATGACGACCTCATCCTTGATGTTTGGGATCGAATTTTTCTTCTCAGAGAACCTCTTGATGAAGTCACGAAGAGACTCGTTCTTCCTTTGATGCAACTGATATAAGTCGTGCTCGGAAGATGGCCTCTCGTATGTTCCCTGGAAGTTGGCGATGAAGCGTTCCCGGAGTTCTCCCCAGGAGCCGATTGATTGCTTGGGAAGTCCTGTTAGCCATGTCCTCGCTAAGTCGGCTAGAGCGACTGGGAGGTAGTTAGCCATGACTTTGTGATTTCCCCCAGCTGCTTGGATCGCCAGAGTGTAGACCGTGAGCCAGGACTCGGGATTGGTCTTGCCATCGTATTTGTCGATGCCTGTAGGCTTGAAACTCGACGGCCAGTCGACCTGTTGTAGCCCCTGGGTGAAGGCCGGTATGCCTTCGTCTTCGTGAGGACTCCGACCCCGACTACGGCGGCGAAACCGCTCGTGGTGGAGGCCAAAGCGCTCGTTCTCGTCTTCCAGTTGGCGTTGCTCATCCTCCTCTCGTTCGCGGCGCCAAGCGCTGACATTTTGCTGAAGGTCACGCCGTGGTTGGCCTCGTAGCCGCCGGTCGTCGTTGGGGTTGCCAAGTGACGTTTGGTGTGACTCCGAGTGCTGCCGACTAGAGCCGGCTGCTCGGCGTCGCTTTGAAGCGGATGAGACTGCCGTTGGGGAAATCGACCAGTTGGTCGGTATGAGGGTATCACCCGACTGCTGGTGTTGTTGACATGCAGCAGCTGTAAGCATGGCTTTTATCCTTGCGATCGTCGGGGTGGCCTGGTGATCAGGTCCGAACTGGAGTGTATCCAGTAGAGTTGCAGCGGCCACGATGTTCTGTTGGGGTGTGACGAAGACGTCGTGGTCCCCGACTCAGGTTTGGAGGACTTGTTGCTGAGCAGTCCGCCCGGCTCTGCGCAGATCGTCGTTGCGGACGCGCAGGCGTCTTGCTTCTTCCTCTTGTTGTTCTCGCAGTCGGCGGGCCTCCTCCTCTTGCTGTTCGCGTAGTCGGCGTGATTCCTGAGTAGGAGTAGAGCCTTTGGATGCCATGAAGATTTCTCGTGGCGGAGAGAAACTTGCCGAGCTGCTGTCCGACTTAGAGTCGTAGTCCGACTGGAAGTCGGAGTCCGACTTCGAGTCGAAGTCGGGATGGTTGATGGGGATGAGTGTAACTCCGACCTCCCTAGATCCGATCTCGAGCGGCTCGGGGCCGTATCCGAGTCGAACTCCAGGGGATCGGGTTTGCCGCGTCGGATGTAGATTGTAGATATCCGTGGCGTCTCCGAGTCCGAACGGGAAATTGACGATCTCTTCCCTTCTCGGCCCGATCTCGGCCGGCTCGAAACCAAGTCCGAGTCGAACACTGAAAGGAAGAGTTGTCCCTGGGCTCGGGCGTATAGGAGATCGCCGCAGCATGTCGTCGAAGATTGTCGCAGCGTCGTGTGGGCCGACTGGCGCAGAGTCGGCTGGTTCCTCGGCCGGTTGGATCGGGTCCGTGTCGGCCAAGATGAGATTGCCGAACATGTCGGCGACGAAGTCGAGGCTTTCGAATGAGATTGTATCTCCGGGAGAGAATTTGCCGCCGTCGACTCCGGTTGCTGGATCCATCGAGCTTGTAGACGTGGATCGCGCCGAGGCCCCTACCTGGCGCGCCAACTGTCGATGTTTTACACCGGCAATAAATATATAGGGCTACTCGGCGGATGGAAACTCGGTGGATTGCAAAGGAACACAGGGAAATTTTATACTGGTTCAGGCCCTCGATGTGAGGTAATACCCTACGTCCAGTTGTGGTGTTATTCCTTTGAGGATTTGCAGTGGTGATTCTGGTGAACCCACTCAACCTGCCCTCATGGGGCGCCCTGCCTCCCCTTATATACTGGGGGACAGGGTTACAAGGTAGGAGTCCCCATCGGATTACGACTAGGAGATCTCCCCTTAGAGATATAACGCACCCGACTAGGACTGTATATTCCTTTCTATACAAGGCGAAGTCTGCCGAATCTAGCTATATCTCTAATTATAAGGCTAGGCCCATCCTCTATCCGAGTGGCCCATATGCTTGTCATGAGGTACCCGGGGCCCATGGCACCCACACAAGGATGCTATTCGGGAGGAGATTACCAAGCACCTCGCAGCCGGGTTCATCAAGGAGGTCTATCACCCGGATTGGCTGGCAAACTCAGTTCTGGTCCGGAAGAAAAACGGTAAATGGCGCATGTGCGTCGACTACACCGATCTCAACAAGGCGTGCCCCAAGGACCCATTTGGTCTTCCTAGGATAGATCAGGTGGTAGATTCCACGGCCGGGTGCGACCTACTCAGCTTTCTCGACTGCTACTCGAAATACCATCAAAGAAGCATGAGGGAGGAAGACTGCTTAAAGACATCTTTCATCACGCCGTTTGGAGCATACTGCTACATCACAATGCCGTTCGGTTTGAAGAATGCTGGAGCAACCTATCAACGGGCAATTCAGCGGTGTTTGCACACTCAGATCGGGCGCAACGTGGAAGCCTACGTCGACGGCATGGTGATCAAGACCAAGTCCAAAGAAGACCTCATCGCTGACCTGGAAGAAACCTTCCAAAATCTTCGACGATTCAAGATGAAGTTGAACATGGAAAAATGCGCCTTCGGAGTGCCATCCGGCAAGCTACTCGGCTTCATCGTCTCGCATCGTGGCATCGAGGCAAACCCGGAGAAAGTCAACGCCATAATGAACATGGCTCCCCTGACTAACCAGAAGGATGTCCAGAAGCTGACAGGCTGCATGGCGGCACTCAGCCGATTTATTTCCCGACTAGGCGAATGGGGTATGTCCTTCTTCAAGCTACTCAAAAAGGCGGACAATTTCCAATGGACTCCGGACGTCCAACAAGCCTTTGAAGACTTCAAACAATTTCTCACATCACCTCCCGTGTTGGCGTCACCTATGCCCCAAGAACCGCTAATGCTATATCTGGCGGCAACCGTTCAGGTAGTCAGCACGGTACTGGTGGTCGAGCGATCAGAACAGGGTCATATCTAGAAAATACAACGGCCAGTTTACTTTGTCTGCGAGGTGCTTGCCGACTCGAAGACGAGATATCCATAGGTCCAGAAGCTGTTATATGGCCTACTTCTCATAGTCCGGAAGCTGGTGCATTATTTCCAAGCACATCAAGTCACGGTGGTCACAGCGTTTCCACTCGGGGATGTCCTTCACAATCGCGTGGCCACCGGCCGAATCGCTAAATGGGCACTTGAGTTGATGGCGTTTGATATCACCTTTCAGCCACGGACAGCAATTAAATCACAAGCTCTAGCCGATTTCGTGGCTGAGTGGACAGAAGTTCAACTGCCTACATCAACAGCAAAGCTAGAGTACTGGACAATGTACTTCGATGGTTCTCTATGGATCGGCGGCGCCGGGGCTGGAGTCATATTGACGTCCCCCATCGGCGAAAAACTAAAGTACGTTCTACAAATCCACTTCCTGGCTTCCCACAACATTGCCGAGTATGAGGCACTTATCCACGGGCTCCGCATCGCTATATCACTCGGCATACGTCGATTGGTTGTGCGCAAGGATTCTCAACTCGTGGTGAACCAAGTCATGAAAGACTAGACTTGTCTCGATGACACCATGGCGGCATACTGTCAGGAGGTTCGCAAGCTGGAAAACAAGTTCGACGGGCTGGAAATAACACATGTCCTGCATCAATACAACGACGCGCAGACGAGCTGGCAAATATGGGATCCAAGAGAGAAGCGGTTCCGACCGGAATCTTTTGTCGAGCAACTCATGGAGCAATCAGTCAGAAGAAACCAGCGCTGGAGCAGTCGGGAGGCGAACCTACGCCCGGCTACAGACGAGGTGCTGCAACATATGTCAAGACTGGCGACTCCTATTGTCAAAATTTCTCCTGGAACAACGAACTCCCAGAAGATACGCAGTCAAGCCAAGCAAATCAGCATCGAAGCAAAAGCTTCCTGACTAGTCAGAGAAGACTGTACGCGAAGGAGCGCATCCGGTGTCCTCATGCGTTGTGTCACAACCGAGGAGGGCAAGCAGATCCTGCAGTCGATCCACTCGAGCATATGTGGCACACCATGCCGCATCTAGGACGTTAGCCAAAAGGCTTACCGGTAGGGATTTTTCTAGCCCACAGCAGTAACAGACGCCAAGGATACTATTCGCAAGTGCGAGGGTTGTCAGTTCTACGCAAGACAAACAAACCTCCCAGCCAGGAACTCAAACTATCCCTATTTCCTTGGCCATGGCACTTCCCGTATAGGCGGCTTCGACAATGGCTCTCGGGCCTTTCAAGAAAGCGCCAGGAGGGTTTACACATCTATTCGTCGCAGTTGACAAGTTCTCCAAGTGGATTGAGGCCAAACCCGTTGCAACTATAACAGCGGCATGAGCAAAGGACTTCATCTTGAATATACTATACAGATTCGGGGTTCCTAACCACATCATCACCGACAACGGTACTCAATTCACAGGCGGCGTATTTCAAGACTTCTGCGAAGATTTCGGCATCAAGATCTACTATGCATCTGTGGCACACCCGCGGAGCAACGACCAGGTCGAACGAGCCAACGGTAGTGGTCTTATACAAGGCATCAAGGCCAGGATATTCGACCGACTACAACCATACGCGGGCCGGTGGGTACAAGAACTCCCATCTGTTCTCTGGTCTCTCAGAACCACAGTTAGTCGGGCAACAGGGCAATCCCCTTTCTTCCTAGTCTACGGTGCCGAGGCTATGCTATCGACAGAGTTACAGTTCGACTCTCCGCGACTCTAGGCTTACTCAGAAGACGTCTCAAATGATACCCGACTGGTCGAGCTAGATCAGTTGGAAGAAGCAAGGGACACCGCAACAATCCAGTCGGCAAGGTATCTTCAAGGCCTGCATCGCTACCACAACCGCAATGTCCGTGGCCGCGCCTTTTTGGTCGGGGATCTCGTCTTAAGGAAAATACAAACCACCGAAGACATGCACAAATAATCCCCAATCTGGGAAGGGCCGTTTATTATAGCCGAGGTCATGCGACTAGGCGCCTACCGACTGAAGACCGAAGACGGTGTTCTCATCAGCAACTCATGGAACATAGAACAGCTACGTCCTTTCTATACCTGAGTTTTATAATTTTTCATGTGTACAGTTTTCTGACTCACTACGTCGCTTGCATCAACCGAGTAGTGAGTCGGGGGTTGCATGTATATATGTATTCTGCCAATAATATATGAGCTTATCCTACTCCAGTTATGAAGCCTTACTACGACTGTCGCGTTTGCCCGAGTACAGCTCCTTACATTGAACGATTTTATTATGTTCTGATAGACTAACTCAGCGTAGACTACACGGTCAAGTAAAGCTAATGACAATTGAGTGATAAGCTTGGCGGCAGTGCACGTATATTTACACATGTTTTCCACAAAAGTTTATACATACCAACTACATAATATGTTGCCCCTACAAACCCAGGTCTCAGGCAATTATCTCAGCAGTCGGCTTCGCCCGGGCAATCAGCTCCAGCGCCTCCTCGGGCGTCGTCTCCTCGGCAAACCCCTCTCCAATGGCTTCAATGTCTGCCCTTGGGTAGATGGATTTGGTCATACGCCAGGGCTTTGGGCCACCGCCGGCTTGACATGCTCCTCCGAGTACTTCTTCAAGGCACTCGGTGCATCCTCAAGACGTGCCTCTATTTGGGGGATCCTACTGCAACTGGTTCCCACAGGGCTGGGATCTATCAGGTCAAGGAGCCCTTTCACGGACCCGACGAGGGCTTCCCGTGACTCCCTGATGACTCTTATCTCCTCTGTGTAAAAAACGATACTGGCCTAGACATTGGCTCTTATGTCTGTCCGGGTCCACCTGCAAGTAAACTTGTCAGGCTTGGTTGCAGACGGAATAACTAATGGATTGGTTAAGATCACGGTCAGGTCGGGGACTTACTTTCGTAGTCGGCCTCCCACTTGGCTACGGTTTTCTCCAATTCGGCTTTTTTCCCTCGCCGAGGCTTGATGGTGTCCTCTTTTTAACTCGGCCTTTTTCCCGCTCAAGTCAGTTGTTGGCCTTGTCAGGTCAGCCCCTGAACCTTCTCAAGCTCGGCCTTGGCTTCTTCGGCCTCGTTCAGCTGGGCTTCCCCCTCTGTTTTCGGCCCGTCTTTAACTCGCTTCGAGGGCTGCACGGCAGATTTAGTCCATAACCCAACCTTGGGCCAAGACGTAACTCGGCCCGTAGTCGGGAACAACGCAGCTGGAGGTTACATCAAAAGTTCAGTCGGGAAGACGCACTCTGGGGACTTACCTCTGATCTTCGCGGCTTGGGCCCAATTTTCATCCCTGAGCTGGGTGACGGCGTCCTTCAGCCAGGCTTCCCTCCCCGCGTGGCGCTCCTCCATCGTGGCCTTCAGTGCCCGGAGCTGCTCTAATTCCGCAAGGTGGGGGGCCATTTTGACCAAGATCTCGGTCATCTCCTCATTGCGATCGACAAGCTTCTGCTAAGGGAAAGAATAAGTCAAGAGTGGAGTCAGACAGTCAAAACAAGAAGACCACATGACTCTCCACAAAATTATACCCCACTCCCTGGCGCCCCAGTGATAGCTGGCAGCGAAGCAAGCTCTCGCATTCCTATCTCGCCGCGGCCTCATCAAGACTTGAACACTCTTCTACGGTTTCCGTACGCATCGTCCCAGCGTGAACGTCCGAGGAGCCTACGCGGAGGAAGCTTTCAATCGACAGAGGTTTCGGGATCTCTGGGGCAGCAACGACGACGATGACCCAACAAGGCGACGTCGGAGGTCCGGCCCACGCCCGGTGTCCCCACGGCTCAGGAATCAACTGGGGCTCATCAGTGACGCTCCTGCAGCGGGCGGATAGACTCAGGGGCTGGGGCGCAGCCTCAGTAACTGCCTCTTGGTTGGGACGGCAACTGCGGCCGCCGCAATCGGGACAACCTCAGTCTTCGTGATAGGCATGGCTCGCGGCCCAGCGGGTGAGCTCGCGGGCGCCGGCTCGGCTGGGGCGGCTCTTCAAGAGGAGCGGTTCGGACCGGTCTCCTTGAGATCGTGTCGGCACGCTTCCTGCACACAAGACAGAATCAAGTACCATTGCAACAGACAAGAATCTAGAAGATCCGGAGCGGCCAGAACCTCTTGGAGAATTTAGCTTCCTGCCGGGCGATCCGGGTCCTGGTGGAGCGCCACCTCCGATTGTCGGCCCTGCTGGTGAATCAGTCGGCGGAGACATGGTAGCTGGAGGCGGCCCCGTTGGAGGCGTAGCCGACTCGGGCACCCGCGTGCTTGGCGGATCCCGCTCGGATCGTGCACTCGGTGGTGCTTTTGCCGGGCTCAGCAATGTCGAGCTCGGCCGTACAAGTCCCAACCTGGGACTTGATCGCCTGGGCGCCGCAGCGACGGTGTCCTTTATCTTCAGGCTTCCTGCCACGGCGCGCGGTGTCATGGCCCCCTCGCCCCGATACAGAATAGGCTTCTTCCCCGCTCTCCTGGAGTCGGGTTGGGCGGCAGAGGGGCTCCTCGGCCTCTTCTTTGATTTGACGACTGACAACGGGCACGAGTCCTCATCAAACTCCTCGCACCACTACAGAAGAATCCACAAAATACATCACACAATGCCGGGC
This sequence comes from Oryza meyeriana var. granulata, assembly GCA_003991445.1. Taxonomy (NCBI): domain Eukaryota; kingdom Viridiplantae; phylum Streptophyta; class Magnoliopsida; order Poales; family Poaceae; genus Oryza; species Oryza meyeriana. The sequence goes on along the minus strand of RYFJ01000112.1, from coordinate 254,321 downwards.
AATCATACATACAGGCCCATAGGCGTTCGTCACAAAAGAAGGTTAAACATTACCTTGGTACGGGGCCGAATGAAGCTATAGGCCGCGACCCGGCGATTATCGTCTTCGGTCGTGATCACCCCTTTGGAGAAGTAACTGAACAGGGTCTCGGTCACTGTGCGCTTGTTAGCCGACTCGTTGCTCACTCGGTCAGGATCATTTTTGCCCTTAAAAGCCCAGCCAAATGCGCTCCTCAGCTTCAGCGGCTGGATGCGCCGAGTCAGGAAGCGATGAGCCACCCAAGGTCCAGTCAAGCCAGCTTTCTTGAGGTCATCTAATTTCCCCAACAATTGGTGCACTTGGCCCATCTCCTCAAAGGTTGGATTTGCTAACCAATTTGGTAAAACTACCGGTGGCAAGCCGGTGAATGGACGCAAGGAGGGAGCCAGATCTGCGCAATAGAACCACTCCTTGTGACAGCCTTTCAAGGAAGATTCAAGGGACATCAAAGATATGTTTTCTCCCATCACTCCTCAGCTGGAGACCAGCCCCCAATCACACTGATATTATTCCTGGAGGGCTGGGGTTTGAAGTGGAACAGATGCCTAAAGAAATTAAAATGGGGTTCCACACCCAAAAAGCACTCGCAGAGAGTAACAAATATGGAAATCTGAAGAATCGAGTTGGGATTCAAATTCACCAACTCTAGCTTATAGAAGTCAAGGATGCGGCGGAAGAAATCGGAAGAGGGAAGACACAAACCCCAATCGAAAAAAGAGGCAAAAACTACTGTTTCGCCGGATTGGGGATTTGGGACTGACTCACCCTTAGCCGGCCGCCAGCGGATCACCTCTTGGTTGGGCAACTTCAGTTGACTCTCCAGCAGCTTCAGTTTCACCGAGCCGCAATCCAAAATTGGCCAAGCATTCTTCGGCGTACCCGCAAGATCCGAAGCTTTCGGCATGATTGGGAGCAGAAAGATTTGGGGGAAAAGCGAATCGGGGGCTTGGAACAGACAAAGAGGATTGGAATCGCCCGAGTTCGGGTGGGGAACAGCAGCAGCTAACCCTAGCCGAGCGGGAGGCGAAAAGTTGGGCGCGAAGGTGGAAGACGAAGCGATTGGCTGATTTGGGGAAGATGAAGGAATCTTTTTCTCTCTCCCCGCCTTTTATGGAGCCGATGCCGACTAAATGGGCTTGGGCCTACACAATCAGCACTGGGCCACCAAGATATGAGTTCCTACAATAGCATGCTCCATGTGGGCCGCCCGTAGGCTGAGTTGAAATTATAGCACTAATGCTACTAACAGGAGCCGATGAGGTAAACAGATATGCTTCATGAGAGCCTTATTGTTAAACATATATATTTGGGGATCTGTTCTATCCACCAGGTCTCGAGGATATATCCTTACATGGATCACAAGCTGGTCTTCATTAAAATTGAGGATGCAGGTATCTTTCTCGAGTACACCTAACCATGCTGTGGATTTATTTTCATAAAGTGGTACTCGGCCTACATGCGTGGCCATCAGTTGCCATGTGCAACATTATTCTAGCTGATATGACACTAAAGAGTCTAACTTTCGAGTAGTGCACTACTCGAGAGAGACTATAAATCTCTCATTCCCGCTGACATGATGCGGAGGAGTCTAACTTCTGGGTGGGACGCCACTCGGGAAAGACTACAAATTCCCTTTCCAGCTGACATGAAGCTGAAGAGTCCCATATACGAGTAGCATCCTACTCGGCAAGACTATAAATACACATTCCGACTGACATGAAGTCGAAGAGTCCTACATACGAGTAGTTCCCTACTCGGTAAGACTATAAAGTTTATTCCAGTTGACATGATACCGAAGAATCTCATATACCAGTGGAAATCTACTCGGGAAAGATTATCAGGTTAAAGATCTTTGACTTTATGTTTAATTGTCTTCACAATTAAGCACAAAGTCAGGGGCTACACCTAATAGGTGCGCCTATTCGGTGCACACTATTCATCCATCTACATGAAGCCCTTCATAGCCTCACTGCCAGCTGACATGAAGCAGGACTCGGGAAGAAGACCTACTTGGACAAAGAGTACTCGGGAGCATCACACTCGGGCAATCTTCACCGTGGAGGATGAGCACTCGCATCAGCTGTGACTCAACTATGAAGGTGTCAGGGGCTACTATAGAGGCCATGGGCCCCGGGTACCTCATCACCAGTATATGGGCCACTCGGATAGAGTATGGGCCAAATCATATAATTAAAGATAAGATAGTACCTGGCAAGCCTTACATTGAACGATAAGGAATAGCAGTCTTAGTCGGATAGGTTTCTATCTCTAAGAAGGAAATCCCTTGGCCGTATCCGGCTAGGATCCTTATCATGTACCCCTTGTCCCCTAGTATATAAGGGGAGGCAGGGTGCCCCTCAAGGGGCGACGAGATCATTGATCGACAAACATCTCAGAGGAATTACACCACAACTAGACGTAGAGTATTACCTCACCTCAAGGGCCTAAACCAGTATAAACTCTCTTTGTGTTCCTCTGCAATCCACCAAGTTTCCCCTTGCCGAGTAGCCCTATAGTTCTATTGCCGGTGTAAAACATCGACACTCTGGGCCATATCCGAGTTGAACTCCAGGGGATCGGGTTTGCCGCATCGGATGCTGATTGAAGTTATCCGCAGCGTTGCCGAGTCCGAACAGGAGATTGACAATCTCCTTCTCTCTTAGCTTGTTCTCGGCTGGCTTAACACCGAGTCCGAGTCTAACACTGAAAGAAAGAGTTATCCCTAGACCTGGGAATGTTGAAGATCATCGTAGCATGTCGACGAGGATCGCTGCAGCGTTATGTGGGCCAATCGGCGTGAAGTCTGCTTGGTCCCTGGCCGATCGGATCGGATCAGAGTCGGATAGGGTGAGGTTTCCGAATGCATCGGCGATGAAGTCGAGGCTCCCGAAGGTGATTGTTTGCCCGAGGAAGAAGTTGATACCGTCGACTCTAGTGATTGGATCCATCAGGCTTGTTGAAGATGATCTCGCCGAATCCCCCTACCTGGCACGCCAACTGTCGATGTTGTAGCATCGACTCATACTAAGATAGGCAATCAGAGGGGGTGAATGATTGCGTAAGTCAAACATAAAATTGAACACTTTCCCCTAATCACAAAACCTAAAAAAACCGCGTTTTCAGAATCTGGACAGAACACCGTTTCGTCACTAAACAGATTGTACCCATAGATCTGTAACTCCGATCGACCTGGAATTTTGATAGAATAAACTAGACAAAATTTACAAACTAACCCAACTGGAATCACGTCAGTCAGACCTCTGGATCTCAAGATATTAATGAAACAAAATTACTGAACAGAAGGTTAACCGAAATTAATTAAGCCCTAATTAATTAATTATACGAGATCCGAAAATAATTAACCAACCAAACTTTTCAGAACACTAGAAAAACACCCTAGCTAGATTTTAGATCAAAGAAACCAACCTAAATCTCAGAGAAAAATAAATCAATCTAAAATCGATCGCTAGGCATGCACAAAGGTGAACGAGAAAGAGGGATTAATTACCGCAGTAATCTTCCATAAACTTTACCTTTATTACCAAGATTGTGCTTACCAAAAATTCTACTAAATCTCTCTCTATATATAATCCCTAACACCTTACCCTCTTTTTATAGCCAAAATAATCAGAAAATTCCATAGGAAAAGACCTCAATGCCCTTGAGATTTCGTAGCCACTACTCAGCCTATTTCCAGCGGTCAGATTCGAAATCGACGCTCTAGATTGCCTCACATCACCCGACACACAAAGAGCCACAAAGTTCGACGTGTTTCTGCAGAGAATCCCGCTCGTTCACTGTTGCCACGCCGTTGCGCCAATCCAGAGCTGATACCTGTCTCTCCGGATCTCCTGTGCCCCCGCGCGTGCGCCCGCTCGCGCCACGCCTTCGCCATGTAGGGCCACAGCGCCCCCGCGCGCGCCCATGCTCGCCTGCTGCTACGCCGCCGCTAGCCCACTCCCGGCTAGGCCGCGCCCATACTGTGCAACCGGCCTACCCGCACTTTCGGCCTGATACTGTAGTAAATTCTAAAATTTAATTTATCAATTTTCGGCCAAAATTCCTCCAAATTTTTTCAACGATTTTTCATCTATTTCTAGCATTTAATACCTGCACACATATAAACAAAAAAAACATTTTTTCCAGGCACAGATTCTCACAACCTGACCTATGTCAGTGTGCACACACGCTCACCACACTTGCCATGGACAATTTTAATATAACTCAATTATGCAATGCCAATTTTAATATAAACCAATTTTGCCAATTTTAATATAAACCAATTTTTCATCACTTTTGATTTCACAATCTCCCCCCTGATGAAAACATTGGCAACAGCACAACACCTGAATATTGAACATTGGCATTTACCTTTAAAATTTTTTCTGTGTAAACTCTCTCCCCCTTTTTTTTGACAATGGATTCATCAAGAATACATGAAGAAAGACAATTTTTCAATTTTGTACCATTTTTTATTATGAGCACCACAAATCATCAATGTAAACAAGCTGACACATGCCATGCTAAAAGTAATTTGCACTCTCACATCCATACACATGCAATGTAAATCTAGCATAACTAAAAATCAAGTGCAATTAATAATTTATTACAAGCCATGATATTTCTTTCTCAGCTATTTCAAAACTTGCAAGCATTAAGATGAATGCACTTCATTGGTGCCTTTTTTAAAAAAAAATTTTGAGAACTTGATTGATTTCAATCATGATATAAATTGCAAGGAATTATATGCACCATCTGCCTTACTTTTCAACCCGTTCAAGCCTATGTTTTTGACAATTTCAAGCTTAAGAACCAGGTTACGGTCATACACAACTTCTTTCAAGTTCATACCAAAGTGCAATAGTAAGCAATCTCATTAAGAAGAAGTGCGACAATGCATATTTCCTTAACCTTTCTCACATTTTTATGGCACATAATTTTGATCTTTCTCATATTTCTCATAGCATATTAGCGCATTTAAAACAAGATCAAAATAGATAAGAAAGTTTAATCATGTCAAGATTTAGTTCAAGTTGTCGTTCCATTTAGCTAGTCACGCAAAGACCAACATCACACATATAGAAATATGAAAGCACTCGTACCTTATGACTTGAACATGGCTACAACTAATACATGTGAATCATATGTAGTGCTCATTATTTTTCAATATATTTTTTACTTTTCAAATAAAGAACATCAAAAAAATATATGTTACAAAAGGTTGATGCTCCCCCTCAAAATAACCCCATCGGATGAATAACCCCAAGTTCTCCCCGAAGACGAGCAAAACGAGCAGAATCCAAAGGTTTTGTGAAAATATCTGCCAATTGATATTCAGTATCCACATGATGAAGTGCCACATTTCCTTTTTCAATAAGATCTCTAAGAAAGTAAAATCTAATATCAATATGTTTTGTCCTAGAGTGTTGTACTGGGTTCTTAGTAATACAAATGGCACTTGTGTTTTCACAGAAAAGCGGAACATTTTCCAAAGTAACACCATAATCCTTAAGTGTAGCTACTATCCAAAGTATTTGAGAACAACAACTAGCAGCAGCCACATATTCAGATTCAGCATTGGATAGAGCAACAGAGGATTGTTTTCTAGATGACCAAGCAACAAGAGAATTACCCAAAAAGAAACAAGCACCAGAAGTACTTTTTCTATCAAGTCTACATCCTCCAAAATCAGCATCAGAAAAAGCTCTTAAGCTAAAACATGATGATGCTGATAACCATATACTAAAGTCTTTAGTGCCATGAACATACCTGAGAATTTGCTTAATTGTTTGAAGATGTGAAGCACGTGGGGAAGCTTGAAACCGTGCACATAAACATAAAGCAAATTGTATATCCGGTCTTAGAAGCAGCAAGATATAAAAGTGAACCAATCATGCTCCTATACTCCTTTTGATCAACTGGCTCACCTTCCTCATCAGGATCAAGTGTAGATGTAGCTCCCATGGGTGTCATGATGGGTTTGCAATTCTCCATTCCAAAGCGACATAGAAGATCCTTCGTATACTTACTTTGATGCACAAATATACCTTCTTTTGTTTGTTTGATTTGCAATCCCAAAAAGTAAGCCAATTCGTCCATCATACTCATCTCAAATTCACTACTCATAGTTTCTGAAAACTAGGATACCAAAACATGAGATGAACAATCAAAGATGATATCATCCATATAAATCTGAACGAATAATTGATCATTGCCTTGCTTAAGAACAAAAAGCGTTTTGTCTACCTTTCCCATGGAAAAGCCCTTTTCAAGTAGGAAGTTTTTTAACCTATCATACCATGCTCTAGGTGCTTGTTTTAAACCATACAAAGCCTTCGATAATTTAAAAACATGATTTGGATATTTGAAATTTTCAAAACTAGGTGGTTGCTTAACATAAACTTCTTCACTGATAAACCCATTTAGAAAAGCACTTTTTATATCCATTTGATAAAGTTTAAATCCTTTAGAAGCAGCAAAGGCTAACAAGATTCTAATGGCTTCAAATCTAGCAATAGGAGCAAAGGTTTCATCAAAATCTAAACCTTCTATCTGTGTAAAACCTTGAGCAACCAACCTAGCTTTGTTTCTAACAACTGCACCGTCCTCACTTTGTTTATTTTTAAACACCCATTTAGTTCCAATAACAGAATGATTAGGATGTGGTGGCACTAGTTTCCAAACCTTGTTACGTTCAAAGTTCTCTAATTCTTCATGCATGGCATTGATCCAAGATTCCTCAGTTAATGCATGTGATATATCTTTGGGTTCAAAAGATGCAACAAACGCTGAATGACCATGAGAGTTTGGATCGTTAAACCTGGAACGTGTCACTCTTTCATGAAGATTACCAATCATTTGTTGAGGTGGATGTATTCTTTGAATGTGCAAGGGAGATGTTGCTTCAGAAACTTCACTTTTTTCTATTTTATCTTCTACATGCACAGAGGATGTGGAAATTTGAGGATGCTCAGTTGTAGGTGAAGTTGTAGTAGGTGCCAGATCTGTTGCAATTGATTGTGTGGGAGGAGTTAAAGCTTCAGCTACATCATCATCATTATCTTCATCAACAAAAATGTCCTCCCCCTGAATATATACACCTGTACCTAAATACTTGGACTAGTATCTGGGCTAGTCTCATCAAAAGTAACTTCACAGGTTTCTACTATTTTGTTAGTCTCCAAAACTAGAACACGATAGGCACGAGAATGAGTAGAGTAACCAAGAAACATGCCATCAACTGATCTAGCCTCAAATTTATCTAAGTTTCTAGATTTCAGCACAAAGCATTTGCATCCAAACACACGAAAGTGAGAAACACTAGGCCTATGATCAAACCGCAGCTCATAAGAAGTTTTACCAAGCTTTGATCTCAAAAATACATGATTTAAAACATAGCATGCAGTAGATATGGCTTCAGCCCAAAATTTTCTATGAGTAGAAAATTCATCTAGCATAGTCCTAGCCTTCTCAACCAAGGTTCTGTTTTTTTCTTTCAACTACACCATTTTGTTGTGGTACTCTAGGTGAAGAGAATTGATGATCAAGACCTTTTTCAGCACAAAATTGATCAAAAGAAGAATTTTTAAATTCAAATCCAATATCACTTCTAATTGCTCTAAGAGCTCCTGGGAGATCAATCAATAATCTAAGAGCAAGACCACTAAAATGACTAAAAGCCTCATCTTTAGACACCATAAAGAAAACCCAAGAGTATCTAGAATAATCATCAACTATTACCAGCATGTACCACTTACATCCAAAAGATTGAACTCGTGATGGTCCAACGGTATCAAGGTGTAGAAGTTGTCCTGGTGCGTTTGCCATTACCATAGTAAGAGATGGATGTGAACCTGCATGCATCTTACCATGTCTACAAGAAGAGCAAACTATTTCGCTATCGCTCTTAAGCTTAGGCAAACCACAGATAAGATCCAAACCACTAACACGTGTTAAATGATCAAAACCAACATGGCCAAGTCTATGGTGCCAAAAGAATAAGCCTTTAAAATCATTGACAACTAGACACCTATGCTTAACAGAAGATGGCACATCAAAATCAGCTTTAAACACTCTCCCAAAACGTGTAATATTAAAGACAAGATCTCCTGAAGCATCTAATACTCTACATCTACCTTTCTTAAAGCACACTTCAAGATTTTCATCAATCATTTGTGAAACGGAAAGCAAGTTATATTTCAAGTTCTCAACAAGAGCCACATCCTTAAACATAAACTTATCGCTCACCCTTACTGTACCTTTAGCCACAACCATAGAAGTAGAAGCATCTCCAAAAGTTACTTTTTCAGTACGCGATGCTCTTGTGAGGGAGGAGAACCAATTCTTGTCACCAGTCATGTGGCATGAGCATCCAGAATCCACTAACCAAATGTTCTCCTTCCTCGCGTGTAGTGCCTCATTGTCGCTGTTGATGTCAACGTTGCTGTTGGTGGAGCTTCTGCTACTTGCCATTAGACATAAACCAGTCAAATTTTTCTTACCTTTGGGAGTAGCATCGTCATCATTGTCGGTGTCCACATCGCTTAGATTTACCTGTTCAAGAGCAGAAAGAACACGGTGCACTACCTTATTGTTCAAATACCCCTTCTTCTTAGTGCTCTTGAGTGTTCGCTTCTTGTCACTCTCTACCTTATCTTCCTCCTCATCTTCATCCCTAGAAATTCTTGCTAGAAATTTTGGACATTTAAGACGAAAGTGATTGAGTGAGCCACATTCAAAACATCTCCGAGGTTCTCCACCATTTGCTCTCTTCCTGGATCGAACATTTTGCAAAGCTTTTGTGAAGCGAGTGGAGAGGAGTACTAAATCATCTTCAGGAAGTTGTTCTAGCTGTTCATCAGTTAGTGAAGACAAAGAGGACAAAGCATAGCTAGATGAAGAGTTATCACCAATAGAGTTGTTAGTTTGTGAAGCTAAAGCCATTGATTTATTAGCCATATTTTTTCTAGCAAAAACATCTAACTCATGAGTTTTCAATTTAGAATAAAGCACATCTAATGTAAGTGTACTCATGGTAGTAGATTCTCTAATTGATGTTACCTTCATCTCCCCTATAAATATATCTAAAGCTCCTAGCAATTGGCAAGAATTTTCAGCCTCAAAATATATAACATTAACAGATCGCAAGTTGCTAAGAATCTTATAAAAGCGGGCAAAGAAATCATCAAGAGGTTTACTAGGTTTCATCTCAAAATGCATGTATTCCTTTTTATACATGTCCTGTCGTACCTCTTTTACCGTGTTCGACCCTTCGTGATAATCACAAAGTGCTCTCCATACCTCATGTGCTGACTTGAGATGCACCACACGGTCAAAGTCGCTTCTTCCTAGCTCTTGAATAATCAAATTCCTCATCTTGCTGTTAACCTCCACCTGTAGTATGTTCGTTGCTGTCACTGTATCGTTTTCGGGAACTTGATATGGCTTGTAGATCTTCTCCCATATCGCAAAGCCTTGAGCTTGAATGTATGCCTCCATCTTAGCCTTCCAATACTGAAAATCAACACCATCGAAAACACAAGATTTTGAGGAATACCTATCTGTCAACATATTTTCTAATCGCCGGTTAAGATTAATTAGAAAAGATAATAAAATAAATAACCTTGCTCTGATACCACTTGTAGGATCAACTCATACTAAGATAGGCAATCAGAGGGGGGGTGAATGATTGTGTAAGTCAAAAATAAAATTTAACACTTTCCCCTAATCACAAAACCTGAAAAACCACGTTTTTAGAATCTGGACAGAACACCGTTTCGTCATTAAACAGATTGTAGCCATAGATCCGTAACTCCGATCGACCTGGAATTATGATAGAATAAACTAGACAAAATTTTCAAACAAACCCAATTGAAATCACGTCAATCAGACCTCTGGATCTCGAGATATTAATGAAACAAAATTACTGAACAGAAGGTTGATGGAAATTAATTAAGCCCTAATTAATTGATTAAATGAGATCCGAAAATAATTAACCAACCAAACTTTTTAGAACACTAGAGAAACACCCTAGCTAGATTTTAGATCAAAGAAACCAACCCAAATCTCAGAGAAAAACAAATCAATCTAAAATCGATCGCTAGGCATGCACAAAGGTGAACGAGAAAGAGGGATTAATTACCGCAGTAATCTTCCATAAACTTTACCTTTATTACCAAGATTGTGCTTACCAAAAATTCTACTAAATCTCTCTCTATATATAATCCCTAACACCTTACCCTCTTTTTATAGCCAAAATAATCAGAAAATCCCATAGGAAAAGACCTCAATGCCCTTGAGATTTCGTAGCCACTACTCAGCCTATTTCCAGCCGTCGGATTCGAAATCGACGCTCCAGTGTGGGTGCCATGGGCCCCGGGTACCTCATGACAAGCATATGGGCCACTCGGATAGAGGATGGGCCTAGCCTTGTAATTAGAGATATAGCTAGATTCGGCAGACTTCGCCTTGTATAGAAAGGAATATACAGTCCTAGTCGGGTACGTTATATCTCTAAGGGGAGATCTCCTAGTCGTAATCCGATGGGGACTCCTACCTTATAACCTTGTCCCCCAGTATATAAGGGGAGGCAGGGCGCCCCATGAGGGCAGAAGAGCTCATAGAAGCACACGGCCATACAGTTCATCAGAAACTACCACCGTATATCCTCAAAGGAATACATACAAACTGGACGTAGGGTATTACCTCACATCGAGGGCCTGAACCAGTATAAAATTTCCTTGTGTTCCTTTGCAATCCACCGAGTTTCCATCCGCCGAGTAGCCCCATATATTTATTGCCGGTGTAAAACATCGATAGTTGGCGCGCCAGGTAGGGGCTTCGGCGCGATCTACATCTACAAGCTCGATGGATCCAGCAACCGAAGTCGTCGGCGGCAAACTCTCCCCCGGAGATACAATCGCATTCAGAAGCCTCGACTTCGTCGCCGACCAGATCGGCAATCTCACCCAGGCCGACGCGGACCCGATCCAACTGGTCGAGGAACCAGCTGACTCCGCGCCAGTCGGCCCATACGACGCTGCGGCAATCTTCGACGACATGCTGCGGCGATCTCCAATACGCCCGAGTCCAGGGACAACTCTTCCTTCCAGTGTTCGACTCGGACTCGGTTCTGAGCCGGCCGAGATCGGGCCGAGAAGGGAAGAGATCGTCAACTTCCCGTTCGGACTCGGCGACGCCGCGGATATCTACAATCTACATCCGACGCGGCAAACCCGATCCCCTGGAGTTCGACTCGGATACGGCTCCGAGCCGCTCGAGATCGGATCTAGGGAGGTCGGAGTTACACTCATCCCCATCAACCATCCCGACTTCGACTCGAAGTCGGACTCCGACTTCCAGTCGGACTACGACTCTAAGTCGGATAGCAGCTCGGCAAGCTTCTCCCTGCCACGAGAAATCTTCATGGCATCCAAAGGCTCTACTCCTACTCAGGAATCACGCCGACTACACGAACAACAAGAGGAGGAGGCCTGCCGTCTGCGAGAACAACAGGAGGAAGAAGCAAGACGCCCGCACGCCCGCAACGACGGCCTACGCAGGGCTGGGCGAACCGCTCAGCAACAAACCCTCCAAACAAAAGTCGGCGACCACGACGTCTTCATCACGCCACAAGAGAACATCGTGGCCGCCGCAACCCTACTGGACACGCTCCAACTTGGGCCTGATCACCAGGCCACCCCGATGATCGCAAGGATAAAAGCCATGCTTACCGCTGCTGCATGTCAGCAGCACCAACAGTCGGGAGATACCCTCATACCGACCAACCGGTCGGCATCCCCAATGGCAGTCTCGTCTACCTCAAAGCGACGCCGAGTGGCCGGCTCTAGTCGGCTGCACACGGAGTCACGCCAAACGTCACTCGGCAACCCAAACCACAACCGGCAACGTTGAAATGACCGTCGGGACAACCGGGATCTCCGAGGCCAACTATGGCGTGATCTTCAGCAGGACACCAATGCTCGGCGCCGCGAACGAGAAGAAGACGGGCAACGCCAACTGGAAGACGAGAACGAGCATTTCGGCCTCCACCACGAGCGGTTTCGCCGCAGTAGTCGGGGTCGGAGTCCACATGAAGACGGAGGCATACCAGCCTTCACCCAGGAGCTACAACAGGTCGACTGGCCAGTCGGCTTTAAGCCTACAGGCATCAATAAATACGATGGCAAGACCAATCCCGAGTCCTGGCTCACGATCTACACTCTGGCGATCCGACCAGCTGGGGGAAATCACAAAGTCATGGCTAACTACCTCCCAGTTGCTCTAGCCGACTCAGCGAGGACATGGCTAACAGGACTCCCAAAGCGATCAATCGGCTCTTGGGGAGAACTCCGGGAACGGTTCATCACCAACTTCCAGGGAACATACGAGAGGCCATCTTCCGAGTACCACCTATATCAGTTGCGCCAAAGGAAGAACGAGTCTCTTCGTGACTTCATCAAGAGGTTTTCTGAGAGGAGGAACTCAATCCCGAACGTCAAGGATGAGGTCGTCATCGCCGCCTTTTGAAAAGGAGTCAAAGACACCTCGTTCATCGACAAATTCACTCGGAAGCCTCCCAACTCTGTCAAGGCTTTATTCGACATGGCGAACAAATACGCCGACTCGGCCCACGCTGTTGCCGAGGCCCTCGATGACAACAAGTCACCCTGACAGAAGAAGCGGGACGACTCCGACGACGCGGTCCCGACTAAAGCTGGGAATCGCAAACGCAAGTCAGACGGCTCTATTGTGGCAGTCGGTCACAACCGCCTTCGACCTTCAACAACTGAGAATTATCAGAACAACAAGTGACATGCTCGGGGGCTCACAAGCTCAAACACGAGGATGGCATCCCCACTCCCAAATACCGAACAGCTAAGTCGCTTTCTGATAAACATCTCCTCACTCGGCCTTGCTAGTGCCACAGCCGCTTACACCTAATAGGTGTATAAGCTGCGCATTTACTTTTTTCCGTTTTTGCTCTTAAATGATTACAAAAGTACTCGAGTAGCATAAATCTCGATCCGTGAAACTCTGCTCCATGTAAGACGAACTCAAGTCACCCAAAACGCGTGCCTGGGAAAGAGCCATGAGCCAACTCCCGACGCTAGGGGGCTATGACTAGTCGGGCAGAGTGCTTAAACGTAAGGGGTCAACTACTCGAGGAAATTAATATCAAAAAGAGGAAGAACACGTATTTACATACATTGTAAAATACATTTTATTCGGGTGATTATTTTCATCATCAGATGCTACTCATCCGATATTTTTATATTGCAGGCCCAGCTCCGGATATGCGTGACAGGAACTCAGGGCTTCGAGCCTATCTCCTACGCTCGGGGGCTGGACAAGTCTGCCGAAATACACTCGGGATGCTCCATGAGGGCTACTTACCGAGTACTTGCGCCAGTCGGGACGTCATCTTCCCCGACTACGCTCCATAGGAGCTAACAATCGGCCCCCGGCGCCAGTCGGGGCTGTGTACCACACGGCTAAGTAGGGTACGCCCCATGAGGGTCGCCAGCCGAATCCTACGCTAATGCTAGGTTCGGGTACCTTATTTGGCCGCAACTCTGTCAGGTTGGGTACGCCCCATGAGGGTCGCCAGCCGAATCCTATGCTAATGCAAGATTCGGGTGCCTAGCTTGGCTATAACTCTGTTGGATAGGGTACGCCCCATGAGGGTCACCAACCGAACCCTCTGCTAATGCAAGGTTCGGGTACCTTGTTCGGCTTTTCCCAAGTCAGAGAAGACTTACATCGTCAAAGCGCATCCGGAGTTCTCATGCACTGCGTCACACCTAAGGAGGGCAAGCAGATCCTGCAACATACCTACTCGGGTACATGTGGCAACCAGTTTGCATCCAGAACGTAAGTCGGAAAGGCTTGCGAATAAGGATTTCTCTGGCTGATTGCGGTTACCAACACCAAAAAACTCATCCTGACATGCGATGGATGATACTTCCCTAGAGCTATGCTGGATAGGTCGACTCAGGCCGGCTTATTTGGTAGCAGCCACCAAGATATGAGTTCCTACGGTAGCATGCTCCATGTGGGCCGCCCGCAGGCTGAGTTGAAATTATAGCGCTGGTGCTACCAACAGGAGCCGATGAGGTAAACAGATATGCTTCATGAGAGCCTTATTGCTAAACATATATGTTTGGGTATCTGTCTTATCCGCCAGGTCTCGAGGATACATCCTTACAAGGATCACAAGCTGGTCTTCATTGAAATTGGAGATACAGGTATCTCTCTCGAGTACACCTAACCACGTAATGGATTTATTTTTCATACAGTGGTACTCGGCCTATATGCGCGGCCACCAGTTGCCATGAGCAACATTACTCCAGCCGACATGACGCTGAAGAGTCTAACTTTCGAGTAGTGCACTACTCGGGAGAGACTATAAAATTCTCATTCCCGCTGACATGATGCCGACGAGTCTAATTTTCGAGTAGTATACTACTCAGGAAAGACTATAAACACCCCCTTTCCAGCTGACATGACGCTGAAGAGTCCCATATACGAGTAGCATCCTACTCGGCAAGACTATAAACGCACATTCCGACTGACATGAAGTCGAAGAGTCCTATATACGAGTAGTTCCCTACTCGGCAAGACTATAAATCATATTCCGGTTGACATGATACCGAAGAGTCTCATGTACCAGTAGTAATCTACTCGGGAAAGACTACAAGGTTAAAGATCTTTGACTTCATGTTTAATTGTTTTCACAATTAAGCACAAAGTCGGGGGCTACACCTAATAGGTGCGCCTATTCGGCGCACACTATTCCAACATCTACATCGAGACCTTCATAGCCTCGCTGCCAGCTGACATGAAGCAGGACTCGGGAGAAGCAGCACTCAGACAAAGAGTACTCGGGAGCAATGCACTCGGGAAGACTTCACCGTGGAGGATGAGCACTCGGCATCAGCTGTGACTCAACTATGAAGGTCTCGGGGGCTACTGTGGGTGCCATGGGCCCCAGGTACCTCATGACAAGCATATGGGCCACTTGGATAGAGGATGGGCCTAGCCTTGTAATTAGAGATATAGCTAGATTCGGCAGACTTCGCCTTGTATAGAAAGGAATATACAGTCCTAGTCGGGTACGTTATATCTCTAAGGGGAGATCTCCTAGTCGTAATCCGATGGGGACTCCTACCTTGTAACCTTGTCCCCCAGTATATAAGGGGAGGCAGGGCGCCCCATGAGGGCAGAAGAGCTCATAGAAGCACACGGCCATACAGTTCATCAGAAACTACCACCGTATATCCTCAAAGGAATACATACAAACTGGACGTAGGGTATTACCTCACATCGAGGGCCTGAACCAGTATAAAATTTCCTTGTGTTCCTTTGCAATCCACCGAGTTTCCATCCGCCGAGTAGCCCCATATATTTATTGCCGGTGTAAAACATCGACATCCAGATTGCCCCACATCACCTGACACACAGAGAGCCACAGAGTCCGACGCGTTTCTGCAGAGAATCCCGCTCGTTCACTATTGCCACGCCGCTGCGCCAATCTAGAGCTGACACCTGTCCCTCCGGATCTCCTGCGCCCCCGCGCGCGCGCCCACTCTCGCCTGCTGCTACGCCGCCGCCAGCCCACTCCCGGCTAGGCCATGCCCATACTGTGCAACTGGCTTGCCCGCACTTTCGGCCTGATACTGTAGCAAATTTTGAAATTTAATTTATCAATTTTCATCCAAAATTCCTCCAAATTTTTTCAGCGATTTTTCACCTATTTCTAGCATTTAATACCTGCACACATATAAACAAAAAAACATTTTTTTCAGGCACAGATTCTCACAACCTAACCTATGTCAGTGTACACACACGCTCACCACACTTGCCATGAACAATTTTAATATAACTCAATTATGCATTGCCAATTTTAATATAGACCAATTTTGCCAATTTTAATATAAACCAATTTTTCATCACTTTTGATTTCACAGATGTTTTGTATCGGCAATAATAATATGGGGCTACTCGTAAGACCCAAACTTAATGGATTGCAAAGGAATACGAAACAATTTATACTGGTTCAGACCCTAGAGATGAGGTAATACACTACATCCAGTTGTGGTGTATTGCCTTTGAAGTTTCTCTGGTGAGATTCTGTCTTCTCTCTGGTGAGAGCGTTCTGCCCCAGGGGGCTCCTCTCCAAGGAACATATGAGAGGCCGTATTCTGAGTATGACTTATATCAATGTCACCAAAGGAAGAACGAGTCCCTCCATGACTTCATCAAGAGATTTTCTGAGAAGAGGAACTCGATACCAAAGATCAAGGACGAGGTAGTCATCGCTGCCTTCCGCAAGGGAGTTAAGGACACCCCATTCATCGCCAAGTTCACTCGAAAGCCTCCGAGTTCTGTCAAGGCTCTATTCAACATGGCCAACAAATACGCTGACTCGGCCGACGCTATCGCCGAGGCCCTAGAAGACAAGAAGGAGCCCCTACAGAAGGAGAAGAAAGACATGGATGATACAACCCTGACTAAGTCTGGCAATTGCAAGCGTAAGTCGGACAACGTCGTAGCGGCTGTTGAACGCAGTCAGCCGCGACCCTCAAAGACAGACAATTACCAGAAAGTTATGAACAAGACATGCCCTTTCCACCCAAAGGGGAAACACGCGGCTAAGAACTGCTTCATGCTCAAGAAATTTGCTTCGGAGCAAACATCAGTATCTGGTGATGCCAAAGACAAGGACAAGCCAGATTCGGGCACAGCCAGCGACAACCAAGATCCCCAGGCTGAGCTCAATCACATCTTCAGAGGGCCGTCTGCATACGAGTCCAAGAGAAAACAAAAGCTAACAACTCGAGAAGTCAACTTAGTCTCGATAGATGCCCCCCAATACCTGCGTTGGTCAGAGACGGCAATCACGTTTGACCGCGCGGACCACCCCGGCCGAGTCATGCATCCAGGGTGTTATCCACTCATCCTATATCCGTTCATCAGGAGTATCAAGTTGAGGAAGGTTCTCATCGATGGAGGAAGCGCTCTCAACATATTGTTCACCAAAACGCTCAACGAGATGAAGATCCCTCGATCCGAGTTACGGCCGAGTACTGCTCCCTTCCACGGGGTAATCCTCGGCCTCTCTTCCACTCCACTCGGACATATCACTCTTCCAGTTACTTTTGGCACGCGCGAGAATTTTTGCACCGAGAACATCTACTTCGAGGTAGCCGACTTCAAGACCGCGTATCACGCCATATTCAGACGGCCAGCACTAGCCAAGTTCATGGCGGTGCCCCATTATACATACATAGTGCTCAAGATGCCAGGACCAGTAGGAGTACTTTCCTTGCACAGTGATGTTAAGCAAGCCTTCACTTGCGACAAGGAGAGCTGTGAGTTGGCCCAATCTCAAGAGGCAGCAATCAGACGAAACAATATCCGACTAGCTGCAACACTTGCAAACAAGGACGATCAAGTTCCAGCAAGGAAAGCAGCCAAATCAGAAATTTCGGTAGATTCAGAGACAAAGAAGATCACCACCCGTGTTGGCATCACCTATGCCCCAAGAATCACTCATGCTATATCTGGCGGCAACCTCTTAGGTAGTTAGCACGGTGTTGGTCATAGAGCGTGCAGAGCCTGGGCATATACAAAAAGTACATAGGCTAGTCTACTTCATCAGTGAAGTCCTAGCTAACTCCAAGATAAGATATCCCCAAGTTTAGAAGCCGCTCTATGGTTTACTTATAACTGTCCGAAGTTGGTGCACTATTTCCAGTCGCATCAAGTTACAATCATAACATCGTATCCACTCAGAGACGTCCTACACAATCGCAAGGCCACTGGCAGAATCACTAAATGGGTGCTCGAGCTGATGGCGCTTGACATTGTCTTTCAACCTCGGACAACAATCAAGTCACAAGTACTTGCGGACTTCGTGGCCGAGTGGACAAGTTAGAATACTGGACAATGTACTTTAATGGTTCTCTGCAGATTGGCGGAGTAGGGGCAGGCATCATCCTAACATCACCCACCGAAGAAAAATTGAAATACATCATTCAGATACACTTTCCAGCGTCCCACAACATCGCCGAGTATGAGGCACTCATCCACGAGCTTCGCATCACCATATCACTCGGCATCTGCCGACTGGTAATGCGCGGGGATTCCCAACTCGTGGTGAACCAGGTCATGAAAGACTGAACGTGTCTGGACAACAACATGGTGGCATATTGTCAGGAGGTACGAAAGCTAGAAAACAAGTTCGATGGGCTAGAGATCACACATGTGCTATGCCAATACAATGAAGCTGCAGATGAGTTAGCCAACATGGGATCTAAATGGGAAGTGGTCCTGACTGGAATCTTTGTTGAGCAACTATTGGAGCCGTCAGTCAAGAAAAAATTAGTACTCATGCAGTCGAGGGCTGAACCTACCTCGGCAACAAGTGAAGTACTAATCATCTCTCAAGATTGGTGGACTCCAATCATCAGGTTCCTCCTGGAAGACAAGCTCCCAGAAGATCGCAATGAGGCCAAGCGGATTAAACGTCGAAGCAAATATTTCCTCATAGTCAGTGAAAACCTTTATCGTAGAAGCACATCCGGAGTCCTCATGCGCTGCGTCACACCTGAGGAGGGCAAGCAAATACTGTAGTCCATCCACTCAGACATTTGTGGCAACCACGCTACATCAAGGACGTTAGTCAGAAAGGCTTACAGGCAAGGGTTCTTCTAGCTGACTACGGTTACAGATGCCAAAGACATAGTTCGGACATGCAAGGGATATCAATTCTTTGCACAGCAAACACATCTTCCAGCTCAAGAACTACAAACAATGTCTATCTCTTGGCCCTTTCCAGTTTAGGGGCCTGACATGGTTGGGCCATTCAAAAGAGCACCAAGAGGGTTCACATACTTGTTCATTGCAGTGGGCAAATTCACAAAGTTGATCGAGGCAAAACCCGTTGCTACCATACAACGGCAAGGGCAAAAGATTTCATCATGAGTATTATATATCGATTTGGAGTTCCCAACCGCATTATAACGAACAACGACACTCAGTTCACTGGCGGTGTTTTTCAAGATTTCTGTGATGACTTCGGCATCAAGATTTGTTATGCTTCTGTGGCGCACCCACGAAGCAATAGGCAGGTTGAGCGTGCTAATGGCATGGTCTTACAAGGTATCAAGACTAGGATGTTCTACCGACTACAACCGTATGCAGGGCGGTGGGTGTAAGAGCTTCCATCTATTCTATGGTCTTTAAGAACTACGGTTAGTCGGGCAATAGGGCAATCCCCTTTCTTCCTAGTCTATGGTGCTGAGGCTGTGTTACCAACCGAATTGGAGTTCAGTTCACCACAAGTTTGGGCCTACTCAGATGCAAAATCAGCTGAAGACCGACTGGCCAAACTAGATCAGTTGGAAGAAGCAAGGGACATCACAACCATCCAGTCGGCAAGGTATCTTCAAGGCCTGTGTCGTTATTACAGTCGGAATGTTCGTGGCCGTGCCATTTCAGTGGGAGATCTCATTTTGAGAAAAATCCAAACCACCAAAGACAGGCATAAATTATCTCCCTTTTTGGAGGAGCTGTTCATTATCGCTGAGGTAACACATCCGGGCTCCTACCGACAGAAGACAGAAGACGGCGTCCTAATCAACAACTCATGGAACATAGAACAGCTCGTCCTTTCTATACCTAAGTTTTGTACTCTTTTTGTACATATAAATAAAGATAGTTACTCTGACTCATTACGTCGCTTGTTTCAACCGAGTAGTGAGTCAGGGGCTACATGTTAATACATGCCTGTTGTCATTAATAAACTCCGAGCTTGTTTTATCTAAGTCATGAAGCTTTACAACAACTACGTTAAGATTTCCCGAGTATAATCCTGAGAGGTCAACGTTTTTAATTAAGCTAATCTCAATTCACTCGACCTAAACTATCAAGTCGGGTAAAGCTAATGATGGCTCGGAGGAAGCAAGTACTCGGCAAGACTTAACGACAAACAGCAAAAGTATTTACAATATTCACATATTGTTTCTGATGAACACCAACTACATAATAGTTCTTATTTACATTGGCAGATCTTCAGCTATGGCTTCAGCAGTCGGCCTCACCTGGCTGATCAGCTCCAAGCCCTGCTCCGGGGTAGTGCCCTCAGCAAAGTCTTCACCAATCGCCTCGATATCTACCCGAGGGTAGAGAGACTTGGTCATGGCTAGTGCCTGGGCAATCCCTACGGCGACGCACTAGTTCGAGTACTTCTTTAGGACTCCTGGGGCTTCGTCGAGACGCTGCGCCGCCTGAGCAATCGAGCTGGAGATGGGCCCCGCCAAGGTTGGCTGCATGATATCCAACAAGGTCTTTGCAGAATCAACAATAATTTGCCGTGATTCCTTGATCACCTTAATTTATTCTGGGAAGGCGCCAAACTAGATCTGCGAGTTGGCTTTGAAGGCTACTCACATAGAGACAAAGACATCATAAATATCAGAACAATTAAGCCAACCGGGTACACAAACAATCATGAGACTTACTCACATCGTTGGTGTCCACCTTGGACTTCGCCTTCTCGAGCTCTCTTAGCTCCTTCTTCAGGCGTTTGATTTCCAGGGACTGGTTATTGAGGTCTATCTCAATAGCTATAGCCAAACAGAGTCGGCGATCAACAATACAGAAAGATTCGTCTGAGGTCACTCGAGCAAAAGGGGAAGTTACTCCTAATAGTCCCTGCCTGAGCCCAGTTCTCGTCTCTGAGCTTGTCCACTGATCCCTTCAGCCACTCCTCCCTCTCCTTGCTAGATCTCTCTAGGTTTTCCTTGGCAGCTTGGAGCTGGTGGAGTTCAGTAAGCTGAGGGGCGAGCTCAAACAGAACTTGGCCCATCTTCTCTAACCGATCGACTACTTTCCACTTAGGGAATATTCAAGTCAAGCAAAACAAGCAACAAAAGTGCAAAGTCTTGAAGAACCACCAATAGGCAAATACAAGATTGGGTGCATACCTGAACCCGGCGTACATCAAGTTAATCCTTTCTCTCTGGGCTGCCTGCTCGTCATGCTCGAAGCTCTCTGCTTCCCCCTCTAGAGTAACCCAATGGAACATCCGGGGGAAATTTGCAGGGGAACCTCGAGTCTGGGGAGATCGTCTTCATCAGAAGATGATGATAATGGAGGCGATGGAGTCCTAGGCCTTGGATCAGTTGGTGGCATGGGCTCTTGGGCGAGTTCAGGGATGGGAGCTTCAATTGCAATGTCCCAACTGGGTGACGTTGGTGGCCCAGCCGGGTGGATCAACTCAGCTTTAGGGGCTGGGACGATTTTTGGCTTGGCTTGTGGCGCGACTGGCTCAGCCTCAGTCAGGACGGGATCTGCTATGGGGGTTGGTAATGCTGCTCCTTTGGGGTCAGCATCACTTGGCTTCCTGCGGAAATATTAAACAATCAAGATATTACAAGTTTATTCAAGTTGTTTTGAAGACTGAAGATTTTTCATATTTCTTAGAAGTTTTAAACCTCCACCCCTGTGTGCTGGGGGTGGGGGTAGTTGGCGACGGGCTTGATAGCCTACTCGGCGGTGGAGAGCTGCTAACTATCGGGCTCATTGGCGCGGCAGTCGGCGGTGGAGAACTTGGGCAAGTCGGCGTTGTACTTAACACAGCCAAATGGGTGGTGGTGGCACTCGATGGTGTGGTCCTGGGGCTAGGTGGCCTAGGGACGGCACTACTGGAGTCCTTGATCATCAGACCGCCAGATGCCTTACTCGGCATATCGCTCTTTTTGGTTTGGTCTGTCGCTGGTCTTTTCCCAGCCCCAATTGGGCTGCCGAGGGGCTGGGTTGGGCTGCCGAGGGGCTGGCTGGGCATTTCCTGGACCCACTGGCCAACTGGCCTTGGGGGTTGGAATCAAATTCTTCACATTCCTGCAAACACCCAGATATCATACATTGCAAGATGGGACAACATTCATATCACTCATCATAGATGGATATCAAGATGACCACAGCATCATATATTACCTTTGGCCAGGGCCTGCCCTCGCAGTATGGCTTGAGGGCTCTTACCTTATCCTCGGTCTCCACAACCCCGTCGACGAAAAAGCCGAATAGAGTATCGGTTACCTTATTCTTGTCAATGAAGTCGGGGAATTCTCAGGTTGGATCATTTTTGCCCTAGTAGTCGAACCCAAGGTGGCTTCTGGCCTTCAAAGGCTAGGTTCGGCGATTCAGGAAGCACCTGGCCACCTAGGGACCGGTCAGCCCCGTGCCCTTCAGCGTGCTGATTTTCTCCAGCAGCTTGTATATCTGGCCCATTTCACCTTGCGATGGCACTGAAGTCTAGCTCTCCAGGACAGATGGTGGATTTCCTGTGAAAGGGGGCAGGGAGGGCTTGAGATTTGAGCAATAGAACCATTCCCGATGCCATCCCTTGAGAGAAGTCTTCAAGGGGACATGGAGA
Organism: Oryza meyeriana var. granulata; assembly: GCA_003991445.1. Classification (NCBI taxonomy): domain Eukaryota; kingdom Viridiplantae; phylum Streptophyta; class Magnoliopsida; order Poales; family Poaceae; genus Oryza; species Oryza meyeriana. The sequence continues at coordinate 231,841 of RYFJ01000112.1, read as the reverse complement.
TTAGCCTTCTTCATCTCATTTGGAAGTTGAAGGCCCGCTCCCCCTATTGTCTGAATCTTGGATTTTGAGGGCTATGGTTTGATGTCGAAGAGATATCAGAAGAGATTGAAATGGGGACTAATGCCTAGGAAGGCCTTACAGAGGGTCACAAAAATAGAAATTTGGATAACAGAGTTGGGATTGAGGTTGACAAGCTCAATGCGGTAGAAATCAAGAAGATGGCGGAGGAAATCAGAAGATGGCAGAGAAAGACCGTAATCGAAAAAAGAAGTAAAGACCACGGTCTCGCCCAGGCCTGGAATGGGGATAGACTCACCGACAGCTGAGCGCTAGTCGATGATCTCCCACAGTTGCAGTATCTTCCTGTTCTCCAAGATCGTCAGCTTCGTGGAGCTGCAATTCGACACTGGTCAAGATCCTGATGACATATTTGGGATGTCAAAGGGGGCTCTTGGCATCGCTGGGGGTGTGGAGCTGGGCGGAGAAGCTTTCGGCTACTAGGAATCGGCGCTGGGAAGCAGATCCTAGCAAATCTCCGGCCAAGAGCGTGAGTTACAGCGAACTCTAGCGGAGCGGAGAGCACGAAGTTTGGGTGTGGTTTTGGAAGCTGAAGCGATTTGGCGAATTGGGGGAAAAAGGGGAATCTTTTCTCTCTCCCGTCTTTTAATAAAACCTGCGCCGAGTTAGTGGGCTTGGGCCGGCTAGCTCGGTAATGGGCCATAAGATATGAGTTTATAAATAGCATGTCCTACTGGGTCGACCGCTGACTGTGTTAAAATCACAGTATAGATGATATTTTACAGAAACTAATCAAAATAATCAGATATGCTTCATGTTAAGCCTAATTGTTGGAGACATATGTTCAGATATCAGAATTATTTGACAGGTATTGAGGATATATCCTTATAAGGATCAATAGCTGGCCTCCATTAAAATTAGGGATGCAGGTATCTCTCAAGAACACCTCACCACATATTGGGTTAAAATCCATAAAGTGGTACTTGGCTTACATGCTTAGCCAAAATTGCCTTGAGCAAAACTATTTCCGGCTGATATGATGCTAAAGAGTTCAATTTCTGAAAAATATACCACTCGGGAAAGATTTAAAGGTTAAAGATCTTTGACTTTATGTTTAATTGTTTCATAATTAAGCACAAAGTCAGGGGCTACACCTAATAGGTGTGCCTATTCGGCCCACACTATTCATATTTTTTTATGAAGCCCTTCATAGCCTCATTGCCAGCTGATATGAAGCGGGACATGGAGAAGAAGCACTCGGACATTGAGTACTCGGGAGCAAGACACTCGGGAAATGTTCACCAAGGAGGATAAGCACTCGGCACCAGCTGTGTGTCAACTATAAAGGTCTCAGGGGCTACTGTGGAGGCCATGGACCCCGGGTACCTCATGAGAAGCTTTCTGGCCACTCGGATAGAGGATAGGCCTAATCCTGTAATTAGGGATATGACAGGACTCGGTGTATATTACCTTGTATGATAAGGAAAGGGATATAGTCCTAGTCAGGTACGTTGTATTCCTAGAAGATAATTCCTTGGTCAAGTCCGACTGAGATTCCTATCTTGTAACCTTGCCTCCTCGGTATATAAGAAGAGGCAAGGAGCCCCCTGGGGTAGAACACTCTCACTAGAGAGAAGATAGAATCTCATCAGAAAAACCTCAAAGGCAATACACAACAGCTGAAAGTAGGGTATTACCTCACCTCGAGGGCCTGAACCAGGATAAATTGTTTCGTGTTCTTTTGCAATCCATCAAGCTTAGGTCTCACGAGTAGCCCCGTATTATTATTGCCGATACAAAACATCGACACACACCGTGCCGCCATCCTAGATATCCAACCTATCCAACCTTGAGGTCGCCGCTAAGGAGTAGGGTAGTGGCAGGCGCTGTTAATTTTTAGCTTACGACTACACCTTGCCTCCCTACCGTTGAAGCTGGGTCAGAGGCAACGGGCAAGGGCAATGGTGCCACGCCAAAGCCCTAGCCGTGGCCCGCGGTGGACGGTGGTAGCTAGCGGCGACATGAACGAGGTGAATTGCGAGCGGTGCAGTTTTTTTTGTGTGAGTTTTTTACTTGGATGGACTCAAGTGGACTAGTAGGTCAGTAGGTGGGGCACTAGGCCACAAAATGGGCCCGAGAAGATCAACCAGGTCGGGCCCACAAATTAGGTCTAAGTCTACTGGCGGATCTGCTCTCATGCGTGCATTTTTTGCCACCTCGAGTGCCCGGACCTCCTCCGCTCCGCCACCGTCTACGCCGAGTGGAGTGTGGCAGTCTCCGAAGTCTGCCGCCTCAGGGTCGCCGCCACCCACCAGACGCCATGCCTGATCTATGCCCCCGACTTCGCCGTCCCGAGCGCCATCGGCATGTATGGCCTGTCGGAGGGGAGGGCCTACACGATCCCCATCACCGAGCGACACTGGATCAGCTCCTCCCATGGCTAGCTGATCACTGATGACCGCCGGTCTGAACTCATCCTACTCAACCCCATCACTGTCCGCTAGATCACTTGTAACACCCCGCTTTCAGCGAGACGTTAAACAATATTTTGCTAAAATCTACCTGTGAAAATTTTGATCTTAAGTGCTGTGTTGTATGTCGTGCCTGGATCTCGATTTGCATCTTGTCCTTGATCTTGACAAATCCCTCCTCTCAAAAATCCTCCGTTCCAAAATAACTCGAATCGCCGTTATCGAACTCCGCTCCAAAATCCTAACGGCAACATCTTCCCATCGTCTCCTTCAAATCTCTAGTTCGATATCCGTTCCAAAAATCTAAGTCCAAACCCTAACATCTCCTTTGAGACTTTCTGTAAACCTCCTTGTTTTCCCTCTCCCTTGATCCCTGAGAAAACCCGAGTTGAATATACCGCTTGGGTGACGAATCTCTATTCGAACCCTCTCCATCTACACCATTATATATATATGTATGTATATGTGTACCGTATATATATATATATATATATATATATATATATATATATATATATATATATATATATATATCCCTGATTACACCTACGTATATAAACCCGTGTATATACGTATGTCAACCCACCTACTCGGCCCCACCAACCTATGTGGGTGTATAAATATATACACCCCTCTCTATCTATATATATGTATATACATAAACCCTCCATAAACATACCTGTGGAGGCCATGGGCCCCGGGTACCTCATCACAAGCATATGGGCCACTCGGATAGAGGATGAGCCGAGACTTGTAATTAGAGATATAGTAGCACCCAGCAGACTTTGCCTTGTATGATAAGGAATATACAGTCCTAGTCGGGTAGATTATATCTCTAAGAGGAGATCCCTTGGCTATAATCCAGTTGGGACTCTTACCTTATACCCCTGTCCCCCAGTATATAAGGGGATGCAGGGCGCCCCCTGAGGGCAGAAGATCATAGATCAACACAAATCCTCAAAGGAATATCACCACAACTGGATGTAGGGTATTACCTCACATCGAGGGCCTGAATCAGTATAAAATCTCCTTGTTTTCCTTTGCAATCCACCGAGTTTCCATCCGCAGAGTAGCCCCAAATTCATATTGCCGGTGTAAAACATTGACAATTGGTGCGCCAGGTAGGGGCTTCGACGAAATCAACATCAACAATCTTGATGGATCTAACAAGCGGAGTCGACGGTGACAAATTCTCCCCCGGAGACACAATAACTTTCGGAAGCCTCGACTTCGTCGCCGACCAGATCGGCAATCTCACCTTGGCCGACGTAGATCCAATCCAATCGGCCGAGGAACCAGCCGACTCCGCGCCAGTCAGCCCACAAGACACTGCAACAACCATCATCAATCTGACACAGCAATCTTCTACTTCGCCGAGCCACGGGACAACTCTCGCCTTCGGTGTCCGACTTGCGCTAGGCCTTGAGCCAGCCCGAGTTGGGCTAGGAAGGGGAGAGTCGTCAATTTCCCACGAAGATTCAGCGATGTCGCAGATCTACACTTCATGCGGCAGACCCGATCCCTCACAGTTCAGTTTGGACATGGCTCAGAGCTGCTCCAGATTGGATCCAGGGAGGTCGGAGTCGTTCTTACTCCGATAAACTACTCAGACTCCAACTCCAGGTCGGATAACGGTTTGAACACCAGTTCGGACTCTAGTCTGGCGAGTTTCCTTCCGCTCCGAGAGGTCTTCATGGCTTCAACTCCTCCACCGGAGGTACGCCGACTACAAGAGGAGCAACAAGAGGAGGCGCGCCGACTACGGCAACAGGAGGAAGCCGACCGCGAGGCTCGCAACGACGAGCTACGCAAGGCTGGGCGAACCGCTCAGCAACAGATCCTCCAAACCAAAGTCGGCGACCACAACGTCTTCGTCACGCCACAACAGAACGTCGTGGCCGCTGCAACTCTGCTGGACACACTCCAGCTCAGGCCTGATCACCAGGCCACCCTAACTATCGCCAGGATCAAGGCGATGATTACAGTTGCTGCCTGTCAGCAGCACCAGCAGTCAGGCGACACACTTGTTCCGACTAACCAGTCGGGTTCTCCGGCAGCAGGCTCATCTACACCAGCACGACGCCGGGCGGCTGGCTCAAGTCTGCCACACGGGGAGTCACAGCAAACTTCACTCGGCAACACCAATAACAACGATCGGCGGCGTCACTACAACGATCGCCGGTTCAACCAAGACCTCTGAGTCCAACTACAACGCGACCTTCGCCACAACATCAACGCTCGGCGCTGCGAACGCAAAGAGAACGAGCGCCGCTGAATGGAGGATGAGCATGAGCGTTTCGGCCTTCACCACGAGCGGTTTAACCGCCGCGGTCGGAGCCGGAGCCCTCATGAAGATGAAGGCGTTCTAGCTTTCACCCACGAGCTACAGGACGTCGACTGGCCGTCGGGCTTCAAGCCTACGGGGATCGAGAAATACGACAGCAAAACCAACCCCGAGTCCTGGCTCACCGTATACACCCTGGCAATTCGAGCTGCCAGAGGTGACCATAAAGCCATGGCTAACTACCTCCCGGTCGCCCTGGCCAACTCAGCGAGGACATGGCTAACAGGGCTCCCAAGGCAGTCGATCGGTTCCTGGGGAGAACTCAGGGAGCGGTTCATCGCTAACTTTCAAGGGACCTACGAGAGGCCGTCTTCCGAGCACAATCTATATTAGCTGCACCAGAAGAAGAATGAGTCTCTGCGTGAATTTATCAAGAGGTTCTCCGAGAAGCACAACCAGATCCCAATGATCAAGGACGAGGCCGTCATTGCCGCCTTCCGCAAGGGAGTAAAGGACGCCCCGTTCATCGCGAAGTTCACTCGAAAGCCACCAGCCTCTATCCGGGCTCTCTTCGATATGGCAAACAAATACGCCGACTCGGCCGAAGCGGTCGCAGAGGCCCTCGACGAGAAGAAAGAGTCCCAGCAGAAGGACCAGAAGGCGAAAGCCGACAAGGAGCCATCACAAAACAAGTCCAGCAACTGCAAGCGGAAGTCGGACAACGAGGTGGCCAACATGGAGCAAACTCGGTCGTGGCCCCAACGGAACAACGACTACCAGAAAGTCATGAACGGGCCATGCCCCTTCCACCCCAAAGGCAAGCACGCGGCCAAAGACTGCTTCATGCTCAAGAAGTTTGCCTCCGAGCAGGCTTCATCATATGGCGCCAACAAGAGCAAAGACAAGCCAGATCAAGACCCGGCCGACGATTTTCAAGATCCCTAGGCCAAGCTCAACCACATCTTCGGAGGGCCGTCTGCGTACGAGTCTAAGCGCAAGCAGAAGCTAACAGCACGCGACGTCAACGCAATCTCTACAGCAGATGCCCCCCAATATTTGCGCTGGTCAGAGACCTCCATCACGTTCACCCGCGCAGATCATCCAGATCGGGTTTCACACCCAGGACGCTACCCACTTGTCCTGGACCCGGTCGTCAAGAACATCAAGTTGAAGAAGGTTCTCATAGATGGAGGCAGCGCGCTCAATATCCTCTTTGCCAAGACCCTGGATGAGATGAAGATTCCTCGTTCAGACCCTGAAAAACTGAAGGATGCAAGCTTCACAGTCCACTTCACTACTATGGCACGCAGGATAACTTCCGCACAGAAAACATCTGCTTTGAGGTCACTGACTTCGAGACCGCGTATCACGCAATACTCGGACGACCGGCGCTCACCAAATTCATGGCGGTACCGCTCTATACCTACATGGTGCTCAAGATGCCAGGGCCAGCAGGAGTCCACTCCCTCCGCAGCGATGTCAAGCAAGCCTTCACCTGCGACAAGGAGAGTTGCGAATTGGCTCAATCACAAGAGGCGGCAGTCAGGCGCAACAGCATTCAGCAAGCCGTCACAACCGAAGTCGAGGAAGATCAAGTTCCGGCCAAAAAACTAGCGAAGTCGGGAATCTCAGTGGACTCTAACACGAAGAAGATCCCCCTAGACCCTTCCGACCCCTCCAAGACTGTCGACCCCAAAAAGGAAGACGCGCTCGTCACCTTCCTCCAAGCCAACAAAAACATCTTCGCGTGGAAACCGTCTGACATGCTGGGCATACCAAGGGAGGTGATCGAGCACGCCCTTAACGTCAAGACAGACTCCAAGCCAGTCAAGCAACGGCTACAGCGCTTCGCCTAGCACCGCAAAGATGCTATTCAGGAGGAGATAACCAAGCTCCTCGTAGCTGGGTTCATCAAAGAGGTCTATCACCCGGATTGGCTGGCAAACCTAGCTCTGGTCTAGAAGAAAAAGGGTAAATGGCGCATGTGCGTCGACTACACCGATCGCAACAAGGCGTGCCCCAAGATCCATTTGGTTTACCGAGAATAGACCAGGTGGTGGATTCAACTGCGGGGTGTAAACTTCTTAGCTTTCTCGACTGTTACTCGGGATACCATCAAATCAGCTTGAAGGAGAAGGACTGCCTAAAGACGTCTTTCATCAAGCCATTTGGAGCGTACTACTACATCACTATGCCATTCGGTTTGAAAAACGCTGGAGCAACGTATCAACACGCAATTCAGCGGTGTCTGCACACTCAGATCGGGTGCAACGTGGAAGCCTATGTCGATAATGTGGTGATCAAGACCAAGTCCAAAGAAGACCTCATCGCTGATCTGGAAGAAACCTTCTAAAATCTTCAAAGATTCAAGATGAAGTTGAACCCGGAAAAGTGCGCCTTCGGTGTGCCATCCGATAAGTTACTCAGCTTCATTGTCTCGCATCACGGCATCGAGGCCAACTCGGAGAAAGTCCACGCAATCATGAAGATGGCACCCCCGACTAACCAGAAGGACATTCAGAAGCTGACAAGCTGCATGGTGGCACTCAGCTGGTTTATTTCCCGACTGGTCGAACGGGGCATCCCCTTTTTCAAGCTATTGAAGAAAGCAGACAATTTCCAATGGACTTTTGAAGCCCAGCAAGCCTTCGAAGACTTCAAACAATTTCTTACATCACCCCCCGTGTTGGCGTCACCCGTGCCCCAAGAACCTCTAATGCTATATCTGGAGGTAACTACTCAGGTAGTCAGCACGGTGTTGGAGGTCGAGCGATCCGAACAGGGTCACATCCAAAAAGTTCAATGGCTAGTCTACTTTGTCAGCGAGGTCCTTGCCGACTCAAAGATGAGATATCTGCAGGTCCAGAAGCTGCTATACGGCCTACTCATCACTGTCCGGAAGCTGGTGCACTATTTCCAAGCACATCAAGTCATGGTGATCACATCGTATCCACTCGAGGACATCCTGCATAATCACGAGGCCACCGGCCGAATCGCTAAATGGGCGCTCGAGTTGATGGCGTTCGACATCACCTTTCAGCCACGGACAGCAATCAAATCACAAGCTCTAGCCGACTTCATAGTCAAGTGGACAGAGGTTCAAATGCCCACATCAACAGTGAAGCTAGAGTATTGGATAATGTACTTCGATGGTTCTCTATGGATCGGTGGCGTCGGGGCTGGCGTCGTACTGACGTCCCCCACCGGTGAAAAACTCAAGTATGTTCTACAAATCCACTTCCCGGCTTCCCACAACGTCGCCGAGTACGAGGCACTTATCCACGGGCTTTGCATCGCTATATCACTCGGCATTCGTCGACTGGTTGTGCGTGGAGACTCTCAACTCGTGGTAAACCAAGTTATGAAAAACTGGACATGTCTCGATGACACCATGGTAGCATACTGTCAGGAGGTCCACAAGCTAGAAAATAAGTTCGATGGGCTGGAGATAACACACGTCCTACGACAATACAACGACGCTACAGATGAATTGACAAACATGGGATCCAAGCAAGAAGCGGTCCCGACAGGGATCTTTGTCGAGCAACTTATGGAGCCATCAGTCAAGAAGAAACCGGTGCCGGAGCAATCGGGAGGTGAACCTACCCCGACGACAGACGAGGTGCTGCACATATGTCAAGATTGGCGGACTCCTATTCTCAAATTCCTCCTAGACGATGAACTCCCAGAAGATCGCAGCCAAGCCAAACAAATCAAACGTCAACGCAAGAGTTTCCTAGTCATCAGAGAAGACCTGTACCGAAGAAGTGCATCCGGTGTCCTTATGCGCTGCATCACCACCGAGGAGGGCAAGTAGATTCTGCACTCGATCCACTCGGGTATATGTGGCAACCATGCCGCATCCAGGACGTTAGTCAAAAAGGCTTACCGGTAGGGATTTTTCTAGCCAACAGCAGTAACAGATACCAAAGACATTGTTCGCACATGCGCGGGTTGCCAGTTCTATGCAAGACAAACCAATCTCCCAGCCCAAGAACTCCAACCAATCCCAATCTCTTGGCCCTTCGCAGTATGGGGGCTTGACATGGTCGGGCCCTTCACGAAAGCACCAGGAGGGTTCACACACTTGTTCGTCACAGTGGATAAATTCGCCAAGTGGATTGAGGCTAAACCCATTGCAACCATAACAACGGCACGAGCAAAGGACTTCATCATGAGTATACTATACAGATTCGGGGTCCCTAACCGCATCATCACCGACAACGGTACTCAGTTCACGGGCAACGTGTTTCAAGATTTCTGTCACGACTTCGGCATCAAGATCTGCTATGCGTCTGTAGCACACCCGCAGAGCAATAGGCAGGTTGAACGAGCCAATGGTATGATCTTACAAGGTATCAAGGCCAGGATATTTGATCGACTACAACCATACGCGGGCCGGTGGGTTCAAGAACTCCCATCTGTACTTTGGTCCCTAAGAACCATGGTTAGTCGGGCAACTTGGCAATCCCCTTTCTTTCTGGTCTATGGTGCTGAGGCTGTGCTACCAACCGAGTTAGAGTTCGGCTCTCCGTGAGTTCGGGCTTACTCAGAAGACATCTCCAACAATACCCGATTGGTCGAACTAGATCAGTTGGAAGAAGCGAGGGATATCACAACAATCCAGTCGACAAGGTATCTTCAAGGCCTGCGTCGCTATCACAATCGCAATGTCTGTGGCCGCGCCTTTTTGGTCGGAGATCTCATCTTAAGAAAAATACAAACCACCAAAGACAGGCATAAACTATCCCCAATCTAGGAAGGGCCGTTCATTATCGCTGAGGTTACTCGGCCAGACGCCTACCTACTGAAGACCAAAGACGGTGCCCTCATCAGCAACTCATGGAATATAGAATAGCTACATCCTTCTACACCTGAGTTTTCATACTTTCCCATGTGTACAGTTTTTCTCTGACTCACTACGCCGCTTGTTTCAACCGAGTAGTGAGTCGGGGGCTGCATGTATTATATGTGTTTTGTCAATAATATACGAGCTTGTTTTACTTAAGTATGAAGTTTTACTACGACTTTGTCACGTTTGCCCAAGTACAACTCTCTGCGGTGAACGATTTTATTAAGTTCCTATAGACTAACTCGGTGTAGACTATATAGTCGGGTAAAACTAATGACAACTGAGTAACAATTCAGAGCTTGGCAGCATTGCACATATATTTACACATGTCTTTACAAAAATCCACAATACACCGACTGCATGATATACTGTTCTTACATACCCAGGTCTCGGGTGATCATCTCTGTAGTCGACCTCACCTTGGCTATCAGCTCCAGCGCCTCCTTAGGTGTTGTCTCCTCGGCGAACCCCTCCCCGATGGCTTCAATATCTGCCCTTGGGTAGATGGACTTAGTCATCGCCAGGGTCTGGGCCATGCCGACAACAGTACGCTCATCCGAGTACCTCTTCAGGACACTCGGTGCGTCGTTAAGGCGTGCCTACACCGAAGACACCGTGTTGGAGCTGGTTCCCACATAGTGAGGATCCATCACGTCAAGGAGCCCTTTCACAGACTCGGCAAGGATCTCCCGTGACTCCTTGACGACCTTTATTTCCTCTGCAAAAGCCTGAAAGTGGATTTGGGCATTGGCTCTAGCAGCTACCCGGGTTCACCGACAAGCAAACTTGTGAGGCAAAACTGCAGATGGGGTAATTAATGGATTGGTTAAGATCAATGTCAGGGCGGAGACTTACTTTTGTAGTCGGCCTCCCACATGGCTATGGTCTTCTCCAGTTCAACTTTTTCCTTCTCGAGCTTGGCATTGGCCTTCTTCAACTCGGCCTTCTCTTGCTCAAGCTTGGCATTGGCCCTTGTCAGGTCGGCTTTGTCTTTTTCAAGCCCGGCCTTGGCTCTCTCGGCCTCCTTCTGCTAGATTTCTTCCTCTGTTCGGGTCTTCAGCTCGGCTTCAAGGGCTGCACGATAGATTAGTCAAGAACTCAACGTTGCAGTCAAGACACAACTGGGCAGTCGGGAATAACACAGCTAGAGAAATATACTAAGGATTTGGTCAGGAAGAGGTATTTTGGAGGCTTACCTCTCATCTTCTTGGCTTGGTCCCAATTCTCGTCCCTGAGCTGGGTGACAGCGTCCTTCAGCCAAGTTTCCCTCCCTTGATGGCGCTCCTCCAATACGGTCTTTAAGGCCCGGAGCTGGTCCAATTCTTGGAGCTGGGGGGCAACCCGGGTCAGGACCTCGTGCATCTTCTCCAAGCGATCAACAAGCTTCTGCTCGGGGAGAAACAAGTCAAAGTAGAGTCAAGCGTCAAGGAAGACTACCAAGATTCCAATACAATGGAAATCATACTTGAATCCCCGGGGACGCGGTGATTGTGGCATGAAGCAAGTCTTCACGCTCCTTTTCCGCCGCAGCCTCATCATGCTTGTAACTCCTCACGGTTCCATCGGGCGCCATCCAACGGAATGTCCGCGGGAACTTGTGGGGAGGAGCTTCGAGCCTAGGGAGGTCTGGTCTATCCGAAGGAGACGACAGCGATGATGACGAAGGCGACAAGGATGGCGACGTGGTCCTGGCCCCCAACTCGGCAGCTTCCGGGGCCTCGGGGGCTGGCTCAGGGGCTGGAGTAGCAACTTCAACGGTCACCCCTTGGTCGGGCGGTGTCGGCGGCCCTGCAGTCGAGACCGTCTCAGTTTCTGCAACTAGGACTGTCGCCAGCTCAGGAGGTGTGCTCGCTGGCGCTGGCTCGGCTGGGGCTGCCTCTACAACGGGAGTGGCCATAGCGGTCTCCCACCATGACAAACAAGATTTTCAGAAGAGCCAGAGCAACCTACCTCTTGGAGAACTTAAGCTTTTGCCTAGGAGATCCAGATCCCGGTGGTGGGCTGCGGCTGGCTGTCGGGCCAGTCGGCTGTGGTGTTTTTATCCTGATTGGCCCCACTCCTTGTGCGGCCGGCTGGGGCACCTGGGTACTCGGCGGCGCCACTCTTGGGCTCAATGTTGCTAAGCCTGGCGGCGCTGGAATCGGCCCTGTACTCGGCGGCACTCTGGTTGGGCTCGATGATGCTGAGCTCGACAGCACAGGTCCTGGTCTGGGACTTAATGGCCTGAGCGCTGCGCCGGCGGAGTCCTTTATCTCCAGACTCCCGGTAGCGGTACTCGGTCTCATAACCGCCTTCTTGCCCTGATCTACAACAGGTCTCTTCCCCGCTCTCTTGGAGTCGGGCTAGGCATCAGAAGGACTTCTTGGCCTCTTCTTCGATTTCCAAGCCGACAATTTTCGGGAGTTGTCATTGAACTCCTCACACGACTGCAAGCAGTTCAACAATACAAGTTACACACTGTAGAGCCAATCCAGGCACATATCTACAAGCATTCACCACAGATGAACTACAAGATAACATCAGCAAAGGTTACCTTCGGGCACGGCCTTTTCTTGCGATCTGTGTCCTCGGTTTCGACCACCCCGCTGGCGAAGAAATCCAGTAGGATGTCGGTCACCTTATACTTGTCTATCAGGTTGGAGAATTCCCGGCTGGGATCACCTTTGCCCCTGTAGTCCCAGCCGAAGTGGCACCTTAGCTTTAGCGGCCTGAGGCCCCGAGTCAAAAAGCGTCTGGCCACCCATGGACTAGTCAACCAGGTTTTCTTCAGCTTGCTAATCCTACCGACAAGTGTATTAACCTGCCCCATTTCTTCAGAGATGGGCAAAGACGACCACTTGGCGATAATCACCGGGGGCAAACCCATAAAAGGGGGAAGGCATGGCTCAAGATCAGAACAGTAAAACCATTCCTTATGCCAACCCTTTAGAGAAGATTTCAAAGGAATATCTAAATAGATCTTCTTCATCTCGTTCCTAAGTTGGACTCCAGCCCCCCCCCCCCCCCAATCACTTGGATTTTATTCTTGGAGGGTTGGGGCTTGATATGGAACAAATACCTAAATAAATTCAGATGGGGTTCCACACCCAAGAAGCACTCACAAAGAGTCACGAAAATGGAGATCTGAAGAATCAAGTTGGGATTCAAATTCACCAACTCGAGCTCGTAAAAAGAAAGGAGCTGGCAGAGGAACTCGGAAGAGGGAAGAGAAAGACTCCGGTGGAAAAAAGAGGCAAAAAACGACGGTCTCACCATCCTGGGGCTCTGGAGCCGATTCATCTTTAGCCGGACGCCAGTGGATAATCTCCTGGCTCTGCAACTTCAGCTGCTTCTGCAGAAGCTTCAACTTCGCCGATCCGTAGTCTGAAGTCGGCCAGACATCATCCGACGCATCCACTGAATCCGACGCCCTTGGCATGGTTGGGGTTGAGAAGATTTGGGGGAAATGCTGCTGGAGGTTTGGAGTGGATAAGGAAGAGCGGAATCGCCCGAGTTCTGGTGGGGAAGAGCGAGCAATAGCGAACCCTAGCGGAGCGGGAGGCGAAATTTCAGCGCGAAAGCGGAAGATGAAACGATTGGTGGATTGGAGAAGATGAAGGAATCTTTTCTCTCTCTCCCCGCCTTTTATAGAGCCGTTTCTGACACGTGGGCTTGGGCTCGCAAAGTCGGTGTTGGGCCACCAAGATATGAGTTTCTACAGTAGCACGCTCAATATGGGCCGCTCGCAGGCTGGGTTAAAATCGCAGTGCTGATGCTACCAACAGGAACCAATGAGGTAAACAGATATGCTTCATGAAGGCCTAATTGCTAAACACATATGTTTAGGTATCTGTCTTATCCACCAGGTATCAAGGATATATCCTTATAAGGATCACAAGCTGGTCTTCATTAAAATTGGGGATGCAGGTATCTTTCTCGAGTACACCTGACCACGCAATGGATTTAATTTCATAAAGTGGTACTCAGCCTACATGCTTGGCCAACAGTTGCCATGAGCAACATTATTCCAGCCGACATGACGCTGAAGAGTCTAACTCTCGAGTAGTGCACTACTCAGGAGAGACTATAAACCTTCTTTCCAGCTAACATGACGCTGAGGAGTCTAACTTCCGAGTGGGACGCCACTTGGGAAAGACTATAAACCCCTTTCCAGCTGACATGAAGCTAAAGAGTCCCATATACGAGTGGCATGCTACTCGATAAAACTATAAATCATATTTCGATTGACATGATACCGAAGAGTCTCATATACCAGTAGTATACTACTCGGGAAAGACTACAAGGTTAAAGATCTTTAACTTTATGTTTAATTGTCTTCACAATTAAGCACAAAGTCAGGGGCCACACCTAATAGGTACGCCTATTTGGCGCACACTATTCATATATCTTCATGAAGCCCTTCATAGTCTCGCTACCAGCTGACATGAAGCAGCACTCGGGAAGAAGAAGCACTCAGACAAAGAGTACTCAGGAGCAATGCACTTGGGCAATCTTCACCGTGGAGGATGAGCCCTCGGCATCAACTGTGACTCAACTATAAAGGTCTCAGGGGCTACTGTGGAGGCCATGGCCCCGGGTACCTCATCACAAGCATATGGGCTACTCGGATAGAGGATGAGCCGAGACTTGTAATTAGAGATATAGTAGCACCCAGCAGACTTTGCCTTATACGATAAGGAATATACAATCCTAGTCGGGTAGATTATATCTCTAAGAGAAGATCCCTTGGCTTTAATCCGGCTAGGACTCCTACCTTGTACCCCTGTCCCCCAGTATATAAGGGGAGGCAGGGCGCCCCCTGAGGGCAGAAGATCATAGATCAACACAAATCCTCAAAGGAATACCACCACAACTGGACGTAGGGTATTACCTCACATCGAGGGCCTGAACCAATATAAAATCTCCTTATGTTCCTTTGCAATCCACCGAGTTTCCATCTGTCGAGTAACCCCATATTCATATTGCCGGTGTAAAACATCGACAATACCCATATATGTGTGTATATATATAGATATACCCACCCAAATAAGTCTTGCCTCCATCCAAAGCCCCAGGAAAATTTCCGCAAAACTCCCTTGAGCATTCCCCAAAAAGAATTCGAATTAAATGTTGCAATTCGGATTTAATCCTCTCCTTGAATCTCTCTTTGGATCCCCCACAAAACTCCTCGAAAAAAAGATTAATCCCAAAAATATCAACAACTGTCCCCTTGGACCCTCCTGGAATTTCCTCCAATTTTTGCTAAATTCAAATATGAGGTTTGAATTCAAAATCCCCTTGGACAACCTCCTAAAAGCCCTCCAAAATAAAGCCCATGAAAAAGTGAAGCTGCACTGTGCTTCTGGGCCGCACCCCCTTCCCTTTCAGCCTAGCTCACCTCAGCCCTGCTCCACGCGTGCACCCCGCTCCGATGCCTGCCACCTGTCCCGAGCCACGCGCAGTCGCCGTCGATCTTTCCCTCTATTCCGCGCGCCCGCGTGGACGGACCGCCCCGCGCCGGATGACTGCGGCGTGTTCCCCGTGCGCGCCCACCGCACCATCCGATCTCACTCACCCACGCGGACGGCTGAACCACTCAGATGCTTGCCACGTGCCCTCTTGTGCGCATCGCCGCCGTCTGATTCCCTTCATCACGCCCACGCCGCTGTGAGCCGCGCCGACTACGGATTGCTGCCACATGGCCCGCGCGCAGCCATCGGATCGCTGCACTGTTCATCATCATGCTTTTGTCCCAGCGAGCGCCAGCTCGGCCGAGCCGATCCCCGTGCGTGCTCCTGGCTTGCGTGAGCGCCTGCCGCTGGCGCGTGGGCCCTCCACCCCTCAGCCCGTGGTTGACCGCGCCCATACCCCCTCCGGTCCACTGCCGCCTGGACCCCGCAAGCCCATCCCTGGCTGTGGGCCTCCACTGTCAGTGGCAATACTCAATATTCCAGGGAATATTCCTTTCCATATAAATCTATTCTCTTATTCCAGAAATCAATTTAATCTTCGAAAATCAATATCTTTTCGTCCATCAATCCGATCGACCCCGTTCCAGTTTCAGTAATTCTCTAAAAATGATATCTATTCCTCGGATCTTTCCCGAGAATATTCTTTCCAGAAATTAATTAAATTTATTTTTCCAGTTTCCAGAAATTCAAATAATCTTCATAAATTCATATCTTTTCCTCCTTTCATCCGATTGACTCCGTTCCAGTTCCAGAAATTTCTAAAGTTAAGATCTATTTAATGGCACTATTATTAGCACTAAATAGGATCTTTTTACTAGACTTTGTGTAGATTTTTGTGTGTTTGCGCATAGTAACGATCGCTGAAAATTTCGTTTCGGAGCCGATTTCGCGATGATCTCCCGAAGACCAGTGAAAACCTAGAGCAAGACAAGTCACCTTTGATCATCTCGAACCCATAATTTCATAACAAGTATTTTAATTGACAAATCGCATATACTAGGTTACACTGTTATAATTTCTCAACCGCGGTCGCAAGACGACCTACGGGCCGCCAACCCATTTGTTGCATAACTCCTTGATTGATTGTGATTCCCTTACACATCCTTGTCACCTCCCTTGATAGATCCCGGTATCCGTGTCGATGGGCATGGTACTGGTGATCGCCTATCAAATTTAAAAATGTCTACGATGTGTAAAATTTGGGTTTACGAAACTTTGGAAAACCCGACACCTGGGTTGGTGCCTTGAAAATAAAATGGTTTGCAAAAACTACGGTACGGGGATCGTGCCATCGGGACGAGTCTCCCGCACTGCAGCTAAGGACCAATTCCTCTAGAATTTCATCAGAACATATGACAGTACAACCACATGGGTGATATGGGATAACTCCTGGCTGAGTAACGAGTCTCCTAGGGACGCCTTGCGTGCCATTAGACTGTGGATCGTGCGGGAGGGAGTCGGGGGTGCCTCCTGGGTTCCTGGCATAGCATGGTCTGAGGACCTACCCTGTTGTTGGTCTGAGGACCTCTCCAGTTGGCATAGGGTAACCTGGGAGGGTTTGGGAAATGCCTTGTCGCGAAAACCTCTACGTTACCACATCGTACCCAATGCGTGTGATCTGGTGACTAGAGTGAGTCGCGTCGTGTGGGTAAAGTGTACCCCCTCTGCAGAGGTCTAAACTGTTTGAACAGCCGTGCCCACGATCATGGGCGGATGTGAGGTGATTCCTTAGCGTAGTTTTGTTTGACAACTACTTGTGAAATGATGTTTGCGGATTGGAAATCCGATTTCAAAAAATGTTGTGAAGTTGTCGATAACGACAGGGCTGTGGGCCCAATGAGGTTGGATCAGCTGATGGCGCTGGATCCCGGAGGCTAACTCTTGAGAGTTGCGCTGATTTAAAGATTAATACAACTCACTCCGATCGGGCGAGACTCACCTCGCCCTGATTATTGAGAAACATACACTAGAAGATTTAAAAAGGATTTAAACAAAACCGATTGCAAAATAACCAGCCTCTCTTTGAAACTTGCAACAACCACCTAAGTTCCCCTAGCTTGGTGAGTACGTAAGTACCCATCCTTGCTCTATATATATATATAGTTCTTCGCCGGGAGCTAAAGCTGGAGTTGCAGTGAAGTGAAGATTAGGGTTTCGTCCTGGTTCCCAGCCGTTGCCTGTGTGTTGGGACTTAGTCCGCTGTTTCACTGCTGTCGCTATCTCTGTGTTGTTCGTTGCTATCTCCGGTTTGCTCCGAAGCTGCAACGTAAGTTAAAGATATATGTTTATTTATTTATTTAAGGTACTGCAATAATGCATTTCTAATTACCGTGGATACCAGCGCTATGTCCTGGGACTGATATCTGTATCGCGGTTCCGCGGGAAGGCAGTTCACGCTGCAATCCTGCGGCACATCCTATTTGGTACCGTTGTACGGCAGTGTCAGATTAGGGTGTGACATTACTCTTCCTCCGGCGACCACCATGGAGCACATCACGCCCGTCCTGAACGAGGAGGGGGTTCTTGAGAAGTACGAGGTCTCCTTCTACGAAGGGAGGGATCTGGATGAATACCGTCGCTTCATGTATACCAAAGCAACGTTGTCTTCAAATCCGGCTTCAGATGATGATTGCATCACCATGCTCATCCACAGGCCATACAATCACCTACCATGACTGCATCTACCATGATGGATGGTTTTATGCGGTCACTGAGGGGTGTAATTCATGCCTTCAATCTTCACGGGCTTTCTGTTGTGCACAAAACATTCTCTCCAGGGATTCAAGACTACAATATGGACCAGGAATACATTGTTCAGGCTCCATGAAGGGACCTTCTTTGAATCTACAGAACAATAGAGTACATCAAAGGAGAGCAACCAGACACAATGCTTCAGCTCGCCTTTCTGCTAAGGACCATCCCACTCTGATGCCGAATCATGCCTACTTCACTAATTATGATTTTGAAACGCGTTTTTGTGACAAAACTTCTCGTCGTGATGTAGGGATGTGCAACATAGAAATCAACACTGTCACAAGAGTGGTATATCCTAAACTTTGGATGTATTCGTTGCCTCCAATTTGGTTGACTCCTAGTCTTGCAGGATAGGCATGCGTTCCGTTATATTGATAGCTACAGATGTTTACCAAGCTTTCTTTGAGCTAGTTTCTGTGGATCACTCTCTCTTTTCATTTCGCACTTTGTTATTATCAGTGTTATCAAAAGAAATTGGCTGCTTGACTAGAAAAAGGCACGGCCTACCTTTTGATTTACTAACTGTGCTCATCTTAGCTTTCTAATGTGATACAAACTGTCATATCTAAAGACATGCCAGGGCAGGACAAGCACGTGGCACAAACACAGGGAGGCAGATCAGGGGAAGCGTAACAGCGGGAAGGCACTTTCAAACATGCAAAGGCGAAAGAGTGGAAAGTGCGTGAGTGGTGTGGAGCCCTGAGGGCAGAAAGGGGAGTGCGTTATAAGCTCACCCAGTGTAAGGAGAAGACTCATGTGAAAATTGAATGAAAAAGTAAACATGAGGGAGGCGTCTTCCTCCTCATGCTCCATCGAATCTCGAGTTCTGATCGACGGCAACCCACCGGTGATTAGGGACATAACATCAGGTATCAGAGCTCCGTCAATCCGCGGGAGTCCCTCGAATTCTCTTGGTCCGGCTGGTAATTCCCTTAGTTCAGTTAGCGGTTCCCCTTTCTGGGTTGAACTGCTATAAATTTTTTCAGGGTTCGGCTAGACTCGGAGGAGGAGACGGAACGACGCTGGCGAAGCAGAGCCTGCAAGTTAGGCAAGTCGTAGCTGCAATGGAGGCGATGGAAGAGCGAATCATGGAGGCGATGAAGGCACTCACGGTGAAAGTGAGCGGGGTGGAAGTGATCAAGGAGCGCTTGGACAAAATCGACCTCAAGTTGGAGAAACAGGGAGAGAGGCTGGATCGGGTGCAAGCGAAGGTGGATATGTCCATGGAATCGCTGGGTCAAGTGCAGCAAGAGCGAGGGGAGGTGACTCGGGTGATCAAGGGGGCGGCGGAGCCACCGCCTCTGGTGATTTCCCCTCCGGATGTGGCACAATTCAGGGAGGGAGCATCAACGTCTTACCATCCTATGACCCAGGTACTCGTTCCTGCTCAGATTCCTAGTGGGAGGGATGGAGAGATGAGTGGCAGGAAAGGTTGGGTTCCAAAGATGGATTTCCCTAAGTTTGATGGAGCAGATGTCCGGGTATGGGTTGATCAATGTGAGGTATACTTTGACATGTACCAAATCACGGATGGATTTCGGGTATCTGCAGCAGTTTTGAACATTAGGGGTGAAGCAGCACATTGGTACTAGGCTTGGAAATAGGAGCTTGGGTGGCACACTTGGGATAAGCTTCAGGATGCAATTCTAGTGGAGTTTGAGGCCAACACCCAACAAACCAAAATGGATGAATTGCTGATTTTAGTTCAGACAGGTAGTGTGTCAGAATATAAGAGCAAGTTCTCCCAACTGGTGTATCACATTAGACTCTATGATCCATCAACAGGAGGGTTGTTTCTAGTAGCACATTTCGTGATGGGGCTCAAGGAGGAGATCAGATTTTTGGTACAATCTGACCAACCTAAATCTGTGAGTCAGGCATACCTCATTGCTTTGGCACATGAAGGTGCTAGTAAATCTAAGAAATGGGGGCAGAAAAACACCAGTGCAGGAGATAAAGGGGGATGAGTTGTAAAAGGTGTGGATAAAAATAAAGCCGCATAAGGAGAATTGTGGAAAGCTCAACAGTTGAAGGAGTATAGAAGGGCAAATGGGTTGTGCTTTAAATGTGGGGAAAAATATTCTCCAACTGATATATGTGCAAAACCAGAAGGGGCTCAGCTGAAGGCAATGGAATTGGAAGAAAACACTACATTATTAACAGATGAGGTTTTGGATACAGTTACCAGAATGGAGATATCAAGAGATGAGATGTTTTTATCCTTGAATGCTCTTGCTGGTACAGCACGGGTGAAGACAATTCAGTTGAGAGCATTAGTGGGTAATCAAGTAGTCTTGATATTGGTGGATTCAGGCAGTTCACACAGCTTTCTGAATGCTGCACTAAGCCCAAAGTTGCAATTACAGACTGTACCCATCTCCCCATCTGTGGTGAAAGTGGCAAATGGAGAAGTTCTGGAGTTTAATTCTCAAGTACCTAATTTTGAATGGTGGTTGCAGGGACACACTTTTCGTTTTCCCATGAAAGTTTTGGAACTTGGGGGATATGATTAGTCCTGGGAATGGACTGGTTAGAACAACACAGTCCCATGAAATGTAACTGGGCAGAAAAGTGGATTGCATTTGAACACTTGGGAAGGGAGGTGCAATTACAAGGAGTTAAAGAGGGTTCTTTGGAGACTTTACAAGAAGCTTCTTCAGCACAGGTGTTAAAGTGGCAATCTGGCAATGAAGTATGGGCCATGGTGGCATTAGAGAAGCATTCACCGTCTACATGGGATGAACCTGAGATTCCAAGGGAAGTACAACAGTTAGTGCATAAATATCAACAAGTCTTTCAAGCTGTGACCACTCTACCACCTCAGAGAGCATCTGATCATTATATTCCCCTGATCCTAGGATCTGTACCTGTTAATGTGAGGCCTTACAGGTACTCACCAGCTCAAAAAGATGAAATAGGAAGACAGGTCACAGAGATGCTGGAGGCTGGTCTAATAACACCAAGTTGCAGTCCATTTGCATCACCAGTACTGTTGGTCAAAAAAAGGACAATACCTGGAGATTTTGTGTAGATTATCGAAGACTCAATGCACTGACAGTGAAGAACAAATTTCCATTACCTATTGTAGATGAACTCCTGGATGAGTTGGCAGGTACTAAGTACTTTTCCAAGTTGGATTTAAAAAGTGGGTATCATCAGATTAGGATGCAACTCGCAGATGAGGATAAAACTGCATTCAAGACCCATCATGGTCATTTTCAATTTAAGGTGATGCCTTTTGGATTAACAAATGCGCCAGTCACTTTTCAGTGTTTGATGAATGCCATCTTTGCCCCTTATTTGAGAAAGTTTGTATTGGTGTTTATGGATGATATTCTGGTATACAGTCCTACACTTGCTGATCATGTCCAACATTTGGAGTTAGTGCTGAGTACTTTACAAGATAACCAGTTTTGTGCCAAGCTCTCTAAATGCTCCTTTACTGTCAATCAGTTGGAGTATTTGGGACATATTATTTCTGAACAGGGAGTGTCCACTGATCCAAAGAAAACAAGGGTAATGAGAGATTGGCCAGTGCCAACCAATGTCATAGAATTGAGAGGGTTCTTGGGTCTCACAGGATACTATAGAAAATTTGTGCACCACTATGGCACCTGGCTAAACCCCTGACAACTCTGTTGCAGAAGAACACCAAGTTTGTATGGTCTGAAGCTGCCAAAAAGGCATTTCTGGAGCTGAAACAGGCCATGTGTTCCACACCAGTCCTAGCCTTGCCTGACTTCAACAAATCTTTTGTCATTGAAATTGATGCATGCTCTACTGGAGTGGGGGCAGTTCTACTTAAGGAAGGTCATCCAATAGCATTTTACAACAAGGCCCTAGGTAAAACAAATCAGAAATTATCTATCTATGAGAAGGAATTCTTGGCAATCATGATGGCCATTGATAAATTGCGCCCTTATTTGCTCAGAGGCCCTTTTGTCATCAAGATTGACCACAAATCATTGTGTCATTTGGATGATCAGGTTCTAACAACAGAATTACAGAAGAAATCTATGACCAAACTAATTGGATTACAATACAAGTTTCAATACAAAAGGGAGTGGAGAATAGGTCTACTGATGCTTTGTCCAGGGTGGGACACATGTTTCTCATTTCTGCCATCTCACCAGTTTAGCCTGTGTGGGTACAGGAGGTAATTAACTCGTATGCTATGGATCCTAAAGCCCAACAACTCTTAACTGAATTGGCAATCACCAATACAAATGATCAAGGGTTTCAGCTAGTAAGTGGGTTGATCAGGAAGAAAGGAAGAGTGTGAATTGGGGCAAATTCAGGTTTACAAACTAAACTCATTGCTGCTTTTCATTCCACGGCTATTGGGGGACATTCTGGAGTTCAAGCGACTTATCAGCGCATTAAGAAGTTGTTTACTTGGGTGGGGCTGAAGGAAGCTGTGGAGGAGTACATTCAGTAGTGTACTATTTGTCAACAGGGAAAACATGAACACTGCCACTATCCTGGACTGTTACAGCCTTTGCCTATTCCTGATGGAGTGTGGCAGGAGATATCAATGGATTTCATTAAAGGGCTTCCTATGTCCAAAGGAAAGGATGTCATTCTGGTGGTGGTTGATCGCCTCACTAAGTATGCTCACTTTATTCCCCTCAAGCATCCTTTTTCAGCTATACAAGTTGCTGAAGCTTACTCTGATAATGTGGCCAAGCTGTATGGTATGCCTCGAGCAATTGTGTCGGATCACGATAAGGTGTTCACAAGTCATTTCTGGCAGGCCCTGTTCAAACGTTTCGAAATTGCCTTGAATTTGAGTACTTCTTATCATCCACAATCTGATGGACAGACAGAACGAGTAAATCAGTGTGTTGAAATGTATCTAAGGTGTGCTGTTGCCACAACCCCATCTAATTGGTGTTCTTGGTTGGCATTAGCCCAGTACTGGTACAACACTAGCTTTCATTCCTCTTTGAAGTGCTCACCTCACAAAGCTTTATATGGATCTGAACCAGCATATGGCATTCTTCCATCTTTGTCGGCGCCTGACTCAACTGATGGGGATGCTAATTCTACACTTGAGGTGGATGCTATGTTGAAAGAGCGAGCTTTCTCACAGAGTACAGGCTAAACTGATTATGGCCAACGATGAGTCATATATTTAAGGGCTGGTGCACTTAGCTGCAGTTTATCTTAGGACATGCCAATATGGAGCCCCATAGGGCGAGTGACCTTGGACCACCTTTAGGCCACTCTTTCATCATGTACATGAGCAAATGTGTTTTGGGCTAACTTCTGGTTTTGGACGGTAGTTGTAACTCGCCGGCGATTGCGATGATACATACGGGAGCAACTACGGCCCGGACTTCCGACACGAAGCAAAACGTCGGACACCGCTTCAAGTCATCCCGACATAATCCCAGCTGCTGCCGCACGCTGCTCTCATCTACTCTCTTTCTACTATCTCCTCTTGCACGTTGACACCCCTCCCCCCTGCCCTATCTCTCTTCTCTCTCAATGGACTGCTTTGTAAGCTACCTTTAGATCTTATTACACTGTTCTATTCGTTTGTAATTAAATTTTGACAACAAGATCTCACACGATTATATTTTCATAGAATATTATTTTATCACTTGATTAAATGTTTCAACTCATTTCATAAAATATTTTAAAGAGATGTAACATTCAAAAACACTGAATAGAACACCGACAATCGCTTCATGAAACATTAAGTCCCCATGAGTGAAACATCGAAAAAATTATATGAAACATAAATACATTTTCTAATTAATATCATATATAAAACATCAAGTTTTAACTGTTGAAACATCATAAAATACTTGCTAAAACATTTAAGGACACCACATGCAATATTTACAAATGAACTAGTGAAACATCATGAAATACTTATTAAAACATCCAAATAAAACCATATGTAATATTTAAAAGATCTATTGCAATAAAAAAAGTAAATGTTTTTCATTGGAATATAATAATGTGGGATCTTATTATAAAGATCTAATTGCAACAAATATAATGGTATAATTGGATTGTAGATTGGATAAGTAATTTAGGAGAAAAAATATTTAAAACTTGTCAATAGAGTATTGCATGCTCGCATGAGAAAAAAAGGCGCTGAGGTATGCAGGCTGCGTGAGATTCGCAGAGAGAGAGAACAGCGTGAGCGTGAAAATTGCATACAGCAGTTGAGATTAATTGCTAGTAGGATTGAGATCGACTGCTGCGATGCGTGCGGCGAGCGTCCGACGGAAAGCGCTGTGTCGGACGCTCGGACATAAGTGTTTTCCGATACATACTGATCAAAATCTACTCAGCAAGAGATTAATTATACTGGCAACCTTTTAC
Organism: Oryza meyeriana var. granulata; assembly: GCA_003991445.1. Classification (NCBI taxonomy): domain Eukaryota; kingdom Viridiplantae; phylum Streptophyta; class Magnoliopsida; order Poales; family Poaceae; genus Oryza; species Oryza meyeriana. The sequence goes on along the minus strand of RYFJ01000112.1, from coordinate 207,673 downwards.
ATTGTACGCTTTGTTCCATCAAATATGTGAGTGTGGTGTGGGTGCGTAGCGGTGTACATGTGCGTGTGGCGTCCACTGTGTAATTTCCAAAAAAATTATCGTGCTAATAGAAGAGTATATATATGACCTAGTATTTCAGTCTACTGCAAATTGAGAGTCCCATGAGCACTACTGATATAGGTCTGTTACAGGCTCCTGGGGTTGTTGGAAGGTCAAGCCTGATCCTAGCCCAAAGCCTCAAAAACAACTGACTTTCTAAAAAAAACTCAGCCGATGGGAGAGAAATCGCCCCCATGATATTTTATTAAGAAGAGCTTATCTAGAGCCTAATCGAGAAAGATCACGAAAGCTGCCCCCCTCATACACGCTTTGGAATCATTTTTCATCATTAGAAAGTAACAACTTATGTATTACTGATCTTAATGAAATTCTTTTTCTAATGATATTTTATTTAATCTTTGTATATTTCTTAGGCTTCAGGTTGGAGGATTTTCGGGGTCTGAGGCCCAAGACATGTTTTCAGTCTTCAGTTTGGACCATCTAGAGCTAGCTAACAGCAGCGGTCAGAAAAATTCCAGACCATGTTTGCCAATCAGTTACCCGCACCATTATTAAACACTTGGTCCTCATCGTTCTGCATAAATTTCCTTTTAAAAAATTTAGTCAGTCAATTATTCATCTCATCTGGACTGCATACTAAGCGGCAGGCATAGTGCTTCATCTGACAGAGGCAGTCATGTTGACAAAGCCCACCTGAAGTGGAGAACGAAGCGGGCCAGCGGCCATGGACCCATGCTAACAGCTCGCTTGAGCTTTATCCATTTTCACGAGAATGCTTTCTAAACTATTAAGCGAGGTGTCTTTTACAAAAAAAATATTATATATAAGTCTTTTTAAAAAATCAAATAAATTAAATATGCTTTTAAATTTCAGCAAGAATTTCCTCTATACTGTATTTACAACCAATATTTTTTTTAATTTGTTCCCTACAGTTTTTGTGCTGTCCTAGGGAGGATGATTCTATTGTTACGAAGTTACTTCCCTAGGGTAGTATGCATGTGACCAAAGGGAATCAAACTTTACATGTCAGCACGGCTTCCACCTGTGCAAACCGTTGAAACCCGAGGGAAACATATACTCCCCTAGAGTTTTTTACCAAAACCCAAGGGCAACAAATAATCCCCCACCACTCCATGCTTAGGGTTGGTTCCCTAGGGTAAACCCAAGGGGAACATCATCCCCTAGAGTTTTTCATCCGTTCCCTAGAGTATTTGGCCCAAGATAGCTTTGCATATTCTAGTAGTGTGTAATAGTTAATACTTAATTAATCTAATAATCCGCTATGTTTTCTATGTGACAATAAGTTCAAATCTAAACCCACATTCTGTCATGCCCTGATTTTCTCTCAGGAATTTAAAAATCATTAAATAATTCATTTCTAGAAATTACAGTAATTTGCAAAGCATTTAACAAGCGAAATAAATGTGGGAAATAAAATTTCCTTTAAGAAATCATGCATGGAGGAATTTTTCTTAATTTCTCCATGTCCTAAAATACTCTCTGGAATTTTCTAGGAATTTTTAAAGCTCCACAACTAATTTAAATAAAACAAAGTTCATTTCAATATTTATTTAAATCAAAAAATAAAAACCCTTCCTCACTCCAAGGCTAGGCTCAGCCCACTTCCTTCTCTCTTCCCTGGCCCGGCTGCTCCCCCTTTTCCCTCATTTCTCTCCCATCAGCCTGTCTCCCCACGCGTTGGCCTAGCCTAGTTGTCGCCGAGCTCACCCGCCTCCATCCTTCCTCCTTTCTGCTTGCCTCCTCTCCCCGATAGGTGGGACCAGGGCCCACTTGTCGGATCCTCCTTCTACCTCTAGCCATTGAACCGCTGGCCACGTCTCCACGTCGCCGCCATATCCGGTGCCTTCCTCTCCTGCCCTAGCGAGTCAAACCGCATGGGCGTGGTCGCCGCAACCTCCCCCACCTTCCTCTCCCATTTTCCCCAAAATTCCGGGCGTGGTCAGGCTCCCTAATGCCACCACGTGCTTCCCCACTCCATCGGCGGTTACCGTCTCTTCCTCAGCCTCAATTCGCCGCACCTAGCCTCGATCCCTCCCTTCCAAGGCTATAATAAGCATCCCCGAGGCTCCCTATTCCATTTCCCCAACTCACTCGGAGCTCCCATGCTCCCTACCTCGCTCTCCACCTCGAAAGAAAGAGCTGCCGCCATCTGCTACCTCTGTTCGCTGCCCACCACCATTTTAGGCCGCGCCGAGCCTCGCCACCGCAGTCGCCTGCTTCTCTGCGTGAGTTAGGCACCGTGGCAACCACCTCGCGCTCGCGAACCACCGCTGGAGCACCGTCTACACCACCGACCCGAGCTCCACCGCTCGCCACCAAATCCCAGCCGCCGTCGAGCCGCACCGCTTCCTCCACTGGCTCCGCTGCATTCCCCTCTACCCTAGCCACCACCTCACGGCTGCAAACCACCAACGGAGTGCCCTCCTCGCCGTCATCCCGAGGGCTCCGCCACTGCTATCCACCTCCGGCCAGTTCTCGCTGCCGTTTGGGGCAATGCCATCCCTCTCCATCCTCTCCCTCACCTTCGCCAAGCTTCGGGACGCCTCGGCCACCACCCCCCGGAAGCCCGCCCGACTCTGCTCCTCACCGTTGAACCCGAAGCCGCCGCTGCTGCCAAGACCTTGCCGCCGACCACCTCCTTCGCTGTTTTGCCACCATACTTACACGGTGAGACTCCCCTTCCTCTCCTCAACCCTCTGGTGCCACCCGCGCTAGCTGCTGCCGTTCCTTTGGCCATCGCTGGTGACCGAAAGGGCTCGGGTTCCGCCTCCTCTTGCTGGCGGGCTAACAAGCTGAAGTGGTGTTGCCGTGGCCACCGCGTTGGCCCCACCTCTACTCACCCGTCCACCGTGTCGCCCACGAAGCACCCACGGGGTCGAGTCACTGGATCCAATCCTGGCCATCCATTCACCTTGATTCAATCTCGACCGTCCACCCTCCTTAGTCCAATTGCAGCTGTCAATTCGGCCTGATCCAATCTTAGCCGTCCAATCCGCTTTGATCTGATCTTGGGCGTTTGATCTGGCCTAGGCGATCTGAGCTGTGTCCCCATATACCACCTCTGTGGTCTTGGTCCACGGTGGACCGACACTTCCTCTCACTGACGCGCGGGCCCCTCATCTCAGTGGCTCGATCCTCTCTCCCCCGAGGGCTGACGCCATAAATCCTCTTTTCCTTCACAAAAATAATTCAGTATTGCATCAAAAATCAAATTAGGTTTTTTGTTTAGTGTTTAAATCAATTAAAACTTCTAAAATTAATAACTAATTCATACGAACTCCAAATTGGACCATTCAACTTACAAAATTCATCAAAAATTGAGCTCTACATGTCTGTTTACTTTTCATGTACTGTTTACTTTATATTTATTAGAGTTTTTCCTCATTTTATGTGTCAGCACGTAGAATCCGACGTTTCGGAGGATCGTGACTTTGAGGAAAAGTGTTCCAAAAGATATATTGAAGAAGCAAGGCAAGTCACATACTCATCCTTGAGCATGTTGAACCTACTTTGTGAAATGTTTACGGTTTACAAATAAATTACATGTTTTATTAATTACATGAAATATGGGACTACATATCTGCTTGCTTGTGACCCTATTTATTTCATATCCATTCCTTGATAGCTTTGGGTGATCACTTGGCTAGCTTATGTCTTACTTGATGACTTAGCTAGAAATAGGATATGCTTCGCCTTGCTTAGCTCAATTAGATAACTGATGGGATAATCGCATTATTCTGCATTTGGTAACTTAATGAGCTTCTAGCTCGAGACTTTTGACCATGGTTATTGGTATTAATTAATCAACTAAAATATGACTTAATGGTGGATTGTGGGTGCATGGTTTTGCTAGTCGCATCCATGGCAATTAAGGACCGATTCATGGGAAACCCCTATGAGGCTTCTTGTACTTACCATAAGCCAGCGTGGACAACAACTAGACTTGTAGTGTAGCTCTTCCCTCTCCTAGGCACCGATGAAGAGGCTGGGCATGATGCAGTTGAATCGGACTGGGCTATAGTACTGATCGGCTTCCAGATCCACCGTGGCACAAGAGGGTAGCCTACCCGACATGGTGCGCCTTGTGCGAGATGGTGCAACCTCAGCGTGGTGTGGATGGTTTGGGAATAGTTATATGAAGGGTCCTGTAACAATCCCATTCCGGGTTGTCGTGGTGGTACACCGGCACACGAAAACATATTGTAGGTCTGTTTCTTGTGGGTAAAGTTGTGCACCTCTGGCCAGAGTAAATCTATTTGAATAGCCGTGCTCGTGGTTATGAGCGACTGATCGAGATTCACCGTGATTAGTCCTATCCTTAATTAACTTGACTTAAAGGAACTGGATTAATTTAGGTGGTTGGTGAAAGTGCATGTAGCTCCTAAGTGGGTTTTGGTGGATTAATGACAAAATAGTTAAGGGACTAATGAGTTTATCGAGAAATGTATAGAGATTATTCCCAGGTTGCTTGGTGTGGTGCATGAAGACCCCCACAAAAATATGACGCAAAATGACGAAACGACTCGGAGTTTATTTTAATTTCTTTTGAGTCGTAGGAAAGCCATACTACCAAGAGAGGGCTGCAAATAGTGTTCCAAGACCACTCAAGTGCTAAAGATCTAAATAGCTAAGAGTATATCACTTTGGCACAACACATACACTTGGGTTGGGCTAGTTTCAGTGTCAGGGTCGGAGGTTCCTACCCCTGGGGTCGGAGGCTCCGACCAACCTTCTCGGCTAGAGACTAAGTATTGGCCGGAGGTTCCTACCCCTAGGGTCGGAACCTCCTGGCCAAAACTTATGAGTAACGGCTAAGTGACGTATGCCAATGCCTATAAAGTCTAAACTTTTTTTCTAGCTATTGCTTGGCCATTCCACTCCTATTCCACTGTCTCCTAGCTTCTCCTAAGATCTTTTGAACTCTCCCAACTAGTTATAGTGCCACCTTTGTGATTCTTGAGAGGATCTAGTGGGGATTTGAGTGAATTTTCTTGAGAGAAGGCTAAGAGGATCTTGTGCATTTAAGGATGGACACGGATCAGCTGCTTGGAGCTTATTTCTCTTGGAGGGAAACCTCCTAGACGGTTAGGCATCACCCACGAGCTTCCTCGATTTGTGGATTGTTCTGGGAAGAGTTTGTGAAGGTCAACCTTGTCTCCGCAAGGAAAAGAGGTAAATTCAAGTGGATACCAAGCTGATCTTCGTGGTCGCTTGGTGAGGCAAGGGGTCAATCGAGACCCGGCTCTTCGAAGCTTCTCAACGGAGACGTAGGATCTTTGTGGTCTAAACTTCGGGAAAAAAAATCTTTGTGTCTCCCTTGTGCTTGCTCATTATTGTGTTATTTTGTCTACTCTTGCCTGCATCCATCTCCTACCTTATTGTTTAGACTAGACTTGATCTCTGTCAATATATCCATTTTTGAAGTGTCTTGGTAGAGTCAAAATCACAGGGTCAGAACCTCCGGCGTTCTAGGTTGGAACCTCCAGCCAGCCCTCTAGGCTAGCACGAGAGAGCCGGTCAGAGCTTCCTACCATTTGGGTCGGAGGTTCCTATCAGAATTTTACCACTGCTTTTTGAGAATTTTTCAGGAACACCTATTCACCCTCCCTCTAGGCAACATCAACGGGCTTTCAATTGATATCAAAGCCTGATCAATGTGGTGTAACATTGTTCAGTGGAGATTAATCTTGACTTAATTACTGAACTGCTTTACCGTTTTGAATGCAACTGTTTGTAACTACCTTTACAGAAAAGAGCCACAAGCCTTTCTTTGAGTCTCGTGCACGAATGCATCATCGGTGTGACTTGCTGAGTATGGTGAGTGGTACTTAGCCTTGCTATTTTTTCCCCTTTTAGAAGTGAAGATCTTTACTGTTAAAGTTGAGTTTAGAGGACCAAGGCTTATACCCCAGTTGAGTTTGCCTGTGGAGTGGAGCTGAAGCTACGCTAGGATCGCCTTTCCGCTGCTGTGTTCTTCTGGGCGAGGACTAAGTGTCTCTTCTCTAAGTATTTACACTTTATTTATGTTTGGATCTATGTATTAATTTGCCATTTTGTGTACTCTGGCTTAATTCCTGGACAAGGATTTCAATACACAAAATAGTCCGAAAATTGGCTAAATTTCTGGGCCTTACACATTCGAATGGTGCCTTACCTAGCAATCATTGATTCTTCTTCTTTCTCAATGAATTCCAACTATAGTTATTATCCTTTTATCTCCCTACAACTGAATTATTAGGAATAATGGTCAATTCCAATTCAAGTGGCAGCTAATTGAAACACTCGACCCAAATATAAAATAGGCTAAGTTCCAATTACACATTTCCATCCTCAATTAATTACTAACATCCTAATTCCAGCTCCTTTGTAGAGCCATTGCAGCCCCTGACATTATATATATCTTTGCTAATCCAAAGTGAGTGCTTGGCGTAGCTTCAACTTAAAAGTTGAAGTTGATTTTGAAATTTGACTCCTCTGAGCCGCCACCCAACCTCGTCGGGGAAACACTGGGCCGATCGGCTGTGATCTAATGAGGGGGAGGAAGAGCGTCCACTGGCGTTGGCGCTCCAGAGAAGCAATGCCGGGTGAGGACGGGAAGGAGAAGGGGGTGGGGGAAGGGGGGAGTATGCCGGCGCTGGCACAGGGTGCATGTACATGGGGTTGGCGCTTGAGCGAGCACGAGGAGAGGGGGGATCGGTGTTGAGAAGGATGTTTTGTGAAATCTCCCTCATACTTTTTATGTTTACAACGCTACCCCTACAAATGAAATTTTGTCTCCTTCGCATTGTATTTCGTGAAAGGTTAAGGGTCTTTCCAAAATGAAAACAAAGAGGTGTCATGTGGTGGGAGGACCTGTTTGAGATTCTGTATATACATGAGTTCTTTTTTTTTTTTTGCAAATTAGCCTAACACGTGTTAAATTCTCCAAGAAGCCAAAAAAATTGTAAACAAGAAAAACATATTGCTATTATTAGTGAAGTATTTCTAAAAACAATTTTTGTTAGTTTTTTTAACATGTACTCTTAGGAATGACAAAAAGGGAGAGGCTGGACAACCGAAATGTCAGAAAACTAAAATCAAATTGTATGATTTAAAATGAGGAATTGCAATATTTCAGTCAAATTTGCTTACCTTAGGTCCACACCAAGATTTGTGCTTTGGCAATAGTGCGGTGGCGGCGACAGCTACGAAAGTAGGTTAGACTTTAGGGTTTTTGGGTGGGGTTCAGGGTGAGAAGAAGGGTTGGGGTGGGGGAAGAAGGGGTCGAGTTTAGAGGAGTCACCGTGGGTGGCCTCTCCAGTGGTAAGCGATGAGGCGGCAGCGATGCTATGCAGAGCCACGGGGTTAGAGGAGGGCAGTGGGTAGCGGGGGTATGGGATGCAGAATGGTTAGGAGGCAGAGGTGGCAGGGGAGCTGCCACAGACATGGAAGAAGGCAGGACGAGGGCACCTTGTCGCCGATCGAAGGAGGAGGAGTGACAGGAGGAGGGAAGGGAGGAGGGCAAGCGGGCCGAGCTTATCGATAGCACGGCGTGTGGGGGTTGAGAGGCAGCGGTAGCATGAGCGTTGTGATTGGATCGAGGAGGCTGGTGCTCATTGCGGGAATTAAAGGAGAGGAAAGGATAAGGTTTTCGTTTAATGTACTCCCTCCGTCTCAAAATAAAAAACCTACACATCCATTACTACGAATCTGTCATGCCCCAAACCGACCTTTCAGGAAGGACGAGTCTGGGTCATAGAATTAACCTACATAATCATACCAGTACCAGGAATATAGTGCTGGTACAACAAGCGATGGAACCATCATTGCACATCTGTCTTTATTAGTAGACATAGTCTTACAAGCAGGTTGGAACTGCGGACATGCCTCGAGTTCACAACGCTACATTAACAAAAGAATGGAAGCGGAAACTAGCCCAAAGCCATAAGTGGGACTCGGGAACTAAGGCGAAACTCTAAAACTCCTTAAATCTAGCCTGCTCCTGGAAGAACTCCTCGTCGATAGGATCCATCTCTTCTTCCAGCACTAGGGGGAGGTAGATATATATAGAGCAAGGGTGAGTACTAGTGTACTCAACAAGTCAGGGGAACTTAAGTGATTAATGCAAGCTTCAAAGAGTGGCTGGTTGTTTTTTCTTCCATTTTATTTAGAAATTCTTTTGAATGTTCTAAGTGTGTGCTTCTCGACAACCTGAGCAAGGTGAGGTCTCGCCCGGTCGAAGTGAATTGTATCGTCTTTGATTTAGTGCAACTCCCAAGAGTTGGTCTCTGGGATCCAACTACACCAGCTGATCCATTAACATACGGGGCCCACAGCCCTATTGCCCTCGATAGCTCCAAGTTTTGGAAAACAGATTCCCGATCCACAACATCCTTTCACAAACAGTAGTCAAACAAAACTACGGTAAGGAATCACCTCACATCCACCTATGACCATGGGCACGGCTGTTCAAACAGTTTAGACCTCTGTAGAGGGGGTACACTTTACCCACACAACACGACTTACCCTATCACCCAGCTCGCGAATGAGCAGCCACGACTGGTGATTAGGGGTTTTCGCGACAAGGCATTTTCGAAGTCGACACCAGGTTACCTCATGCCAACTGGAGGGGTCTACGACCAATGACAAGGTAGGTCCGCGACCATGCTGTGCCAGGAACCCAGGAGGCATCCCCGTCGTCCTGGGTGACTAGTTACTCAGCCAGGGGTTGTCCCATATTACCCATATGGTTGTTCTGTTATATGTTCGGATGAAATTCCAAAGAAATCGGTCCTTAGCTGCAATAAGGGGCACTCGCCCCGCTGGCACGATCACCGCATCGTGGCTTTTGTAAAAAAGTATTTTGTTTTCAAGACACTGACCCAGCTGTCGGGTTTTTCAAGGTTTTATAAACCCAAGTTTTACCCATCGTAACCATTTTTAAATTTTGATAGGCGATCACCGGTACCATGCCCATCAACATAGGTGCCAGGATTAGTCAAGGGAGGTGACAAGGATGTTCAGGGGATCACAATTAGTCAAGGAGTCAATGCAGCAAATAGGTTGACGGCCCATTGGTCGTCTCACGACCGCGGCAGAGAAATTATTCCGGTGTACCCTAATTAATGTAAATTTTGGTAAATAAAGTACTTAGTTCCACAATTATGGGCACAACATGTTCAAAGGTGACTTGCCTTGCTCAAGGCCAGAAGCTTCGCCTTTGAGATCCACGTCCTAAGGCTCCTCCGACTTCGATGCTACACGCGAAACGAGATAACTCAACGAAAAGACTAAGATAAAAGCTCTATTAGTGACCTCTAAATATGCCATTGGATAGATCTCATTTTTAGAAGAATTTTGGAAGTGGAATAGAGTCAATCGGACGAACGGTTGAAAAGATATGATTTTTCGAAGATTTATGGAATTTCTGGACTATTGAAAAGAGAAAAGAATTGATTTTTCTCTGTTTTATCCTTCATTGGGCCAATGACAGCTGGGGCCTAGTGGCCAGCTGAGGGGGGGTGCAGGAGTGGTGCGCACAGTGGGCCGGGTGAGTTGAGAAGGCCCACGCAGCTTGGGTCGGCCAAGCGGCATGATGGGCCACGTGGCCTCATGGCTCGTCCACAGGGAGAGAGGCGCGGTGGGATCTGACAGGCGGGCACGATCTGACATGCGGGGCCCACTGTCAGCCCCTTGGTCTATGAGGAACGGGCTTACGGGGACAACGGGGTACGGCGAGGTGGTAGATGAGGAGTAGGTAGTGGTCCTCGGTGCGTCGAGGTGCGGCGGTCCTGGGTGTAGCCACACGGTTCTTGGTGGACCGCATGTGCACGAGACAGGAGAGGGGTCCTCGGCCCTCAGCCGCGTGAGGCGAGAGGTAGAAGAAGCATAGTGATCCGATCGGACGGCCAGCGACGGTGCTGCTTACCAGAGCGATTCACGAAGAGGAAAGATCTGTCTAACGGTTCGGATTCGCCAGGAGATGGCCGAAGACAGAGTATTGCGGCGGATTGCAGAAGCGGCGCGAATTTGGGCGTCTCCCGGGCGGTGAACCAAAGGCCGATTCGGTGCTCCAGGAGGTCCCTCAGCGGTTCTAGGTTCGATTTTGGGGGTGGATACGGACGGTGGACGATGTTACACGTCAGGCGGCAACGGACAGAATATGGGTGGCGCAATGATCGTGGGAGCGGTGTCTACGGCGAGGAGCTAAGTCCCAGGGGGCATTGGCGGTCACCCACGAGAGCTAGGGGAGGGACAGAGGGGATAAACAAGGGGGGATGGGCTACGTTGGCAGAGAACGCAGTGACGAACGGCCGGTGACACGAATGTGATCGTTGGTGCCTCAGCGCGAGCAGGCAGAGAAGAGGGGACCAATGGCGGCGGCGGCGGTCTTCGGCGGCACGGTTCTGGCTCAGCACAACTCCAAGGGAGTGTGGCATCGGAAATTTTGGAAGGGGAGCAATGCAGCGGGGGCGGGGGCTTTTATAGTCGGTGAGCAATGTCGGTTGCACAGGGGCGGGGAGGGAATTTCCCATGCAAGCGGCGAGCTGGCTCGATATTCGCGAGGACGACGAGCTGGCAAGGCGGCATCAGCAGTCTGCACTCCACCATGGGTTGCGACGAAGGTGGAGCAGAGGCTTCTTGCTCGGAGAGGAAAAAGGGGAGGAGGCCAAGCAGTTCCTGGGCACAAAAGGGAGGGGAGGTGGGGAAAAGCGGAGGTTTTTGGGAGCGGTGAGGCAGGCGAGCTCGCTGGTAGGGGCGTCCTCCGCTTGGCGGCTTGCGGCGGGGCCAGGTGACGCAAGGGAGTGATGGCTTAAAGCGGCCAAGCGGTTTGGTGGTGAGTGGGGACACGACGGTCGCCGGTGCAAGGGCGGGTGATGGTGGCGGTACTGGTGGTCAGAGTCTGGGCGGGAAGCGGAGGCATCCGAGGCGCGTCGGGGCGGCTTCAAAACAGCGACGGCGGCTGGCTAGAGGCGGGACAGAGAGCGTGAGAGAGAAGGCTAAGAGCAGAGAGATGAGGAGAAATTCTCCTCTCTTGCGGCCGAGGCACATGCCCGCGTTGTGGGAAAAGAAAAAGGCCGAGCAGGCCGAGACACACGGATGGGCTGGGCGGCCAAGGTGGCCTAGGGAGAGAAGATGAGAGGGAAAAGGGAAAATAAACGTTTGCGGCCCATTCCAAGGAATTGAGTTGACAATTTTTTGAAGGAATAAAGGGAGGGAATTTGTATGAATGGTATTTGATTTGGATTTTTGGAGGGATTGATTGAAGGGGACTTGAATTGATTTAAATTTTTGGGGTTGATCTCAAGGAGGGGGAAACTTGATTAGAGAGGGGAGATTTGAGACCTTGGTACACAAACACAACTTCGAATAGAAAACCAATTTTTGTGAATAGGTTTTTATTAATTACTTTTATGCCTAACATTATAGCGTTATAGAATCTGGACAAAGGGCTGTCCAGATTCGTAGTACTGGATGTGTAGTTTTTTTATTTTGAGACGGAGGAAGTAGTAGCACAAATTTTGACACAATCTAAATGGTCTAAAAGTGACTAAAATTTATAGATATGATCTGGTGACTGCAAACCAAACACCCCCTTAAAATCAGCTTAGGCTTTTAAACCACCTGAGCATTCCCTAACGTTGTCAGTCACATGGACGTGCTACATTGTCCGCACCACCTGGTCGTACGTCGGCCCGACCCCGTGGACATACGACCCACTGCTTGCTACTCATTAATATAATTATACCCTGAAGCGCTGAAAACGTCAGGCGACCGAGACGTAGACCCGCAAGAACCCAGCCAAACTCCCAAGTCAAGCGTGGGCCGGGGCACGCTGCCCACCGGCGAACCGGTCCACGTCCTCGCGCCGCAGGCCGCCGTGCTCTGACCACCACCGGCGCGCTACTGATCAGAAACTGGAATTAATTCATCAAGACCAGCAGCTAGCCGGCCGGGTCGCGTTCATCGCCATGCATGTGTGCGCGAGGGGCCGGCCGGTGTCTGAGCTCGCTCAACTGAGCAACAGCTAGGGAAAGGTCAAGGTTTCTCAGCAGCTAGCGCGGTGACACGACGGCAACTTGCTGTAGCACGTACGCAGCGTCGCTGCATACACAGATGGCCCCTGCAATGCATTGGTCAGATCAGGGCTGTCACCTCCGGTGGTTAATGCTCCACAGTGTGTCCCCTCGTCGACATCTCAAGCTTGCATTGGATCACTCCAAATTCTATGGCAACCATGCATGCGTGCATGTGCATGTATGCAAGTCAGCTAGCTCTGCTACTCTGCTAGCTCGCCTGTCCTACACAAAACTGCTGAAAAGTCCAAGTGATGCTGCCATATATATGCTGGTGCGCATGCATATACAACAGCATCTCGCGTGTTTGATTTAATTTGGATATTGCATGCATGGTTGAAAACTTTCATGTACATTCTTCAAACAGGAGGCTACTACTGATTGCTCACAGTCACCACAGTCGCCTCCGTTTTGTGTTCTTCCGGAGCAGGGCTCGCAGGTGACAGGTCAGTGGATGGGGGAACAGTGCGTGCTACTGCTACCAATCCTCAAATTAAGGGGAAATAGGGTAGGCGAGTAGCAGCACTGCCATTGCAAAGGTCGTCGAAATTGACGCCTGCGTGCAGGTCAGTAGAAAACCTAGCCTAGCTAGCAGCTTGATTGATCGATCTGTTCAGTTTAGTGTACTATATGTGTCTATGGAGTTTCTGTTTCATTCTACTTTTTTGAAAGGAAATTGAATTTGGTACTGATGCCCTCCTTAACTTTTAGGATAAAGTTTCACCACTCGTGTTATTTAAAAAATTATAGTAAGTATATTTTATTTTGTTGCGATATTTTATTATTAAAAAAACTTTAAGCATGACTCATATTTTGGCATATTTATATTTACACCAATATTTTAATAAAACAAATGATCAAACTATACGATAAAAATCAACAGCGTTATTTATTAAAAAAAAAGAGGGAGTATTTTGTAGTGCATGTGTGGTTTGCTGAACTGATCGATCAACAGCAGACTGAAACTTCAGCCATCCCTTTAAGGGATAATTAAAAATAAAATAAAAGGGATATATCAAAATAAAGGGTTGGAGAGGAATGAAAACTTAGACCTATATTCATGCATGCATGTATTACCAGACCAAATAAGCTAAATTACATAGAAAGTGAGGCCAGCTATATATGTGGTTACTTTGCGCCATGCAATAGGTTCCTGAACTTGAAAAATAATTTACAAGGTTCCCAGTGGTATTTTTTGCCATTAATTAATAAAAAAACACCCAGATCTTTTACAAGAAAATTTTTTCAAGGTAATGGGGACTTTGACTATTACTTTTTAAGTAAATTACACTTTCCACCAGATAGATTGTACCTTGTGTCACTTTGCACCAGGTTTAGTACATACTTTTACTTTACACCAGGATATATTAAAATAAGTTTCACTCTGCACTAGGTTGTGTCATTAATTGAAGCAAAATCTTGTAAAATATGGATAGAACTTATGAAACTTCTTAAATTAAGACCATGTTTCACAAAGTTTCATGCATACTTTATTAAATTTCATTAAATTTATATATGTTTGATGATGTATCCTAGTGTTAAGTGAAACTTACTTCAAAACAACCTGGTGCAAAGTGAAAGTACGTGTGAATTCTGGTCCAAAGTGCAACACGGCACATTTTACCCAGTGCAAAGTGCAATTTACTCTACTTTTTATAACATTATGATATAGCTTAAATTAATAAAACTAAATTACTATTGAAGCACTTTTAATTGCAAATTAATATAGTGATATCGTTCTAATATGGCTAGTAGTATAGAAAGTATCAAGACTAAAAACCACTGGACATGTTCAATTTTAGAAAATTTGATGTATTTCTAAGAAGTAATGGAGAATAATATATTGACTGATGGAATATGCGGGCATAGAGGCCCTGAAAAGGTTGAACATATGGTCCCATTAATGTCCTTAATCAGCATAAAAATCATGCTATTGAACAATTTTGTTGATCTTGTCTATAGTAAGTGTATTGACTAACTTGGCTAATAGAGAATGCAAATCTATCTCTGATTATTTGACCAAAGACCTTCAGTATAATTTTCTCCAGCTAATATATATACAGTGTTTACCAGAACACTAGCTAGCTACTCGGGCAGGAAACTAGTGAATGTTTAGTGCCCGATTAGCGATTAGGAGCAGGAATGACCAACCACTCAAGGAGAATAAATCGGCTAAGCTGGTGAGGCCTGGTGGGAAATATCTTACCATGCATGCATCTTTGTTCAAAACCTACTTATACACGATAACCAATGAAACTAGATACCTAGCTAAGTATTCATCTATATTTTTTTGTAATACAATATAGATACTAAATACCATTTTAAAGTAAACTATATTGGTATGAAGGATAAAATTTTTTGCAGATAAAAGTAATATATTATCTCTGATTAATTACTGCCACCAAAAAGGTGGAAGGAAATGGTAATTAATAGTAAAAGACTACATACATAGGATTGTTAATTGACATTAGCCAAAAGCAAGGTTACATATAATGATATAAATTAATTTAATTAATTAGGTTTTCATTTGTTAATTTATTCATTTTAGCTAGTATGTGCAAATGCACAATTAATATCTTATATATTGTATATGCCCTGTTTGAAAATTATTCATGTCTATTGTTGAGACGATAAATACATGAATTTTCTCGGTTTCATATATCCACGCATGGAAAATCAATGCTCTGAAAATTAACAACATGACTATGAATGAGACTTTATTGGGTTCCATTTATATTAAGGCATCTAACTTAATTAAGTAATGTGACTTAATATTTTTTTGTATATATTTTCAACACAATATCCTAAACCAGCATGCTTTTATTAATTAAGGCAACTTTAATCACAATTCGGTCAGGAAAAAACTTTCAGCTATATATGATTTGCTTTAAGTTACTTTAATATCAGACAACCATCTGTTATTGTTATAAACTTAAAAATGCAATTACTATTGCAGTTTAATTTTCACTTCATATATATATACTAGCTACAACCTACTTACACGCTGAAGAATGCCATGCATCATTGTAAAATTAAGCATAGGATCTCCTTTGAAACAAAGGAATTGTAGAGAACTTTATAATAAATTGAACTAATTTATTTTAAATTCTTGTGTTCCAAAACAATCCTAATTTGTTGGAGGAGATGGTAACTATAGCTGTTATATGCACAATTTGCGTGCCTTGTGTTAACTTAAAAGAATTTCAATACTGTTAGAGAGCAATATTGGGCAGATTAACTTCAAAAACAAAATGATGGAATACTGTGGACCTACATTCTGTAGTTATATTTAAAAAAAAGGTTCTGCATATACAATATATCACTATATTGCATAATTTATGAAATTGGGATGGTTTAATTATGATCCTATAGACATCAGTGCTCATGAAATAATCTCAGTGCTGCATATACTTTAACTTTATATGTTTTTTTTGTTTGCAGAAAGAAAAGGAAATTTGTTTATATGAGAACTTAGGCAATCATGCAACTAAAATCTTATTTGTGACCAACACATGTGCACAGTACAAAAAGTATTAGACAGAAAATTGCTTGTGGATTAATTTTAAATTTGAATTTCATATAATATACTTCCCAATGATATCAAGACAAAAAATGGGTCTGATCATGCATGTGACATATGTATAGAAAGTTAGAAACCAGTCCCACCCAGCTACTGCATGTCACTGAACACATAAGATATGTATTATATATGGTCTGGAAGCATGGTTAAATAAAATTAACAGTCTTATTAATAATTAATCTCATGGTGCAGTGTGCATGTTTTGGAAGACCTTGGGACAAGTACTTGAAAGATCTCACTCCAATGCCTTGATCGACATGGTCAGATCCAAAGTACTCAGCCCCAGAGCGGCCTTCTTGCTACTGCTGCTACCTGTTTCTTCCTCTAACCTCCCGGCATCCCCGCCGCGGCACTCGCCGCTGCCACCGCCGCTGCCGATGTCACCTCCCCGGAGCGACAGCGAAAGCGAGAGTGGCTGCTGCTGTTGCTTGTCACTGTCCACCTCCTGCTCACCCAAGAACGAGGCAATGCTCTTCCTCTTCTTGCTGGCTCTGGCGCCAGTGTGATCTCCCGCGTTCGGACTCAAACTCAGCTGCAAGTCCGGCGTCCTGCCGTTCTCCTCCGTCATCTTCATCTTCGCCGGCGTCTCGAAGCGCATCGCCTCGATCGCTTTCGTCTTTGCCCTCTGAGACGACACAACGCCATTGTTGTTGTGAGTTGTGACCAACTGAATGTGTCAGTGTACAAAAGAAGTTAGATGTGTTATGTGTACGTACCTCGAGCAGGGAACCTAGGGCTTCGCTTGCGACCACGGGATCCGACGACGTGGTGTTACCGCTGCTGGCGGCGCCTCGCCACCGGATATGGTGGTCGCCTGCTGCGAAGGCGCCCATGGTAACCGCCGCTGACATTGTCCTCGAGAGCGGCCGGGAGCTGCTCCCGACCCAATCGAAGGTGCCGGCCTTCCCGGCGCCGTCTAGCCGGTGGTCAGCAGCGGCCGTGGTCGCCGAGGTCACACGGGTGGAGGCGATGGCGTCCCTCACGTCGAATAAATGCGACGTCGGCTTGCCGTCCTTGCGGAAGATCATCTCGTGGATGAGACCTTTCGCCGGGCCGTGGTCATTGACGGCACCGGCAGCCCTCGCCGCCGCGTGCTGGTTGAACGCCCACTCTTGATTCCTACACGCGTGCAAAGGAGAGATCGATTAGGGTTTCGACATGATCGTGCACGGCCGCCATAGCTAGCTCATCAAGCTTACACGCTGTCGTTTTTGCTTTGGTTACCTGAAGCTATTGCAATTCTTGAAGTCAAAGGTTTGCATGGAGGCCGGCTGCCGGCGTTGGAAGAGACCATACAGCCGGCTGGCGTCCGGCAAGCCGGGATTCCTCGACGCGAAGAACCCGCTGCCGTTCTCTTGCATCAGCCTGGAGGAGAACGGCGAGCCGCCGGCAGCAGCTCGCTGGAAGAACATGTCGTGGTGGAAACGATGGTCCCCTCTCCTCATGTGGAACTCCATGGGCGAAAACACTGGAAAATAATTAAGCACAAAAGCTTAACAAAATGGACTCCATGGCTTACTCTCTGTATGCATGCTAGTATACTGTGGATGAGATCAATTAAATATGGAGAGAATTGCGACAAGAACCTGATGATATGGCTGCCCTCTCGTGGCCGGACTCGTGGTCTAGCTTTTTGCTTCTGTACATCTGAAACAAAAAGTCGCCATGGATGAACAAGAAAAAAGTTAGGCACAGGAAATCTTCTGTGCGAAGAAGAAAAGAAACAAACCAGCATGTATACAGCTGCTGGCTGCTACTAACTGCAAAGTTGTCATGAGAAGAAGGCCGGTTTTTCATCCTAATCTGCTTTAATTTTACCTGCAAATGGCTTTTGACATGAGCAATGCTTAGCCCTCTCACGTTCATCATCTGAAGCACCAGCTTTGGGGTTGCTCCTGCCATCAAGATTGACTCAAGATTAAAGATAATTAAGATGTTGAATCAACCAAAGAAATATTAATTAGAGAAAAAATGAACAGTAACAAGAAAGCCTAGGAGATTGCAATTCTCTACTCACTCTCTTGGCCGCCTAATCTGTCGACGGCGTGGACGAACGCCATGTGGAGGTCAGGCGTCCACCGGAGCCGGGGAAGCTTAGACCGGTTGTACTGCCGCACCGTCGGCACCCTGTCGCCACCGCCGTCGGCCTTGCTGCTGCTGCTGTTCATGTCATGGTCCTTGTTGCTCCCGGAATTGTGGTTGGTGCTGCTGTTGTTGCTAGAGCTCCTCCCTCCTCCAGCAACTTCGCTTGTGCTACCGCCATCATCGTCGTCGTCATCATCGTCTTCTTCGTCTCCGTCCTCGCCAACTTCCCCTTCCTCGATGCCCTCACCGAAGCCCTCGTTGAGGTCCAGCACCATGTGTGGTGGCACAAAGTTTTCCGGAGATCTGATCTTGTCTTGATCATGCTCAAAAATCTCCACCACCTCCTTATCCTTGACCTCTGCCATAGTTAATTACCCTCTAGCTAGAAATCTCCTCCTCCTCTCTTCTCTTCTCCTTCCCCCTCTATTTCTCTACCACCACCATGATAGGATTGGAATGATGTGGGGTAGGAGTAGGAACCAGGGAGGCAGGGAGGAAGAAGAGGAGAATGTGATGGGAGAATAATAAGGAAGGGGAAGAAGCATAAGCAAGCTAATGATGTGGGGGGATAAAATAAGGGGAGGAGCTTAGGAGCAGAAATGGACAAGTATTCCACTGCATTGACTAGTTTTCAAGACTGATATATACTCCCATTTCTTCCCTTTTTCTATAGTGTCAAGGAATTGGAAAGTATGCAATTGCTGTTCTGTGAGAGGGTGATGTGGGGTACATATGCTAGGAGTGGGTGTATATATAATTGGATGTGGCCCTGGAAGGCCAGGGGCTGATTGTCAATTAGCAACTGGAGGTGGGAAAGGAAGCAAAAGGGGGTTGACACTTGCCTCTGATGATAACAAGTGTTGGTCTCCAGGATTTGTCATATTGATTTGTGTACCTAATCCATGTACTTTGTAAGATTTGAAAATCATTTATCCCTGAAGGCACATATGTATAACTATGTAAATTCTGCTGCTAAAACAAAATTTTCCTTTTCTAAAAGAATTCAGATTTGGTATTGATTAAATATTTGATTTTTTTTTGATTCTATCAAACAACAACGCGTTGCGTTGGATGTAACTTTGAGATTTAGGACGGAGGAAGCGAGTTCCAAGTTACACTTTTAATTTATTGTAGTTGCACTTTCAACTTGTTGCAGTTGCCATTATTAATTTATGCAGTTTTAGTTATAAACTTGTAGAACTTAGTAATAAATATATGCAACCGTATCTAACGATTCGTATCTTGATCTTTTGATGTAAAAAAAAATCGTTTGATTGATTTATTTTTTTCAAACGTTTAACCAATAAACAGTCCCAAAAGAATTTTAAAAAAGATTTCTGCATGCACGTATTGCTCTTTTCCAAAACTCATGACATTAATTGCCCCTTCCTACATGAGGCTCATATATATTCTCTTCCTTTTTTGTCTCTAAAAAACATTATTTGTTCCTTTTAAAATATATAAATGATATTGTTAGGACCGATAATATTCTTAGACTTGCTCTTTAGAAGTTTCTCATTGCAAAATGTTGGTAGTTAAGAATATTCCTTTTGTACTCACGCATTTATTTTTCGTATGTGCAAGTCTAGTTAGAGTATTGTACTCAATATTGTGCATACATAGAGTATGTGGCTACAAGCCAATAACTACATTGGTGGTAGTATGGACTGTACTCTTTCTTTTTTCTTGAGTGCAATAGTAGTATGAAATTATATAATTAGGAAGAGTTGGCGGCACTGAGTAATCAAGTGTGTATTCTTCCTGTGTTGAAGTTAGCTTAGCTCTTGCTGACTTGGACTCGGTAGGAGAAATGGAATCAACCAAAAAAAAGACACCTTCGAATGAGTTAGCTACCTAGATCCAGGTGCTATATATTTAATTCAAAAATAATTGTTGAAAGTAAAAAAGATATATATTTATAAAAGTACGTTGATCATGAGCACATAAAATCTTTAGAAATGAGAACATATACCATGCGCACACATAAATGTTAATAATTAGCTAGAAAAATGGTTTGTAAATAATCGTTTGAGTTTTACAAATTGATGACACGGGAAATCACAAAAGTCATGCGGCCACTTTCACATACGCATTCCTGTATGACAAGAAACATAAATTAATTATGGCCGATTCATCAAAAGAAAAAAAAATCTGCATCGATCAACTAGAATGAAACGGGAGTTGACTCGGGTCTGCAAAAATTACAGGGTTAAAGACGCACTTTAATACAATTCGTTTGCTTTTGGATTACCTGATGGATTTGCTGATTGACGTCGAAAGATACAATTTTTTTACGTACACTTTGTCTCTTGGTCATCTAGGGATGGCAACGGGTCGGGTGAGGTGCGGGTGGAGCAAATACCCGCCCTCAACGGCGCCCGCGACACTTGGCCACGCCCGCCCTCAATGAGACCTGCGGGTGGAATGTCACACCCGCGCCCGCACCCGCGGGTCACCCGCGGGCGTCGGGTCACCCACGGGTGTTGGGTCACCTTGCCGAGCGGTAGCTCCCCGCCAAACTTGAGCACTAGGATCTCGTCCTCCTCGAACAGCGACACCCCCGTGGGCACCAAATCTTGCAACCAACCCGGCGCAGACACCCCAGCTAGCCACCGTGAGACTGCGGCCCAGCGAGGATCAGCAGGCAAGTACGGTTATACTTACCTGGAAGCGGATGGAGGGGCGGTCGATGGCGAGGTCAGCGGCGTTGAGGACGAGGAAGTGGGTGGGCGCAGAGACGTCGACAAGGACAGACGTGGCGCCGGTGAAGCTGCAGGCGACGAGGTTGGGGTGGAGGCGGAGCTCGTACCGCCGCGGCGCCGCGAACCACGCGGGGGCCAGGGCGAGTGGGCGGCGGCGGCGGTGGGGAGGCGCGGCCGCGGCGAGGAGGCGCGGGGGCCTGGGCAAGTGGGCGGCTGCGGCGGCGGGGAGGCGCGGGGGCCTGGGCGGCGGTAGGGAGGCGCGGGAGTGGGCGGCGGCGGCGGTGGGGAGGCGCTGGGGCCTAGGCGGCAGCGGTGGTGGCGGTGGGGAGGTGCGGGAGTGGGCGACCAGACCAAGACCGAGAGAGAATGAGAATGGGAGCAGCGGCTTGGGAGATGGCAGGCACACCTAGGTTTTATTTGGGTTGGGCCGATTATAGACATGGGCCTTTATTTACGGGGCCCGATAGGCGCCCGCGGGTGAACTTTGTCACCCGCGCCCGACCCGCGTCTATCGCGGGCCCCGACCCGATGACACCTGCGGGCACGATTTTGCACCCGTGCCCGCGCCCGCGGGTGTGATTGCCATCCCTAATCTATATGACACATCAGGCTTGTGTACGAATGGATTGTGCTGACGCGTGTGATTCCATGGTTGATTATTAACATAACTCTATAACTGTTCCTTTCACTAGCTAGAATGTTTACACTATTATTTGATTAACTACAGGATCAACCAATTCCACTGGTGTGTTCATGTAATAACAATACCACTCGTGTCTTCGAGGCTAAGTTACGTTAATTTTAACCATGCATATATGGGGAATCTAATAATTAATATATTACTTATTTGGGCCTTTTGGAAACGAATTTTATATCAAATAGTTCCGAGCTGGGAAGTAATTTTTTCCTCATGCAAAACAAACTGTTGCATTTGAACCTAGATAAATTCGCTAAAGACATAAAGCAAACGGGAAAAATAGATATTTTTTAAGGAACATTAACAGAAAAAATAGCTAGATCAGTCCTATAAAAACGGTTCTCTATCTTCCGATCGAGTTCTAACTACTAGGATTGGAAAAAATAATGCTACTAACACTTTCTTATGTACTATATTGGTGGATTTCGGATGTCCAAATACATGATATTAATGAACAACTTGGGATGTAGTTAGGGTTTGGTTTCGAGTCCATTTTTGCAATAACCCACATCCTATATATCTCGCATACGTATACTACCACCTTATGAATAGCAAAAAATAAGTAGTTTGGTTAACCACTTTGGAATTTCGTAATACCACTGAGAATCATAAAATGATCAGCATGGTAGGAATTAAGGTGCTCAGTAGTCACATTTGCTATTGTTAATATTAAGCATGGTCATCATGAAACGATGCTAGCATATGGTAAAGTAGTATATTCCTTACTTGAAACCGTACAAAATATAGATTGATTTTGTAGAAATAAACATCCCATCTGCCAGGTTTAGTTGAGCAATTTTTGGGAATGGTATGGTACAATTAAGCTAGTACTGAGGAACACATCCTGTTCTGTAGCATGTGCAATATAATAGATCAGTCGGTACGTGCATTTAGCACAAATTAGTAAGCAACTTATATTACTGATCGATGAACTACCAAACGGTCATATTAATTAATTTACTCGGATAATAAGGCCAGTTTGTAAAGGCTTCTTGGTTGAGCTTATTGGCCGCGCGCAAAACGAAATAAGTCATTAGCGTATGATTAATTAAGTATTAATTATTAAAAACTTAAAAATGGATTTATGTGACTTTTAAAAACTTCTATATAGAAAGTATTTGCGAAAAAATACACCGTTCAGCAGTTCGAAAAGCATCTTTATAGAAAACGAGGTAGAATAATCTCAATTAAGAAGCTGCTTCAAACGGTGCTCAACTAAGAAGATCAAGTGGAAAATTTAAGAACACAAGCTAGCATGCTCTGTATTTCGTGAAATTGAGCTTAATTATTTATTTTCTACAAATTGTATTGTGTGGTGCGCTGCCTTAGGGCATGTGTCCGTAGATCTAGAGAACACAAGAATTTTGCATAAAATAGCGTAATTTCACAGAATTCCTACAAATTCCAGCTTGCAAGAAAGATGTAGTTTACAAATATGTGGCATCTCAGTTGCTTTCAACATGTAAAATAAACATGAGGATATATATAATTGGAGGTTAATTTATTCATCTACAAGAGAATCTGTTTCCAGGAAAAATTGCAGCACTTACTTCTGCAGTTAATATACATATAAAAAAACTAAATAGGTAGATATCCGTACTTCCTACCACTGTATTAGAAACTACCCACTAATCTCGTGTGGGGACAATACGTATCACTGAAGACTTCATTGTTTGTTCTGCTACTGTCCATATACAGTCCATTACTATAGAAATGCAGAAACTAGTGTTATATATATACACACATACACATCCATCAATCCAATAGTTCATTTTTAACTAAAACTGTCAATGTCATCTACGAAACGATTAGGCGTGTTTGGACACAACAATTTACCAGGATTTTAGCGCTCGTTCTGAGAGAGAGAGAGAGAGGAAATTAGAAGATCATGTATGTCACTACTAAAAAAAGGTACCAGTGTTGGATAAAAACCGTCATCGGTCCCGATTTCCTACCCGACACTGCAATTTCGAAACTTATGACCCCTCTCATCTGTTCCGATTGTGGACCTAGGATAAGTAAGCCCCAGGAGCCCATGAAAATGCGCTCCTGAGCAGGTCATCAGTTTCGGTTATTGTCACAAGCATCGGTGTCGGTTTGGTCCCTCAACCGGGACAGATGGTTCAAACCGAGATAAAAAAATAATTATTATATTAGTGTATTTGTGGTTATATTAGATGGCCACGTTACAGAATATTATTTCCTCGACCGAATTATTATATCGATGGCCACATTGCAGAATATTATTTAATTTCATTAATTATACATCAATTAGTTGGTCTCATGAATAATTATACATCACATACGATCATTAATATTAAATGACGCTACAGGGATGAGAGAAATTAATGTCATTACAAGAAACCTAGCTACTACTTTGTCGATGAACGCTTGACAAATCAATGTCTTGTAGAGATGCTGTCACTTGTTTTTACTGTTTATTACGATGATCTCTCGACAAATGGTACGCACCTTTTAGAGAAATGATTTCTCGAACAACAAAGCTGATGAATTCATCTTAAAGGACCTAGACTTAATGATCTAGTAATTCACTTGTGCCTACTTGCTACATTCGAACCGGAACCCCAACATCAGTCCCGGTTGGCCGCATTATCCGGCACTGGTGGTTCGGCATTAATGCTGGGTAGTGATTTTGGAGGGCGTGGGGCTTGGGTTTAGGCAGGGTCTCCCTATCGGTGTCGGGTTTTCGTAAACTGCTACTGATAGAACGGTACGTATGTGGTGTTCTGTGATAGTGTATATCTTGCAGTTGCAATACTCTCCGCAGAACCACAGAAAAAGAACTCCAGCTAATTCTTGCATGATAATTAATTAATTCATCTGTTACAGTGGCTAGATCGATGAATAATCGATCCGATCCTGCGCCAGCAAATTAAATCAGTGCCAGTTAATCCCTGATGGCTTTGTACGAGATGATAAATAATGATTAACTGATGGATCAATTAGATTCCAGCATCTTGTAGGCCATATGCATATATACGTGCTGCATTGCCAGCTTCGAAGCTACTCTTGAACGGCTCAACTTCGTCGAAGCTGGAGATGATTGGTTCTTACAGAGAAAGCGACGCCTGGCTGTGCTCACGAGCCAGGTTTGGATTCCGGTCCTTCAGGCCGGCCGGACCACTAGCTCATATATTCAGACATCTATACAAATACATAAAATTGATTAACCTAACTCGACCCATGCATGTCATCTGAACTTGATTCGTTCCAAAAATATGCACTTCCATTAGCATGCATGTGCATGCACCCATATATATATATATATATATATATATATATATATATATATATATATATATATATATATATATATATATATATATATATATATATATATATATATATATATATATATATATATATATATATATATATATAAATAAGTGTGTGTGTTTTTTTGAAAAAGAAAGTATAATTTTTTGTCTCCGAAATACACAAATCAATATTTATAGACATCAGGATTTGAACCCATGACGGGTTGAGTTATGCACTCACTAGGGGTGGGTATTTTTTAACTAAAACCGAACATGAACCGATCCAAAGTTTTAGTTCCTTGGTTTTTTTTGGCCCACATCGGTTTTCGGTTTAAAGATCGGTTTGTTTCTCCCTTGAACCAAACTCCCTGATAAAACAGAAGACATCGTTCTCAGCAGCTAGAACAGACTCGCCCATTCTGGGCAGTCAACGCCAGCCCATAGGCCCCTTGCATGCAGATTGCCGTTGTGGGATATGTGAGAACCATGGTCCAACAACCCAGCAACATGTGACCGTTTCTGTTGAGGAAAGAAGCATAGTGTTCAGTCGGTTTCCTCGGTAGAAACCGAAACCAAACCAAAGTAGTTCGGTTTTTGTTGGTTTGGTCATTATTTTTTCAATGGAGAGATCGGTTTTGGTTTTTCTCAGAAACCACAAAACCGTAATAACCGACCGAACAAACAAAAAACCGAATGCCCACCCATTACCTACTGCATGCTATTGTCAGCACAGGGGACCACTTTGCCTATGCAATTATCATTTTTTAGGAATTTATATCAACCGCTTCTTAACAATTTTTACTAGTTATGAATTAAGAATGTACTTAAAGCCCTGCCTGAGTGACTATGATGCATATAACATGGTTAATTTTAAGAATGATTTTGCATTGCCTTGACCTAGCTGAAAACCCAAGCTCCTCAAAATCTATAGCTCCTACCTAGCAGTCCAAAGGTACGAATTGTCTAGAAGTTGCTTGTACTATCTCCAGAAACCACAACCTAGCAACTTTAATTGCAGATATACCTAATTAATAACCCATTTTTTTTTATAAGGTCTTGCTAGAAAAAGAAATATTTCCACAGATCCATATATATATATATATATATATATTTGCACATAGAAAGCTAGGATTTGTTTTTTTTGTGTGCTGGGTCAAGGAAAAAAAACCTACTTAATCACTAGCCATTAGGAACTAACAGATGCACATCGTCATGTGGTGAATGTGCAATATAGTACTTTACACAGCACTAAGATCTTTTTTCTAGGTTGTATGCACGAGATGGAGCTCATACTACTAGCTCAGCTCTCATGTGACCCAAACGGCCAATCTGGCTCGAATCCAAAAGCAATTTGTTTTTCTAAGCCATGCTTCGATTGAGTCGCTGACCCCCTTGTCGTGTGGATCTGAGTGTCCTCTCCGTGACACAATGATAAAACTAACCTTTGTTAGTTGACCTCTGCCTGCAAGCCTGCACGTATGTACACGGTCCCTCGGCTTGCATGAGAAAGCTTCTTTCTTTTTATCAGCAACTTGTTCAGAAAGAGATATATAGAGGAGAAACTAAGTTAAATTTGGGTTGGTCACTTCATGACATGCATGGCTAAATATTTATTTGTCATAACCATGTCTACATCTATCGAAGATATTCTCTTTGCTTGTAGAGAATGAGCCCCCTTGGACATTCTGAGGAGATTAATTCTGCAAGAGAGCTAAGCTAAAAGTGTCATTGTGCTTGGATCGTTTCCAAGCTCTTGTAGTCTTTTTCTTTTGCTATGCTACGATCAGCATCTATATAGTGACTTTAGGACAGTTGGAGTGGATATATTATATGCATAATATCTAGCATCGTCAACTTAACGGCTAACCTTTTACATTAGTATTATTTCGTATATTTTCATTTTTAACCTTTCAATTTAATACTTCCTCTTTCCTTTAAAGTAATGGATTTTAGGGATGAATCTAGACTTATATTAAAGGACCGAGGGAGTATATATATAACATCTATTAATATTACATGAATGATCGATCCAGTATTACACATGTGTGTTGTTTTCAATAATCTACTGGATTAATCTTTCAAATGGCCATGCTTTCATGTTTCAAACTAAATTGAGTACATAATTTCTTACAATACTGACAATAGTTGCATGCCTAAAAAATTTTTAGAGCCTAGACAAAACCCACTGTCGCCGGTGTCATCAAACACTAGTGGTGCGGCTTGCCCGCCTCTTACCACACGGGAACCTGAGCGGGGCCGGGGTTGCTGGGCACTCGGGCCCTAGGTCCACCCCTGATTAATTGTTGAGCGTTGATTTATGTTACATCAATTATGTTGATGGTGGATAGATTATGAGCTTGCAGCAAACACAACCAGCTCATAATATATGTCATATTGTATTAGTTTCCTTCATAGAGACTCAAAGTTGTTTTATATCATTATAGATACCCTTTCTAACCTACACAAGTAGCAATTTGTTATTTTTAAACCCTAAATAAACACACTTTTATATATATATATATATATATATATATATATATATATATATATATATATATATATATATATATATATATATATATATATATATATATATAGTTGGGCTATGGTGCTTCGCGAAGCACGGATTGCCCCGTGCTTCGCGTCCGTTGCTACAAATTAGAAGTTTAAATAAGCGATCCAAACCGTTCATCATAATCTCCATATTAAAACAAGGTTGGAGACCAAATTTTACATTTTTTAAAATTTTTTACTATTTTTTAGATAGGTATGAAATCTTGTTAATCTAAAGACTTCAAAACCGTTCAAAACCTATAGATTTGTATCCCTCTTAAAAATAGTAAAAAAATTTCAAAAATTGTAAAATTTGGTCTCCAACCTTGTTTCAATATAGAGATCATGATAAACGGTTTGGATCGCTCATTTAAACTTCTAATTTGTAGCAACGGACGCGAAGCACGGAACAATTCGTGCTTCGCGAAGCACCATAGCCCAACTCTCTATATATATATATACTTCAACAACTCTCTGTTCATATTTATTTAACTCTGTAATTATTTTTTTAACCTCATATGTTGATTATTACCAAGCTCCACTACCTCTAAAAAAGATTGAGCTTTTCAATTCCTAAATGCTTCCTCCGGTTAGCGGAGAAGAGCGACTAGTCCCTTCGGAACAACTACAAGTAACAAGTTTTTCTATCCCCATGTAGCAATAGAATGGCAAAAGTATATAGAAAAGACAATTCATTTCAATTTTGATTATCTATATATTAGTTTGTTTCTATTTATAGATAGCTATTTTTATATATTACTATTAATTAGTAGTACTATTCTTAGCTATATGGTTTTTTTTCTTCGTGATAAACAGTTGATACCAGTAATTCTACTTTTTTTCTCTGTGGACAGAACAGAAAGAGAGCTCAGCAGGAAGAGGATTGTACCATGAGAAACAAGAGTAGCAGCTAGCCGATCCCATGCTCATGCTGACGAGCCACCAAGGTTTGTTGCCCAAAATTGTAGTGAAAACAATTGACAACCGATAGAAACTCATTCACTACCCGGGCCCTATGTTGCTCCTGGCACTGCCTTTGAGGGTCTTTACTTGCGCACCTAGTCTCTCATTCTTGATTTTAGTTATTTGTATTCAATTTTTCCAATCCTTTAGCAAACTCAAAGAAGTGGTTTGCACACATTAATTAATGTGCATAGAGAAGTTTGGGTACCATTCAAAACACTTGGCTATATAAATAGATAGAAGTACCAAATCAAATGTTTCAGAAGGGCATCAGAAAACTAATTAAGAGACTTCCTATATAAAAAAGGAAGAAAAAAAATAGGTTTCTCAGGTCTCATGATCTGTGTGGGCTGCTTCCTAAAAGGGAGAAGCTCACACGAACGTTGGTCCATGGTTGCATGCTGCGTCGTCACGGCTTCCATGCCGATCCCTCCCAACTAACTAACAACATGGTGGATTATCGCTGGAAAGCCAAAACTAAAGGAATTAATCGTCCGGCCACCCGTGTGTGTGCATGAGCGTGACAATGACGAGTTTAATCGTCCATTAATACGGCAGCACACTGTCTTGTGAATTTAACCAGATAAAGTTGCATTCCTAGGCTACACAGTGGCATGGTATAGTTTCTTTATGGTTGACCCTTTCTTTCCTTTTCATGACATGGAGAAACTGTTGGGTCATTCGGTTGGGAGGTTATTATATCAGAAAAGAAAGCTAGGTCTCTACTACTCTTTCTAGTTGCCATGAAAATAACATTACAAGAAAATAATATTTGGAAATATTGTTATATTGCGGGAATAATATTTAAATACTAACTATAGTTTAATGTGATAATGCTTTTTAAAAAAAAGTAATTTACTCTGAATAAAAAATTAATAAAATGCATTTGCCACCATGCCCATATGTATAATTCTAGATCAATTTACTCTTCATCTATGCTTATTCTAAACTGGCAGGGTAAAGAGCACTATATACGTGAAGAATAATCTCCCTCTTGCTTAAATATGAAAATCAACTTCAAACTATGTCCAATATCTTTCAGTATATGATTCTACAGAAGTAGGAGAAACATTACACCAAGGTGTGTCTCTAGTTTCTTTCTTGAGTACATGGAAATTTAATAAGAAACAATATGAGCAGCATGTTACACGTTGCATTAGGGCTCCTTTGGAACACAATATTCTAAAAGTGTCGGAACAGAAAAAACACAGGATTTGAATATCATGATATATCAAATTCCATAGGAAATAAATTAAACCATAGGAATTGTTCAAAACATGTATTTGGATGGCTCACAGGAAAAATGAATGAATTTTGTGATTATATGCTACTTAGATTAGAGTAAGAATAGAGAGAGAGAGAGAGAGAGATATTGCATTAGTATTATCAAAGGAAATGAAACTATGAGATTGGAAGTGATCATGTTCAAAATCCTACAGAATTGAGGTATAGGAATTTGGCAACAACAAATCCTATGATCCAATGACCTCAATAGGAAACATTCCAATGGATTTGAGTCCTCCACTTTACCTTTGGAATTCCTACAATCCAAAAAAGCCTTTAAAGGCTCTTTGGAACGCAGGATTCTCAAATCACACGAATAAAAAACATAGAAATATGTTGTCACATACTATACAATACTACAGGATTTTAAAACAAAGAAAAACTCAAGACAATGTGTTTGGATAGTTCACACGAATTGAAATACATGAATTTTGGAGAAAATCACATGTGGAAGAGAGAGAGAGAGAGTAGAGAGGGAAATAAAGAGTATGCATTGAACTTAACAAAGGAAAGAAAACATGAGGTATAAGCTCATGTTAAAATTCTTATGGATTGAGGGCATAGGAAAGCAATCTTTAGGAATTTTGTAATTCTATTCATTTGTTCCAAAGGATTCCATAGGAAATTTTTCCTTCAGATCCTAATCCTCCAAAAATCCTATACTTCTCCTTCAATCCAAAGAAGCCTTAAGTTTTTTAAATCCTAAAAGAAACCTTTGGAATGGCTCAAACGGATGTAGATTTTGGATGAAACTTAACATAAAGTACAACCTCATGAAAACTTTTCTTTAAGTCTATATGTCTCATCCATTTTCTGTGTCTTTCCACACTAGCCTATATAAACGGTTATTTCTATGTCTCCCCAATATTTTTTCATCACTTGCTTTGCTTATAATTTTGTACTAAGGTTTCCTTTGAAATGTATGATTTTTTAAGGAATTGAACTAATTCGTATGAAAATCATGTAAAATTCCTGTGTTCCAATGGAACAGTAAAATTCTGTACTTTTCCTATTCATA
Source organism: Oryza meyeriana var. granulata (assembly GCA_003991445.1). Taxonomy (NCBI): domain Eukaryota; kingdom Viridiplantae; phylum Streptophyta; class Magnoliopsida; order Poales; family Poaceae; genus Oryza; species Oryza meyeriana. The sequence continues at coordinate 177,376 of RYFJ01000112.1, read as the reverse complement.
TATATGTTTTACCATTCGTGGATTTAAAAGGAGTCCCTAGCAATGGCAATACAACCAATCGAACTAGCGATTCACTTTATGTGTGAAACATGCATGGTCGTATATCTAAGCATATATAGGTAAAAGTGGCTACATGATGCTTGTTGGAACTGAGCATATATAGCTCTGTTGGTAATATATGTATAGGAGAGCATGCATGACTCGTCAATATTCAAGACCAGATCACTTGCCTCTCTTCTCCGTCTCTAAAACGGCCATTGGGCTGAAATCAGCTACCACAGCGACATAAGGAAAAAATACCCTATATGTAGCTAGCATGTCCTCGTGCATATATCACATATTTCCTACTTCCTCCGTCTCTAAAAGACTATTACTTTAGCTAAAAGTTTGTCTAAAAAAATATTTTTAGAGTGAAATCCACTAGACCTCTTTATATCACTTATCGTTTTAATCATCTAATCATTACTACTCTCTTCTCCTCTCTGTTATTTCTCTCTTCTCTTTATTTTATCTCCATATTAATTAAGGGTATTGTAGTCTTTTAACCTAATACTTAATCTCTCTTCAACTAGCTAAAACAACGTGACGAAGGGAGTACTATTTAAACTTCCACAGAAACTAGCTGCCATTGTGTAGTAGTAATAACTATAGTAAGTACAGCGATAGTTCCGGCCACCTTGATCCTTCAGCTTCCCAACAGCGCTGAATCCGGTCGTCCTGTGAAGTTTCTTGGGTTTGGTTAACCACACCCCCTAGCTTCTTTGCCTTAGGCACAAGAGTTAATCTACAACAAGGACGGCTGCAAGAGAAATTAAATTTAAGCAACCAGTAATAGTAGCCTCAGTACATCAAGGAGTGTACTATTTTACCAATGGTGCTTATGGAATATTTTGTCAGCTACTACATTTGGAATCCCTAAACCCATGTCGTGGGCAGGCTTGTCGGTGCTGCCCATGCATCCATATGTGCATATCGAGTAAGTAATCCTATATGGTTTTTTAATGTCGTTGGCTAGCTTGATCTATGCGTCATGAAGATTTGATTAATTATTGTGATGGTTATTCCTAATTAATAAATATGCAGATTTGCTATTGATCAAATGTTTGATTTTTTAGATTCTGTTAAAAAACAACGCTAGCTGTTGGATGGAGCTTTGAGATTTGGGGTGGAGGAAATGAGTTCTAAGTTGCACTTTTAACATATTGTAGTTGCACTTTCAATTTGTTGTAGTTGCCATCATCGATCATGCATAACTTTAGTTATAAATTTATGCAACCCAGTCATAAATATGTGTAACTGTATCTAACTTACCGATCACGTACAACTTTAGTTATAAACTTATGCAACTTAGTCATAAATATATGTAACTGCAATCGATTGATGGATTCTTTTTTTCAAACGTTTGATCAATAGACGTTCCCATAAATGTGGTACCTTCTTCTATATAAGTAAAAACCATAAAAATTAAAGTTCCTCATAAATCTATTCCACAAATGCATCCAATTTAGGTTACATTTGAATATATGTTAGGTGATTTTTGTGTTAATCTTATGAATTTCTCATGAAATAGTGTTACTGCATAAAATTTTGTTCACTACTGTAGGAAGGGCCATCAGTGTCGGGTCCCCAACCGTCATTGCAATTCTAGCACTGATGAGGGGAGTCCATCGGTGCTGGATGTGAAACCTGGCACTGATGAGGTTACACGAGTAAAAAAAAAGCAGCCGGCTCGACGCATCGGCTCCACCACTCCCTCCCCCCACCCAAAAAGAACCGCATCCACATTCAAGAACATCATAGATCAAGAACATATCAAGACCCTATCTATGAATCAACATAGATCAAGGACAAGATAATCACAAATCATTCACATCTCAGATCTGAATCACAAATCGAACAAAAAAATGAACTGAATCATCAGCCTGGTATGGATACTTGACCAGTGGAGGAAATGGAACTAGATCCAGTAGTCCGAGATGCGGTCACAGTTGATGAAGAAGCCGGAGAAGAGGAGGAAGTAGGCGAGGATGGCGACGACCACCGTGTACCTGAGCATCACGTGCGGCACCATGGCGGAGAGGACGCCACCGCTGCTCACTGGGGAGAGGGGACGAGGACGTGCCGCTGCTGGCCGCCGGGGAGAGGGCGCCGCCGCCACTCCCTAGGGAGGGGACGAGGGCACTGCTCGTCGGTGAGAGAACGAGAGAGATAAGAGGGATCGAGAGAGTTCTAAGGGATCGATAAAATATCACACACATCGGTTCGGCTCTCTCCGTCGGTTTGGCTTGGCTCGTTTTTGTCTCGGTTAATTTAAAAACCAGAATTGATATCTGACACATCAGTGCCGGTTAATTTAAAAAACATATACTGATACTATTAGTACCGGTTCTTTTAATGAACCGACACTAATAGCATGTGGTGCCATCAGTGCTGGTTCTTGCCTCTAAAGGGCACAAGCAGAGTGGGTGGATAGAAAACTTCCTACCAGTGCCGGGTTTTTTTTCCAATCGGTACTAATAGGACGATCCGGATGGGTTGTTCAATAGTAGTGGTAGTTATATAGTAATGACACAGTGAGAACATAATGTGGTTTTTTTGCGAAACAAAGTACCTCTAAAGACTGAGTCAGCATATCTTGAGATTAATGAAGTTACCGCATGCGCTTCACTATCAACAAGTACATCGTCTAACAGCGAAAGAAAAATCAGCCATAAATGTAAGCACCCAGGCTAAATTTAGAACTTAAACTTAGGTGGACATGCTCCACCACAAAAAATCTAACCAGCTGAGCTACTCTTAAAATTAAACATGTGATTAAAGAGTTTAAGATGGACTTCTCTCCCTTACCAACTCCCACCGATTGATGTTGGTTCTGGTGAGACTCCTCTCCCGAATCGATCGGCACCTCTTCTCAGTTTATAAATTGTACTAGTAAATATTAATAGAGATTACGCATCCTCTTAATTTCTCGTTCCAAATTTCTCTGTTTCTTTACTCACAATAACACTGTAAAAAACTTAGGGCAAGGGATTGATGCGAAAGAAACTTAATTAGCAGACAACACTTATCGCAACCACACTACCCATGCGTATATTATTGTTTATCTCCCCTGCAAACGCTTCAAGTTATTCAGATAAGCTAAACAAAAGCTCAACGTGGTTGTACTCCAAAAAAAATAATTTTAACAATAATATATATGTGATGAAAACTTTTGCTTCGTGGCTAAAATTATGAAAAAAAATGTGTCATCACAATGGTGTCTTAAGGCTTGAACACTAGAGTATTTGCACACAAGCGGTTTTACATGTTAAAAATATAAGTATATGTAGATTTAATTTATTTTATAAATAAATCATAACATTAATAGTATAAATAAACAAAACCATATAATCTGACTTAAACATGTATATGACAGTAATTAATATAAATATATCAAACTCAGGAGATATAGGTACGTGTACCTATAGTCCTGTTTTGGAGCGCAGCACGTACGACAGCGAGGGTTCTGGAACGGCGAGGATTCCGGAGACCTACCCTCCCAATCTGCTTGCCTGGTGTGGCGTGGCGAGGTGAGCGCGCGTGTGTTCTTCTAGTTCTTTCCACTATGCATATCTCAAGTGGCTAGGAGAGAGCTCATCTTTATAAGGAGATCTTCCTCTCCTAGAACTAGCAAGGTGGTATTAAACTTTCCATGCCATTCCCCATAAGGTGGGTGTCGGCGAAATGGAACTGGGGGTCCCACATATCCTGGGGACGCGTGGGTCTTCGGCCACGTCAGCTCCTCCGGGCCCACATTCTGCTCCGGTGAAGACCGGCGATAGGCTTTTTCCCGCTAAGTACCTGGGCGCGAACACTGCTTCGGCCCGGGTGCGCACTCCTCATCGAGTCGCAACGACGGCTCGCAGCCATCTCCTCGGGCCTCGCGCCCCGGGGACCTCCCCGATCCAAAGACTCACCCCTAGGCCTGGGAGTCACCTTCCCGGTCCCGGGACTCGCTCCCGGACCCGGAAGCCACCTTCCCGGGTCGCGACCTTGCTGCCCGGTCCCGGGAGCGTCCTCCTCGGACCCCGCGTCTCGGGGCACCTTACAGAGGCCTCGCTCCTGGGCCCGGGGCCCACAGCTCCGGTCCTAGAGCACGTTACCTAGGCATCCTGGTCCCGGGCGCCTCTCCCCGGGCCCGGGACTCACATTTGCCATCCCCGAGGGACTCGGTGCCTCGTGCGCGCGGAGGGCTCGATGAGCTCTCCGCCTCGGGCACGAGGCCGGCTTGGGCGGATCAGCTCCTCAACTGCCCGCATTAATGGCGAAGTGACGGGACGCCTCCCGCCTGTCTCCGGTCGGACATGCGCGCACCGTCATGATGGCCTTCCGTGGGCCCCCTCTCAGTGCCGTCAAAGAACTTTCGGCTGCTGAGAAGGCCTCGATTCTCCACACTCTGGCAGCGGAGACGTGTGCTGTCACATCTCCACACTCCAGCAGCCCACAGCAGCCCGGCAACATGCCGACCAGACCTGCAGCACCTGCAATAGACCAACTCCAACCGCCCTCGGCGGCCGAGCTAGGCGGCGACCAGACGTCCCTCCGGCGCGGCGTAGCAGGCGGCCGCATGCGTCCGACAGCGAGACAAGTCGTAGCTAGCTCTCTCTCTCTCTCTGTATGTATACTTGGCATTGTGGACTCCCCTTAGCTTATAAAAGGAGGATCCTTGCCAGAGATGAAGGACAACTTAGACAACTCAGGGACAGCCTGGAGAGCTTCTTCCACAGCGTAGTTAGCTTGGGGTAGATCTTCCTGAGCGCTTCCAGTTCCTTTCCGAGCTTGCGCTACCTCCTGCGTCCCTCGGCATATCCTTGTAATAGCATAACACATTCATCTCCACATAGCCAAACACATACAGGAGTAGGGTATTACACCTCCGCGCGGCCCGAACCTGTCTACCTCCTCCTGCCTCATTGCGTGCCATTCTCTCCGCTGATCATCTCCCAGACGCCGCTGCCGTCCTGTGAACAAACTCCCCTGGCCGAACTCAAAAGGGGGGTCCCCAGACTCCCCGCGGTTAGACTTTCATCCTTCGACAGTGGGCCTTTGAGATTATTCTAAAAATTATTCTCCACATAGATCTTAGCCTACTTAATAATTCCAACATTACACTGGTAGTGACTAGCTAGTGCGCCTAGCTTAGTTCAATTCCAAGCACCGCATGTTTTGGCAGCATTACCATGCCGACAAGGTTGGAATTTTGCTGGGTGTCAAAAGAAAAAGAAAAACATTCATCAGCTGCAAGTCCCCAAACCTGTACAAATTAAAGGAGGGTCACATTAGCCCGTCACCTAATCCTGCCTTCCCACATCACACGGTTGACCTTCTCTGCCCCCTAGGCTATCCATCTCATCCTGATCAATACTTTAATTCATAATTAGCCGATAATTAATTAATTAATTAAGGGTCCAGCTGATTAGTTCGTCACACAAATCACACTACACCGCTAGCTAGCTAAAGCTTGATGCCATAGATGCAGTAGTACTACGGCATTATATTAAACAAATTCAGCAGTGTGAGCCCTCGAAACTGCAAATAATTGTAGGTTTGTCGTCTTGTCCCAATGCCACGACCACGACATCCTGTCCAAAATTCCATTTTGCATGCATGCGTATGCATTGAGCAAATGTAGCTCAGATCAGAGTTAGCTAGCTAGCTAGCTCTAGAGGTTCTTCCTGAAAGTAATGGCTTGGACTGTGGGAAAGAGATGGAGAGATATCGACACTTGAGCCCTTTGTGTGGCTAGGGACAAATGTTTGCCCTCTGTCCATGTGCCAAATTATAGTAATTTATTTGAAGCATAAAGTAATTTTCTGGCCCTTGCATAGTACGGCACTGTATATGCATATATAGGAGTAATTATATCCATGCATGCATGGTGATGCATATATTTCATACATTTTCATTTCTTGATTAGTAGATAGCATTAGTCCATTTAACTGCGCTTTTTGTTTTGATGAGAGGACTCCTAGCTCAATAAAGCACCTGCACCGAGTACTATATATTTCTAGCTTTGATATGGTTGCATTGATAGATATGCAGCACTCTAAATTCCATGGTGATTCAATCCCACTAATAAATTGGCAGGCTTATTATTTTTATTTTTTTAATTATTATATTATTAGTGCTAAATCTTAAGATAAACTATTGCGAATGCAGCTCTTTGAAATAAAAGAAATTATAAAACAGAGGGTACATGGAATTTGGACTGATCATATTAGGGCATTATTTGGAATTCTTGATGCTCTATACATAAGTTAAATTATGTTAGATTCCTTGATTCATAAATTACACTTGATTATTCACGAGGATGGACAATACAAACGAGCAACTTGGAATGAGTGGGAGCTCACTAGGATTCTTTGGGAATTATTCCAACTTCGCATCTCAATTAAACAATATATTTTGGCTGGGTAAACTACTCATCTGCTCTCAACTAACACCTGACACACTGTCTCTGCTTGTTGATCCATTTTTAGAAGACTGCAACATGCTAATTTTATTACTGTGGAATGATTTCGAGATGCAAGACTTTAAGAATGCCAGCTGAAAACCATATGTTCTATGAGGTCATTAGTTTGAATTTTTTTTGTTTTGGTGTGCATTGTCTTTACCAATCCCTTGAAATTTTTATCCGTTACATAAATTTTTTATCTAGCTAGCTGGGCGATTGCTTCAAAAGGCATATATGTATGTTCATGGATGTCTATGCTTCAACTTTTAGAAAATATATTATTTACAGTGTACCAATAAATGTTAATCGAGAGAACTGAGCTGCCTTTACAATGTAATTGTTTGTATGTTAATTAAATGAGGTTTATTTTTGAATATAATATTATAAAAAATAATAACTCATAGTAATTCAGTTCTTCACAATTTAGTTCCCAAAACAGATAAGTCTAAAGTTTACATATATATGCCAGAACTACAGCATGAATACGTTGTGATAAGGATAAATTTAGACTATAATCACGAATATGCTGAAGTAAAAAAAAACTATGAACCAGTGGTTAATTTAATTCGTCCTAGAGGCAGAGTATAGCGACCCCACAGAGTTTTATTTAATACAATGTTTTCCAGGACATAGGTAGGGCTATTTGTTCCCAGGATATACTGAACCTGCACAGTTTACTACTTGACAGCCCTAAGTAAGTTCACTACTTTTCTGTTTATTTAAATGTCAATATAAATAATGGTGTAAAATTGAAAATTATCTGGCTATAGATGTGGATATCCTCATATAATTGGTAACAAAACGCAAAAAAAAAAAAAAGACTATATGCATATTTGAGTAAGAAAGATCCAGACTATATTAATGCACAAAAATCTCCAGAAGTTGTGCCTAAAAGAACTGCAGAAGTAGAACATGACCGGTCTATAGTTCCAGGATCTTGTCCTCAATCATAAATATGGCATTCTAATTATCTACTCCCTCCATCTCAAATTACCCTATGAATCTAGATGAGGAAGTAGCTAGCTATGTAAAAATTAAAATTAAAATAAATTTGCACTGACTATATCTAGCACCATCCAGATTACATTCTTTCTAACATTGGCACATTGTATCATGATAATATTCTTGTTGAAATCAATTATCTGATCTTATTAAAAAAAGGTGTAAACAAAAGGTGGTAGGATAGAGGAGGGCACAGACATCCCCTAATGGTAGCATATAGAGGAACAATTGGACGATGAATAATTAATTAATTAACCAATAGAGGGTTTGCCCACATTGGAATAAATAAATAAATTAGATGGAGTCAGAGATCTAGCTCAGAGACCCTTGTCCCTACCTTAATTAATTAAAACTCTGTTCAGTGTGCTTGCATCCTCGATTAGTTGCTCAGCTCTAGTAGTTTCCTTGTGGACTTCGGTGTGCCTTCGTCTGTCGTACCTTCTCTGATTTCTTATTTTCTTCTCTGTTTTTAATCTGTACATAAGCACTGTTTAGCTGAAGACCCGCCGCAAACGCAGGCGATATATTCCATTAGATGCAGATCTTCTGCTCCGGATATAGGTCTGCATATACACTACTTGGTGCCCTTGCACACACCACAGACACGCATCAAGAATATATTTTAACTGGAAATAATAGTTCCAAAAAAAAAAGCTCTTCTAACAAAGTTCATCCTACTCCCGTAGGAGCCATATATCCAGAAATCTTGGAGGAATTTTCGTATTTCTTTTTGTGAAAGCTCGGTGAAACTGAACTTCTATTTTGAAGAGACATCGGTAATTGTTCAGTTGTATACTCTGCCACAACGATGGCAACCGCAGAAGAAGGATAATCACCTTGAATACATGCATAGATGAACTGTGGAGAGAGCTGCTGCCACTGACAATTTTTGTCGTACAACTCCCATCCCCATGTAATCCAATTTCAGAATCAGATAAAACAACGGGGATGCTTGTACTCTTGTGAAAATTTTGGTTGCATTCCCTAGCTTGTTTACTTGTGTACGTGTTTGTAACTTTGTATATTTAGGCTGCTTTTGAATCTGACGGATGGGGTGAAAACTCCACTCATTTACCATAAGCATGCTTTCTGAACTGTTAAACGGTATGTTTTTTAAAAAATATCTAAAATTTGCTTTAAAAAATCATATTAATTTATTTTTAAGTTTATATTAGCTAATACTTAATTAATCATTCACTAGTAAGATACCTTATTTTACCTGATCATTTTTATCTTTTTCTTCTATTATCTTTAAATTCACGCTTAAGATCATTCATCCAAAAAAATAGAATTCCCTGTTTTGAAACGAGTGTTCCGGCCGGGTATCTTTCCCAGTTTGAACATATCTGAAAAGAAGAAATCGGTCCAAAACTACCTCTGCTTTTCGACAAAAGCGCAGATTTCTCCTTGGTTAGTAATGACAAGATTAGCCAACTCGCCAGGCGTGCCTAATTATATTTTAGTTTTTATTTATGAGGGCTCGCCATGTAGTCCTTTTTGCCTCATGGGTACTTCAGCCTTCATGGAGATCATGGATCCTTTCTGTGCTGGGCCGGTTTAACTGGGGCCCACATTTTCGCTTGATATATGAATTGCCAAAGTGGAGGACAAGGTGGACTTAGCTTTAAGTTAATGGCCCCGCTATTAATCAGAGGAGTGAAAGTTCCACAACCATACTCCATATTGGACAGTACCGGGGACACTGTTAACAATTCTATATGAATTTTATTCTTTTCAATGGAGATTTTACAATAATTCTCAGAGAAAGGTACCATATTTTTTACATTAATTAATTGGAAGTGTTTTTTAGGGTCCTTGAAGGGTTCACTATATTATATATTTTATTATCTAAGTTTTCACACCTCCTTAAAAGATTGAGATATCGTGATGTAGCATAAATGAACACCAAAAATTATGGTACCACCTTGATATTTCTTAAGGACGTAAAATGAAGCTATTTTGTACACCTTAGTACAAATGGCGTTCGAGATGGTACTTCCTCTAAGACCATAGAAAATGTCAATTTAGAAACAACAAAATTTTGCATACTCAGATATTAGTTCCCTGGCTCTTTCTTGGCGTATTTAAGCTAGGGAATTTTGATGGAAAGGAATGGAAATCCAGAAAATTAAAGAGATCATAAATATTTAGAGAAATTATGATCTAAAGCCAGTTTGGTAGGGCTCCAACTCCTAGATCCAACTTAGTGGGAGTTAGCTCCTATAGGACTTGGAGATGGCCTAAAACTGTTTGGCTAATTTGATCAGTTCTAGAAATCCAAAACAAGAGAGGGGGAAGATAGACCATACTACCCTTAGGTTTTTTGTTGTTTACTTGATATACGATTAATAATTGTTGATTATAAGGTATGAACATATGTTTCAAATTTCTCACCAATATATCAATGTTAATTTTCCTTAAGAATTTGAACACCACAAGCATGTAAGGTAAAAATATATATGAAAAAAATTCATACTTGTAATACAATCAAGTTCAAGTCGATGCATGACATATATAAAAAAATATTCAATAATAATAATTAGTAGCATAGTCATCTAAAGATAGAGCAAAAGACCACACACTGTGGTATATATCCATCATCCTGAAATACTACCGGCTAGGTCATCACGAAATGCATCCATGGATGCATCACTTGCACCCTCAGTTGATGTATCTGATGCATCTTGAGAAAGGACATATCTTCTAAATCTAGATGTAATGGTAGGCACATAATCTGGATTCCTATCAAACCTAATAAAATGCTTATCCAATGCATCATGCTCATGAATGAAATTATGCAATGCCATTGTTGCTACCATAACCATTTTTTGCTTCCATATTGGAAAGCTAGGCATCTTGAGGAGATCTCGTCACTTCATCTTCTATACACCAAAGCATTTCTCAATGATATTGCACTAACTTAAGTGTAAGAAGTTGAATCTTTCTTATCTTTCTTTCTTGCCACTTGGGGATGAACCTCCTCAAAATTTCGGATATGGTATCTTTGTCCCTTGTATGATGCCAAGTACCCTGGGCATTTGAATAGCCAGCATCGACAAGATAATATTTTCTTACAACAAACATAAACATGAATATATCATTTCAAATCACTTCAAAAAAAAACAAGACATAACATGTGGCAATTACCTTGAGGAGGATGAGGAAAGATAGCTATATGAGTTTCCAATGCATTAAATAGAACAATTGTGTCATGCATCGATCCTGGTTGTCCAATAGATACATAGGTAAATCTCATATCATGATCACAAATAGCCATCATAGTTTGATTAGTCTGTCCTAGATCTTCTAATATATCTAACCTTGTCTTCATCTGAAACAACTGCATAAATATGAGTACCGTCAACAGCACCAATACAATCTTTGAAATGTGGCCACATGCTACCATCCTTCCTAATTCTCTTATGGATAGTAGGGAAGTTTGGATCCTTTGGGATCCACTCTTGTTCTTTTTCAGCTTCTCTACCTTTGAGCCACCACCTCTCTTTCACTTTGCACTTGGTTCATCTTCATCCGTCTCATCATCCTCACCATTGTCATTGTCAATATTAATTGCATCATTGGTGGTTGTCAGTATGGTGCCTTGCCTTAAAGGCCAATGGTGAGCACCGGTATTACGAATGTCTTCAAACGTTTTCTCTAGTAGCTTCTCATTTTGCAAGTTAGCCTTCATAAACTAGGTGCAGCCTGATATGTCCTATATAACATGACATTATAAGATGAGTTAGAACACTTAATTTAGCTTGCTAGTGCTTAACTTAACACCAGACAAAAAATACTTACTGATTTAAGTTGTTTCCAATGTTCTACGGTTGCTGTAACTGTTTTCTTTGAGTCATACCATCCCAAACTTGTTTTCTTCCAAGAATTGTATTTGATCCTAAGCTTATCCCATTTGTTCTTAATTTGTATCCTACTGTACCTAAAACATGTTCTTGAGGCAAATTGCTCAATGACTTCATCATACCCTGGATTTGATAAACATGTATTTGGACGGTTACCCGCAGCTGCTTGATCAGTAAAAATCTCACACACAACTCTAAGTGTTGTAATCATTCCAATCAGCAGAGTCCATGGTCATTTTAATACTCTTCGATGGCACATTTTGAGACATGCCTGCCATCCACTCACCCACACCAATCTTATCTCAATACTAACAAAACCATAGGTTGAAAAATTCAGATAAAGATTCAATGCACATTGGTCTATTTTTCTAACTAGCATAAAAACACCAGAAGGTAGAGGCAATCCATATATATTAAGCTTTCTAGTTTTAGAGGGCAGAGACAATCCATATATACAAGAACCAACCAGCAATACATTGTTGGTCAAACCGCACAACAGGTTGTACTTGTTTGAACTTTTGCATTGTCCAAGCAAAACCATCTACATTCAGTGACTTCTCAAATCCAAACTGAAAGAAAATGCTCATGGTCACGAGCCTGTGCAAGGATGACGAGCGACGTCTGATGCCAGCGCTCTCTCTTCCTTTGAATCTATCTCCGTCAACAATGCACTATAAGAGCTCAGACCAGGGGCAAAAGAACCGCAATTACCTCCTCATTCTCCTCCACCAATCCGCACTGACCTCCGCCGGTTCAATTGCCACCAGTAACATCATGTTTTTTTGTAGCTGTCAAAACTACTTTTAATAAAAACATAAGTTCAAAAATCTGGATCTTTGTGTGTGTTAGTTGCCAAGATCTCGATGTCCCATCACTCCTTGCGACCCTAAAAATAACATCCCAAAAATCCCTCTCAAATCTTGGGATTCGAATTATGCAATCCAAATTCCCTCTGAAACTTTTCCAAAATTCTCTCCTAAATCCCAAAACACAAAATTTGCATCTATTCTTCAAATAAAAAAAAGCCTCCTTTGAGTTCCCGGATTTTTGAAACCTTCAGAAACCCAAATTAAAAGCCTCTCTTTATCTCTCTCCTAAAAAATTATTCGAATTCAAAACTTTATGTCAAAAGCTCTCCTTTGAATTTCTAGAAAACATTTGATGATTCGAATACCATATTTGAATTTAAATCCCTTTGGCCTCCCTCTGCTTTTACTCTAAATTTATTCTCTCCCCAGATTACCTAAATTAACTCCATATTTCAAAAAAATATATATCAAAGTCTTCCTCATAAAATTTCAGAAACTTTGTGGATTCAAATATCACGTTTGAATTCAATAAAAGTCAAAATCCTTCCTTTGAATCCCTTGTTTATATTGAGATCAAATATCAAATTTGAATTTCAAAACCAAATATACAAATCCCTTTTTATTTCTCTCAAATCCATTCCAAATACCAAATTCAATCAAAATATGTTCAAATACCCCTACCTGTAAATCCCTAAATCCAAATATCACATTTTAACCTCAATTCAAATTTCAAGTTCCACTAAAAAAATCCCTCCATTTTGTTCAATTTCTGAAAATTCTTGGGTAAATAAAAAATGCAACTGTTCATGTCAAGCCTCCTTTACCCTTTGGCCCAGCCCCCCTCTTCCTTCCCTCCCCTTCTGCCTCCTCCCACCCCGAGCAAGTCGGCCCAGCCGCGTGGACCGTCCCACGGCTAGCCTCTCCCTCCTTTCTCTTCCACTTGGGCCACGACCTTGCCGGCCCAGCCACTCCTCCTCCTTCCCCTCCCGCCTGGGTGTCGATGTTTTATATCGGCAATAATAATGCTTCTCATGAGGTGGTTGGGGCCCATGGCCTCCACAGCAACCCCTAAGACTTTCATAGTTGAGTCATAGTTGATGCCGAGTGCTCATCCTCCACGGTGAAGCATTCCTGAGTGCATTGCTCCTGAGTACTCTTTGTTCGAGTGCTTCTTCTCCCGAGTCCTGCTTCATGTCAGCTGGCAACAAGGCTATGATGGGCTTCATAGAAAAATATAAATAGTGTGCGCCGAATAGGCGCACTTATTAGGTGTAGCCCCCGATTTTGTGCTTAATTGTGAACCAATTAAACATAAAGTCAAAGATCTTTAACCTTGTAGTTTTTTCCGAGTAGTATGCTACACGGTATGTAGACTCTTCAGTATCATGTCAGCTGGAATAATTTTTGCTCAGGGCAATTATTAGCTAAGCATGTAAGCCGAATGCCACTTCATGGATTTTAACCCAATATGTGGTTAGTTGTACTTGAGAGATACCTGCATCCCTAATTTTAATGGAGACCAGCTGTCGATCCTTATAAGGATATATCCTCAGTACCTTAAAATAATCAAGATATCCGAATGTATACACTCGGCTGTAGGCTTAGCATGAAGTGTATATGATTATTTAATCGGTTCTTGTAAAATAGCACCTGCATCGCAATTTTAACGCAACCAGCAGGTGACCCACTAGGGCATGCTATTTAAGAACTCATATCTTTGGCCTACTACTGAATAAGACGGCTTAAACCGACCTACCCAGTGTAGCCCTATAAAATCCGGAGATTTTGATCATTGTTTAACCTGCCCGTCGCTTTGGGGATGTACCACCGAAGCGTAGCAGATTTTCATGCCGAAATCGTTGTAGAAATCTTTGAATATGCCACCCATGAATCGAGTGTGTTATCCATAATGATGCAATTGAGGACGCCAGATTTGTAGATCATACTCAATATGTGTTGCACATATGATAGTCTGCAACTCCTGTGCCGCTAGGTGAGTTTGCCGAACGAAAAATCGACATCCCTTGTAGAACAGGACAAGTACTTCAACGTCAGTAACCACAATCTGCCAGTGGAATCTTTGTCTACAAGCCTTTCCGACTTATGTTCTGGATGCAGCATGGTTGCCATAGATGCCCAAGTGGATATATTGCAGGATCTGCTTGCTCTCCTTAGGTGTGACGCAGTGCATGAGAGCTCCGGATGTGCTTTGACGATATAGGTCTTCTCTAACTACGATAAAAGTTTTGCTCCGTCGCTTGATTTACTCAGCTTCGTTGCAATCTTTAGGAAGTTCATCTTCCAGTAGGAATCGAATGATTGGGGTCTTTCAGTCCTGAAAAATAATGAGCACCTCCGTAGGTTCTGGTTTTGATGCTGCTCCCGATTGAAAGTTCCAGTAGTGTCTTGTTTCCCTGTTTTGGCCAAATAGGTACCCGAATGCTGTGCTAGCGCAGGATTCGGCTAGCTACCCTCTTGGGGGCATACCCAACCTGGCAAAATTATAGCCGAATAAGGTATTCAAACCTCACATTAGCATAGGATTTGGCTGACGACCCTCATGAAGGGTACCCTACCCAACAGAGTTGTAGCCGAATAAGGTACCCGATCCTCGCATTAGCATAGAATTCGGCTGGCGACCCTCATGGGGCGTACCCTACCCAACAGAGTTGTGGCCAAATAAGGTACCCGAACCTACCATTAGCATAGGATTTGGCTAGCGATCCTCATGGGGCGTACCCTACCCAGCAGTGTGGTACCCGAGCCCCGACTGGCACCGGAAGTCGGTTATTAGCTCACATGGAACGTACCAAAGTAAAGGTGACATTCGAGTCCCGACTGGCGCGAGTACTCGGTCAATAGCTCTCATGAAGCATTCCAAGTGATTCTTGAAGCGTCGCACTCCAAGTATATCATGGCAGACTGGTCCAGCCCCCGGGCGTAGGAGATAGGCCCGTAGCCCCGAGTCCCTGTTACGCGTATCCGGAACTAGCCCTGCATTATAAACATATCGGATGAGTAGCATCTGATGAAGAAAACAATCACCCAAAGAAAATTGATCTATTTTACAATAGATGTTAATATGTGTTCCTCCTCTTATTGATATTAATTTCCCTGAGTAGTTGACCCCTTATGTTTAAACACTCTGCCCGACTAGTCATAGCCCCCTAGCGTCGGGAGTCGGCTCATGGCTCTTTTCCAAACACGCATTTTGGGTGACTTGAGTTCGTCTTTCATGGAGCCAAGCTTCATGGATCGGAATTTATGCTACTCGAGTACTTTTGCAATCATTAAGAGCAAAAACAGAAAATGCACAGTATATACACCTATTAGGTGTAAGCGGCTGCGGCATTGGCGAGGCCGAGTGAGGAATTGATGTTTTCATCCCCCTAGATCTGATCCCGACTGGAGCTAAGCCATATCCGAGTCAAACCATAGGGAAGTGAGTTGCCTCCTGGCCCATTTAGATGAAAATATCATATAAAGGAGGAAATATTTATCAAAAAGTGACTTAGCTGTTCGGTATTGCACGAGTTGGGAGTGGGGATGCCATCCTTGCATTTGAGCTTTTAAGCCCCCTAGCATGTCACTTATTGTTCTGATAATCTTCAGTTCTAGGAGGTTGAAGACGGTTGCGACCGACTGCCACAATAAAGTCGTCCGACTTGCATTTGTGGTTCCCAGCCTTAGTCGGGGCCGCGTCATCTGTGTCCTTCCGCTCTTTCTGTCGGGGTGCCTTTTTGTCATCGAGGGCCTTAGCAACAGTGTCGGCCGAGTCGGCGTATTTGTTCACCATGTCGAATAGAGCTTTGACAGAACTTGGAGGCTTTCGAGTGAACTTAGCGATGAACGGGATGTCCTTGACTCCTTTTCGAAAGACGACGATGACAACCTCGTCCTTGATCTTCGGGATCGAATTTCTCTTCTCTAAAAACCTCTTGATGAAATCATAAAGAGACTCGTTCTTCCTTTGATGGCACTGATACAGGTCATACTTGGAAGATGGCCTCTCATACGTCCCTAGGAAATTGGCAATGAAGCGTTCTTGGAGTTCTCCCCAAGAGCCGATGGATCTCTTAGGAAGTCCTGTTAGCCATGTCCTCGCCGAGTCGGCTAGAGCGACTAGGAGGTAGTTAGCCATGGCCTTGTGATCTCCTCCAACTGCTCGGATCACCAGAGCGCAGACTATGAGTTAGGACTCGGGGTTGGTCTTCCCATCGTATTTTTCAATTCCAGTCGGCATGAAACCTGACGGCCAGTCAACTTGTTATAGCTCCTGGGTGAAGGCCGGTACTCCTTCATCTGCATGAGGACTCTGACTTCGACTATGGCAGTGAGACCGCTCGTGGTGGAGGCCGAAGTGCTCATTCTCGTCTTCCAGTCAACGACGCATGTCTTCCTTGCATTCGCGGCGCCGTGCGTTGATGTCTTGCTGAAGGTCATGTCATAGTTGGCCTCGGAGATCCTGGTTGTCCTGACGGTCGTCTTGATGTCGGCGCCGCCAGTCGTTGTTGGGGTTGCCGAGTGATGTGTGTCAGGAATCCGTGTGCGGCTGACTAGAGCCGGCCACTCGGTGTCACGTTGAGGCAGATGAGATCGCCATTGGAGAAGCCGACCTATTGGTCGGTATGAGAGTATTGCCCGACTGTTGACGCTGCTGACATGCAGCAGCGGTGATCATGGCTTTAATCCTTGCTATCGTTGGGGTGGCCTGGTGATCAGGCCCAAACTGCAGTGTATCCAGTAAGGTTGCAGCGGCCACAATGTTCTGTTGAGGAGTTACAAAAACGTCGTGGTCGCCGACTCGGGTTTGGAGGATCTCCCGTTGAGCAGTGCGCCCAGCTCTGTGCAGATTGTCGTTGCGAGCATCGCGCTCGGCCTGCAGGCATCTTGTGTCTTCCTCATGTTGTTCTCGCAGTCGTCGGGCCTCCTCCTCTTGTTGATCGTGTAGTCAGCGGGCCTACTCCTCTTGTTGATCGCTTAGTCGGATGCCTCTTGAGTGGGAGTCGATCCGACCTCGAGCGGCTCTAGGCTGTATCCGAGTCGAACTCCAGGAGATCGGGTTTGCCGCATTGAATGTTGATTGAGGATATCCGCGGTGACACCGAGTCCGAACAGGAGATTGACGATCTCCTCCTTTCTTATCCCGATCTCGGTTGGCTCAAGGCTGAGTCCGAGTCGAACGCCGAAAGAAAGAGTTGTCCCGAGACTTGGGTATATTGAAGATTGCCGCAGCATGTCGACGAGGATTGCTACAGCATTACGTAGGCCGACCGGCCTGGAGTCGGCTTGGTTCCTATCCGATCGGACCGAATCCGAGTCAGATAGGGTGAGGTTACGGAACTTGTCGGCAACAAAGTCGAGGCTCCTGAAGCTGATTGTTTGCCTGGGAGAGAAGTTGATGCCGTCGACTCCGATGGTCAAATCCATCAGGCTTGTCGAAGATGATCTCGCCGATGCCCCTACCTGGCATACCAACTGTCGATGTTTTATATCGGCAATAATAATATGGGGCTACTCGTGAGACCTAAACTTGATGGACTGCAAAGGAACACAAACAAGTTATATTGGTTCAGGCCCTCGAGATGAGGTAATACCCTACGTCCAGTCATGGTGTATTGCCTCTGAGGTTTCTCGGGTGAGATTTTTCTTCTGCCCTCAGGGGGCGCCCTGCCTCCCCTTATATACTGGGGACAGGGTTACAGAGTAGGAATCCCAGTTGGACTCCGACCAAGGGATTTCCTTCTAGGAATACAACGTGCCCGACTAAGACTATATCCTTTCCTTGTCGTACAAGGTTATGTATGCCGAGTCCTATTGTATCCTTAATTACAAGGTTAGGCCCATCCTCTATCCGAGTGGCCCAAATGCTTCTCATAAGGTACTTGGGGCCCATGGCCTCCACACTAGGCCGAGACAATCACGGCCTAGCCGCCAACACCTGCCTTCTCCATTCCCTCCTTCTAGGCCATCGACCTGATTGCCTCGTTGGCCTAGCCTGCGGCCTGCCTATTGTCCACGCCCATCGTCGCTCGGTCAGAGCGCGCCCTTCGTGCTGCGCCTCTAGCGGGCCCCGCGTGTCGGCCACCTCTATCTCGCGACGGCTTGCCCCTCCAGACCCGCGCGGCCATCCCCTTCCTCCCGACAACCCCGCTCGTGCCCGTAGCATGTTTGGCGAAATGCCGCAGCCACCGCCACATTGTGCTCGTGCCGCATTGCACTATGCTGCTCCCATGCGCCGCACCTCAGCCGTTCCCGTGCACTGAACATCGTGACGAACCACGCCGCACCAAATCCCAGCCCCCTCGCCATGAATCCCGGCGGGATCTCGCCCCCTATTCCCCAACTAGCAAACCCGGCGCCATGCCCATCCCCCCGCGTCGCTGTCACTGCTGACCTCTCCTGCATTGCGTCACTGGTCACCCCATGTGTTGCATCACCTTTGCCTGCAAGCCACCTCCCCAGAATCCTGCACTCTTCGCCGTTGCGTCGCCTGTCACATCGTTGCCATCCCCTGCCAGCACCGCATCCCGCCGCTCGTCTCTCTCTCTCCCGGTTCCCTTCCACAAATCCAAGCCGCCACCTCGTGGGCTTCCCCACCACCCCAGGCCACTGGTGCGCTGCCCGAAGCGGCGAACCGAGGAGGAAGACAACGCCTCCTTCCCTCGAGACGCTAACCTCCCGGGTCCATGGCTCACCCCTCCTCTCCCCTCTAGTGGCTGACAGGTAGGCCCCCTCCCCAAAAAAATAAACAAAACATTTTGAAATGCTCTGAATCACTAACATGTGGGTCCCACCCCCATTTTAACCCCTCTCTCGCATTGACATCCGGGCCCCACTGTCAAGGAATATTTTCTTTTCCAAAAATTCCAGAAAATCCTTTTAACCTTTGAAAATTCATAGAAATTCAACTGTAACTCCAATTGACTCTGTTCAACTTCCTAAATTTTTCTAAAATTGAGATCTATCCTATGGAACTATTAGATTATAATAATTATTATTTATTTTTAGGGTTTCTTTAGGATCTCTTTGTGTTGAACGCGTACCGATGTTTTGAAGTTTCATCGGACGCGAAGATCGAGAATATTTGAAGGCTGTCTTTAAGGCAAGTCACCCTTTTGATCATATTGCTCCTAGTTTAAAAAAATGTGATTGATTTCAAATTGCATATTTAGTGTACACAATTAATTTGATCGGCCTTGATTTGCATACAACCGACGGACCCACCTAGTAGTTGCATTACTTTCCGTAGGCTATTGATGAACCCTATCCTTGTAACTCCACCAAAGTGGTGCCATAATATCCTCGCTCTTTGAGTGGGAGTTTTATCGCCCCATATACAATATTGTTTGTCAAAATGGGTACTTTAGGTTTGGAAAACCTTTGCGAAACCTAACTTGTGTAGTCGGTGGGTTTGAAAAGAAAAAAATTGTTTGTAAAAGTTCACGATGCGGGTCTGGCCTTCGTGGCTTGTATTCGTATTCGCATGTAAGGACCGATTCCTTGGGGAATTACATCCGAGCATTTGACAGTGTGACCACACGGGTGTTAGCACATGGGAATCTTGTATGCCAATGGTTGTGGAACACCGAGAATGTAGGAGACGGAGTTGTACTCCACCTTGTGAGTGATAGATTGCCGCTTGCGGGCAATTTTACTCCCTTTATAGTGGCGATTGGACAAGTGTAGGGGGGCATTACCGGTGTTCCTGAGTAGACAATGGCATGTCCTTTGCCTGATGCTCGGTTTGTGGACTCGAGCCAACTATGTGGCATGGGATCTTCATGGGTTAGCTTTGGAAAAGCCTTGTCATGAACTTCCGTTGTCAACGGGTAAACGTTGTCAGCTTCGTGTCGTGTGGGTAAAGCATACAAACTCTGCAGAGCTTAACTAAACAATTCGAACAGCCGTGCCCATGGTCAAGGGTGAATGTAAGGTGATTTTCCTAGCGTAGATTTGTTTGCCTGTGCTTTGTGAAAAAGGTTTGTGATATAGGAACCGTTACCAGAGTCGGTCTAGGTAACTGATGGATGACCTGAGTGGTCTGAAACGGGCTTGTGTGACCCGGGATATTGAGAAGGCATCATAGAGTAGACTTCCCGAGTTGAAGCGGAAGAGGTATATGTAACGCCCCTGCCCTGGCACCACCTACAGTGACACCAGAGAGGAAGTGCCATAGGAGATTGGCGTGAACCAACTCCCACAGAACTACGTTGCCGGTACCAGTCCCAGGAAACCTTGCTAGTACCTGTAGTCAACGGAGATGTATCACAGCAACCAATTAAATATATATATATATATATATATATATATATATATATATATATATATATATATATTATAGTTTTATAAGTTGGGAGCAAGCCCAGAGCAGCAACCTCCAAAATGAAACAACAGCAGTAGAACGACAACGCAGTGAGAACCCAATCCACAAACAACGATTTGGGATTAGGAAAGAAACCCTAATCTTCACTTCGACTTCACTCTTCCTAAAGGAGGAGAAAAGATAATGGATTGAGTACATACGTACTCAGCAAGTCACGGGAACCGTGAGTTATATAGGCCACCAAAGAAGGTTGGGGTTTATTTCACAAATGTTTTATTTTGTAACATTTTCAAAACTCTAAGTGTGGGTTGATCCATGTGTAGCTAAAAAGAGGCTCTTGCCTCAATCCTGTTTGCGAATTGCTTTGTAACAACTCAAGCGAACAAAACATATTTTAATTATTTAAAGTTTCTAGTCAAGTCTATTCTATACCGTCTCTCTGATCACGATAGTGGTTCAGTGAGTCTGCCCTGAGGCAGCTTTCCACACCTTTCTCTTTTATTAGTTTATTTTCACTTTCGTTCTCTTTAGGACAAATCTTATTTCATTTTTCCTATATTATTTTTTTTCACTTTCATCCTTTCCAGGACATCAACTCATCTCATATCTCCAACTCTTTGGCTCCTAGAGCCGACAATAATCTCAATCCTCAAGCACACACTGATTACACTCGGGAAGCCTAATATATGATGCCATTCGACATCCTGGTCCATACAAGACCGTTTCAGACCACATAATGGTCATTCATCGGCCATCCTAGCCGATTCTAGTAACGATTCCCAATTCTACAAACCACTTTCGCAAACATTTGCAAACAAATCTACGCTAGAGGAATCACTTCACATCACCCATGACCGTGGGCATGGCTGTTCGAACAGTTCATATCTCTGTAGAGGTGTACGCTTTCCCCATACGATGCGAGCTTACTTTCCGCACTTGTCAGTGGAGAAGGTTTGCGACAAGGCTTTTCAGGAGCCATCTTAGGGTACCTCATGCCCGATAGGCGGGTCAAACCAAATCTCAATTAAGCATCTTGCTTTAATCAAATACCCCAAACACCTTGACTGAGTACTTGGCAAGCTTCCCTTCCTTGCTCTACACAAGAACCCGAGATATCCCCAAACACCTTATCTCGGCGTCTCACATCTACTGGCATGCGAGGTAACCCTGTTTTGGCTAAATACTTAGCCAGGGGTGTCCCATACTGTAACGCCCAGAAATTCATAACCAGAATTCTGAACATTTCTGTGTATTAAATCCATGTCCAGGAAAGCCAGGATACACAATACCAAGTTGCCATACAGAGTGCGTCTTATAAACAGAATAAAATGAGTTTACATAAATGCAGCGGTAAAAACAAATAAAGTCTATATACAACTAGCTAAACGAAGGCTTCATTCCACAGGCATCTTGACGACGGAGCAGCCTAGTTCTCCTGA
Organism: Oryza meyeriana var. granulata; assembly: GCA_003991445.1. Classification (NCBI taxonomy): domain Eukaryota; kingdom Viridiplantae; phylum Streptophyta; class Magnoliopsida; order Poales; family Poaceae; genus Oryza; species Oryza meyeriana. The sequence continues at coordinate 155,444 of RYFJ01000112.1, read as the reverse complement.
ATGGTCTCGTCAGACATGTTACTCCGCCACTGAGTGGGGGAAAAGGAGCAAGACTGAGTACCACCCACAGTACTCAACAAATCACACCCACAAGTATGCACAATGCACGGGAGATAAAGATAGGTTAGAGGTTTATTTGCGTAAAAGCTGTTGCAAACAGTAGTAGTTCGTAAACGGTAAAAAGGTTGATTAATTGAATAATATTAATCCTCCACTGATCAACGTTACACCATGTTAACCAGGCCCAACTATCCACCTGAACTTTACTAGTTCCATTAAGTCAAGTTAATTAAGTAACGGTGAGACTAATCACAGTGAGTCTTGACCAATCGCCCATATCCGTGGGCGCAGCTATTCGAATAGATTTACTCTGATCAGAGGTGTACAACTGTACCCACAAGACACAGCCCCACACATGTCCCCGTGTGCCGGCGTATCACCATGACACTCCACGAGAGGCTGTGACAGGACCGTTCATGCAACCTCTCCCTAACCATCCACACCGCGCTAAGGTTGCACCTGCCACCAGGATACCCCACATCAGCCAGGCTACCCCCCTTGCGCCACAATGGATCCGGAAGCCGATCAACCCGACCCCGAGCTGACCCAACTCCATCACGCCCATTCTCACCAATGGTGCCTAGGAGAGGGAGAAGAGACGCTACAAGCCCAGCCGTTACCCACGCTGGCTTGCGGAATATGTGAGTATTTGCCTAAGGGGGTCCCGTGAACCGGTCCTTAACTGCCATGGGTGCGACCAATAAAACCATGCACCCACAGCCCACCATTTAGGTCAAATTTTAGTAATTTTAACATTAACATATCCAAAGTTCTATTTTTCGATATTGAGTCAAACCATAAATATAAATTAAAGTACTTAAAACCTCATGTGAGCTAAAGGTTTCTAAGCAGAACTAAGCATCATAACAATAGCCTCTAGTCATATTATTACCCATCTACAAAGGTGTATAGGTGGAATAAAGTCAGAGCAATTAAAATTGCATGTATATAGGTCACCCTTCCCACATGAAATGATGAAATAATGCATGTTTATTAATTTAAAACAAATCATTTGCAATAAATGGGTACAAAATGATCGAGGAGATGATGCGACTTGCCTTGCTCTGGCTCGGCGAATTTGGCAACGACTTCGTAGTAAACTGGAGGGTCGACAGCGTCGGTTTCTATAGCAAACAATACACAAACAATTAAAAATAGTACATATGGACATGGAAATAGGGGCTGAAAGTATTTTTAATAGTTTCTTGGCATTTTTTTGGATTTAATGAAATTTGGATGGGATTAATCAGAGCTCGAATGAATTAGTTATGAATTTTAGAAGTTTTACTGTGATTTTCCTATGCAGAAACAATTTTTAAATGATTTATTGCGCATTAACAAGGATTTAATGTGTCAGCGGACCACGGGGGACCGGCGCCGATAGACGGGACCTACGGATCAGTGGTGAATGAGAGTGCGGCACATGGTGGACGCAGTCTACGTGAGTGCGACCGTGGACACACAGGCACACGAGCGGTCCCGATCTGCCGAGGTAGATCGGACGGCTCAGACTAAGTTGGGAACGAGCCCCGCCGGTGCGCGCAGTCGGCGATGGCACGCGCAGCTTGATGGTCGCCGCCGGCGACCATCCGAATCGGCGGAGGGCAGTGGCGAGCGGCGGAGGAGGTGAGGAATGCGGCCAAGTGCTCACCGAGGTGCGGCGACTGACGGAGAGTGGCAAGCGGCAGCGAGAGAGGATTGGTGGCAACAAGGTTTAGGATGTCGACGACGACGGTGTTCCGGCGGCTCAAAGCGATGACGGTGGCACGAACGAAGTGCGGGAGGACCTGGTGAAGGTGTAGAACGTGTTAGGAGGGAAAAAGACTGAGTGGGTTGACAGAAATCCTCAACCGACTGCCGGTGGAGAGGCTTACCGAAAGGGGATGATGGAGAGGATGGAGTTCCGGCGGGAATCCGAGACGGCCGGTTGCGGAACCGACTGCCGGTGGAGAGGCTTACCGAAAGGGGATGATGGAGAGGATGGAGTTCCGGCGGGAATCCGAGACGGCCGGTTGCGGAACTGGATGCGGCGGGGTGCGGCGAAGCTAGCGACGTGCGGCTGGAGTCGGCGGAGCACGGCGGTGAATTGGGAGCTCGGCGCGGAGGAGGTTAGGGTACTTGGCAAGCATGAGCAACTGAGGGGAAAGTGAGGACGGAGCACGGGGAAGGTTTATATGTACTTGGCTGCGGGATTTCGTGGCCGAGTTGGCCAAATTTCACGGGATTGAGGGCGGCGGCCGTTGCGGCTAGTAGGCACGATTCATCCGCGGTCGTGGGCGAGAGGAGTGGAGAAGGTGGGGAAACGGACGTGGGCTGGGCCGTAGCCCGGGAGAGGAAAAGAGAGAGAAAAAGAAAAGCGATAAGGAAAAGAAATTTGAGGGATTTCTAGAAGGTCTTTAATTCCGATAATTCATTTTGATTTATTAAAATTGCTTCCAGTGCTCTAAAAATTTTAGTAAAATTCCTGTTAGTGTATTTTGGCAAGGAGAATATAGGAAAAATATTCTCAGCCATGATATTTTATTATTTTGCATTTTATTTATTTAATTAATTTCCCTGGCCTTTTAAAATTATTTCTTTGAGGCTTTTTCTTTAATATATTTGGTCTGGCTCCATTTAAGGGGGAAAAATTCGGGGTGTGACACATACCACCCGTGTGGTCGCAGTGTGCTATGATCAGTGCAATTCCCCAAGGAATTGGTCCTTATATGTAAATACAAAGCATCACCACCAAGGCGATTGCTTTGTATCGCGAGTTTTTGCAAACCACTTTTGCTTCGCAAAACACGTCGGCAAAGAGTGTCGGGTTTTCCAAAGATTTATAAATCTAATTTTCCCATGTCAATAAACAATAGTGATGGAGGTAGGACCATCAATTTAACGTGCACGCTAGCAATGCAATTTTGTAAACAAATTGTTTTCAATTTAGGAGCAATATGGTCAAGGTGTGACTTGCCTCGGTCTTTGTCTTCAGAATCATCAAAATCCGATGTTTGAGAGAAATTCCGCCATCGTCAACTATGCGTAACGAGAGAAAACACACAAAACCCTTGAAATAATGTACTATCATTAATAACTAATAGTGTCAATAGGTAGATCTCAATTTTAGAAAAATTTTGAGACTTGAATGGGGTTGATCGGAGTTACGGATAAAAGGATATGGATTTTTGAAGTTTAAAGGGTTTTTTGGAATATAGAAAAGGATTTTGAAAAAGGAATATGCCGAGGGAATATTCCCTACTGACAGGTGGGGCCCATGTAGCGGGAGAGAGAGAGGCTGAGGGGCTGGTCCACATGACAGAGAGAGAAAGTGGGGACCATAGGTCAGTGAAGGGAGGGATTAAAATAAAAGGGGCCCACATGGCAGTAAGATGGGAGAGAGAGCTTAATCAAGTGGGATTATTGTGCACTTATCGTTTTGGGCCCACTTGCTAGTGAGGGATGATTAGGGGCGGGATTATTTGTGCATCTAATGGCATGGGCCCACTTGTCATAGACTATGGGGAGGATGGGGTCCACTTGTCGGTTGCTTGGGATGGATTAGTGAGAGGGGAAGGCGTGATGCGGCCGGCCCGGGGAGGAGAGGCTAGGGAAGATCGACAACTTCAAGGCGGCCGGGGGAGGTGCCAGCGAGCGGTGGCTCGCCAGAGAAGCAGCGAGCGGTGGCCGGGAGCAAAGGAGACAGGGAGCAACATGAGCGGCTCGAATTGCGGCTCGGGTTGCCAGAGGTGGCCGGTGATGCGTGGCACAGAGTAGAGGGGAGAGACGAGCTAGCGCGGTGGTGGTGGAGTGTGGACGCCGGTGACGGGGCTCGGTTGGAGGGGGGTGTGAGGCAAATCGAAGAAAGGAAGGGAAGGAGGTTGGAGATAGGAGCTCGGGGGGGAGGGGGGGAGGGGGAAAGAATGGTGGTGGCAGCGGTGCTCGAGCTTGTTCCGGCATGGCGAGCTTCAAAGGGTGGCAACGCAGTGCGAAGGAAGAGGGGCGAGGCAGGGCTGCTACTTATAGCACGGGGTGACACTACGGGACAGGCTAGAAAGACAGTGGCTTGGAGCTTGGGACGGCATCAATGGCGGTGGCACGAAGCACGGCGGATAGGCGTGGCGCGGCGGCTTACGGTGCAGGGTGGACGGGGGTCTCGGGCGGCGGGTTGATGGCGAGGAGCTCGAGGATGGCTTGAGGCTGCGGTGGTCGGCCGGCACGATGTGATGAGACCGCGGTGGCGCGGCGACGTCCTTGGGGAAAAAGGTTGAGCACTCTGTGGGCGAGAGGAAGCGAACTCTGAGGATGATGACCGCATATGGCGGTGTCGAGCGTGTGTCCGCGGCTCGGCCCGACAGGTGGGCCCGGCCTATTAGCCTAGGTCGGTGGGGTGCGGGCGCACGTGCGGTGCCTTGCATGCGGGCTGGCGCGGGAGAAGCCATGGGCCATTCGGTGGCGTTGGGCTGCGCGAGAGGAGAGGAAGGGGGAGAGAGAGAGAGAGAGAGAGAGAGAGAGAGAGAGAGAGAGAGAGCTAGGCCGCGGAGGCTAGTACTGGGCCCGGTTTAGGGAGAAAGAAGAAGAGGAAGAAGAGAGGCGGCCTAGGGTTAACAGTAGGTTTTTGGTATTTTTCTCAGGGGATTTTTCAGAGGAGAATTTGGAGGGATTTGGATGAGTATTAAATTTCAAATTTTGATATTTGAGCTTGCAAAATTCTAGAGATTCTAAACAAGGTCCTAGGACTGGAATTTGGGCTTTTCCTTGGAATGGGTTTAAATTTTTGAAAAAAGTCAGGGATGGGATAAAGAGGGAATTCAAAGATGATTTGAATTTTTGAAGAGTGGATAGGAACAGAGAAATATTTCAAGGAGGCTTTTATAATAATTTTTTTGTGGAAATTGAACCAGGGATTTGATGAGGTATATATCCAAGGGATATTTGAGGGTTCCAGGGATAGGTATTATTAGAATTTTGGAAATTTGGAAACAAGGTTAGATTTTGAGGAGGACCCTGGAGGAAACTCGAAATGCAACAATTTCGAATTTGGATGGAAATTATTTTTTGGCCTTTTGGCTGGGGATTTTAGGGTCTCAAGGAGAAGATCAATTGAGATCCGAGGCACTTTAGTCCTTTGGCACACACACACAAAGAACCAAAATTTTAAAATTAGGCTTTTATTTAAAAATACTTTTTAATGGCCTAAAAAATCGGGGAGTTACAATATAGGTTGGCTCCGAGAAGAAGCCGAAGGATAAATATGTGATGGATGGCTTGTGAGCCAAAGGATAAAAGATGTTTCGAGAAGTGCTAAGGTTTCCTAGACCGGAATCGATATGGTATGGTTGGACTACATGGGATAATAATGTGATGCGATGGATGGAGCTAGAAAGTGAAATAACACTATTCATGCTCAGATGGTGGACAAGATGACCTAGATTGTAGCTCTATGGCCCCAACCACATCAACCCGTATTTCGTTTGGATCAGGCCAATAACAATATCAACGGAGTACCCGTCCAAAATTCTCCTTTGTCAGAAGACATGAAGGCAGATCAAGATAGAATCACAAGTTTCCAAAAAGGAATGGAAGTAGGAATGGAAATATCCTCTCTAGCCTTGGATGTATTCATCTTTCAACATGTGCTTGACCAGACCATCCCGCAGGAAGCAGTAAGAAAGGAATCCCAAAACCTTCGGAAGCACAAATCTTCACACTCTGGTTGCCAGCCACTAGTTGAGTCACTCCCCTACAAGAAGGGTAAAGAGAACGCCACCACAGGATCCAAAGTAACGTGTTTCAATTGTTCAGACATTGGACACTATGCAAGACACTGTCCACAACATCAGCGCAACAAGGTCCCAATACGGCCCAACGAGAAGGTTGATGATAGCAACTCCAAGGAAAATGCTCAAGATGATACCGATAAGCAATGTTATTTCTGCCAAGACATCGGGCATATTGCAAAAGGATGCCCTCAGAAGAGGAGTGCTAAGATAATACAACTCAAATCAACCACCAAGACATCTAAACACAGAAGCTCAGGACTGCAGCATGGTGGGCCAATCTCTTCATCCACACCAATCACTAGACAAGGAGACTTGCACCATGTACAAGTTGAAGTTAAGCATGTGGCCCCATGCCTTGAAGTAGTTCAAGGAGCAAAAGAGCACAGTATGCCACAAGAGCAGACCAACCCACAGCGAGACATCACCCCTTAAGAAGCAAGCTAACAAGAAGTACATGAATCATGCAAGACTTTTGCAAAGAAAGAAAGATTGGAAGTTGAAGCTTTGAAAATCAAGTTGTTTCCTTAAGTGCTGGAATCTCAGGGGTAGAGATTCTTTTAAGGGGGGTAGATCTATAACATCTTGTTTTTCTTGTATCAGTCTAAACTAATTTTAATAAAAACATAAGTTCAAAACTCTGGATTTTTGTGTGTGTTAGGTGCCAAGATCTCAATGTCCCATTGCTCCTTGTGAACCCAAAAATCACATCCCAAAAATCCCTCTCAAATCTCGGGATTTGAATTACGCAATCCGAATTCCCTCTGAAACATTTCTGAAATTCTCTCCTAAATCCCAAACACAAAATTCGCATCTGTTCTTCAAATAAAAAAAACCCTCCTTTGAGTTCCTGGATTTTTGAAACCTTCAAAACCCCAAATTAAAAGCCTCTCTTTTATCTCTCTCCTCAAAATTATTTGAATTCAAAAGTTTATCTCAAAAGCTCTCCTTGGAACTCCTTGAAACATTATTTGAATTTAAATCCCCTTGGCCTCCCTTTACGTCTAAATTTATTCTCGCCCTAGATTAACTAAATTAACTCCATATTTTGAATATATATATATATATATATATATCAAAGTCTTCCTCCTAAAATTTAAGAAACTTTGTGAATTCAAATATCAAATTCAATTCAATATGTTCAAATACCCCCTTTGATACCTTCCTTGGATTCCCTGTAAATCCCTAAATCAAAATATCAAATTTTAACCTCAATTCAAATTTCAAATTCCACTCAAAAATACCTCCATTTTGTTCAATTTCTGAAAAATCTTTGGGTAAATCCAAAATACCATTGTTCATCTCGGGCCTCCTTTACCCTTGGCCCGGCCCCCTCTCTCTTCCCTCCCCCCCAACCCCGAGGACGTTGGCCCAGCCGCGTCTAGCCACTCCCTCCTTTCTCTTCCACTTGGGCCACGTCCATGCCGGCCTAACCACCCCCCTCCTTCCCCTCCCGCCTGTGCCGAGACAATCACGGCCTAGCCGCCAGCCCCTGCCTGCTTCCTTCCCTTCTTCTAGGTTGTCGGCCCGATTGCCTCGCTGGCCCAGCCCATGGCTTGCCTACTGCCCACGCCCATCGCCACCCGGTTTGTGCGCTGCCCGCCGCGCTGCACCTCCCGCGTGCCCCGTGTGTCGACCACCTCTATCTCGTGCCCGCTAGACCCGCGTGGCCATCCCCTTCCTCCCGCCAACCCTGCTCGTGCCCGTGGCCTGGTCGGCAAAATGTTGCACCCACTGCCACACCATGCCTGCACTGTGTCGCACCACACTACTCCTGAGCACTACACCTCAGCCGTTCCCATGCGCCGCATGTCATGACGAACCACGCCCGTGCCAAATCCCAGCCCCCTCTCCGTGAATCCCGGTGGGATCTCGTCCCCTCTCCCCTATTCCTTGCCCAACAAACCCGGTGCTGCGCCCATCACCCCGTGTCATCATCACTGCTCACCTCTCCCGCATTGTGTTGCTGGTCACCCCGCGCGTTGTGTCGCCCTTGCTTGCAAGCCACCGCCCGAAATCCCAGTAGTTAGAAAATTATTTTAATAAGCGTACTCGTCCTTTGGAGTATGACAGATTACATAAGTCCTTTTAAATAATTATTATACTACTATTGTTGCATGCTATTATGGTATTGTTATATACATCTTAATAAGCCCTAAAGTCTAATAAACTTAGGATAAAATTTGAGGAACACCTAAATATCATGTAAATTATTAAACATGTTTAATTACTACTAGTTTAAAATAAACATCGTTATCACATGTGAATAAAATGATGGTTATAAAATGGTTTATGGCTGTAAGCCAAGATGGTTGATACCGCATGTGAGAGGGTGGTACATATGATGGATTTCATACGGTTAGTTTTATGGACCCGTTTATGGTCGTGTTGACCATATGGGTGTAATTGATAATAATCAACCCCCTTGTGCCAATATGAATGCCATAGTTTCGCCCATCCGCACGATTGATTTATTAGACCTGACCGTATATTGCTCCAGTTGATTGAACTTCTGCAGGCCTTTCATTGTATTGGCCATTAGCTTTTAAGTGTGTTAAGCAAAGTGGTATGGTTTATGTTGATATGGATTATGTTAGGAGTAATGTAATACTCCACCTATGGGCTTGATGGGCCTGAGAGTCTGTGGGACTGCCCATCGAGTAACAAACACTAGTAAGTGGATGAAGAGGTAGGTTGCTACACACCTCCGACTGGATCACTCTGAGCAACGACCCGAGTATCCGTTAACTTACTAGGCAGAAGGGAGAGATATTTATAGCAATATTACACCTTGTTACTTTTCAGCCTAGCCAGCTATGGGTATCGTGCGGGTAAAGCTGCGCATACGTTGCAGTCGTTTGGTATTCGAATACGCCACGCTCTCGATTAATGGAGATGTGTCTATGGGTGATTCCAGATTATGGGTACAAGTTATACTTTTTGGCTATTAAATGAAATATTAATTTATGCCATTTACTTTAATATTTAAGTAATATGGTTTAAATTAAGTTAATGTTACCTCTATTTAATTCTTTTATTTATCATAGTATATTTTCTGAAATAATTGATAATGTTAGGGTTAAAGCCCCTCATCCCTTATATCGTATATACTATTATCACTTGTTATTATCCACATGTCTTGCTGAGTACTTTCTGTACTAATAAATGGGTTCAGATCACAAGGAGGATGTTACCTATGAAGATGATGAGAACACTGTTTCTAGGTCGCTCTACACTCAGGCAGTTCCTGTGGTGGAGTTTAGTAGTTTCTCTGTTTGTGAGAATAAGGCTTTATAGGCCTGATGTATAATAGTTTGTGTTTCCGCTATGTTGTAAACGAGATTTGTGTTTTTATATCATTTCATGAGTAAGTGAACTTCCTGGGCAGTTACGTAGACGTGGGACATATCGCACATTTTGGGTGGCCCCACATCTACCCTCCCCTTCGCCGCTTGGTTCTTCTGTGTTGGCCACGAGAGGGGTCAGGGGCCAGGAGTAGGGATGGCAATTATACCCGTGGGGATGGGTACCTGTAGGTACCGCGCCTGATGGGTATGGGCGTGGTTTCAAATTTTTGCCCGTGGGCATGCCCGACCCTAGACCCGATAACTTAGTGGGTGCAACCAGGTTTTATATTTTATCCGCAGGTAACCCATGCTTGACCCGATATATGTGCATCACTAATTTTGGCCCATTTATACTCTCCCATCAACTTGGCCCATTTAGTCTACTTGGCCCATTTGGCCCTACACTGACATAGGTATATATACTCAATGAAATTGGAAACCTAGCTGGCTAACCCTATCCATTCCCATTCCCAGTCTTGGGAGAGGAGTAAGGGGCAACGTTGCGTGGCTCAGGCCACGACGCACAGGTGTCGGCGATCGGCGGCGGTGGGGCTGCTACGTTCCTTGGGCAAAGGTGCGTGGCTGTTAGTGGCTGGAGGCGGTGGGTCTTGGTGGCCGGCGGCGGTTGGCAAGGCGAAGCGGGGCTTGACAGCCGGCGGTGGCAGTGCTGCCGCGGCCCTCGGCTGCTGCGACCGGGCGACGAGTACACACTAGGTACCTGGGTGCCCGTCGGGCATGGGTTGGGCGAGCCATGTCATGTCTCGGGCCGGGAGTGTTCCTGCTTTGCCCATGCCTGACCCGTTGCCATCCCTAGCCAGGAGATGGGGTTGGGAGAGAGGCCCGATATGGGAGAGAGAGAGAGACAGATGGAGGGGTAAGGCAGTGGCAATTGTGCATAATTTCGACGAATAGATATGGAAAGCGGTGTCATCCGGTCCGGAGTGGAGCTGTGGAGCGACCTGAAGCCCGCTCTACTCCTCTAATTCATTTTTTCAGAGCACTCTAGCCCGCTCCGCTCCATTTTTGAGAAGATCTGAACTGTTTGGTTAAGCTCTAGCTCTAGGAGAGGTGGATTTGGGAGCTGGAACATTGCCAAATAGGTTCCTAATGAGGTATTGGCAACCATATAATGTTATGTGCTAATGAATTAATTAAAATTTATTGTCCTAACTTACCATTAAGATTATGAGAACCCTAATTCACGCACGTTCGCGTGCGGACCCAACACGCGAACGTGGCCTCTTTTCCAAATTTGGTCCACACGGACCATCTTTGGCTCGGCCCATTTCCATTTTCGGTCAGAATTCGAGTGCGCACGAATGGACCTGGGTCAATGATGTGTTTTGTCTTTTTTAAAATTCGAATATTTCAATGTATAAAGTTTATACACCAAATGTTTCTATGTGAAAGTTTTTACGTATAAAGTTTCTATATCTAAAGTTTATACGTATAAAGTTTCCATATATAAAATTTCTATACCTACATATGTATAAAGATTTTCATGTATAAAGTATTTTAGATAGACCGAATGCCAAAACAGACCAGACATGCAGTCGTGGGCCGAATGAGGAAAAAGAATGTTGTTTGCACGTGGGCTGAACATGCACATGGGCTGATTTCTCACTTGGACTCAGGACATGCCGCAGCATTTTCGCGGGCTGAACATTCACGCGCTAGGCCCCCCTTAAGATTACTCAATTGAACTAATTCCTTCAAAGCTAGGCGACGGTTTCAATTAGCAGCCAAAGCCAATAGGTCGCCATGCCTACCGGCACTGGCAATCCCCGGCCCTTGCCCGTATCCCAGCAGAGTTTTTTTTTATTTTTATATTTATTTAATAAAATATTTACAAAATTATATTTTCGTTTTAAAAATTTACAAAAATATACCCCTACCGTCCTCTAGGAGAAAAATCGCCCTCCCATAGGACGATTTTATGATGTGGCTGACGGCCATCAGCACTTTTTCAGGCGGCCCCCTAGCCGCCCAAAAACCGCCCTCTAGGAGGGTGGTAAGGGGGCCGCCTGCAAAACACCGGCCGCGGGACCGGTTTTTTTACAAGCGGCCCCCTTGTCGCCCTCCTAGATGGCGTTTTTGGGCGGCCAGGGGGATGCCTGCAAAATGGCCACTTTATTTTTTTTCTTTTTTTTGATATTTTTTTCTTAACTAGGAACTCGAGAATAGCAAAACCTCATGAAGGTGCAACTCAAACCGATGTAAGATATGGCCTGTAGAAAATTGTGAGTGTGCTTTAAAAACCGTGCTGAAACTTTAGACCTCGAAAACTCAATCTTCCCAGCCGAATTTCGCAAAATTTTTTTGGACAAACCCGTTGAAGTGGGGGAGAAGCGGATGTAAAATTTTCTGTAGATGTCCGCAGAGTACTTATTTGCCCAATTCCGAGACCGTATGCGAAAGTTATGACTGTTTTAAGGTAGGTAGGACGCGTTAGGGAGAAATAGGCACGACTTTCAAGCGGTTGCCCAAAAACCGCCCTCCTAGAGGACGGCAAGGCGGCCGCCTGCAAAATAGTTGACCACGGACCGGCCATTTTGCAGGCGGCCCCCTGGTTGTCCAAAAACCGTCCTCTGAGAGAGCAGAAAGGGGGCCGCCTGTAAAATGGCTGGCCCCCCGGCCGGCTTTTTGCAGGCAGCCCCCTTGCTGCCCTTCTAGAGGGCAGTTTTTGGATAGCCAGGGGCTGCCTGCAAAAGTGTAGACGGCCGTCAAACACGTCATAAAATCGCCCTATGGGAGGGCGATTTTTATTTTTGTAAATTTTAGAAACGAAAATATACTTTTGTAAATATTTTATTAAATAAATATAAAAATAAAAAAAAACTCTACCCCAGCGCCGGTGACATTGGAGATTTGGAGGTCGAGCCGTGGAAGAAGAGAGTTTCTGGCCGATGCGTGAGACAACCCAACAGGCCGAACTTGCTTAGCTATTGGGCTCCTGTATGGCCGAGCTGATCCAGATCAGAGCAGACGATCTGTTTGTTGTATATATGTAACACTAGCAAAACACGGTTTTTTACTGTTACTAATTTAATTTTTTTTAATTTACAAAACTAATTTTTGATTTGGTTATTCTGCAGAAATAGCCTCTTGCCGCCGTGGCCCAGGGCGGCGAATGGCTTCTCCATCAGGCGGGGCTCACGGGCAGGCCGCCGTTAGCCGAAGGGGGGGCCACGTGGCGTTGCCGCCCTGGGGGACAGCGGTGAATGCATAGCGGACGGACCGTCCGATCCGGAGATCGGACCGTTGCCCGCCGGATTGGACCGTCCGCTTAGGTATCGGACGGTCTGAATCGTCCGATCGGACCGTTGCCCCTCGAATCAGACCGTTGATCGGACTGACCATTGCCCAAGATCAGACCATCCGCCCAGGGATCGGGCCATCGAAATGCACACGATTAGCCGCCCAGGGCTGGCTTGCTGCTTGATAGAATTTTCTTGTACTAGTAATCAAAAGGAATAAAAGGGCAACACACATTCTTTTACATCTTTATGCCACCTCGCTAGGCGGGAAAATTTATTATTCTAGCACGTTTGCATTTACAATAATATTTCATAATTTACGTGTTCATGACTTTATGACCAGTATGAGCTCTTGAATAAATCCATTCCTCTTTGCATGCGAACGGCACAAATGGCATTGCCACATTGCTAGATTTGCATATCCCATTGTGCTTTTATTCGTTTTATTTAATTTCATAATAGAAGACTATCTGAAAGGGCCAAATTTGACCATTGTAAAGTAATAGAGTTACTTAAGTTGTCTCTGCCACATTATTAGTGCAATGGACCATTATAGGATATACCAGTCATTATTGTTGGCTAAGTTCAAATTTATGGAGAAAAATGACCAGTGGGGCAACTAATCAACTGTGCTCCCGTTGATGGTACTCAGCCATTAATCTGCAGTCTATGTATCCAAATCGTATTCAATTCCAAGCTGAATACTACTAAGCTCAATAAGGTATCACGAAATCAAGATGAGCAGCCATTGTTGTATGGCCCAACACTGTGACACGCCAGCTCTTGGTTGATGACTTGATTAGAAGAAGCCCTTCGTTGGTTGGGTTACTATACGGGTTTTCTCCCCTGTGATTTCAATTATTCAAACAGTGTGGATTGCAAGTTCAGAGGTGAATACACAATTAAGCATATTATTTTTGCTCACTAAAACAAGAGTATAATGCGATTCATGATTGCCTCAATGAATTGCAAATAGCAATATGGGATTGGGCGTAACCAATTTGTATACCTAGCAAATTGATGTCCAAGATGCAATTCTGCACTGTCGCCGAGCTGTAGCTGCAGATTATAAGGCACTTTTTAGTTCTGATTGATCGTTTGTTTGTTTGCTTGTGTAGGCTGGGAGTTGAATAGCTTATCTGGTTTGTTCCTCTTTCTCCTTGTGTACATCATATTTTGTGTTCAAATTTTATAGAAATACTGGTAATATTGTGCCTACTTTACCAAACTGTTTTAGATTTCTAATTGTATTATCACTGTTAATTCATGGGTCCAGAGTGCGAACGAGACAAGATTTATTTTTGCATTACAAAGAGTAACCAGTTTCATAGGCAAAAAAATTAGAGAAATTAAGGACCATGTCAGAAAATTGAAGGTTGGCAAATTCTTATCGTAGACACTGTTACTGATAGAATTTGGAGCATGCTTGCTTGTGCTTTTTTCCCTTTCAACAGCATTCTGTCGCTGTTTTTTTGTAACCTTGTTCATTTCTTTTTCCTAATCTTAATGAAATTAGTCAACCTCCTTCGGCTGGCCCGGCTAAAAAAAAAACTGATAGAACTTGAGGACCGTATATTTCAGAATCAGACCAATGATTGCAGTATCTTTCATTTTCTTAACCTGAATAATTCGCCAGACATGATGCTCCTACATTGTGACTTTGAGCCTGTCCTGGCAGCCTGCCTGCCATTTGTTGAACTGGAATCTTCTAATTTGTCTTAACCATGTCCAGCTTGTTGTTAGGTTAACCATCACGGTTCAGGTAAAGCAGACAGACACACTCGGCAAAATCTAGCAAGAGGCGTGTATATTTGTTTCTACAAACTGTCCTACTCACCGGCATTAGCAGGTGAAAATGTGTGATTCGTCCCCAGAACCACACAAACTTCGAGAGATGTTTTCACAGGTGCATGTCGCTGTTGATCATGTGGTCTCCTCTTCTCTTTTTCGTCCCAATTGTACAAAAAGCTATTTTCAAAAAAAAGATGCGCAGAAAAGAAGCATGGAACGGTTATAATGAAACAGCCTATTGTTTTCAACACGAAAAAGCTGATAAGAAGTGAGTATAATTTGATTTAGCAAGAAACATTTAAGAGATGCAAATGATCATCGATTTAGAACGCACCATGATTGAAAAGAGTGCAGGTAATACAATGATGTAAATTTCTTGTCAAGTCAGGGGAAGACACGTCACTTTCTTGAGGCCATTATTATTTGAGAAATTGGTTGGTGTTTTGCAAATTTTATGATGTGAGCTACTCCTTTTTGCCTTTTCTGAAACTTCAGTGGATGATGATGATAGGTGGTGTGTATTTAAATCAACTGTTTGGACATGTGGCTCATCCCAAGCAATAAACCATTGGTTGGTGCACTTGCTGAATAATTTCATTAATCTGTGGGTTTCATCCCTAGCTGTGCTGGTGTTTACAATTCACTACTCTAATTTCAGCTAACTTCCAACAAGAGAATGACTGAATGAGTAGTTTAGCTGTGCGTAGGTTACTGCCAGTTTCAGAAGAGAAAAGAGCACACGAGTAACAGTAGTAAAATTCAGAAGGGACTTCTGTTGTTATGCTTGGGGGAAACTACAATACCGATGATTTGTCTCAGCAATCTACATCGGGCATGCCATTTTCAGCAAGTTGCAGTCAACAGAAGTGTGGTTCAGATTGAATGGCTACTCATCCAGATTGCTCAATCCCACAGAGGAACAGTGGGGTTATCAAGCAAGATTTGCTGTATCTGTTGTTCAGGCTAGATACCACACAACTAAAAGGAAAAAGGATAAAGTGAACAACTGTCCAAACATTGAAGTTTATGGCAGAGATTGTTCTATGATATACTAGGATATTGGTTTTTATTCCTTCCAAAAATAATTCTTTTTGTTCAAGTGCATAGGTTCCTAGTAACAGCACTCTACCTACCTTGGATCCTCTTAAGAATCCTGGAGGAAATTTCAAGCATATCAGTATAAGGTCACTTCGATATATTTGCATAATCGAAGTACATTGGTATCAGGTAAGTCTACAATTTATATGCGAACATGAAGCATGACCCTGTGAAAAGCACTACTGCCACAAAATCTATCCAGACAAGAAAGAAACCAAGAACAGATGTACTTCTGTTTATGCTTGTACTGCCACAAATCTTGCATAGTTGCATTGAGTTGAGATTCACAGTGTAGATGTTTCTCTCTTGTGGCAAGAACATGGATATACAGGAACACATTACTTCTAAATAGTTAAACTTCAAAAATAACAGGAACACATTACTTCTGAATAGTTAAAAAATAACACCTCATTGGCTTACTAATGAACAATCTTCCCAAATGATGGAACAACTATGAGAACAGGGCAACAGAGCATTTAGCAACCTAATTAATTAAACAGAAACAGTGCAATGATACATTCAGGATCCACCACAATCACTGTCAAAAATCCTAAACTACACTAATTAAACTATCCAATGAGTAAAGAAACAAACAATTAAGGATACTGGGATCAACCCCTGTTGCTTTTCCACCCAAAGATCAATGCTTTAGAGCGAATCAATCCATCATTCGGCTTCAGCCGCGCCGCCATGGCCGCCGCTCTCCACCGGCAGGCCGTCGACGACGAGGCTGCGCAGGCCGGTCTTGAGCTCGTTGTTGCAGAACCTGCGGTACTCGGAGTTGTCACCGGCCTTCTTGCACACCTGGACCATGACGAGCTCCGGCGTGAGCTCGAACACCTTGGCGCAGATGGCGAGCGCGCCCTTCTGCCCGTTCCGCGTCGCCTCGATGCTCACCTGGCAGTCCTTGGTGCGCGCCGTGAAGCTGACCATCCCGGCGATCTCCTCCAGCTTGGCGATGATCTCGGGCACCGGCGCGCCGGACACGAAGCGCATCCTCTCGCCGCGCCCGCGCTCCTCGAACAGCCCGGACAGGTCGAAGCTCGGCGACGACGCGATGATGTCGAACGCGTTCAGGCTCTTGGGCCGCGGCATGCGCGGCCGGAGGGAGGAGGCGTTGTCCATGCGGTCGAGCTCGGACAGAGCCGGCGCCGACACCGAGGTGTGCATGCCGCCGCCGGGGACACGAGGCGTGCCGGCCACCGGGGTAGAAGATTCCGACGAGGAGGAGGACTCGAACTTGTCGGAATCGGAGTCGTACAGCTGCGGCTCGTTGTCGAGGCTGCGGAGGCGGTCGTTGTTGTCGACGTAGTAGCTGACCTCCTTGAATCCCCTCCTAAACCACCTCGTCTCCATGATCTCCGGTATGGTGATCCGGCGCGCGGGGTCCGGCTGGAGGAGGCGGCGCATGAGGCGGGCGAGTTCGGGACTGAACGACGCCGGGCACTGGAACTGGGACTGCCTGATCATGCGGTAGAGCTGAGCGAAGTGGCAGTCCGGGAAGGGCTTGCGGCCGGCGACGAGCACGAAGAGCACGACGCCGCAGGCCCAGACGTCGGCCTTGGCGCCGTCGTACCCCCGGTGCTCTAACACCTCGGGCGCGAGGTAGAGCGGCGTCCCGCAGACGGTCTGGAGGTGGGCCTCGCTGCGCTCCGTGTCGGTTATGGCGGAGAGGCCGAAGTCGGCGACCTTAAGGTTGCCCTGCTCGTCGACGAGGAGGTTGTCCGGCTTGATGTCGCGGTGGTACACCCCGCGCGCGTGGCAGTAGGCGAGCGCGGAGACGAGCTGCTGGAAGAAGCGGCGCCCCTCGGGCTCCCGGGGTCGGCCAGCGGGACCCCTGCGGAAGTAGCGGTACAGCGCGCCGCCGCGGACGTACTCCATGACGACGTAGACGCGGCGCTTGTTGGCCATCACCTCGTGGATGCGGACGACGTTGGGGTGGCGCAACCGCTGCATAACGGAGATCTCGCGCTTGATCTGCTCCGTCGCGCCGAGCCTGACCAGCTTCTCCCGCTCCATCACCTTGACGGCCACCTCCTCCCCCGTCGCTCTGTGCCGCGCGTGGTACACCTTGGCGAAGTTGCCCTCGCCGAGCAGCCTCCCCAGCTCGTACCGGTCCGTCGGCATCGGCGGTGGCTTCGTCCCCGTCCCCATCGATCGGAACATGCACGCACGCCGTCGTCTCCGCGGCGGCGGCGGCGGCGGCGGCGGCGAGAGAGCGCGATTTCTGCTGCTGTTGGGGGGTTGAGGCAAAGGGGGCTCCGATAGGAAGGTGGTTAAATACCCCGGGCTAGGGTTAACACGCGACGGCGCGGGGTCACGTTTGGCCCGTAGGATAAAAGGTAAAATCCTGGCCGTTGTTTTGTTTCGGTGGCTAGGATTTTCTGGCCCGTGTATGATTCGTACTCTTAATTAACTGACAGGTCATGAAGGCCCCTGGCATGTTCTTCGCTTTCGTTGACTAGCGGGAGTTTATTTTTAACAAATAATACTAAAAGAAGAGTATATGTCAATAATAACTTTGTAATTATTATTTTCATTTTAGAATAGCTAAATTAAGAAAATTCTAAACTAAGGAGGGTCCAACACGAGTATAACACTTTATATTTAATTCTAAATTTTAAAGGTATTAAATCATAAAATAAATTGATATTAGGATTCCAAACCAAGTATACTTTTAGTTTCAAAGTTAGGAATTATTTAATAATAACATTGTATTTATCGATTCTAAACATATTAATCAAGAAAACAGAGTTTAATGAAAAAGTGCATTAGGATGCTTTCTTTATGTACACATTCTAGTTACTCACTATGAATTTTAGAACTACTAATGAATTTAGATTGATTTATTCCGAAACTTCAAAGTTTTTAATTTTTTTAGTCATCGGAAAGTTGAAAGTTAACTTTTCATAATAATATGAATGAAAAGTAAAACTATTTGATTACATATAATTTACCAATAGAATTTTAATTATATGAATATTCAGTCATGTAATTAGATGTATATCAATACACCAAGTAATGACTAATTGCTTTAATTCACTCTATACACGACAATAAGCTGGCGCCAGGTGTTCGCTAAACTAGTTGACTGCTTAATTTGTTGGCCGTGGTTGTATCCATTCGAAACTAATTGAGAGCAGGACAACGGCACTCGTTGTAGTACAATATATTCATGCATTCTTCCAGCCATGTCTGGCAGATGAATGACATACAGTGGACATGATGCCCCTTGTTGCACGTTTGGCGTACGTTTCTCCTGCAGGCAGAGGATACCAACCAGCTGTGTGGTGAAAGACGCCTGCATGAAATCATTGCATCTGTGACTGAATAATCGGCCATGATTGGATTTCTCACCAAGTGTGATTAATTAAAATAATCATCATCGTCATCATCAACCTACAAACATCAGTAGCTATAGTATAGTACAGCTAATTAACGAGCCAGCCAAACTCAACGGCACGCGTACAGGCAACTGACGCCTTGATGCATGTACGCATGATATGATTTGCCATTTCCTTGGTGGCACACAGCTGGGGATGATTTATATATACGCGTATGGTGAACAGGTGAAGCCGCGAAAAGAGGAGAGTTTTTTTTTCTTTCTGGACACTGTAGTACTTCAGTGTCATTGTAGTTCACTTGCGTACGAGGTATGCGTACGAGGTGGGGTATAACAGCTACACTTTCCGTTTAAAAATATAAACGTCATTATTTTTTATAAAGTTAAATTTTAAAAATTTTAACTAATAATTATACTTAAAAGTATATTTGTTTATTATTATGGGTATAGTATCATTAGATTCATATTTAATAATATTTTTATATAATATTAATTATTTAACTGTTATTATAAAAATTAATGATTAAAGTATAGTATTGAAGATTGTGTAGAAGTCCAATCCATTTAAGCTTTTTCCTCGTGAAACCTAGGACACCTGTACGCGTAAGACCATGCTTATCTCACGTTACGGCACCGGGGGACCCAGCAGGAGCAGGTGGTGCTTGACCGATCGAGTGTGGTGCGAATGCGAACAGGCAAGATCGAGCGACAGAGGCCCGAGCCGTAACGCGTGCGTGCTCAATTTCTGCGGACACCGATCGAGAGAGTCCTTTTCTCTATACTTTTTCCGAGCCAATACGTTGCGTCGGTCTTGTCGGGTTTTAAGCTCATTTTTTATACTACTCTTTTTCTCAAAAATATAAAAATTTCTAAATTATTTACAAAATATGAAAGGTAAATTAAAAAAATTCTTTTTTCACTTTAGTTATCATTTTTTAATTTTGAATTGGTTAAATTCTCTTTTCAAGCATCTAATTAGCTTTGGAATCATTGAAATAATAGAAATCATGAGAGCTTATATTATTATACAAAATTTGAATCCTAAATTGATTCTTATGATTTCCATCATTTCAATAATACCAAAATCAATTAGACGCTTGGAAAGGGAATCTAAGTAATTTAATATTTAAAAATAAATAACTAAATTGACTAAAAAGAATCTTTTGATTTAACTTTAGTATTTGTTAAACAATCTAGAAATCCTTTTATTTTAAAATGGAGGAGTACAAAATTTAAATCCTAGAAATGCTTGTATTTTGAAACGGAGGAATGCACCAACTCACTTAATATTTGCCACCTATCGACTGGGTGCCGTCGTTTTAACCGTGCAACAGTAACGCATTCGGGTCTCTTGGAGTCCTAGGCCCTGTTTGGGGGAGCTTCTACCAGCTGCAGCTACTCTCAGAATCTCTAGCTGGCAGAAGCTCTCCCAAATAGTCTGAATTCTTATCTAGATTATGAGAATTTATAGTTGTAGAATCTAGAAAATGAACTAGAAGTTAGAAGCTGAGAAACCCAGCTTCTCTAGATTTTTACCAGCTGCTTCTTAGAATCTTAAGCTCCCCAAATAAGACCCTAGTATCTCATGGTATATTCTTAGAGCCGATTCAAACGCACGGTTGATTGAGCCTTGGGAGATACCGAGTGCTCAACACGGGCACATCGTCCAGATCGGTACGTACGTGCGGGACAAATCTCTTTCGATGGCGTGGTACCATTGCAAATCTGGGCAATGTATCTAATCCTTCTCCCGTTTAGATGCCACACATAGTCAGTCAATCAGTCACAACCACATGATCGGTTGGCTTCCAGCGTTCAGCCCAGAGCGATGCATCCTCGATGCATTTTCTCAGTAGTCTTTGTTGAAGTTTGTATCAAATATGTGTCTATAGTAGGTTACGAGTAGGATTTGGAGTTGTAATAAGTGTAGGATAGAATTAGAGTCGGACTCAATACTAGACTCTTTCTTAAACAGAGAGGCACCACCGACAATAACCGCATGGCGATAGTAGCATAGGCGAGCGAACGATTGGCCGACGACTTATCGGTCAATGGTCATTGATACCCTCATATGCTATAATTATACTGGATTGAAGATGAGCGCCCGTAATCAATGTCTCGGGGATGTGGCTTCGGTTGAACCTTGTTAACAAATATCATGCCTCGGTGTCGTAATCAAGTTTGGATCTACTATGGTGTGCTTTCGTGTTCAGCTACCGATGTCGATTTCGGTGCCGCTTTTATAACAAGTTGCCAGCGCCCAGACCAAGGGGTGCCCGTTCAGCCTGCTTGCTTAGCACAGAAGGCAAGTTATTAACGCTACGGATTGTGGGCCGGCACCTCCCTAGCTTGGAGTGGATCCAAGGGGTTGCAAAGAGGTCCACGTGTCCATCATCCGTCTAAAGATATGCTCGAGGCTTGGACATTTGGGACTTAGAGGGGCATGTGGACCTGGGTTTAAAGTCCGTCCCTACTGGGCTGCCCAGAGCCTGCCACACATCCCGTGAGCTAGAAAAGAGGTTGCGCTAGCTGGACGTTTGTTAACGCCAAAATTTGGTACGGTTCGTTATCATTTCGGTTAAGGAAGAGCTATATCAGCCGATGGAAGCTAATCCAGAAGAGCCCGGATTTGGGAAGGAATCGTGAAGACCACGGCATGATAGTTAATATTTTATCTATAAATTAGGCAGGGATAATAATTTTTAAGAAACCTGATCTCGTGTCCGATCGGGGCTTGTTATTTTTTCCTTTTATAGTTAGGAAACTCCTGTTTCGTATTCGATCAGGACTGTATCAACTCGGGGTATAAATACGTATGCTCGGGGATCATGTAAACTATCTCACAGATCAATATAACTTCAGCGCATTGTCAACCCTTTTCGCCGGGTTCTTGCTTCTTGAGCTGGGCTGCATCGGTTAGGTCCGAACTCCTGCGAGAGGGTAAGACTCGTCACCCTTACCACGGTGTATCTGTTCTGTCTACGGCTGCATCAGTTAAGTTTGATCTCTTAGGCCGAGTCGATATACCACATCACGCGTGCGTAGATTTTATCAGCTTACCGGGTGTAACTTATCGTCAGTTTGTGCTGCATCGGTTAGGTCCGACCTACTAAATTGCCAGCGATAAGTTATTCCTGCTAGGTTGATCGATTTTATGCAAGCGTCTTATCGGAATGTATAGCTGATAAGTTATCATATACATCACAATTGCATTAGATCTATCGGCTTATCGAGGTTCTTTTATCATTATTAATCTGTGCTGCATCAGTTAAGTTTGAACTATTAGATTGATAGTGATAGATTTATCCTTGTTGAGTCGATAGGTTTTATGCGACGTTTTATCGAAGTACTTAGCCGATAAGTTATCTTTTACTAGATAAAGTCGACTGCATTGTCTATTGATTATTATCCTGCCTATCAATTTTATCATCGGCTTCGAGCCGATGTCCAAGTGTTTTTCTGGTAGTCGGCTGGCTTATTATTTACTTATATCATCATCGGCTTCTAGCCGATGTACAACTACTATCGGCAATCGGCTGGAGGAAGCCTGTATCGGCCCGTCGGCCGATTGGATCAATGATCTAACTTTTCTATCTCCTTGTCAATTATTGGGTCAAATTGACTAGCACGCCCGCGAACCTCAACTATTTAGGACCTGCACTGGAGCTAAGCAGATCTCCCAGTTCTTCGCGTGTCTCTAGGCACCGAACCAGAACATCGGCTCGTTCCCGACGCTGCCGGTGATTTTCGGCGTCAACAACGTTCAAGAACCATGTCGTGACATGTTTCTAACTTGGTCCACCGCTTAGGGCTGCCTGGAGACCGCCATGTGCACCCTGACTAGCTAGGTCAAGTGAAGCAGGCAGGTCACTCCTTCTCGAGAACCGAAAAGTGGTGGTACCCAAGGAGGAGGTCGAATCCTGCACTCTAGGTGTCTGATAGCGAGCACCGCGGCTACCTTAGAGTGGCCAGGTGGTGGCCTCGTACGTTGAAGACAGGTGGATAGGTGTCCAACCGGATACCACGTTTCCCTCAGGAGCGATACGCAGGCTATAGAGCCTGTCCATCGCATTTACTAAAAATTCCTGCAGGTTTTCTCTTAGCATTTATACTGAGAGATACGGCATATCCTAGACGATCTCTCTCTAGCGAAGTATACTAGGTGTCCGTGAGAGAGAATGAAGACCAGAGGTGGGCCTGATGTGGAGTTCCACAAGACGTCTGCTTCTACAGTGTTTTTAGCATCGAGTTCAAGGAATTAGCTCAGATTCATGATAATATACAATATTTTTGTCTCTCCTCGAACGGTGAGCAGTGAGAGCTGTAGGGTATAAAAGCCCATCTTAGACCCTGTAGAAGGGAGGGAGGCTCTAGATCTGCAAGTACCTCAGGCTTCGTAGGTTAGCCCACTAGCGTTCAAGAGTCTGTAAGAACATCTTTGACAAGAAGCAGCCATAGGAGTAAGGTTATTATCCTTTGAGAGGCCTGAACCTGTATATTTGATTGTGTCTCTACATCTCCCGAGCACACCCAGACATGCCACGCACGCCCTAGCCCCTTTGACGAACTCCGGTCCGAGATTCTCATTGCACGACGGTGCTCGGACGTCGACACAAGTAGTATCAGAGCCTGCAGGAGATCCATGGATAGAGACGTGACAGAGGTGCCCCACACCATGATTGCTACACATAATGTTCAGGGAGGGACATTGACGCAAGGTGGAGCACGGTGATCAACGAAATTTGATCGGTGGATTCGAGCACTTTGGGCAGCGGCATGTATTGTTCGATGAGCTGCAATCGATAAGGAGACGATCAGATGTGGTGCTCGGGTTGATTGGCAGCTAAAGCGATTGACGATCCAATTGGTGGTGTCGGACATGTCAGGCAGGTGGCTCGAACTTTCCGGTGAACTCATTTCAACAGGGAGATGATCAGACATGACGCTCAGGGTTGATTAAAGCTAGAGGCGATCAACGATTCGGTCAGTGTTTCCGAACACTCCAGACGGGTGTTCCAGGTCTTTCAGTGAGCTGCATCCAACAGGGAGATGGCTAGACGTGGCGCTCAGGTCGTTTGGCAGCTAGGAAGACGGCGTGGTGATTCATCGACTCTGGCTCGCGGATAGATTGATGGGTGGTCAATTGGAAGTCGGAGCTGTGTTGTCAATGAGCTGCTGGGCACGGGCCTTTGGTGCAGTAGGCGGTGGTGCAGGCGACAGAACTCAACAGGCCGTCTTCAGCGAGAGAAGGCGGCAGAGGACCCAAGCAACAGTGGGTCAAATATCATTGATGGCGTCAACAGAACTGTTTGCAATATGGAATATATCTAAGATCTGCAGGTTGGCATGATAGGGATATATGGAAATCTGCGTCACTGAAGAGAAGGAAGAGCAAGTGCTATTGTGGTGATTTCTTTGAGAGACTTGGGGCGACGGTGAATTTTCTCAAGTTATCAGGTGCTCAGCCTAAGGATGTGGGAAGCGTGGATTTTATATGACGTCAACGAAGAATGGGTTCTCTTCAGAATAGTCTGGTGAGTTTGAAATTGTTTATTTGGTGATGATGCATGTTATCTAGCCATGGAGTTGATAAAATAAAAGTCAAGATGGAAGACGAAGGTGAATATTGTCTTCGGGGAGTCAGGCATGTGCCAGCTAAGGAGGAATTCAATTTCGCTTGCCAAAACGACTGTGATGATAGAAGTAAAGGTGGATAATTGTTGCTGGTGGAGTCTAGAGGAAGAAATTATAGAGATATCGGGTGGTACGGCGTGAGCTACAAAAGGAACTAACTCAAGTCCAGGTACATGGAGGTTCATGCAATGAACAAATTCAGGTTGGCATGGCATATTTGCAAAGGTGGAGTTTATTAAAGTTTATGTCGAATGTGTGTACATAGTCGGTTACAAGTAGGATTTGGAGTTGTAATAGGTGTAGGATGGAATTAGAGTCGAACTCTGTCATATGATCTCTCTTAACTAGAGAGGCACCACCGGCAGTAAGCGCATGGCGATAGTAGCATAGGAGAGGGAACGACTGGCCAGCGGCATACCGGTCGATGGTCTTTGATACCCTGATACGCTGTAATTATGCTAGATTGGAGAGGAGTGTCCGTAATTAGTGCCTGGGGATGTAGGCTTTGGCTGAACCTCGTTAACAAATATCGTGCCTCAGTGTCATCTATGATGTGCTGCCGCGTTCGGCTACTGATGTCGATTTCGGTGCTGAAGACAACATCATAGCCCCAAAAATAATGTAGGAAGAAGACTTGATAATGTTTCTTTTGATACTCCTTGGTGGCTACATCTGCACTAGACATGTATGTCTAGTGGAATGCCTATAACCTTGTAGAAGGCACTAATACAGATTCGGTTTTCTCACCTAGGACGTTATCCACTCGTCCTGGACCCAGTCGTTAGACACATCAGGTTGAAGAAAACCCTCATTGACGGAGGTAGCGCGCTCAACATCCTATTCGCCAAGACTTTGGACGAGATGAAGATCCCTCGTTCAGAACTACGGCCGAGTACTGTGCCCTTCCACGGGATAATCCCTGGCCTGTCATCAACTCCACTCGGACAGATAACCTTGCCGGTAACCTTCGGCACACGGGATAACTTCCTCACGGAAAATGTCTGCTTCGAGGTCACCGACTTCGAGACCGCTACCACGCGATACTCGGACGACCGGCACTCGCCAAATTCATGGCGATACCGCACTATACATATATGGTGCTCAAGATGCCTGGGCCAGCAAGAGTCCTCTCCCTCCGCAGCGACATCAAGCAAGCCTTCACCTGCGATAAGGAGAGCTGTGAACTGGCTCAATTACAAGAGGCGGCAGTCGAGCGCGATAGCATTCGGCAAGCCGTCACAACTGAAGTCGAGCAAGATCAAGTTCAGGTGAAAAAGGCAGCGAAGTCGGGAATTTCAGCGGACTCTGACACGAAGAAGATCCCCCTGGACCCTTCCGACCCCTCCAAGATTTCTCTAGTCGGGACCAGACTCGACCGCCAATAGGAAGACGCGCTCGTCACCTTCCTACAAGCCAATAAAGATATCTTTGCATGGAAACCGTCCGACATGCCGGGCGTACCAAGGGAGGTGATCGAGCATGCCCTCAATGTGAAGACAGACGCCAAGCCAGTCAAGCAACGGCTACGCTGCTTCGCTCAAGACCGCAAGGATGCTATTCGGGAGGAGATTACCAAGCTCCTCGCAGCCAGGTTCATCAAAGAGGTCTATCACCCGGATTGGCTGGCAAACCCAGTTCTGGTCCGAAAGAAAAACGATAAATGGCGCATGTGCGTCGACTACACCGATCTCAACAAGGCGTGCCCCAAGGACCCATTTGGTCTTCCCAGGATAGATCAGGTGATTGATTCCACGGCAGGGTGCGACCTACTTTGCTTTCTCGACTGCTACTCGGGATACCATCAAATCAGCCCGAGGGAGGAAGACTGCTTAAAGACATCTTTCATCACGCCGTTTGGAGCGTACTATTATATCACAATGCCGTTCGGTTTGAAGAACGCTGGAGCAACCTATCAACGGGCCATTCAGCGGTGTCTGCACACTCAGATCGGGCGCAACGTGAAAGCCTACGTCGATGACGTGGTGATCAAGACCAAGTCCAAAGAAGACCTCATTGCTGACCTAGAAGAAACCTTCCACAACCTTCGAAGATTCAAGATGAAGTTGAACCTAGAAAAGTGCGCCTTTGGTGTGCCATCCGGAAAGTTATTCGGCTTCATCGTTTCGCATCGCGGCATCGAGGCCAACCTGGAGAAAGTCAACGCCATAGTAAACATGGCACCCCCGACTAACCTCAAAGACGTCCAGAAGCTGACAGGCTGCATGGCGGCACTCAGCCGGTTTATTTCCCGACTAGGTGAACGGGGTATGCCCTTCTTCAAGCTACTCAAAAAGGCAGACAACTTCCAATGGACTCCGGAAGCCCAGCAAGCCTTTGAAAACTTTAAGCAATTTCTCACATCATCTCCCATGTTGGCGTCACCTCTGCCCCAAGAACCGCTAATGCTATATCTGGCGGCAACCACTCAGGTCGTCAGCACGGTGCTGGTGGTTGAGCGATCCGAACAGGGTCACATCCAGAAAATACAACGGCCAGTCTACTTTGTCAGCGAGGTCCTTGCCGACTCAAAGACGAGATATCCGCAGGTCTAGAAGCTGCTATATGGCCTACTCATCACAGTCCGGAAGCTGGTGCACTATTTTCAAGCACATCAAGTCACGGTGGTCACAGCATTTCCACTCGGGGATGTCCTTCATAATCGCGAGGCCACCGGCCGAATTGCTAAATGGGCACACGAGTTGATGGCATTCGATATCACTTTTCAGCCACGGACAGCAATTAAATCACAAGCTATAGCCGACTTCGTGGCCGAGTGGACAGAAGTTCAACTGCCAACATCAACAGCAAAGCTAGAGTACTGGACAATGTACTTCGACGGTTCTCTACAGATCGGCGGCGCCGGGGCTAGAGTCATATTGACGTCCCCCACCGGCGAAAAACTGAAGTACGTTCTACAAATCCACTTCCCGGCTTCCCACAATGTCGCCGAGTACGAGGCACTTATTCACGGGCTCCGCATCGCTATATCACTCGGCATACGTTGACTGATTGTGTGCGGAGATTCTCAACTCGTGGTAAACCAAGTCATGAAAGACTGGACTTGTCTCGACGATACCATGGCGGCATACTGTCAGGAGGTCCGCAAGCTGGAAAACAAGTTCGACGGGCTGGAAATAACACATGTCCTGCATCAATACAACGACGTGGCAGATGAGCTGGCAAACATGGGATCCATGCGAGAAGCGGTTCCGACTGGAATCTTTGTCGAGCAACTCACGGAGCCATCAGTCAAGAAGAAATCGGTGCCGGAGCAGTCGGGATACGAACCTACCCCAGCCACGAAAGAGGTGCTGCACATATGTCAAGACTGGAGGACTCCTGTTGTCAAATTTCTCCTGGACGACGAACTTCCAGAAGATCGCAGTCAAGCTGAGCGGATAAAGCGTCGAAGCAAAAGCTTCCTATTAGTCGGAGATGACCTGTACCGAAGGAACGCATCCGGTGTCCTCATGCGTTGCGTCACCACCGAGGAGGGCAAGCAGATTCTGCAGTCGATTTACTCGGGCATATGTGGCAACCATGCCGCATCCAGGACGTTAGTCGGAAAGGCTTACCGGCAGGGATTTTTCTGGCCCACAACAGTAACAGACGCCAAGGACATTGTTCGCAAGTGCGAGGGTTGCCAGTTCTATGCAAGACAAACAAATCTCCCAGCCCAGGAATTCCAAACTATCCCTATTTCTTGGCCATTCACAGTATGGGGGCTCGACATGGTCGGGCCCTTCAAGAAAGTGCCAGGAGGGTTTACACATCTATTTGTCACAATGGATAAATTCATCAAGTGGATTGAGGCTAAACCCGTTGCAACAATTACAGCGGCACGAGCAAAGGACTTCATCATGAGTATATTATACCGGTGCGGGGTCCCTAACCGCATCATCACTGATAACGGTACTCAGTTCACGGGCGGCATATTCCAAGACTTCTGCGAAGATTTCGGCATCAAGATCTGCTACGCATCTGTGGCACACCCGTGGAGCAACGGGCAGGTCGAACGAGCCAACGGTATGGTCTTACAAGGCATCAAGGCCAGGATATTTGACCGACTACAACCATATGCGAGCCGGTGGGTACAAGAACTCCCATCTGTCCTCTGGTCTCTCAGAACCACGGTTAGTTGGGCAACAGGGCAATCCCCTTTCTTTCTGGTCTACGGTGCCGAGGCTATGCTACCGACAGAGTTGCAGTTTGGCTCTCCGCGAGTCCGGGCTTATTCAGAAGATGACTCAAATAACACCCGATTGGTCGAGCTAGATCAGTTGGAAGAAGCAAGGGACACCGCAACAATCTAGTCGGGAAGGTATCTTCAAGGCTTGCGTCGCTACCACAACCGCAATGTCCGTGGCCGCGCCTTTTTGGTCGGGGACCTCGTCCTGAGGAAAATACAAACCACCAAAGACAGGCACAAATTATCCCCAATCTGGGAAGGGCCGTTCATTATAGCCGAGGTCACGCGGCCAGGCGCCTACCGACTGAAGATCGAAGACGGTGTCCTCATCAATAACTCATGGAACATAGAACAGCTACGTCCTTTCTATACCTGAGTTTTATACCTTTTCAGGTGTACAGTTTCTCTGACTCACTACGCCGCTTGCATCAACCGAGTAGTGAGTCGGGGGCTACATGTATATACGTGCTGTCAATAATATACGAGCTTGTCCTACTCAATCACGAAGCTTTACTACAACTGTCGCGTTTGCCCGAGTCCAGCTTCCTACTTTGAACAATTTTATTATGTTCTAATAGAATAACTCGGCACAGACCGCATAATCAAGTAAAGCTAATGACGACTGAGTACATAAGCTTGGTGGCGTCACACATATATTTACACATATTTTCCACAAAAGTTTATACATACTGACTACATAATATGTTGCCCTTACAGACCCAGGTCTCGGGTAATTATCTCAGCAGTCGGCTTCGCCTGGGCAATCAGCTCCAGCGCCTTCTTGGGCGTCGTCTCCTTGGCAAACCTCTCCCCAATGGCTTCAATGTCCGTCCTCGGGTAGATGGATTTGGTCATCGCCAAGGTTTGGGCCACGCCGGCAACAACATGCTCATCCGAATACTTCTTCAAGGCACTCGGTGCATTCTCAAGATGCACCTCTATTTGGGGGATCTTGCTGCAACTGGTTCCCACAGGGGTGGGATCTATGAGGTCAAGGAGCCCTTTCACGGACCTGACGAGGGCTTCCCGTGACTCCCTGATCACTCTTATCTCTTCTGTGTAAAACCGATACTGGGCCTGGACATTGGCTCTCATGTCTGCCCAGGTCCGCCGGCAAGTAAACTTGTTAGGCTCGGTTGCGGATAGAATGACTAATGGATTGGTTAAGATCATGGTCAGGCTGGGGACTTACTTTCGTAGTCAGCCTCCCACTTGGCTACGGTTTTCTCCAGTTCGGCTTTTTCTTTACCGAGCTTGATGGTGGCCTCCTTTAACTCGGCCCTCTCTCGCTCAAGCTCGGCATTGGCCCCTGTCAGGTCGGCCTTGACCTTCTCAAGCTCGGCTTTGGCTTTTTCGGCCTCCTTCAGCTGGGCTTCCCCCTCTGTTCGGGTCTTTAATTCAGCTTCAAGGGCTGCACGACAGATTAGTCAAGAACTCGACCGTGCAGCCAAGACGCAACTGGGCAGTCAGGAACAACTCAGCTGAAGAAATACAACAAGGGTTCAGTTGGGAACACGCATTCGGAGACTTACCTCTAATCTTTTCGGCTTGAGCCCAAGTCTCCTCCCTGAGCTGGTCGGCGCCACTCTTCAGCCAGGCTTCCCTCCCCGAGTGACGCTCCTCCATCTTGGCCTTCAACGCCTGGAGCTGCTCCAATTCTGCGAGGTGGGGAGCCATTTCGACCAGGATTTCGGTCATCACCTCGTTGCGGTCAACAAGCTCCTACTCAGGGAGAGAGCAAGTTAAAATTGGATTCAAGACATCAAGACGAGAAGACCATCAGGACCCTTATCACAGGAGTCATACCCGAACCCCCTCGGACCCGGCAATGGCGGCGCGGAGCAACCTCTCGCGTTCCCTCCTCGCTGCGGCCTCGTTAAGCCTGAAGCTCTTCACGGTCCCGTCAGGCGCCGTCCAGGTGAACGTCCGGGGCATCCTACGTGGAGGAGCTTCAATCCGAGGCAGGTTTGGGATTTCCGGAGGCGGCGACGATGACGACGACGACCATGATGACGACGGGGTCATGGCCTCCACGCATCGTCCCCTACGGCCTCGGGGATTGACTCGGGGGCTCCAACAGCGGCCTCTGCGGTGGGCGACGCTTCAGGGGCTAGGGCCTGAACCTCAGTAACTGCCTCTTGGTCGGGTGGCGACGGCGACCTTGCAGTCAGGACCACCTCAGTCTCCGTGACTGGGCTGGCCACCAGCTCAGCAGGTATGTTCGCGGTTGCCGGCTCGGCTAGGGTAGGCTCTTCAAGGGGAGCAATCGGATCGGTCTCCTTGAGATCGATATCGGCTTGCTTCCTGCATGACAAACAAGATATCGGAACATTACTTCAACACGCAATAATTTCAGAAGATCCGGAGCAGCATACCTCTTGGAGAACTTCAGTTTCCTGCCAGGCGACCCGGGCCCTGGCGGAGCGCTACCTCCGGTTGTCGGCCCGGCCAGCGGATTGGTCGGTGTCACAGTCGACGGTGGCACATCAGCTCGAGTTGGCCCCGATTCCGGTGTGGCTGGCTTGGGCGCCCCCGTCCTCGGCGGTGTCTGCTCTGGCCGGCCCCTCAGCGGTGCTGTTGCCGGACTCGGCAATGTTGGGCTCAAACCCATAGGTCTCAACCTGGGACTTGATTGCCTGGGCACCGCGGCGACGGTGTCCTTTATCTTCAGGCTTCCTGCCACGGCGCGCGGTGTCATGGCCCCCTCGCCCCGATACAGAATGGGCTTCTTCCCCGCTCTCTTGGAGACAGGCTGGGTAGCAGAGGGGCTTCTCGGCCTCTTCTTCGATGCAACGGCCGACAGCGGGCGGGAGTCTTCATCAAACTCTTCGTGCCACTACGGACGAATCAACAAAATACATCATGCAGTGCTGAACAATCGCAGACACAGGCCCACATGCATTCATCACAGAAGAAGATTAAAAGTTACCTTGGTCCGGGGCTGAATGAAGCTATAGGCCGCGACCCGGCGATTATCGTCTTCGGTCGCGATCACCCCTTCGGAGAAGTAACCGAACAGGGTCTCGGTCACTACGCGCTTGTTGGCTGACTCATTGCTCACTCGGTCAGGATCATTTTTGCCCTTAAAGACCCAGCCAAATGCGCTCCTCAGCTTCAGTGGCTGGACGCGCCGAGTCAGGAAGCGACGAGCCACCCAAGGTCCTATCAGGCCAGCCTTCTTGAGGTCGTCTAACTTCACCAACAATTGATGCGCCTGGCCCATCTCCTCAAAGGATGGCTCTGCTGACCAATTTGGTAAAACCACTGGTGGCAAGCCGGTGAATGGCCGCAAGGAGGGAGCCAGATCTGTGCAATAGAACCACTCCTTGTGCTAGCCTTTTAAGGAGGATTTCAAGGGAAGATCGAGATATGACTTTTTCCTATCGCTCCTTAGCTGAAGACCAGCCCCCCCTATTACACTGACGTTATTCTTGGAGGGCTGGGGTTTGATGTGAAACAGATGCCGGAAGAAAATAAAGTGGGGTTCAACACCCAAGAAGCACTCACAGAGAGTAACAAATATGGAGATCTAAAGAATCAAGTTGGGGTTCAAATGCACCAACTCCAGCCCGTAGAAGTCAAGGACGCGGCGGAAAAAATCGGAAGATGGAAGGCACATGCCCCGATCGAAAAAAGAGGCGAAAACTACTGTTTCACCAGGTTGGGGATTTGGGACCTACTCACCCTTAGCCGGCCGCCAGCGAATCACCTCTTGGCTAGGCAACTTCAGTTGACTCTCCAGTAGCTTCGGCCTCACCGAGCCACAATCTGAAATCGGCCAAGCACTCTCCGACGCACCCGCAAGATCCGAAGCTTTCGGCATGGCTGGAAGTGGCAAGATTTGGGGAAAAACGAATCGGGGGCTTGGAACAAACGAAGAGGATTGGAATCGCCCGAGTTCGGGTGGGGGATAGCAGCAGCTAACCCTAGCCGAGCAGGAAGCGAAAAGTTGGGCGCGAAGGTGGAAGACGAAGTGATTGGCTGATTTGGGGAAGATGAAGGAATCTTTTTCTCTCTCCCCGCCTTTATAGAGCCGGTGCTGACTAGATGGGCTTGGGCCTACACGGTTAGCATCGGGCCATCAAGATATGAGTTCCTACAGTAGCATGCTCCATGTGGGCCGCCCGCAGGCTGAGTTGAAATTATAGCACTGGTGCTACTAACAGGAGCCGATGAGGTAAACGAATATGCTTCATGAGAGCCTTATTGCTAAACATATATGTTTGGGTATTTGTTTTATCCACCAGGTCTCGAGGATATATCCTTACAAGGATCACAAGCTGGTCTTCATTAAAATTGGGGATGCAGGTATCTTTCTCGAGTACACCTGACCACGCTGTGGATTTATTTTCATAAAGTGGTACTCGGCCTACATGCGTGGCCATCAGTTGCCATGAGCAACATTATTCCTGCTGACATGATGCGGAGGAGTCTAACTTTTGAGTAGTGCACTACTCGAGAGAGACTATAAATATCTTTTCCCGCTGACATGATGTGGAGGAGTCTAGCTTCTGAGTGGGACGCCACTCGGAAAAGACTATAACCCCCCCTTTCCAGCTGACATGACGCTAAAGAGTCCCATATACGAGTAACATCCTACTCGGCAAGACTATAAACCCACCTTCTGACTGACATGAAGTGGAAGAGTCCTACATACGAGTAGTTCCCTACTCGGCAAGACTATAAAGTTTATTCCGGTTGATATGATACCGAAGAGTCTCATATACCAGTAGTAATCTACTCGGGAAAGACTTCGAGGTTAAAGATCTTTGACTTTATGTTTAATCGTCTTCACAATTATGCACAAAGTCGGGGGCTACACCTAATAGGTGCACCTATTCAGCGCACACTATTCATATATCTCCATGAAGCCCTTCATAGCCTTGTTGCCAGCTGACATGAAGCAGGACTCGGGAAGAAGACTTATTCGGATAAAGAGTACTCGGGAGCATCGCACTTGGGCAATCTTCACCGTGGAGGACGAGCACTTGCATTAGCTGTGACTAACTATGAAGGTCTCAGGGGCTACTGTGGAGGCCATGGGCCCCGGGTACCTCACCACCAGCATATGGGCCACTCGGATAGAGGATGAGCCGAATCATGTAATTAGAGGTAAGATAGCACCCGGCAGACTTTACCTTGTACAATAAGGAATAGCAGTCTTAGTCGGATAGGTTTCTATCTCTAAGAAGGAAATCCCTTGGCTGTATCCGGCTAGGATCCTTATCATGTAGCCCTGTCCCCTAAGTAATAAAGGGAGCGGGCGCCCCATGGGGGCACGGAAGATCATGATCACAAACCACCTCAGAGGAATAACACCTCAACTTTGGACGTAGGGTATTATCTCACATCGAGGGCCTGAAGCCCCATATAAATCTTCTCTGTGTTCCCTTACAATCCACCGAATTTACTACCTTCCGCCGAGTTAGCCGCATAGTTTTTTATTGTGCCGATGTTAAAGGATCGACAGTTGGTCGCGCCAAGGTAGTTGCATGTAACACTGCTCCGGGGCTCATAAGCTAAGCACAAAGTGGCATGCCCTAATTCCCCAACTCTGTGGGACACTAACATAGCTAATCGCTTTCTGATAAATATTTTCTCCTTATATGATGGTACTCATCTAACGGGGCGGAGGCAAATACTTCCTATAGTTTTATTTGATACGGCTTAGCACCAATCGGGATCGGATCTAGGGGGGATGAGATCTGTTAATTGCTCACTCGCCCTCACCAATGCCGCAGCCGCTTACACCTAATAGGTCTACATGCTGCGCACTTTCTGTTTGTGCTCTTAATGGTTGCAACAGTACTCGAGTAGCATAAATTCCAATTCGTGAAGCTTTGCTCCATGAAAAACGAACTCAAGTTACCCAAAACGCATGTCTGGAAAAGTGCCATGAGCTGACTCCCGGTGCTCGGGGGCTATGACTAGTCAGGCAGAGTGTTTAAACGTAAGGAGTTAACTACTCGGGAAAATTAAAATCAATAAGAGGAGGAACACATATTTAGATACATTGTAAAATATTTTGATTTTCTTCGGGAGATTGTTCTCTACATCAGATGCTACTTATCCGATATGTTTATAATGCAGGGCCCAGTTCCAGATACGCGTAACTGAAACTCATGGCTACAAGCTGATCTCCTATGCTCGGGGGCTAGACCAGTTTGCTAACATACACTTGGAGTGCGTCGCTTCAAGAATCACTCGGAATACACCACGAGGGTTACTGACCGAGTACTCACGCTAGTCGGGACATGGATATCGCCTTTACCTTGGTACGCTCCATGTGGGCTAATAACCGACCTTCGGCACCAGTCGGGGCTCGGATATCACTCTACTAGGTAGGGTATGCCCCATGAGGGTCGCCAGTCGAATCCTATGCTAATGCGAGGTTCGGGTACCTTATTTGGCCACAACTCTGTTGGGTAGGGTACGCCCTATGAGGGCCGCTAGCCGAATCCTGTGCTAATGCGAGGTTCGGTACCTTATTTGGCTACAGTTTTGCCAGGTTGGGTATGCCCTCAGAGGGTTGCCAGCCGAATCTACGCTAGCGCAGCATTCGGGTACTATTTGGTCAAACAGGGAAACAAGCCACTAGTGGAGCTATCAGTCGGAGGTAGTACCAAACTCAGAACCTATGGAGGTGCTTATTATTTCTCAAGACTGGAGGACACCAATCATTCAATTCCTACTGACTCTCTGAAGATCTCAATGAAGCCAAGCAAGTCAAGCGATGGAGCAAAAGCTTTATCGTAGTCAGAGAAGACCTATATCGTTAAAGCGCATCTGGAGTTCTCATGCGCTGCGCCACATCTGAGGAGGGCAAGTAGATTCTAAAGTCTATCCACTCGGGTGTCTGTGGCAACCATGCTGCATCCAGAACGTTAATCGGAAAGGCATACAGACAAGGATTCTTCTGGTCGATTATGGTTACCAACGCTGAAGCACTTGTTTGGTCATGCAAGGGATGTCAATTTTTCGCTTGGCAAACTCAGCTACCAACACAAGAGTTGCAGACTATTCCAATATCTTAGCCCTTTGCAGTCTGGGGGCTTGACATGGTCAGGCCATTCAAGAAGGTGCTAGGAGGGTATACACATTTGTTCGTCGTGGTGGACAAGTTTACAAAGTGGATTGAGGCCAGACCTGTTGCAACCATAACTACGGCCTGGGCGAAAGGTTTCATACTGAGCATAATCTACAGATCTAGACACCCAAATCGCATCATTACGGGCAACGCGCTCAGTTTATGGGCGGCATATTCAAAGATTTATGCGACAATTTTGGCATTAAAATCTGCAATGCTTCAGTGGCGCACCCCCAGAGCAATGGGCAGGTTGAGCTGTGGAGGCCATGGGCCCCGGGTACCTCATCACAAGCATATGGGCCACTGGGATAGAGGATGGGCCGAGACTTGTAATTAGAGATATAGTAGCACCCGGTAGACTTTGTCTTGTACAATAAAGAATATACAGTCCTAGTTGGGTAGATTGTATCTCTAAGAGGAGATCTCTTGGCCGTATCCGGATGGGACTCCTACCTTGTACCCCTGTCCCCCAGTATATAAGGGGAGGCAGGGCGCTCCCTGAGGGCACGAGCTCATAGAAGCAGACACAAATCCTCAAAGGAATAACACCACTACTGGACATAGGGTATTACCTCACATCGAAGGCCTGAACCAGTATAAACCTCTTCTTGTTCCTTTGCAATCCACCGAGTTTCTAGCCGCCGAGTAGCCCCATATTCATATTGCCGGTGTAAAACATCGACAGTTGGCGCACCAGGTAGGGGCTTTCGGCGAGATCTACATCAACAACCTCGATGGATCCAACAATAGGAGTTGACGGCGACAAATTCTTCCCTGGGGAACACAATTTTGTTTGGAAGCCTTGACTTCGTCGCTGACATGTTCGGCAACCTCGCCTTGACCGACGCAGATCCAATTCAACCTGCCGAGGAACCAGCTGACTCTGCCCCAGTCGGCCCACAAGACGTCGTAGTTACCGTCACCGATCTACTGCGGCAAGCTTCTACTTCGTTAAGCCTTGTGTCGATGTTTTACACCGGCAATAAATATATGGGGCTACTCGGCGGATGGAAACTCGGTGGATTGCAAAGGAACACAGAGAGATTTTATACTGGTTCAGGCCCTCAATGTGAGGTAATACCCTACGTCCAGTTTATATGTATTCCTTTGAGGATATACGGTGGTGGTTCTGATGAACTTGTGTGCACCTTTGAGCTTATGAGTGCTCTTCTGCCCTCATGGGGCGCCCTGCCTCCCCTTATATACTGGGGGACAAGGTTACAAGGTAGGAGTCCCCATCGGATTACGACTAGGAGATCTCCCCTTAGAGATATAACGTACCCGACTAGGACTGTATATTCCTTTCTATACAAGGCGAAGTCTGCCGAATCTAGCTATATCTCTAATTACAAGGCTAGGCCCATCCTCTATCTGAGTGGCCCATATGCTTGTCATGAGGTACCCGGGGCCCATGGCACCCACAGTAGCCCCCGAGACCTTCATAGTTGAGTCACAGCTGATGCCAAGTGCTCATCCTCCACGGTGAAGTCTTCCCGAGTGCATTGCTCCCGAGTGCTCTTTGTCTGAGTGCTGCTTCTCCCGAGTCCTGCTTCATGTCAGCTGGCAGCGAGGCTATGAAGGGCTCGATGTAGATGTTGGAATAGTGTGCGCCGAATAGGCGCACCTATTAGGTGTAGCCCCCGACTTTGTGCTTAATTGTGAAAACAATTAAACATGAAGTCAAAGATCTTTAACCTTGTAGTCTTTCCCGAGTAGATTACTACTGGTACATGAGACTCTTCGGTATCATGTCAACCGGAATATGATTTATAGTCTTGCCGAGTAGGGAACTACTCGTATATAGGACTCTTCGACTTCATGTCAGTCGGAATGTGCGTTTATAGTCTTGCCGAGTAGGATGCTACTCGTATATGGGACTCTTCAGCGTCATGTCAGCTGGAAAGAGGGGTTTATAGTCTTTCCCGAGTAGTATACTACTCGAAAATCAGACTCATCAGCTTCATGTCAGCTGGAAAAGGTGTTTATAGTCTTTCCCGAGTGGCGTCCCATTCGGAAGTTAGACTCTTCAGCTCGTCAGCTGGAAGATTGTTTATAGTCTTTCCCGAGTAGTGTACTACTCGAAGGTTAGACTCATCCGCGTCATGTCAGCGGGAATGAGAATTTTATAGTCTCTCCCGAGTAGTGTACTACTCGAAAGTTAGACTCATCCGCGTCATGTCAGCGGGAATAATGCTGCTCATGGCAACTGGTGGCCACGCATGTAGGCCGAGTACCACTGTATGAAAAATAAATCCATTACGTGGTTAGGTGTACTCGAGAGAGATACCTGCATCTCCAATTTTAATGAAGACCAGCTTGTGATCCGTGTAAGGATGTATCCTCGAGACCTGGTGGATAAGACAGATACCCAAACATATATGTTTAGCAATAAGGCTCTCATGAAGCATATCTGTTTACCTCATCGGTTCCTGTGGGTAGCACCAGCGCTATAATTTCAACTCAGCCTGCGGGCGGCCCACATGGAGCATGCTACTGTAGGAACTCATATCTTGGTGGCTGCTACCAAATAAGCCGGCCTGAGCCGACCTATCCA
This sequence comes from Oryza meyeriana var. granulata, assembly GCA_003991445.1. NCBI lineage: Eukaryota > Viridiplantae > Streptophyta > Magnoliopsida > Poales > Poaceae > Oryza > Oryza meyeriana. Next base: position 117,325 of record RYFJ01000112.1, on the reverse strand, counting down.
GCATAGCTCTAGAGAAGTATCATCCATCGCATGTCAGGATGAGTTTTTTGGTGTTGGTAACCACAATCAGCCAGAGAAATCCTTATTCGCAAGCCTTTCCGACTTACGTTCTGGATGCAAACTGGTTGCCACATGTACCCGAGTAGGTATGTTGCAGGATCTGCTTGCCCTCCTCAGGTGTGACGCAGTGCATGAGAACTCCGGATGCGCTTTGACGATGTAAATCTTCTCTGACTTGGGAAAAGCGAACAAGTACCCGAACCTTGCATTAGCAGAGGGTTCGGCTGGTGACCCTCATGGGGCGTACCCTATCCAACAGAGTTATAGCCAAGCTAGGCACCCGAATCTTGCATTAGCATAGGATTCGGCTGGCGACCCTCATGGGGCGTACCCAACCTGACAGAGTTGCGGCCAAATAAGGTACCCGAACCTAGCATTAGCGTAGGATTCGGCTGGCGACCCTCATGGGGCGTACCCTACTTAGCCGAGTGGTACACAGCCCCGACTGGCGCCGGGGGCCGATTGTTAGCTCCCATGGAGCGTAGTCGGGGAAGATGACGTCCCGACTGGCGCAAGTACTCGGTAAGTAGCCCTCATGGAGCATCCCGAGTGTATTTCGGCAGACTTGTCCAGCCCCGAGCGTAGGAGATAGGCTCGAAGCCCTGAGTTCCTGTCACGCATATCCGGAGCTGGGCCTGCAATATAAAATATCGGATGAGTAGCATCTGATGATGAAAATAATCACCCGAATAAAATATATTTTACAATGTATGTAAATACGTGTTCTTCCTCTTTTTGATATTAATTTCCTCGAGTAGTTGACCCCTTACGTTTAAAGCACTCTGCCCGACTAGTCATAGCCCCTAGCGTCGGGAGTTGGCTCATGGCTCTTTCCCAGGCACGCGTTTTGGGTGACTTGAGTTCGTCTTACATGGAGCAGAGTTTCACGGATCGAGATTTATGCTACTCGAGTACTTTTGTAATCATTTAAGAGCAAAAACGGAAAAAAGTAAATGCGCAGCTTATACACCTATTAGGTGTAAGCGGCTGTGGCACTAGCAAGGCCGAGTGAGGAGATGTTTATCAGAAAGCGACTTAGCTGTTCGGTATTTGGGAGTGGGGATGCCATCCTCGTGTTTGAGCTTGTGAGCCCCCGAGCATGTCACTTGTTGTTCTGATAATCCTCAGTTGTTGAAGGTCGAAGGCGGTCGTGACCGACTGCCACAATGGAGCCGTCTGACTTGCGTTTGCGATTCCCAGCTTTAGTTGGGACCGCGTCATCGGTGTCGTCCCGCTTCTTCTGTCAGGGTGACTTGTTGTCATCGAGGGCCTCGGCAACAGCGTGGGCCGAGTCGGCGTACTTGTTTGCCATGTCGAATAGGGCCTTGATAGAGTTGGGAGGCTTCCGTGTGAATTTGTCGATGAACGAGGTGTCTTTGACTCCTTTTCGAAAGGCAGCGATGACGACCTCATCCTTGATGTTCGGGATTGAGTTCCTCTTCTCAGAAAACCTCTTGATGAAGTCACGAAGAGACTCGTTCTTCCTTTGGCGCAACTGATATAGATGGTACTCGGAAGATGGCCTCTCGTATGTTCCCTGGAAGTTGGTGATGAACCGTTCCCGGAGTTCTCCCCAAGAGCCGATTGATTGCTTGGGAAGTCCTGTTAGCCATGTCCTCGCTGAGTCGGCTAGAGCAACTAGGAGGTAGTTAGCCATGACTTTGTGGTCACCTCCAGCAGCTTGGATTGCCAGAGTGTATGCTGTGAGCCAGGACTCGGGATCGGTCTTGCCGTCGTATTTTTCGATGCTTGTAGGCTTGAAACCCGACGGCCAGTCGACCTGTTGTAGCTCCTGGGTGAAGGCCGGTATGCCTTCGTCTTCATGAGGACTCCGACCCCGACTACGGCGGCGAAACTGCTCGTGGTTGAGGCCGAAATGCTTGTTCTCGTCTTCCAGTTGGCGTTGCTCGTCTTCTTCTCGTTCGCGGCGCCGAGCATTGGTGTCCTGCCGAAGATCACGCCATAGTTGGCCTCGGAGATCCCGGTTGTCCCGACGGTCACTTCGACGTTGCCGGTTGTTGTTTGGGTTGCCGAATGACGTTTGGCGTGACTCCGTGTGCAGCTGACTAGAGCCGGCCACTCGGCGTCACTTTGAGGTAGACGAGACTGCCATTGGGGATGCCGACCGGTTGGTCGGTATGAGGGTATCTCCCGACTGTTGGTGCTGCTGACATGCAGCAGCGGTAAGCATGGCTTTTATCCTTGCGATCGTCGGGGTGGCCTGATGATGAGGCCCAAGCTGGACTGTGTCCAGTAGGGTTGCAGCGGCCACGATGTTCTGTTGGGGAGTAACGAAGACATCGTGGTCGCCGACTCGGGTTTGGAGGATTTGCTGCTGAGCGGTTTGCTCAGCCTTGCGTAGATCGTCGTTGCGGGCGTGCAGGCGTCTTGCTTCTTTCTCCTGTTGTTCTTGCAGTCGGCAGGCCTCCTCCTCTTGTGGCTCGTGTCGTCGGCATGATTCCTGAATAGGAGTAGAGCCTCTGGATGCCATGAAGATTTCTCGTGGCGGGGAGAAGCTTGCCGAGCTGCTGTCCGACTTAGAGTCGTAGTCCGACTGGAAGTCGGAGTCCGACTTCGAGTCGAAGTCGGGATGGTTGATGGGGATGAGTGTAACTCCGACCTCCCTAGATCCGATCTCGAGCGGCTCGGAGCCGTATCCGAGTCGAACTCCAGGGGATCGGGTTTGCCGCGTCGGATGTAGATTGTAGATATCCGCGGCGTCGCCGAGTCCGAACGGGAAGTTGACGATCTCTTCCCTTCTCGGCCCGATCTCGGCCGGCTCAGAACCGAGTCCGAGTCGAACACTGAAAGGAAGAGTTGTCCCTGGACTCGGGCGTATTGGAGATCGCCGCAGCATGTCGTCGAAGATTGCCACAGCGTCGTGTGGGCCGACTGGCGCGGAGTCAGCTGGTTCCTCGGCCGGTTGGATCGGGTCCGTGTTGGCCGGGGTGAGATTGCCGATCTGGTCGGCGACGAAGTCAAGGCTTCTGAATGCGATTGTATCTCCGGGGGGGAGTTTGCCGCCGTCGACTTCGGTTGCTGGATCCATCGAGCTTGTAGATGTAGATCGCGCTGAGGCCCCTACCTGGCGCGCCAACTGTCGATGTTTTACACCGGCAATAAATATATGGGGCTACTCGGCGGATGGAAACTCGGTGGATTGCAAAGGAACACAGAGAGATTTTATACTGGTTCAGGCCCTCAATGTGAGGTAATACCCTACGTCCAGTTTATATGTATTCCTTTGAGGATATACGGTGGTGGTTCTGATGAACTTGTGTGCACCTTTGAGCTTATGAGTGCTCTTCTGCCCTCATGGGGCGCCCTGCCTCCCCTTATATACTGGGGGACAAGGTTACAAGGTAGGAGTCCCCATTGGATTACGACTAGGAGATCTCCCCTTAGAGATATAACGTACCCGACTAGGACTGTATATTCCTTTCTATACAAGGCGAAGTCTGCCGAATCTAGCTATATCTCTAATTACAAGGCTAGGCCCATCCTCTATCTGAGTGGCCCATATGCTTGTCATGAGGTACCCGGGGCCCATGGCACCCACACCTTGGGACAACTCTCTCCTTTGGCATCCGACTGGCGCTAGGCCTTGAGCCACCCTAGGTTGGGCTAGGAAGGGGAGAGATCGTCAATCTCCCGCACGGGCTCAGCAATGCTGCTGATCTACATCTTAAGTGGCAGACTCGATCCCCTGCAATTCAGTTTGGACACGGCCCAGAGCCGTTTCAGATTGGATCTAGGGAGGTCGGAGTCGTTCTTACTTCGATGAACTACTCGGACTCCGACTCCAGGTTAGACAACGGTTCGAACACCAGTTCAGACTCCAGTCTGGCGACTTTCCTTCTGCCCTGAGAGGCCATCATGGCTTCAACCCCTCCACCAGAGGTACGCCGACTACAAGAGGAGCAACAAGAGGAGCCACGCCGACTACGGCAACAGGAGGAAGCCGATCGCGAGGCTCGCAACGACGAGCTACGCAAGGCTGGGTGAACCACTCAGCAACAGATCCTCCAAACCAAAGTCGGCGACCACGACGTCTTCTTCACGCCACAACAGAACGTCGTGGCCGCTGCAACCCTGCTAGACACACTCCAGCTCGGGCCTAATCACCAGGCCACCCTGACTATTGCCAGGATCAAGGCGATGATTACAGCTACTGCCTATCAGCAGCACCAGCAGTCGGGCTACACACTTGTACCGACCAACCGGTCGGGTTCTCCGGCAGCAGGCTCATCTACATCAGCACGACGCCGGGCGGCTGGCTCAAGTCAACCACACGAGGAGTCGCGGCAAACATCACTCGGCAACACCAATAACAATGATCGGCGGCGTCACCAGAACAACCGCCGGTTCTACCAAGAACTCCGAGTCCGCCTACAATGAGACCTCCGCCACAACATCAACGCTCGACGCCCCGAACACGAAGAGAACGAGTGCCGCCAAATAGAGGACGAGCACGAGCATTTCGGTCTTCACCATGAGTGGTTTAACCGCCGTGGTCAGAGTCGGAGCCCTCACGAAGATGAAGGCATTCCAGCTTTCACCCACGAGCTACAGGACGTCAATTGGCCATCGGGCTTCAAGCCTACGGGGATCGAGAAATACGACGGCAAAACCAACCCCGAATCCTGGCTCACTGTATATACTCTGGCAATCCGAGCTGCTGGAGGTGACCACAAAGCCATGGCTAACTACCTCCCGGTGGCCCTGGCCGACTCAGCGAGGATATGGCTAACCGGGCTCCCGAGGCGGTCGATCGGTTCCTAGGGAGAACTCATGGAGCGGTTCATCGCTAATTTTCAAGGGACCTATGAGAGGCCGTCTTCCGAGCACGATCTATACCAACTGCACCAGAGGAAGAATGAGTCTCTACCCAAATTTATCAAGAGGTTCTCCGAGAAGCACAACCAAATCCCAATAATCAAGGACGAGGTCGTCATCGTTGCCTTCCGCAAGGGAGTAAAAGATGCCCAGTTCATCGCAAAATTCACTCGGAAGCCTCCGGCCACTGTCAGGGCTCTCTTCGATATGGCAAACAATTACGCCGACTCGGCCGAGGTGGTCACGGAGGCCCTCGATGAGAAGAAGGAGTCCCGTAGAAGGACCAGAAGGTGAAAGCCGACAACGAGCCATCGCAAAACAAGACCGGCGGCCGCAAGCGGAAGTCGAACAGCGAGGTGGCCAAAATGGAGCGCACTCGGTTGCGGCCCCCAAGGAACAACGACTACCAGAAAGTCATGAACGGGCCGTGCCCCTTCCACCCCAAGGGCAAGCACACGGCCAAAGGCTACTTCATGCTCAAGAAGTTTGCTTCCGAGTAGGCTTCATCATCTAGTGCCGACAAGGGCAAAGACAAGCTAGATCAGGACTCGGCCGACGATTTTCATGATCCCCAGGCCAAGCTCAACCACATCTTTAGAGGGCTGTCCGCGTAGGAGTCCAAACAGAAGCAGAAGCTAACAGCACGTGACATCAACGCAATCTCTACAGTAGATGCCCCCCAATATTTGCGCTGGTCAGAGACATCCATCACGTTCACCCGCGCAGATCATCCAGATCGGGTTTCACACCCGAGACGTTACCCACTCGTCCTGGACCTGGTCATCAAGAATATCAAGTTGAAGAAGGTTCTTATAGATGGAGGCAGCGCGCTCAACGTCCTCTTCGCCAGGACCCTGGATGAGATGAAGATTCCTCGTTCAGATCTGCAGCCGAGTACGGCGCCCTTCCATGGGATAATTCCCAGCCTGTCTTCAACACCACTCGGGCAGAAAACCTTGCCAGTAACCTTCGGCACGCGGGATAACTTCCGCACAGAAAACATCTGCTTCGAGGTCGCCAACTTCGAGACCACGTACCACGCAATACTCGGACGGCCAGTGCTCGCCAAATTCATGGTGATACCACACTATACCTACATGGTGCTCAAGATGACAGGGCCAGTAGGAGTCCTCTCCCTCCGCAGCGATGTCAAGCAAGCCTTCACCTGCGACAAGGAGAGCTATGAACTGGCTGAATCACAAGAGGCGGCAGTTGGACGCAACAACATTCAGCAAGCCGTTGCAACTGAAGTTGAGGATAACCAAGTTCTGGCAAAAAAAGCAGCGAAGTCAGGAATTTCAGCTGACTCTGACACGAAGAAGATCCCCCTGGACCCTTCCGACCCCTCCAAGACTGCTCTAGTCGGGACTGGACTCGACCCCAAATAGGAAGATGCGCTCGTCACCTTCCTCCAAGCCAACAAGGATATCCTTGCGTGGAAACCGTCTGACATGCCGGGCGTACCAAGGGAGGTGATCGACCATGCCCTCAACGTGAAGACAGACGCCAAGCCAGTCAAGCAACGGCTGCGGCGCTTCGCTCAGGACTGGAAAGATGCTATTCGGGAGGAGATAACCAAGCTTCTCGCAGCTGGGTTCATCAAAGAGGTCTTTCACCCGGATTGGCTGGCAAACCCAGTTCTAGTCCAGAAGAAAAAGGGTAAATGGCACATGTGCGTCGACTACACCGATCTCAACAAGGCGTGCCCCAAGGATCCATTTGGTCTACCAAGAATAGATCTGGTGGTAGATTCGACTGCAGGGTGCGAACTTCTCAGTGTTCTCGACTGTTACTCGGGATACCACCAAATCAGCCTAAAGGAGAAGGACTGTTTAAAGACATCTTTCATCACGTCGTTTGGAGCGTACTGCTACATCACTATGCCGTTCGGTTTGAAAAAAGCTGGAGCAACGCATCAACGTGCAATTCAGTGGTGTCTGCACACTCAGATCGGGTGCAACGTAGAAGCCTACGTCGACGACGTGGTGATCAAGACCAAGTCCAAAGAAGACCTCATCGCCGACCTAGAAGAAACCTTCCAAAATCTTTGAAGATTCAAGATGAAGTTGAACCTGGAAAAGTGCGCCTTCGGTGTGCCATCCGGCAAGTTACTCGGCTTCATCGTCTCGCATCGTGGCATTGAGGCCAACCCGAAGGAAGTCAACGAAATCATGAACATGGCATCCCCGACTAACCAGAAGGACGTTGAGAAGCTGACAGGCTGCATGGCGGCACTCAGCCGGTTTATTTCCCGACTGGGCGAACAGGGCATGCCCTTTTTCAAGCTATTGAAGAAAGCAGACAATTTCCAATGGACTCTCGAAGCCCAGCAAGGCTTCGAAGACTTCAAACAATTTCTCACATCACCTCCCGTGTTGGCGTCACCCATGCCCCAAGAACCGCTAATGTTATATCTAGCGGCAACTTCTCAGGTAGTTAGCACGGTGCTGGTGGTTGAGCGATCCGAACAGGGTCACATCCAAAAGGTTCAACGGCCAGTCTACTTTGTCAGCGAGGTCCTTGCCAACTCAAAGATGAGATATCCACACGTCCAGAAGCTGCTGTACGGCCTACTCATCACTGTCCGGAAGCTGGTGCATTATTTCCAAGCACATCAAGTCACGGTGGTCACATCGTATCCACTCGGGGACGTCCTGCATAATCGCAAGGCCACCGACAGAATCGCTAAATGGGCGCTCGAGTTGATGGCGTTTGACATCACCTTTCAGCCATGGACAGCTATCAAATCATAAGCTATAGCCGACGTCGTGGCCGAGTGGACAGAAGTTCAAATGCCTACATCAACAGCGAAGCTAGAGTATTGGACAATGTACTTCGACAGTTCTCTACAGATCGGCGGCGCTAGGGCTGGCGTCGTACTGACGTCTCCCATCGGTGAAAAACTCAAGTAAGTTCTACAAATCCACTTCCTGGCTTCCCACAACGTTGCCGAGTATGAGGCACTTATCCACGGGCTCCGCATTGCTATATCATTCGGCATACGTCGACTGGTTGTGCGTGGAGATTCTCAACTCGTGGTCAACCAAGTCATGAAGGACTGGACATGTCTCGACGATACAATGGCGGCATACTGTCAGGTGGTCCGCAAGTTGGAAAACAAGTTCGACGGGCTGGAGATAACACATGTCCTATGACAATACAATGATGCTGCAGATGAATTGGCAAATATGGGATCCAAGAGAGAAGCGGTCCCGACAGGGATCTTTGTTGAGGAACTTATGGAGCCATTAGTCAAGAAGAAACCAGTGCCAGAGCAGTTAGGAGGCGAACCTACCCTAGCAACAGACGAGGTATTGAACATATGTCAAGACTGGCGGACTCCTATTCTCAAATTCCTCCTGGATGATGAGCTCCCAGAAGATCACAGTCAAGCCGAACAAGTCAAATGTTGAAGCAAGAGTTTCCTAGCCGTCGGAGAAGACCTGTACCGAAGAAGTGCATCCGGTGTCCTCATGCGCTGCGTCACTACCGAGGAAGGCAAGCAGATTCTGCAATCGATCCACTCGGGCATATGTGGCAACCATACCGCATCCAGGACGTTAGTCGGAAAGGCTTACCGGCAGGAATTTTTCTGGCCAACAGCAGTAACAGACGCTAAAGACATTATTCGCACATGCGAGTGTCGGTGTTTTACACCGGCAATATGAATATGGGGCTACTCAGTGGATGGAAACTCGGTGGATTGCAAAGGAACAAAAAGAGGTTTATATTAGTTCAGGCCCTCAATGTGAGGTAATACCCTACGTCCAGTTGTGGTGTTATTCCTTTGAGGATTTATGTTGATCTATGATCTTCTGCTCTCAGGGGGCGCCCTGCCTCCCCTTATATACTGGGGGGGACAAGTGTCACAGCCCTAGATTTAATTTCAGGTAATTAGTGTTATGCCCTACTGTCATTAGAGTGTGCAATTTAAACTTTTGCATTGTCACTTCATGCAAGTTAAAATTTTCAATAATAATACCCTAAATCGGCAAAAACAAAACACTACTAAAAGTGCATTTTCATAATAGGATGCATATGCATTTGTATAGCCTAAGGAATTTCTAAAAATGATTGGTCAAATATAAAATCATGGAAAAATTCCTGTAAACACTATCGCACATAATTAATCCACTGTAAATTTTACATGATTTTATCACTTTAGCAAGTACTTCAATAAAATCCCTCAAATCAGCTAGACTAGGGAGCTAGCTAAAAATGAATGGGTACACTTCTAAAATTCACCAAATAAAAATGAAGATTAATTAGGCAGTGCAATTTACTAAAAGGTGTGTCAACAAAAAATCTACCACCAGTAATTTTGGCTCAATTTAATTCCCAAAGAAATTACATAAAATAATAAGAGCAAAGCCCTAGGGACATAAATTACACTGCAGAAAAACTGGATCATTATGCCTAGTTTGCAATTTCACCAAAGATTAACCAGACCACTTCTAACCACGAATTTTGGTCAGCAGGTTAAACATATCTTTCCCTACCTCCAGTAATTTTCCCATAATTTATGCTCCTCATTAACCTAGTAAAACAGTAATACAAAGACTGCATGTTGGACAGCTCACAAGACAGTCTCTAGAGAGTTCCTCTCTCTATTTCACTTCCAAGTAGGACCCACAAGACCCTGGCCCACCTGTAAGCCTCTGCAAGTCTTGGGACAATGTGTTTCACCCAACTTCTATCCATACTCCTCTCCTCTTCCTAGGATTTCACTTCTAGGACCCACTAGTCATAGCCTAAGCCTAACCAAAAATGTGTGAAACAATATTCTCTTACATGTGGGACCCACCAAGGACACTGTGGAGCTGGAGCAACTCAGCAACTGCATGCCAGACGTGTCACTGCCTCCTTCTTCCTCTCTCTCACAGTACATAGAGCACCTTGGACAGCACAACCCTAGGAGACCTTGGCCATTTCGCCTCAAAGTTCGCCAGCCATCACTCCTCTTCTTCCTCTCCACGTTCCCACCGAGAAAACCAAGGAAATCCTCAAAGATCACCACCGGCAGGCTCATCTTTTCCTTTGCCGAAGGTGTTCGGTTGAGCTCGAGCTTGCTTTGGTGAACTCCATCCTCTTCCCTCTGCCAGAACATGCTGTACACCTTCTAATCGTTCCTTTTTTGTACTCGGTAGCCTTAGGATCGCTGGCCAAAGTCGCCGTGCTGCCGCCGTGCTTTGTCTCTGCTCTGCAGAACCGCTGCTGTGACACCGTCGCCGTTCCGGCCGATCCAGGACCCCGTAGGCCAAGCCCTTGCGCCAACATCATCGCCGTACCTCCAGGAGACCACCGACCAAAGGAATCAAGCCGTGGTGCCACGAAGCTCGAGATCGGCCTCCGTCTTCCCCAACTCTGGCTGAAGACCTCGCAGTCGATTCCTCCCTCCCCGGTGCGAGTTAGACCGATTCATCGCACATGTAGCTGCCTTAGGACTCACATGATGTCGTGCACCCTTTTGCCTAGCAGCCTGTTGACCGGAGGACGCCGACGACGTGGTCCCAAAGGTTTCCGCCGCCGCCGGATTGTGTTCACTGTCGCCGTTGCTGTTCCAGCTTCGCTAGAACCAACGCAACCCTCGGTGAGCTTTCTGGTACCCCTTAGACTCATAAGCATGCTTTGGTTAGGCGGGAAACCGACCGTAGCTCGATTTGCCTCGTCGACCCGAGAAGCTTCTCCGCCTGTGCCACTGCTGTGCCTAGCTCTGGCCACCGTCGGCAACGAGACCACCACCGACAGTTTCGCCTTAGTCTCCTCTGTCTTTCTTCTGTTGGCCGCCACCCGAGCCGAGCCGCCGTTCGCCGTCATCGCCGCCAAGAAGGTCGCCGCCTCTGCTTTGCCTGCACCTCCCCTGCTATGTCTCGCTGTCGTGTGGGCTAGGCTGAGGAAAAATAAGAAAAGAAAAGAAATGTTGAACTGATTTATTTTCCAACAGAAAAATAGCCAAACTTCAAAAATCCATAACTATTTCATTTTAACTCCTTTTTGAGTGAAACCAATTTTGTTAGTTCTGTAAATTTGTAAAATTTAATACTGTGAAATAAAATAGGGCCACTTCTGTACAGAAAATATCTATAAAATAATATGAAGCAAAAGTAACTTATTTTGTGCCTAGGAACTTGGAATATTTCCAGGAAATATTTTATAACTCCTTTTGAGGTGAACCAAATTTCTATGGATTCATAAAAATGTTCTCTTTAATGTTGTAAAATAAAAGGTGAGAACTTCTGTGTAGGATTTTTCTCTAAAGATGGAAATATCTATTATGTACCTCTTTATAACCTAGAAGTTTATAAATTTCTAGAAAATTCATCCTAACTGCTAAAAATATGAAACCACTTTTGTTGAACTCAGAAAATTGTAACCTTTGCTGCGGATCAATTGTTTTTGGCAAAACTACCTCCCAAAATAGGCCTAAGTATTTTCTAACCCTTCTTTTTGATAAACTTGTAAAATTCACAACTAAATCATTTTAAATCAAAATCCAGTGAACCAAATTTTATTGGAACCAGTAGGTTATGCTCATTTATATAAAAATGCATGCCTTCTTGAAATCTTAATAGAAAATGTCAGTCAAATATAATAACTTAAGGTTACAATATAAATAATTACAAAACTGCCTTTTTCAGCCTTTTTATCTTGTTATTTTTGTAATTCATAAACCGTAAAAGATTTTGAAATGTTTCTTTTGCTAAAATTCACTTGAAAATTTTAAATACCTGCTGGATTTATCTCAGCATTTATTAATCATTTTTGCATAGACATTTAATCGATTCTTATTTGCATATTCGCTTTTTATCGGTAGATTCAGACAATTCGGAGTACGTGGAGCAAGAACCTGAGGTTGAGTGTGACTTTGTGCAGCAGAAAGGCAAGCATCTAAGCATATTGAACCTATGTCTTCAATAAATTGATTTGTTTACGAAAACAATATCTATATTCATGTTTCGGTCTATTTTTAAAATGGGAAAAACGGGTAGAGTCGATATTGCCCCATTTGTATGCATTTCCATTCCTTGGTTGTTGATTCTATGTTTTTACCTTGTCACCCCTGGTTAAGGACTTTGGGATACTTTTATTTTATCGAATGCTTAGCCATGCTTATTTCTTGACTTAGAAAAATCCGATAGATGGAGCTATCGGTTCAAAACTAGTTTAATACGAATGGATGGGTTAAAATCTGAAAAGAATAACTTCTGATTTATAATTAAGAATATGTTTGACTTGGACGGATGATAGGGCGATGACGGGATGGTGTTTCCCCGATGCATGTAGCTCCGTCTGGGTCGTTAAGGACCGAACATGTTGACGTCTATTCAAGCACCCTACGTACTTCCACACGCCGAGAGTGGGACAGCTTAACTTAGTAGCATGGGAGGCTGTGGCCATCTACGCCCGTCCGTCAGTCGTGAGGATGGTCTTTCCTTTGGAGGGCCTCGTGCGCGCCAAGTTTTGGCCGGAGGTGCCTCCTATGACGGTGAGCCGTGTCTGTGTGGCTAAGTCGTGTCTGTGTGGCTAAGTCGTCGGGGGTCCAGACGTGGTTTAGGTGGTTGGAGCTAAGCGTGGGAAAGGTTTTGTTGTGACCTCTAGTCCGCACTCAATATGTAGAGTGTGGGTACCGACGGGTATGGATCAAACTAGAGTGTAGCCGTTTGGCTTCTATCACATCGTGTGGGTAAAGATGTACACCTCTGATCAGAGTAAGAACTATTCGAATAGCCGTGTCCACGGTTACAGGACGACTGCTTGATGTGTTAGTTAGTCTATGTTAGCATCCAACTTGGGATATGTGGTTATATCATGACTTAGGATAGCCATGGATGGATAGGTTTATATAAGTGGCTTTGTTGTTAAATATGGCTTGGTTTTAGCCATGGAAGATGCTATGCTTGTGTAGCATATTTATTTGGGCAATGGTGGCCCATTGTTGATGTTAGAGCACGGGATTGTGCTCAGTTTCACCTCTTTTTCAAAACATATTACTTGCTGTCCTGAAATTTCAGATTGCTACTTTTTGCAAATGCTTATAGTTTCAAGGTATTATTTTGCTCAATAAACTTAGCTTTATGCAAAATCAGATCAACATAGCCATATTTCTTGATGTAGAGACCAGTATTACTCCTTTATACTATTAATATTGTGTAAGTCTAGCTGAGTACCATTCGTACTCACGCTGCTTATCTTTCAGGTGAGGATAACGACGATGTTGGTGTGGTCTACTATTATCCCGCTGAGGATGGCGAGGATAATGTGTAGTTGGAGTTAAGCTCTATCCCCAGTCGGTTGCCCTGTGGTTTGGTATGGCACCACTGGTTTTATCCTCTATGTTTACATTTTCGCTGCTATCTTTTGTGCTACTTTGAGATGAATTAGGGTGTGTGAACCCTCTATGTAATATATATAACCCTGCTGCATTTTTATCCATATTTAGAGTACTTGTGATGTTTATCAATTGCTAAGATGAACGTGTGGGACTAGAGCTTTCCTGGGCTAGTCACACACTAGTAAGAATTTAGAAATGATGAGATGCATGGATATTGATTCAACCGTAGACCATGTCCCCAGAAGTGTGTATCGTGTTTGGTCGCCACCTTCGTGTGGTTTGACGGGCACACTTTGCCGTTTCAGACTGGTGAATCAACTCTCCAAATATCTCCTTATTTCTGAATTCAACGCTTTGGATTTGTATTATGAATGGGTAAATATTATGGCAAGACTGCGATGAGGATGGATGGTTACTGCACTTATTTGGTTTTGATTCGAGATCCCATCCATCTAGATATTTCGCGTTGTCATAGTAAGTACTCTCCATAATGCACTTCCGGGGTGTCCACAACAGGGGTACAAGGTAGGAGTCCCAGCCGGATACAGCCAAGTGATCTCCTTCTTTGAGATACAATCTACCCGACTAGGATTGTATATTCCTTATTGTATAAGGCAAAGTTTGCTGGGTGCTACTATATCTCTAATTACACGTCTCGGCCCATCCTCTATCCGAGTGGCCCATATGCTTATGATGAGGTACCCGGGGCCCATGGCCTCCACAGTAGCCCCTGAGACTTTCATAGTTGAGTCACAGCTGATGCCGAGTGCTCATCCTTGACACTCCTAGAAATTTAGCCAATTTCTAGACTATTATGTGTATTAAAATCCTTATCCAGGAATCAAGCCAGGGTACACATATTTTGATTTACCCAAAAACAACTTTTAATTAAATTGATTTTTAGGACGTGACAATCCTCCACGGTGAAGATTGCCCGAGTGCATTGCTCCTGAGTACTCTTTGTCTGAGTGCTTCTTCTTCCTGAGTCTTGCTTCATGTCAGCTGGCAGCGAGGCTATGAAGGGCTTCATGTAGATGTATGAATAGTGTGAGCCGAATAGGCGCACCTATTAGGTGTAGCCCCCGACTTTGTGCTTAATTGTGAAGACAATTAATCATAAAGTCAAAGATCTTTAATCTTGTAGTCTTTTCCGAGTAGTATACTATTGGTATATGAGACTCTTCGGTATCATGTTAACCGGAATATGATTTATAGTCTTGCCAAGTAGCATGCCACTCGTATATGGGACTCTTCAGCTTTATGTCAGCTGGAAAGGGGGTTTATAGTCTTTCCCGAGTGGCGTCCCTGTGGAAGCCATGGGCCCCAGGTACCTCATCACAAGCATATGGGCCACTCGGATAGAGCATGGGCCGAGTCTTGTAGTTAGAGATATAGTAGCACCCGGTAGATTTTGCCTTGTATAAAAAGGAATATACAATCTTAGCCGGGTAAGATGTATCTCTAAGAAGGAAATCCCTTGGCCGTATTCGGCTAGGATTCCCATTCTGTACCCCTGTCCCCCAGTATATAAGAGGAGGCAGGGCGCCCCATGAGGGCAGAAGATCATTGATCGACACACATCCTCAAAGGAATACCACCACAACTGGACGTAGGGTATTACCTCACATCGAGGGCCTGAAACAGTATAAAATCTTCTTGTGTTCCTTTGCAGTCCACCGAGTTTTCCCTTGCTGAGTAGCCCTATAGTTATATTGCCGGTGTAAAACATCGACAGTTGGCGCGCTAGGTAGGGGCTCTGGCGAGTTTCACATCTACAAGCTCGATGGATCCAGCAACCAGAGTCGACGGCAACAAGTTCTCCCTTGGAGACACATTAACCTTCGGCAACCTCGACTTCATCGCCGACCAGATCGGCAACCTCACCTTGGCCGAAGCAAATCCAATCCAACCGGCTGAGGAACTAGCCGACGTTGTGCCAGTCGGCCCGCAAGATGCTGCAGTCACCTTCATCGACTTACTGCAGCAGTCTTTCACTTCGCTGAGCCTCGGGACAACTCTCTCTTTTGGCGTCTGACTCGCGCTAGGCCTTGAGCCAGCCCGGGTCGGGCTAGGAAGGGGGGAGAGCGTCAATCTCCCACATGAGCTTGGCAACGCCGCTGATCTACACTTCATGCGGCAGACCCGATCCCCCATGGTTCAGTTTGGACACGGCTCAGAGTCGTTTCAGATTGGATCTAGGGAGGTCGGAGTTGTTCTTACTCCGATAAATTACTTGGACTCCGACTCTAAGTCGGACAATGGTTCGAACGCTAGTTCGGACTCTAGTCTGGCAAGTTTCCTCCTGCCCCACGAGATTTTCATGGCTTCAACACCACCACCCGAGGTACGCCGACTACAAGAAGAGCAGTAGGAGGAGGCGCGCCGACTACGACAACAGGAGGAAGCTGACCGCGAGGCTCGCAACGACGGGCTATGCAAGGCTGGGCGAGCCACCCAGCAACAAATTCTCTAGACCAAAGTCGGCGACCACGACGTCTTCATCATGCCACAACAGAATGTCGTGGCCGCTGCAACCCTGCTGGACACACTCCAGCTCGGGCCTAATCACCAGGCCACTCCGACTATCGCCAAGATCAAGGCGATGATCACAGCTGCTGCCTGTCAGCAGCAACAGCAGTCGGGCAACACAGTTATACCGACCAACAGGTCTGGTTCTTTGGCAGCAGGCTCATCTACATCAGCACGGCGTCGGGGGGCCGGCTCAAGTCGGCCACATGAGGAATCGCGCCAAACTTCACTCGGCGACACCAACAACAACAACCGGCGACATCACTAGTACGACCACCGGCCTAACCAGGATCTCCGAGTCTGGCTACAACGTGACCTCTGACACATCATTAATGCTCGGCGCCATGAATGCGAAGAAGACGAGCATCACCGACAGGAGGACAACTACGGACACTTCGGCCTCAACCACGAGCGGTATAACCGCCGCAACAGGAGCCAGAGCCCTCATGAAGCGAAGGCGTTCCGGCTTTCACTCACGAGCTCCAGGACGTCGACTGGCCATTGGGCTTCAAGCCTACGGGGTTCGAGAAATACGACGGCAAAATCAACCCCGAGTCCTGGCTCACAGTATACACCCTGGCAATCCGAGCTGCCGGTGGTGACCACAAAGCCATGGCTAACTACCTCCTAGTCGAGCTAGCCGACTCGGTGAGGACATGGCTAACAGGGCTCCCAAGGCGGTCGATCGGTTCCTGGGGAGAACTGAGGGAGCGGTTTATCGCTAACTTTCAACGGACCTACGAGAGGCCATCTTCTGAGCATGACCTATACCAACTGCACCAGAAGAAGAACGAGTCTCTACGCGACTTTATCAAGAGGTTCTCCGAGAAGCGCAACAAGATACCAATGATCAAAGACGAGGCCATCATCACTGCCTTCTGCAAGGGAGTAAAGGATGCCCCGTTTATCGCGAAGTTTACTCGAAAACCACCATCCTCTGTCCGAGCTCTTTTCGACATGGCGAACAAGTACGCTGACTCGGCTAAAGCGGTCACAGAGGCCCTCGACGAGAAGGAGTCCCGACAGAAGGACCAAAAGGCGAAACCTGACAATGAGCCATCAAACAAGACCTGCAGCCGCAAGCGGAAGTCGGACAACAAGGTGGCCAACATGGAGCGCACTTGGTCGCGGCCCCTACGGAATAACGACTACCAAAAGGTCATGAACGGGCCATGCCCCTTCCACCCCAAGGGCAAGCACGCGGCCAAAGGCTGGTTCATGGTCAAGAAGTTTGCTTCCGAGCAGGCTTCAACCTCTGGCACCGACAAGAGCAAAGACAAGCTAGATCAGGACCCGGCTGACGATTTCCAAGATCCCCAGGCCGAGTTAAACCATATCTTCGGAGGGCCGTCTGCATACGAGTCCAAGCGGAAGAAGAAGCTAACAGCGCGCGACGTAAACACAATCTCTACAGTAGACACCCCCAATACTTGCGTTGGTCAGAGACGTCCGTCACGTTTACTCGCGCAGACCACCCAGATCGGGTTTCGCACCCAGGACGTTATCCACTCGTCCTGGACTCGGTCATCAAGAATATCAAGCTGAAGAAGGTTCTCATAGACGGAGGCAGCGCGCTCAACATCCTCTTCGCCAAGACTTGGATGAGATGAAGATTCCTCATTCAGATCTATGGCCGAGTATGGCGCCTTTCCACCAGATAATTCCCGGCCTGTCTTCAACACCACTCGGGCAGATCACCTTGCTGGTAACCTTCGGCACGCGGGATAACTTCCTCATAGAAAACATTTTCTTCGAGGTCGTCGACTTCGAGACTGCGTATCACGCGATACTCGGACGACCGGCGCTCGCCAGATTCATGGCGGTACCGCACTATACATATATGGTGCTTAAGATGCCAGGACCAGCAGGAGTCCTCTCCCTCCGCAGCAACGGCAAGCAAGCCTTCACCTGCGACAAGGAGAGCTGCGAGCTGGCTCAGTCCCAAGAGGCGGCAGTCGAGCGCAACAGCATTCGGCAAGCCGTCACAACCCAAGTCGAGGAAGATCAAGTTCCGGCCAAGAAAGCAGCGAAGTCGGGAATTTCAGCGGACTCTGACACAAAGAAGATCCCCCTGGACCCTTCCGACCCCTCCAAGACTGCTCTAGTCGGGACCGAACTTGACCCCAAATAGGAAGACGCGCTCGTCACCTTCCTCCAAGCCAACAAAGATATCTTCACGTGGAAACCGTCCGACATGCCGGGCATACCAAGGGAGGTGATCGAGCACGCCCTCAACGTGAAGACAGATGCCAAGCCAGTCAAGCAATGGCTACGACGCTTCGCTCAAGACCGTAAAGATGCTATTCGGGAGGAGATAACCAAGCTCCTCGCAGCCGGGTTCATCAAAGAGGTCTACCACCTGGATGGGCTGGCAAACCCAGTTCTGGTCCGGAAGAAAAACGATAAATGGCGCATGTGCGTCGACTACACCGATCTCAACAAGGCGTGCCCTAAGGACCCATTTGGTTTACCAAGAATAGACCAGGTGGTGGATTCAACTGCGGGGTGTGACCTTCTCAGTTTTCTCGACTGCTACTCGGGATACCACCAAATCAGCCTGAAGGAGGAGGACTGCCTAAAAACGTCCTTTATCACGCCGTTTGGAGCGTACTGCTACATCACTATGCCGTTCGGTTTGAAAAATACTGGAGCAACGTATCAACGGGCGATTCAGTGGTGTCTACACACTCAGATAGAGCGCAACGTGGAGGCCTACGTCGACGACGTGGTGATCAAGACCAAGTCCAAAGAAGACCTCATCGCTGACCTAGAAGAAACCTTCCAAAATCTTCGAAGATTCAAGATGAAGTTAAACCCGGAAAAGTGCACCTTCGGTGTGCCCTCCGGCAAGCTACTCGGCTTCATCGTCTCGCATCGTGATATAGAGGCCAACCCAGAGAAAGTCAATGCAATCATGAACATGGCTCCCCCGACTAACCAAAAGGACGTCCAGAAGCTGATAGGCTGCATGGCGGCACTCAATTGGTTTATTTCCCGACTGGGTGAACGGGGCATGCCCTTCTTTCAGCTATTGAAGAAAGCAGACAATTTTCGGTGGACTCCCGAAGCCCAGCATGCCTTCGAAGACTTCAAGCAATTTCTCACATCACCCCCCGTGTTGGCGTCACCCATGCCCCAAAAACCGCTAATGCTATATCTGGCGGCAACTACTCAGGTAGTCAGCACGGTGCTGGTGGTCGAGCGATCCGAACAGGGTCACATCCAGAAAGTCCAAAGGCCAGTTTACTTTGTCAGCGAAGCCCTTGCCGACTCGAAGACGAGATACCCGCAGGTCCAAAAGCTGCTCTACGGCCTACTCATCACCGTCCGAAAGCTAGTGCATTATTTCCAAGCACATCAAGTCACGGTGGTCATATCGTTTCCACTCGGGGACGTACTACATAACCGCGAGGCCACCGGCCGAATCGCTAAATGGGCACTCGAGTTGATGGCGTTCGACATTACCTTTCAGCCAAGGACAACAATCAAATCACAAGCTCTAGCCGACTTCGTGGTTGAGTGGACAGAAGTTCATATGCCTACATCAATAGCGAAGCTAGAGTACTAGACAATGTACTTTGACGGTTCTCTACGGATCGGCAGCGCCGGGGCTGGAGTCATACTGACGTCCCCCACCGGTGAAAAACTAAAGTACATCCTACAAATCCACTTCTCGGCTTCCCACAATGTCGCCGAGTTCGAGGCACTCATGCATGGGCTCCGCATCGCCATATCACTTGGCATCAGTCGACTGGTTGTGCGAGGAGATTCCCAACTTGTGGTAAACCAAGTCATGAAGGACTGGACATGCCTTGACGACACAATGGCGGCATACTGTCAGGAGGTCCGCAAGCTAGAGAACAAGTTCGACGGGCTGGAGATAACACATGTGCTACGACAATATAATGACGCTGAGATGAATTGGCAAATCTAGGATCCAAGCGAGAGGCGGTCCCGACAGGGATCTTTGTCGAGCAACTCATGGAGCCGTCAGTCAAGAAGAAACCGATGCCAGAGCAGTCGGGAGGTGAACCTACCCTGGCAACAGATGAGGCGCTGCACATATGTCAAGATTGGTGGACTCCTGTTCTCAAATTCCTCCTGGATGATGAACTCCCAGAAGATCGCAGTGAAGTTGAATGAATTAAACGTCGAAGCAAGAATTTCTTAGTCGTCGGAGAAGACCTATACCGAAGAAGCGCATCCGGTGTCCTCATGCGCTGTGTCACCACCGAGGAGGGCAAGCAGATCCTGCAGTCGATCCACTCAGGCATATGTGGCAACCACGCCGCATCCAGGACGTTAGTCGGAAAGGTTTACTGGCAGGGATTTTTTTGGCCAACAGCAGTAACAGATGCCAAAGACATCGTTTGCACATGCGAAGGCTACCAGTTCTTTGCAAGACAAACCAATCTCCCAGCCCAGGAACTCCAAACAATCCCAATCTCTTGGTCCTTTGCGGTATGGGGGCTTGACATGGTTGGGCCTTTCAAGAAAGCGCTAGGAGGGTTCACACACCTGCTCGTCGCAGTGGATAATTTCACCAAGTGGATTGAGGCCAAACCCGTCGCAACCATAACGGCGGCATGAGCAAAGGACTTCATCATGAGTATATTATACCGATTCGGGGTCCCTAACCACATCATCACCGACAATGTAACTCAGTTCACGGGCGGCGTGTTTCAGGATTTCTGTGACGACTTCAGCATCAAGATCTGCTATGCGTCTATGGCACACCTGCGGAGCAATGGGCAGGTTGAACGAGCCAACGGTATGGTCTTACAAGGCATCACGACAAGGATATTCAACCAACTACAGCCATACGCGGGACGGTGGGTGCACGAACTCCCATCTGTCCTCTAGTCCCTCAGAACCACAGTTAGTTGAGCAACAGGGCAATCCCCTTTCTTTTTGGTCTACGGTGCTGAGGCCATGCTACCAACCGAGTTAAAGTTCGGCTCTCCACGAGTTCGGGCTTACTCAGAAGACACTTCAAACAACACCCGATTGGTCGAACTAGATCAGTTGGAAGAAGCAAGGGACATCGCAACAATCTAGTCAGCAAGGTATCTCCAAGGCCTACGTCGCTATAACAACCGCAATGTCCGTGGCCGCGCCTTTTTGGTTGGAGATCTTGTATTGAGAAAAATACAAACCACCAAAGACAGGCATAAACTATCCCCAATCTAGGAAGGGCCATTCATTATAGCGGAGGTTACTCGGCCAGGTGCCTACTGATTGAAGACCGAAGACGGTGACCTCATCAGCAACTCATGGAATATAGAATAGCTATGTCCCTTTTATACCTAAGTTTTCTACTTTTATATGTGTACAGTTCTTCTCTGACTCACTACGCCGTTTGTTTCAACCGAGTAGTGAGTCGGGGGCTGCATGTATTGTATGTGCTGTGTCAATAATATACGAGCCTATTTCACTCAAGTTATGAAGTTTTACTACGATTTTCCATGTTGGCCCGAGTACATCTTTCTGCAGTGAACGTTTTTATTAAGTTCCTATAGATTAACTCGGCGTAGGCTATATTGTCAAGTAAAGCTAATGACAACTGAGTAATAGTCTAAAGCCTGGCGGTATTGCACATGCATTTACACATATCCTTACCAAAATGTATATACACACCGACTGCATGATATGTTGTCTTTACATAACCAAGTCCTGGGTAATAATTTTTGTAGTCGGCCTCGCCTTAGCTATCAGCTCCAGTGCCTCCTCAAGAGTCGTCTCCTCGGCAAACCCCTCCCCGATGGCTTTGACATCTGCCCTTGGGTTGATGGACCTGGTCATCGCTAGGGTCTGGGCCACGCCGGCAATAATGCACTCATCCGAGTACCTCTTCAGGGCACTCGGTGCGTCTTTAAGGCGCTCCTCCAGTTGGAAGATTGTGCTGGAGCTGGTTCCCACAGGACGAGGATCTATCAGGTCAAGGAGCCCTTTCACGAACTCGCTAAGGGTTTCCCGTGACTCCTTGATTGCCTTGATCTCCTCTGCAAAAGCTTGGAACTAGATCTGGGAATTGGCTCTCGCAGCTACCCGGATTCACCGATAAGTAAACTTGTTAAGCAAAGCCGCATATGGAGTAATTAATGGATTGGCTAAGGTTATTGTCAGGGCAGAGACTCACTTTTGTAGTCGGCCTCCCACTTGGCAATGGCTCTCTCCAGTTCGACTTTTTCTTTCTCAAGCTTGGTATTGGCCGCTTTCAACTCGGCCTTCTCTTGCTCCAGCTCGGTTTTGGCCCCTGTCAGGGCGGCCTTATCTTTTTCAAGTTTGGCCCTGGCTCTCTCGGCCTCCTTCAGCTGCTCTCCTCCCTCTGTGCGGGTCTTCAACTTGGCTTGGAGGGCTGCACGATAGATTAGTCAAGAACTAGATGATGCAATCAAGACACAACTAGGCTGTCAGGAAATAACACAGCTAGAGGGATATATCAAGGATTTGGTCAGGAAGAAGGGTTCTAGAGGCTCACCTCTTATCATCTTGGCTTGATCCAAGTTTTCGCTCCTAAGCTTGGTGACGTTCTCCCTCAGCCAAGATTCCCTCTCCTGGCTGCGCCCTTCCACTTCAGTTTTTATGGCCCGAAGTTGGTCCAACTCTTGGAGGTGGGGGGCGATTCGGTTCAGCACCTCATGCATTTTCTCTGAGCAATCAACAACTTTCTGCTCGGGGATCAATAAGTCAGAGCAGAATCGAGCATCAAGAAATACTACCAAAATTTCGGCACAATGGAAACCGTACCCGAATCCCCTCGGACGCGGCGAGTGTGGCACGAAGCAGGGCTTCACGTTCCCTTCCCGTTGCCGCATCATCGACCTTGTAGGTCTGTGCAGTCCCGTCAGGCGCCGTCCACTGGAACGTCCTCGGGAACCTGCGCGGAGGGGCCTCGATCCTGGGGAGGTCGGGTCTCTCTGAAGGAAGCGACGATGACGACGACGACGACCACGACCAGGAAGGCGACAGACTCCTGGCCCCCAGCTCGGCGGCCTCGGGGGCTGGCTCAAGTGCTGTGGCAGCGCCTTCAACACCAAGCGCTGGTGCAGGAGTTGCAGTGACGACTTCGGTGATAGGCGCCAGCTCAGGGGCTGGGGCGGCAGCTTCGATAACCACCCCTTGGTCAGCCGGCGTCGGCGACCTTGTAGTCGGGACGGTCTCAGCCCCTGCGGCTGGGCCCGCCTCGGACAGTGTGGGACAGGGTCGACAGCAGGGGCAGTCGGCGTGACTTCCTTAAGATTTATGTCGACCTGCTTCCTACACAACAAGTCAAGCATCAAGGCGCGACAACGCTGAACATGATTTTCAGAAGACCCAGAATGGCCTACCTCTTGGAGAACTTGAGCTTTTGCCCAGGGGGCCTAGAGGGCGGCATTGGGGGGCCGCTAGCTGTTGGGCCTGAGGGCGCGGTAGTCGGCAGCGGCACCTCTGTCCTAGTTGGCCCTGTTTGCGGTGTGGTCGGCTAGGGCGCTTGGGTGCTCGGCGGCGCCGGAGTCGATCTTGTACTCGGCCGCGTTTGGGTTGGGCTCGATGTTGCTGAGCTCAACTGCGCCGGTCCCGGTCTGGGACTCGATGGCCTAGGCACTGTGCCGGCGGGGTCCCTTATCCTTAAACTCCTGGCTGCGGCACTCGGCTTCATGACCTTCACATTGCCCTGATCTACAATGGGCTTCTTCCCCGCTCTCTTGGAGTCGGGCTGGGCAGTAGAAGGACTCCTCGGCCTCTTCTTCGACTTGGTGGCCGACAATGGGCGGGAGTCATCATCAAACTCCTCGCACCACTACAGACAGTTTAACAACATATATCAAACAATGCTGGGCAATTGTGAACACATCTTCACAGGCATTCATCACAGAAGGAGGATGAAGGTTACCTCGGGGCGGGGCCGACTGTGGTTATAAGCTATGATGGTGCGTTTTGCGTCCTCGGTCTCGATTACCCCACTGGAGAAATAACCGAACAAGGTTTCAATTACCTTCTGTTGGTCAGCCGACTCGTGGCTTTCTCGGTCAGGGTCATGTTTCCCTTGGTAATCCTAGCAAAATGCGCTCCTCAGCTTCAGCGGCTGCACGAGCCGGTTCAGAAAATGCCTGGCCACCTAGGGCCTGGTTAAGCCGGCTCGCTTGAATTTCGCTAGTTTCTCCAGCAACTGATGCACTTGGCCCATCTCTTCGAAGGTTGGATCTGAGGACCAATTGGATGAGACCACTGGTGGCGAACCGGTGAATGGAGGCAGGGAGGGTTCCAGATTAGAACAGTAGAACCACTCCTTATGCCAACCTTTCAAGGAGGATTTCAAGGGAAGATCGATATATGTTTTCTTCCTGTCGCTCCTCAATTGAAGGCCAGCCCCCCCATCACCTGAACATTATTCTTGGAGGGCTGGGGCTTAACATGGAACAAATGCCTGAAGAAGTTGAGGTGGGGTTTTGTTGACACCGAAAATCACCGATCAGCATTGAGAACGAGCCGATGATCTGGTTCGGTGCACTAGACACGCAAAGGCCTGGGAGATCTGCTTAGCTCCAGCGCAGGTCCTAAATCTGAGGTTCGTAGGCATGCCAGTCAATTTGACCCCGCAATTGACAAGGAGATAGAAAATATTAGATCAATGAACCAATCGGCCGATACAGAGTCCTTCCAGCCGATTGCCGATAGCACTTGTACATCGGCTTGAAAACTGATGATGATAAACAGATAACAAACCAGCCGATTGCCAATAGCACTTGTGTATCGGCTACAAAGCCGATGATGATATAAGCAAATAATAAGCTAGCCGACTGCCAATAGAACATGTGCATCGGCTGGAAAGCCGATGATAGTGTAGATAATCAAAATAAGACAATGCAGTCGGCTTTATCTAGTAGAAGATAACTTATCGGCTAGACACTCCGATAAAACATCACATAAAAACCTATCGACTCAACAAGGATAAATTTATTATCACCAGTCTAGTAGGTCGGACCTAACCGATGCAGCACAAACTGATGATGAAAAAAGAAACTCGATAAGCCGATAAATCCTATGCAATCATGATGTGGTATATCTACTCGGACTAAGAGATCAAACTTAACTGATGGAGCCGTAGATAGAATAGATACACCGTGGTAAGCCGACTACCATAGATCAGCTAGAATATCGGACCTAACCGAGGAAGTCCTAGCCGATAAGGTAGTCGGGGTAACGAGACTTACCCTCTCGCAGGAGTTCGGACCTAATCGATGCAGCCCGGCTCGAGAAGCAAGAACCCGTCGAAAAGGGTGGCGATGCGCCGAATTTGTATTGATCTGTGCGATGGTTTACATGGTCCCCGGGCATACGTATTTATACCCCGAGTTGATATAGTCCTGATCGGATACGAAACAGGAGTTTCCTAACTATAAAAGGAAAAACAACAAGCCCTGACTAGACACGAGATCAGGTTTTCCTAAAAATTGTTAAAGCTACCTAATTTATAGATAAAATAATTAACTGCCATGCTGTGGTCTTCACGATTCCTTCCCGAATTCGGCTTCTTCTGGATTAGCTTCCACCGGCTGATATCGGCTTTATCTTAACTGAACATGATAACGAACCATTCCAAATTTTGGTGTCAACAGGTTCCACACCCAAGAAGAACTTGCAAAGAGTCACGAATATGGAGATTTGAAGATTTGAGTTGGGATTTAGATTCACTAGCTCCAAACCGTAGAAGCCAAGGAGACGGCGGAAGAATGCAGAAGAAGGAAGAAACAAACCCCGGTTGAAAAAAGAGGCAAAGACGACAGTTTCGCCGGATTAGGGGTTTGGAACTGACTCACCCTTGGCCGGACTTCAGCGGATAACGCCCTGGCCTTGCAGCTTCAATTGACTCTCCAGGAGCTTTAGCTTCACTGAACCGCAATCCAAAGTCGGCCGGGCATTCTCCGACGCACCCATAAGGTTCGAGGCCCTCGGCATGGCTGGGGTGGAGAAATTTGGGGGAAATGTGATTGGGGGCTTGGAATTGACAAGAAGGATCGGAATCGCCCAAGTTCTAGTGGAGAACAGCAAGCAGCAGTGAACCCTAGCAAAGCGGGAGGTGAAATTTCGGCGCGGAGGCGGAAGACGAAATGATTGGTCGCGTGGGAAAGATAGAGGAATCTTTTCTCTCTTCCTCAGCCTTTATAGAGCCTGTGCCAACTAAATGGGCTCAGGCCTACACAGTTGAAGTTGGGCCACTGAAGATATGAGTTCCTACAGTAGCACGCTCAATATGGGCCGCTTGTAGGCCGAGTTAAAATCGCGGCGCTGGTGTTACTAACAGGAATCGATGAGGTAAACAGGTATGCTTCATGAAGGCTTAATTGCTAAACATATATGTTTGGATATCTGTTTTATCTACCAGGTCTCGAGGATATATCCTTATAAGGATCACAAGCTGGTCTTCATTAAAATTGGGAATGCAGGTATCTTTCTCGAGTACACCTAACCATGTAATGGATTTATTTTCATAAAAGTGGTACTCGGCCTACATGCTTGGCCAACAGTTGCCATGAGCAACATTATTCCAGTTGACATGACGCTGAGGAGTCTAACTTCTGAGTGGGACGCCACTCGGGAGAGACTATAAACCCCCTATTCCAGCTGACATGAAGCTAAAGAGTCCCATATACGAGTGGCATGCTACTAGGCAAGACTATAAATCATATTCCGGTTGACATGATACCGAAGAGTCTCATATACCAGTAGTAATCTGCTCGGGAAAGACTACAAGGTTAATAATCTTTTACTTTATGTTTAATTGTCTTCACAATTAAGCACAAAGTCGGGGGCTACACCTAATAGGTGCGCCTATTCGGCGCACACTATTCATATCCAACATGAAGCCCTTCATAGCCTCGTTGCCAGCTGACATGAAGCAGGACTTGGGAATAAGAGCACTCGGACAAGGAGTACTCAAGAGCAATGCACTCGGGCAATCTTCACCATGGAGGACGAGTGCTCAGCATCAGCTGTGACTCAACTATGAAGGTCTCAGGGGCTACTGTGGAGACCATGGGCCCCGGGTACCTCATGACAAGCATATGGGCCACTCAGATAGAGGATGGGCCGAGTCATGTAGTTAGAGATATAGTAGCACCCGGTAGATTTTGCCTTGTATAAAAAGGAATATACAATTTTAGCCGGGTAAGATGTATCTCTAAGAAGGAAATCCCTTGGCCATATCCAGCTGGGATTCCTATCCTGTACCCCTGTCCCCCAGTATATAAGGGGAGGCAGGGCGCCCCATGAGGGCAGAAAATCATTGATCGACACACGTCCTCAAAGGAATACCACCACAACTGGACGTAGGGTATTACCTCACATCGAAGGCCTGAACCAGTATAAAATCTCCTTGTGTTCCTTTGCAGTCCACTGAGTTTCCCCTTGCCGAGTAGCCCTATAGTTATATTGCCGGTGTAAAACATCGACAGTCCCACTCGGAAGTTAGACTCCTCAGCGTCATGTCAGTTGGAAAGAAGGTTTATAGTCTGTCCGGGTAGTGCACTACTCGAAAATTAGGCTCTTCAGCGTCATGTCAGCTGGAATAATGTTGCTCATGGCAACTGTTGGGCAAGCATGTAGGCCGAGTACCACTTTATGAAATTAAATCCATTGCGTGGTCAGGTGTACTCGAGAAAGATACTTGCATCCCCAATTTTAATGAAGACCAGCTTGTGATTCTTATAAGGATATATCCTCGATACCTGGTGGATAAGACAGATATCCAAACACATATGTTTAGCAATTAGGCCTTCATGAAGCATATCTGTTTTCCTCATCGGTTCCTGTTGGTAGCATCAGCACTACGATTTTAACCCAGCCTGCAAGCTGTCCATATTGAACGTGCTACTGTAGAAACTCATATCTTGGTGGCCCAATACCGACTTTGCGAGCCCATGCCCATGAGTTGGAAATGGCTCTATAAAAAGCGGGGAGAGAGAGAAAAGATTCCTTCATCTTCTCTAATCCACCAATCGTTTCGTCTTCCACTTCTGCGCCGAAATTTTGCCTCCCGCTCCGCTAGGGTTCGCTATTGCTCGCTCTTCCCCACCAGAACTCGGGCGATTCCGCTCTTCCTTGTCCATTCCAAACCTTCAGCAGCATTTCCCCCAAATCTCCTCAACCCCAACCATGCCGAGGGCGTCGGATTCCGTGGATGCATCGGATGATGTCTGGCCAACTTCAGATTGCGGGTCGGTGAAGTTGAAGCTTCTGGAGACACAGCTGAAGCTGCAGAGCCAGGAGATCATTCACTGGCGTCCAGCTAAGGGCGAATCAGTTCTGGAGCCCCAGGAGGGTGAGACCGTTGTTTTCGCCTCTTTCTTCCACCGGGGTCTTTCTCTTCCATCTTCTGAGTTCTTCCCCCAGCTCCTTTCTTTTTATGAACTCGAGTTGGTGAATTTGAATCCCAACTCGATTCTTCAAATCTCCATTTTTGTGACTCTTTGTGACTGCTTCTTGGATGTGGAACCCCATCTGAATCTGTTCAAGCATTTGTTCCATATCAAGCCCCAACCCTCCAAAAATAAAATCCAAGTGATTGGGGAGGCTGGTGTCCAAATTAGGAATGAGAGGCAGAAGATCTATTTAGATATTCCTTTGAAATCTTCTCTCAAAGGCTAGCATAAGGAATGGTTTTACTATTCTGATCTAGAGTCATGCCTTCCCCCTTTCATGGGTCTGCCCCCTGTGATTATTGCCAAGTGGTTGTCTTTGCCCACGTCTGAAGAAATGACACAGGTTAACACTCTAGTCGGCCAGATTAGCAAGCTGAAGAAAGCCGGGTTGTCTGGTCCCTGGGTGGCCAAGCGCTTCTTGACTCGGTGCATCAGGCCGCTGAAGCTGAGATGCCACTTCGGCTGGGACTACAAGGGCAAAGGCGATCCCAGCCGGGAATATGCTGACCTGGTGGGCAAGCACAAGGTGACCGACATCCTGTTTGATTTCTTTGCCAGCGGGGTGATTGAGACTGAAGACACAGATTGGTCCGTAGCGGCTTACAGCAAGAACAGGCCGCGCCCGAAGGTAACCTTTGTTGATGTTATCTTGTAGTTCATCTGTGGTGAATGCTTGCAGATGTGTGCCCAGATTCGCTCCACAATGTATAACTTGTATTGTTGAACTGCTTGCAGTCATGCGAGGGGTTCGATGACGACTCCCAAAAATTGTCGGCCTAGAAATCGAAGAGGAGGCCAAGAAGCCCTTCTGCTGCCTAGCCTGACTCCAAGAGAGTGGGGAAGAGACCTGTTGTAGATCAGGGCAAGAAGGTGGTTATGAGGCTGAGTACCGCTATCGGGAGTCTGAAGATAAAGGATTCCGCCAGTGCAGCGCTCAGGCCATTGAGTCCCAGACCGGGACCCGTGCAGTCGAGCTCAGCATCATCGAGCCCAACCAGAGTGCCGCCGAGTACAGGGCCGATTCCAGCGCCACCAGGCTCAGCAACATTGAGCCCAAGAGTGGCGCCGCTGAGTACTTGGGCACCCCAGCCGGCCGCACAAGGAGTGGGGCCAATCAGGATAAAAACGCCGTAGCCGACTGCCACGCTGACTGGCCCGACAGCCGGCCGCAGCCCACCGTCGGGATCTGGATCTCCTAGGCAAAAGCTTAAGTTCTCCAAGAGGTAGGTTGCTCTGGATCTTCTGAAAATCTTGTTTGTCATGGCAGTGTCTTGAAGTTTGACTCGTTAGGCAGGAAGTGGGCCGATGTTGATCTCAAGGAGACCGCTCCGGCCACTCCCATTGTAGAGCCAGCCCCAGTCGAGCCAGCGCCAGCGAGCACACCTACTGAGCGGACGACAGTCCCAGTTGCAAAAACTGAGACGGTCCTGACTGCTGGGCCACCGACACCGACCGACCAAGGTGTGACCGTTGAAGCTGCTGCTCCTGCCCCTAAGCCAGCCCCCGAGGCCCTGGAAGCTGTCTAGTTGGGGGCCAGGACCCCGTCGCCGTCCTTGTCGCCTTCATCGTTGTCGTCGTCGTCACTGTCGTCTCCTCCGGACAGACCAGACCTCCCCAGGCTCGAAGCTCCTCCCCACAAGTTCCCACGGACATTCCGCTGGACGGCGCCCGACGGAACCGCGAGGAGTTACAAGCATGATGAGGCTACGACGGAAAAGAAGCATGAAGACTTGCTTCGTGACAAAATTGCCGTGTCCCAGGGGGTTCAGGTATGATTTCCATTGTATTGTAATCTTGGTAGTCTTCCTTGACACTTGACTCTGCTTTGACTTGTTTCTCCCCGAGCAGAAGCTTGTTGATCGCTTGGAGAAGATGCACGAGGTCCTGACCCGGGTTGCCCCCCAGCTCCAAGAATTGGACCAACTCTGGGCCTTAAAGACCGTATTGGAGGAGTGCCATCAAGGGAGGGAAACTTGGCTGAAGGACGCCGTCACCCAGCTCAGGGACGAGAATTGGGACCAAGCCAAGAAGATGAGAGGTAAGCCTCCAGAATACCTCTTCCTGACCAAATCCATAGTATATTTCTCTAGTTGTGTCGTTCCCGACTGCCCAGTTGTGTCTTGACTGCAACGCTGAGTTCTTGACTAATCTGTCATGCAGCCCTCGAAGCCAAGCTGAAGACCCGAACAGAGGGAGAAATCCAGTTGAAGGAGGCCGAGAGAGCCAAGGCTGGGATTGAGATAGACAAAGCCGACCTGACAAGTGCCAATGCCGAGCTTGAGCAAGAGAAGGCCGAGTTGAAGAAGGCCAACACCAAGCTCGAGAAGGAAAAAGTTGAACTGGAGAAGACCATAGCCAAGTGGGAGGCCGACTACAAAAGTAAGTCTCCGCCCTGACATTGATCTTAACCAATCCATTAATTGCCCCATCTACAGTTTTGCCTGACAAGTTTTCTTGTTGGTGAACCGGGTAGCTGCTAGAGCCAATGCCCAAATTTAGTTTCAGGCTTTTGCAGAGGAAATAAGGGTCGTCAAGGAGCCATGGGAGATCCTTGCCGAGTCTGTGAAAGGGCTCCTTGATGTGACGGATCCTCGCTATGTGGGAACCAGCTCCAACACGGTGTCTTAGGTGCAGACGTGCCTTAGCGATGCACCGAGTATCCGAAAGAGGTACTCGGATGAGCGTACTGTTGTCGGCGTGGCCCAAACCTTGGCGATGACCAAGTCCATGTACCCTAGGGCGGACATTGAAGCCATTGGGGAGGGATTCATCGAGGAGACGACACCTGAGGAGGCGCTGGAGCTGATAGCCAAAGCGAAACCGACTACAGAGATGATCACCCGAGACCTGGGTATGTAAGAACAGTATATCATGTAGTCGGTGTATTGGGGATTTTTGTAAAGACATGTGTAAATATATGTGCAATGCCGCCAAGCTCTGAATTGTTACACAGTTGTCATTAGTTTTACCTGACTATATAGTCTACGCCGAGTTATTCTATAGGTGCTTGATAAAATCGTTCACCGCAAGCTATACTCGGGCAAATGTGACAAAGTCGTAGTAAAACTTCATAACTTAAGTAAAACAAGCTCGTATATTATTGACAAAGCACATATAATACATGCAGCCCCTGACTCACTACTCGGTTGAAACAAGCGGCGTAGTGAGTCAGAGAAAAACTGTACACATGGGAAAGTATAAAACTCAGGTATAGAAAGGACATAGCTGTACTATATTCTATGAGTTGCTGATGAGGGCATTGTCTTCGGTCTTCAGTCGGTATGCGCCTGGCCGAGTAACCTCAACAATAATGAACGGCCCTTCCCAGATTGGGGATAGTTTATGCCTGTCTTTGGTGGTTTGTATTTTTCTCAAGACGAGATCTCCGACCAAAAAGGCGCGGCCACGGACATTGCGATTATGATAATGACGCAGGCCTTGAAGATACCTTGCCGACTGGATTGTTGCGATATCCCTCGCTTCTTCCAATTGATCTAGTTCGACCAATCGGGTATTGTTGGAGATGTCTTCTGAGTAAGCCTGAACCCGCGGAGAGCCGAACTCTAACTTGGTTGGTAGCACAGCCTCAGCACCACAGACATAAAAGAAAGGGGATTGCCCAGTTGCCCGACTAACTATGATTCTTAGGGACTAGAGTACAGATGGGAGTTCTTGTACCCACCGGCCCGTGTATGGTTGTAGTCGGTCAAATATCCTGGCCTTGATATCTTGTAAGACCATGCCATTGGCTCATTCAACCTGCCCATTGCTCCGCGGGTGTGCCACAGACGCATAGCAGATCTTGATGCCGAAGTCATCACAGAAATCTTGAAACACGTCGCCCGTGAACTGAGTACTGTTGTCGGTGATGATGTGGTTGGGGACCCTGAATCGGTATAATATACTCATGATGAAGTCCTTTGCTCGTGCCACTATTATGGCTACAACGGGTTTGGCCTCAATCCACTTGGTGAATTTATCCACTGCGACAAACAAGTGTGTGAACCCTCCTGGCGCTTTCTTGAAGGGCCCGACCATGTCAAGCCCCCATACTACAAAGAGCCAAGAGATTGGGATTGTTTGGAGTTCTTAGGCTGGGAGATTGGTTTGTCATGCGTAGAACTGGCAACCCTCGCATGTGCGAACAATGTCTTTGGCATCTGTTACTGCTGTTGGCTAGAAAAATCCCTGTCGGTAAGCCTTTCTGACTAACATCCTGGATGCGGCATGGTTGCCACATATGCCCGAATGGATCGACTGTTGAATCTGCTTGCCCTCCTCGGTGGTGACGCAGCACATAAGGACACCGGATGCACTTCTTCGGTACAGGTCTTCTCCGATGACTAGGAAACTCTTGCTTCGACGTTTGATTTGTTCTGCTTGGCTGCGATCTTCTGGGAGTTCATCGTCCAGGAGGAATTTGAGAACAAGAGTCCGCCAATCTTGACATATGTGCAGCACCTCGTCTGTCGCCGGGTTAGGTTCGCCTCCCGACTGCTCTGGCACTGGTTTCTTCTTGACTGATGGCTCCATAAGTTGCTTGACAAATATCCCTGTCGGGACCACTTCTTGCTTGGATCCCATGTTTGCCAGTTCATCTGCAGCGTCGTTGTATTGTTGTAGGACGTGTGTTATCTCCAGCCCGTCGAACTTGTTTTCTAGCTTGCGGACCTCCTGACAGTATGCTGCCATGGTGTCGTCGAGACATGTCCAGTCTTTCATAACTTGGTTTACCATGAGTTGAGAGTCTCCACGCACAACCAGTCGACAAATGCCGAGTGATATAGCGATGTGGAGCCCGTGGATGAGTGCCTCGTACTCGGCGATGTTGTGGGAAGCCGGGAAGTGGATTTGTAGCACGTACTTGAGTTTTTCGCCAGTGGGGGACGTTAGTACGATGCCAGCCCCAGCGCCGCCGATCTATAGAGAACCGTCGAAGTACATTTGCCTGTACTCTAGCTTCGCTGTTGATGTAGGCATTTGAACTTTTATCCACTTGGCCACGAAGTTGGCTCGAGCTTGTGATTTGGTAGTTGTCCGTGGCTGAAAGGTGATGTCGAACGCCATCAACTCAAGCATCCATTTAGCGATTCGGCCGGTGGCCTCGCGGTTATGCAGGACATCCCTGAGTAGATACGATGTGACCACCGTGACTTGGTGTGCTTGGAAATAGTGCACCAGCTTCCGGACAGTGATGAGTAGGCCGTATAGCAGCTTCTGGACCTGCGGATATCTCATCTTTGAGTCGGCAAGGACCTCGCTGACAAAGTAGACTGGCCGTTGAACTTTTTGAATGTGACCCAGTTCGGATCGCTCGACCACCAGCACCGTGCTGACTACCTGAGTAGTTGCCGCCAGATACAGCGTTAGCGGTTCTTGGGGCATGGGTGATGCCAATACGGGAGGTGATGTGAGAAATTGTTTGAAGTCTTTGAAGGCTTGCTGGGCTTCGGGAGTCCATTGGAATTTGTCCGTTTTCTTCAATAGCTTGAAAAAGGGCATGCCCCGTTCGCTTAGTCGGGAAATAAACCAGCTGAGTGCCGCCATGTAGCCTGTCAGCTTCTGGACATCCTTCTGGTTAGTCGGGGGGTGCCATGTTCATGATTGCGTTGACTTTCTCCGGGTTGGGCTCGATGCCGCGATGCGAGACAATGAAGCCGAGTAACTTGCCGGATGGCACACCGAAGGCGCACTTTTGCAGGTTCAACTTCATCTTGAATCTTCGAAGATTTTGGAAGGTTTCTTCCAGATCAGCGATGAAGTCTTCTTTGGACTTGGTCTTGATCACCACATCATTGACGTAGGCTTCCACGTTGCACTCGATCTGAGTGTGCAAACACCACTGAATTGTGCGTTGATACGTTGCTCTAGCGTTTTTCAAACTGAATGGTACAGTGATGTAGCAGTACGCTCCAAACGGTGTGATGAAAGACGTCTTTAAACAGTCCTCCTCCTTCAAGCTGATTTGATGGTATCCCGAGTAGCAATCGAGAAAACTGAGAAGTTCCCACCCTGTAGTTGAATCCACCACCTGATCTATTCTTGGTAGACCGAATGGATCCTTGGGGCACGCCTTGTTGAGATCGGTGTAGCCGACGCACATGCGCCATTTACCTTTTTCTTCTGGACCAGAACTGGGTTTGCCAGCCAATCCGGGTGATAGACCTCTTTAATGAACCCAGCTGTGAGAAGCTTGGTTATCTCCTCCCGAATAGCATCTTTGCGGTCTTGAGCGAAGTGCCGTAGCCGTTGCTTGACTAGCTTGGCGTCTGTCTTCACGTTGAGGGCGTGCTCGATCACCTCCCTTGGTACGCCCGGCATGTTGGACGGTTTTCACACAAAGATATCCTTGTTCGCTTGGAGGAAGGTGACGAGCGCGTCTTCCTATTTGTGGTCGAGTCCGGTCCTGACTAGAGCAGTCTTGGAGGGGTCGGAAGGGTCCAGGGGGATCTTCTTCGTGTCAGGGTCTGCTGAAATTCCCGACTTCGTTGCTTTTTGGCCCGAACTTGGTCATCCTCGACTTTGGTTGTGATGGCTTGCCGAATGCTGTTGCACCCGACTGCCGCCTCTTGTGATTCAGCCAGTTCGCAGCTCTCCTTGTCGCAGGTGAAGGCTTGCTTAACATCGCTGCAGAGGGAGAGGACTCCTGCTGGCCCGGGTATATTGAGCACCATGTATGTATAGTGCGGTACCCCCATGAATTTGGCGAGCACCGGTCATCCGAGTATCACGTGGTACGCAGTCTCGAAGTCAGTGACCTCGAAACAGATGTTTTCTGTGCAGAAGTTATCCCGCGTGCTAAAGGTGACCGGCAAGGTTATCTGCCCGAGTGGAGTTGAAGATAGGCCGGGAATTATCCCGTGGAAGGGCGCCGTATTCGGCCGCAGATCTGAATGAGGAATCTTCATCTCATCCAGGGTCTTGGCGAAGAGGATATTGAGCGCGCTG
The DNA here is from genome assembly GCA_003991445.1 of Oryza meyeriana var. granulata. Lineage (NCBI taxonomy): Eukaryota > Viridiplantae > Streptophyta > Magnoliopsida > Poales > Poaceae > Oryza > Oryza meyeriana. The sequence continues at coordinate 82,216 of RYFJ01000112.1, read as the reverse complement.
CCTCCGTCTATGAGAACCTTCTTCAACTTGATATTCTTGACGACCGGGTCCAGGACGAGTGGGTAGCGTCCTGGGTGTAAAACCCAATCTGGATGATATGCGCAGGTGAGCGTGATGGACGTCTCTGACCAGTTCAAATACTGGGGAGAGTCTGCTGTAGAGATTGCGTTGATGTCGCGTGCCGTTAGCTTCTACTTCCGTTTGGACTCGTACGCAGACGGCCCTTTAAAGATGTGGTTGAGCTCGGCCTGGGGATCTTGAAAATCGTTAGCCGGGTCTTGATCTGGCTTGTCATTGCTCTTGTCGGTGCCAGATGATGAAGCCTGCTCAGAGGCAAACTTCTTGAGCATGAAGCAGTCTTTGGCTGCGTGCTTGCTTTTGGGGTGGAAGGGGCATGGCCCGTTCATGACTTTCTGGTAGTCGTTGTTCCATTGGGGCCGCGACCGAGTTCGCTCCATGTTGGCCACCGCGTTGTCCGACTTCCGCTTGCGGTTGCTAGACTTGTTCTGTGATGGCTTGTTGTCGGCTTTCGCCTTCTGGTCCTTCTGCCGGGACTCCTTCTCGTTGAGGGCCTCTGCGACCGCTTCGGCCAAGTCGGCGTATTTGTTTGCCATATCGAAGAGAGCCCGGACGGTGGCTGGAGGCTTCCGAGTGAACTTCGCGATGAACGGGGCGTCCTTTACACCCTTGTGGAAGGCGGCGATGACAACCTCGTCCTTAATCATTGGGATCTGGTTGTGCTTCTCGAAGAACCTCTTGATAAAGTCGCGTACAGACTCATTCTTCTTCTGGTGCAGTTGGTATAGGTCATGCTCAGAAGACGGCCTCTCGTAGGTCCCTTGAAAGTTGGCGATGAACCGCTCCCTGAGTTCTCCCCAGGAACCGATCGACCGCCTCGGGAGCCCTGTTAGCCATGTCCTCGTTGAGTCGGCCAGGGCAACTGGGAGGAAGTTAGCCATGGCTTTATGGTCACCTCCGGCAGCTCGAATTGCCAGGGTGTATACAGTGAGCTAGGACTCGGGGTTGATTTTGCCGTCGTATTTCTTGATCCTCGTAGGCTTGAAGCCCGATGGCCAGTCGACGTCCTATAGCTCATGGGTGAAAGCTGGACCTCCTTCATCTTCATGAGGGCTCTGGCTCCGACCGTGGCAGTTCAACCGCTCGTGGTGAAGGCCGAAACGCTCATGCTCGTCCTCCATTTGGTGGCGCTCGTTCTCCTCGCGTTCACGGCGCCGAGCGTTGATGTTGTGGCGAAGGTCGTGTTGTAGTCGGACTCGGAGGTCTTGGTTGAACCGGCGGTCGTTCTGGTGACATCGCCAATCGTCGTTATTGGTGTTGCTGAGTGAAGTTTGCCGTGACTCCTCGTGTGGCTGACTTCAACCAGCCACCCGGCGTTGTGCTGATGTAGATGAGCCTGCTGCCGGAGAACCCGACCGGTTGGTCGGTACAAGTGTGTCGCCCGACTGCTAGTGCTACTGACAGGCAGCAGCTGTAATCATCGCCTTGATCCTGGCGATAGTCGGGGTGGCCTGGTGATCAGGCCCAAGCTGGAGTGTGTCCAGCAGGGTTGCAGTGGCCACGACATTCTGTTGTGGCGTGACGAAGACGTCGTGGTCACTGACTTTGGTTTGGAGGATCTGTTGCTGAGCAGTTTGCCCAGCCTTGCGTAGCTCGTCATTACGAGCCTCGCGGTCGGCTTCCTCCTGTTGCCGTAGTCGGCGTGCCTCCTCTTGTTGTTCCTCTTGTAGTCGGCGTACCTCCGGTGGAGGAGTTGAAGCCTTGAAGACCTCTCGGGGTAGAAGGAAACTCACCAGACTGGAGTCCGAACTGGTGTTCGAACCGTTGTCCAACCTGGAGTTGGAGTCCAAGTAGTTTATCGGAGTAAGAACGACTCCGACCTCCCTGGATCCAATCTGGAGCGGCTCTGAGCCATGTCCAAACTGAACCGTGGGGGATTCAGTCTGCCGCATGAAGTGTAGATCTGCAGCGTCACCAAATCTGCACGGGAAATTGATGATCTCTCTCCTTCCTCGCCCAACTCGGGTTGGCTCAAGGCCTAGCACGAGTCGGACACCGAAGGAGAGAGTTGTCCCGTGGCTTGGCGAAGTAGAAGATTGCTGTGTCAGATTGATGATGGTTGTTGCAGCGTCTTGTAGGCCGACTGGCACGGAGTTGGCTGGTTCCTCGGCTGGTTGGATTGGATTTGCGTTAGCCAAGGTGAGATTGCCGATCTGGTCGGCGATGAAGTCGAGGCTTCCGAAAGTTATTGTGTCTCCGGGGGAGAATTTGTCGCCGTCGACTCCGCTTGTTGGATCCATCGAGATTGTTGATGTTGATTTCACCGAAGCCCCTACCTGGCGCGCCAACTGTCGATGTTTTACACTGGCAATATGAATATGGGGCTACTCAGCGGATGGAAACTCGATGGATTGCAAAGGAACAAAAAGAGGTTTATACTGGTTCAGGCCCTCAGTGTGAGATAATACCCTACGTCTAGTTGTGGTGTTATTCCTTTGAGGATTTGTGTTGATCTATGATCTTCTGCCCTCAGGGGGCATCCTACCTCCCCTTATGTACTGGAGGATAGGGGTACAAGGTAGGAGTCCCAGCCGAATACAGCCAAGTGATCTCCTTCTTTGAGATACAATCTACCCAACTAGGATTGTATATTCCTTATTGTACAAGGCAAAGTTTGCCGGGTGCTACTATATCTCTAATTAGACGTCTTGGCCCATCCTCTATCTAAGTGGCCCATATGCTTGTGATGAGGTACCCGGGGCCCATGGCCTCCACAGTGAGGGCTGCCAGTTCTACGCAAGACAAACCAATCTCCCAGCCCAAGAACTCTAAACAATCCCAATCTCTTGGCCCTTTGCAGTATGGGGGCTTGACATGGTCGGGCCCTTCAAAAAAGCGCCAGGAGGGTTTACACACTTGTTCGTCGCAGTGGATAAATTCACCAAGTGGATTGAGGCCAAACCCGTTGCAACCATAACAGCGGCACAAGCAAAGGACTTCATCATGAGCATATTATACCGATTCGAGGTCCCCAACCGCATCATCACCGACAACGGTACTCAGTTCATGGGCGGCGTGTTTCAAGATTTCTATGACGACTTCGGCATCAAGATTTGCTATGCGTCTGTGGCACACCCATGGAGCAATGGGCAGGTTGAACGAGCCAATGGTATGGTCTTACAAGGTATCAAGGTCAGGATATTTGACCGACTACAACCATACACGGGCCGGTGGGTACAAGAACTCCCATCTGTACTCTGGTCCCTAAGAACCATGGTTAGTCGGGCAACTGGGCAATCCCCTTTCGTTCTGGTCTATGGTGCTGAGGCTGTGCTACCAACCGAGTTAGAGTTTGGCTCTCCGCGAGTTCGGGCTTACTCAGAAGACATCTCCCACAATACCTGATTGGTCGAACTAGATCAGTTGGAAAAAGTGAGGGATATCGCAACAATCTAGTCGGTAAGGTATCTTCATGGCCTGTGTCGTTATCACAATCGCAATGTCTGTGGCCACGCCTTTTTGGTCGGAGATCTCATCTTGAGAAAAATACAAACCGCCAAAGACAGGCATAAACTATCCCCAATCTGGGAAGGGCCGTTCATTATCACTGAGGTTACTCGGCCAGGCGCCTACCGACCGAAGACCGAAGACGGTGCCCTCATCAGCAACTCATGGAATATAGAACAGCTGCATCCTTTCTATACCTGAGTTTTATACTTTCCCATGTGTACAGTTTTTCTCTGACTCACTACGCCACTTGTTTCAACCGAGTAGTGAGTCAGGGGCTGCATGTATTATATGTGCTTTGTCAATAATATACGAGCTTGTTTTACATAAGTTATGAAGTTTTACTACGACTTTGTCACGTTTGCCCGAGTATAGCTCTCTGCGGTGAACGATTTTATCAAGTACCTATAGAATAACTCGGCGTAGACTATATAGTCGGGTAAAACTAATGACAACTAAGTAACAATTCAGAGCTTGGCGGCATTGCACATATTTACACATGTCTTTACAAAAATCCACAATACATCGACTGCATGATATACTGTTCTTACATACCCAGGTCTCGGGTGATCATCTCTGCAATCGGCCTCACCTTGGTTATTAGCTCCAGCGCCTCCTCAGGTGTCGTCTCCTTGGCGAACCCCTCCCCGATGGCTTCAATATCTGCCCTTGGGTAGATGGACTTGGTCATCACCAGGGTCTAGGCCAGGCCGACAACAACATGTTCATCCGAGTACCTCTTCAAGGCACTCGGTGCATCCTTAAGGCGTGCCTCCACTTGGAAGATCGTGCTGGAGCTGGTTCCCACATTGCGAGGATCCATGATGTCAAGGAGCCCTTTCACGGACTCGGCAAGGGTCTCCCGTGACTCCTTGACAACCTCTATCTCCTCTGCAAAAGCTTGAAACTGGATTTGGGCATTGGCTTGGCAGCTACCCGGGATCACCGACAAGCAAACTTGTCAGGCAAAACTGCAGATGGGGTAATTAATGGATTGGTTAAGATCAATGTCAGGGTGGAGACTTACTTTTGTAGTCGGCCTCCCACTTGGCTATGGTCTTCTCCAGTTTAACTTTTTCCTTCTCAAGCTTGGCGTTGGCCTTCTTCAACTCGGCCTTCTCTTGCTCAAGCTCGGCATTGGCTCTTGTTAGATTGGCTTTGTCTTTTTCAAGCCCGGCCTTGGCTCTCTCAGCCTCCTTCAGCTGGATTTCTCCCTCTGTTCGGGTCTTCAGCTCGGCTTCGAGGGCTGCACGATAGATTAGTCAAGAACTCAACGTTGCAGTCAAGACACAACTAGGTAGTCGGGAACAACACAGTTGGAGAAATATACTAAGGATTTGGTCAGGAAGAGGTATTCTGGAGCCTTACCTCTCATCTTCTTCGCTTGGTCCCAATTCTCGTCCCTGAGCTAGGTGACGGCGTCCTTTAGCCAAGTTTCGCTCCCTTGATGGCGCTCCTCCAATACGGTCTTTAGGGCCTGGAGCTGCTCCAATTCTTGGAGCTGGGGGGCAACCCGGGTCAGGACCTCGTGCATCTTCTCCGAGTGATCAACAAGCTTCTGCTCGGGGAGAAACAAGTCAAAGCAGAGTCAAGCGTCAGAACACTCGTGTGAGGAAGACTACCAAGATTCCAATACAACGGAAATCATACTTGAATCCCCTGGGACGTGGCGATTGTGGCACGAAGCAAGTCTTCACGCTCCTTTTCCGCTGTAACCTCATCATGCTTGTAGCTCCTCGCGGTTCCGTCGGGCACCGTCTAGCGGAATGTCCGTGGGAACTTGCGGGGAGGAGCTTCGAGCCTGGGGAGGTCGAGTCTGTCTGGAGGAGAAGACAGCGACGATGACGACGATGATGACGATGGTGACAAGGACGGTGACGGGTCCTGACCCCCAACTCGGCAGCCTCCGGGGCCTTATGGGCTGGCTTAGGGGCTGGAGCAGCGGCTTCAACGGCCACCCCTTGGTCCGCCGGTGTCAGCGGCCCTGCAGTCGGGACTGTCTCAGTTTCTGCAACCGGGACAGTCACCGGCTCAGCAGGTGTGCTCGCTGGCGCTGGCTCGGCTGGGGCTGGCTCTACAACGGGAGTGGCCGGAGCGGTCTCCTTGAGATCAATATCGGCCTGCTTCCTGTGTAACAAGTCAAACTTCAAGACACTACTATGACAAACAAGATTTTTAGAAGATCCAGAGCAACCTACCTCTTGGAGAACTTAAGCCTTTGCCCGGGAGATCCAGATCCCGACGGTGGGCTGCGGCCGGCTGTCAGGCCAGCTAGCGTGGCAGTCGGCTGTGGCGTTTTTATCACGACTGGCCCCACTCCTGGTGCAGCCGGCTGGGGTGCTCGGGTACTCGGCGGCGCCATTCTTGGGCTCAATGTTGCTGAGCCTGGCGGCGCTGGAGTCAGCCCTGTACTCGGTGGCACTCTGGATGGGCTCAATGATGCTGAGCTCGACTGCATGGGTCCCAGTCACGGAGCCAATTTGGGCATGTATCTGCAAGCATTCATCATAGATGAACTACAAGACAACATCAACAAGGGTTACCTTTGTGCGCGGCCTCTTCTTGCTGTAAGCCGCCATGGATTGATCTATGTCCTCAGTTTCAACCACCCCACTGGCGAAGAAATCCAGCAGGATGTCGGTCACTTTGTACTTGTCTATCAGGTCGGGGAATTCCTGGCTGGGATCACCTTTGCCCTTGTAGTCCTAGCTAAAGTGGAACCTCAGCTTCAGTGGCCTAAGGCACTGAGTCAAGAAGTGTCTGGCCACCCATGGGCTAGTCAACCAGGCTTTCTTCAGCTTGCTAATCCTGCCGACAAGTGTATTAACCTGCCCCATTTCTTTAGAGGTGGGCAGAGACGACCACTTGGCAATAATCACCAGGGGCAAACCCATAAAAGGGGGAAGGCATGGCTCAAGATCGGAACAGTAAAACCATTCCTTATGCCAGCCCTTGAGAGAAGATTTCAAATGAATATCTAAATAGATCTTCTTCATCTCGTTCCTGAGTTGGACACCGGCCCCCCAATCACTTGGATTTTATTCTTGGAGGGTTGGGGCTTGATATGGAACAAATACCTGAACAGATTCAGATGGTGTTCCACACCTAGGAAGCGCTCACAAAGAGTCACAAAAATGGAGATTTGCAGAATCGAGTTGGGATTCAGATTTACCAACTCGAGTTCGTAAAAAGTAAGAAGCTGGCAGAAGAACTCGGAAGATGGAAGAGAAAGACCCCGGTGGAAAAAAGAGGCAAAAACGACAGTCTCACCCTCCCGGAGCTCCGGAACCGATTTGCCCTCAGCCGGACGCCAGTTGATGATCTCCTAGCTCTGCAACTTCAGCTGCTTCTCCAGAAGCTTCAACTTCGCTGACCCGCAATCTGAAGTCGGCTAGACATAATCCGACGCACCCGCAAGATCCGAAGCCCTCGACATAGTTGGGGATGAGGAGATTTGGGGGAAATGCTACTGGAGGTTTGGAATGGATGTGTGGGCACCCCAGAAGTGCATTATGAAGAGTAACTATTACGGCAACGCGAACTATCTAGATGGATGGGGTCTCGAATAAAACCCGAATAAATGCGGTAACCATCCATCCTCATCGCAGACTTGCCATAATCTTTACCCACTCACAATACAAATCCAAAAATGCCGAGAAGTGTACAAAAGAGATAATCATAAGGATAGCTTGCCAGTCCTCCCCGTCATACGCCCGTCAAACCACTCGATGGTGGCGACCAAACACGATACGTACCCCAGAGGACTCGAACCACAATAGCTATCCCCCAACCATCTCAATTATACACAACTCATACTCATGTTTAGCTAGTCCCCAGGAAAGCGACTAGCCTCACACTTTCATCACAAGCAATTGATAAACATCACAAGTACTCTAAAAATGGATAGATGAGCAGCAGAGTTACAACTATTACCTAGAGGGTTCACACCCTAATTCATCACAAAGTGACACAAAAGATTTGCAGCGGAATATAAACACAAAAGACAAGAACCAGTGGTGCCAAACCCATGCACAGGGCAACCGACTGGGGATAGAGCTCAACTTCAACTACACATTATCCTCGCCACCCTCGGCGGGATAACAGTAGATCACACCATCTTCGTCGGTAACCTCACCTGAAAAGATGCAACGTGAGTACGAATGGTACTCCGCAAGACTTACACAATAATAATAGTACAAAGGAAGCATGCTGGTTTCTACATCAAGGAAGAAGGCTATATTGACTTGATTTTGCACAAAGCTGATTTTATTGAGCAATTAATACTTGAAACTATAAACATTTTGAGAAATAACACAATCTGAATTTTTAAGACAGCAAGCTTATAGTTCTGAAAATGAAATATAAATGAGCACCAACCGTGCTCTAAACATTACCCACGGGTCACCATTGCCCAAACAATTATGCTACACAAGCATATTCTTTCTCATGACTAAACCAAGTCATAATCATCATCTATGGGCTACTATTGCCCAAACAATTATCCTACACAGGCATATTCTTTCTCATGACTAAACCAAGTCATATTTAATATCCAAAAATCCCTTATATAAACCCATCCATCCATGACTATCCTAAGTCATGGTAACCACATAACCCAAGTTGGATGCTAACATGAATAACTAACACATCAAGCGGTCGTCCGTAACCGTGGACACGGCTATTCGAATAGTTCTTACTCTGATCAGAGGTGTACATCTTTACCCACACGATGTAATAGAAGCCAAACGGCTACACTCTAGTTTGATTTGTACCGGCCAAGTACCCACACTCTACACATTGAGTGCGGACTAGAGGTCACAACAAAACCTTTCGCACGCTTAGCCCCAACCACCTAAACCACGTCTGGGCCCCCGACGACTTAGCCCCACACACAGGGTGACTAAGGCGGGCTCACCGTCGTGGGAGGCACCTCCGGCCAGTCCAGGCGCGCTCGAGGTCCTCCAACGGAAATCCATCCTCACGACTGACGGACGGGCGTAGATGGCCACAGCCTCCCGTGCTACTGAGTTAAGCCGTCCCACTCCCGGCGTGTGGAAGTACGTAGGGTGCTTGAATAGATGTTAACATGTTCGGTCCTTCACGACCCAGACGGAGCTACGTGCATCGGGGAAACACCATCCCTTCATCGCCCTATCATCCGTCCAAGTCAAACATATTCTCAAATATTAATTAGAAGTTATTCTTATCAGATTTTAACCCATCTATTCGCATTCAACTAGTTTTGAACCGATAGTTCCATCTATCGGATTTTACTAAGTCTAGAATAAGCATGGCTAAGCATTCGGTAAAATAAAAGTATCCCAAAGTCCTTAACCAGTGGTGACAATGTATAAACATGGCATCAATAACCAAGGAATGAAAATGCATACAATTGGGTAATATTGACTCTACCCGTTTTCCCATTTTAAATAGACTGAAGCATGCATATAGATATTGTTTTCACAAACAAATCAATTTATTGAAAACATAGGTTCAATATGCTTAGACGCTTGCCTTGCTACAGCGAGGGGTCACACTCAAGTTCTGGGTTAACCTCCACGTACTCCGTATCCTCAGAATCTATCGATAAGAAGCAATATGCAAATAAGAAGCAATTAAACATGTCTATGCAACATGATCAATTAATTATGAGATAATTATAGAAGGTAGGGCATGTCCTAATAAGATTTTAGGAGAAAGAACCAAGTCATTTGCATCTCTGGATTGGGAGATACAAAAATGACAAGGTGGAAGGGCTGAAAACGGCAAAAGCCGAAACTATAGGAAAACTCTAAGTGGAAAAAATGTGCTTGCCTTCTCTGGTAGGATTTTATGAGTGTGAGCATTTTTATGTGAAAATACATATCTTCCTGGTTCCGACAAAATTTGGTTTACTGAAATCCGATTTAAAATGATTTAGATATGAATTTTACAAGTTTAACAAAAAGAAAGGTTAGAAAATTACTTAGGCCTATTTTGAGAGGTAGTTTTGTCAAATGAAAATTATTCACAGCAAAGATTACAATTTTCTGAGTTAAACAAAAGTGGTTTCACATTTTTAGCAAATAGGATGAACTTTCTAGAAATTTATAAACTTCTAAGGTAGAAAGATGTATATAATAGATATTTCCATTTTCAGAGAATAATCCTACACAGAAGTTCTCACGTTATTATTTTACCAAATTAAAGAGCACATTTTTATGAATCTATAGAAATTTGGTTCACCTCAGAAAGAGTCATAATGGATTTTATAGAAATATTTCAAGTTCTTAAGCACAAATAAGTTATTATTGCTTTTTATTATTTTATAGATATTTCCTGTACAGAAGTGGTAATATTTTATTTGACAGTATTAAAGTTCACAGATTTACAGAATGAGAAAAATTGGTTTCACTCAAAAATGAGTTAAAATGACCAAGATATGAATTTATAAAGTTTAAACATTTTCTTTTCTTTTCTTATTTCTCTTACAGCCCGGGCCCGCAGGCCAGCGAGGCAAAGCAGAGCAGGGCGCGGGAGCAGGGCGCGAGAGCACGAGGGCGCGGGCACGAGGGCGCGGGCACGAGAGCGTGAGGGCGCGGGCAGACAGAGCCGGCGAGCTTCTCGGCGGCGGCGACGGTGAAGGGCGGCTCGGCTGTTGTCGGGCCCAAAACAGAGAAGGTAGAGGAGTTCATGACGGAGCTAAGGGTGGTCTTCTTGACACCTCGGGTGACCGGAATCCTGCCGGCGGCGAGGATATGCGGCGGATGCTCTCGGGACGTTGTGGCGAACCGAGCTACGAGCAGGTTTCAGTCCAGCCAATGCATGCAGGTGTTCCTAAAAGACTCCAGGAGGCTCACCAGAGGTTGCGCGGGGTCTGGCAGGGTCGGCGCAACAACATCGACGTCGAGGACGGCTCGGCGGCTGCGAAAACCTTCAGCTCCACGACGGTAGCTCACTTCAGTCGGCCTGCGGCTAGGACACGGTGTCTACCAGGTTACAAACTTCCTGAGGACAGCTACGGTGCAAAGAATCGAAGCGGGGCTCACCATAGAGGACGAATCGGCGGTGGCGGCAGATTGACCGGAGGGGAAGAAGACGACGTCGACCTCCCGGTACACTGCGCTATAACCTGATTCCTTCAGCTAGGGGTCTTCTGGGGGTAGGGCGACGGTGTTGGCGTGAAGGCTCGGTCAGACTCGCTCCGAGGCGGCCGGAACGGCGAGATGACGCCTGCGGCGGCGCTGCAAAGCAGAAAGCGAAGCACGGCGGCTTCGGCCGGTGATCCCAGGGCAACCAAGTGCAAAAATGGAATGGTTAGGAGTGGTGGATCGTGTTCCGGTGGTTGGGAAAGGATGGAGCTCACCGGAGTAAGCACGGACTCGATCGAACAGCTTCGGCGGTGAGGGAAAATGGCCCTGTCTCCAGTGATCTTTGTGGATACTGTCGTTTTCTCCGGTGGGAGCGTGAAGAGGATGAGGAGGAGGTTCTTCTGGCGAAGTTTGAGTCGAGATGGTCGAGGTTTCCCAGATCAGTGCTTATCTCAGTGTCCCTGTGAGCTGTGAGGGAGAAGGAGAAGGAGGCAGCGACACCTGTGTCATGCAGTGCTGAGCTGCTCCATTCCACAGTGGTCCTTGGTGGGTCCCACATGTAAGACCACATTTTCCTACACAATTTTGGCTAGGTATAGTCTATGAATTGTGGGTCCTTGTGATATTCTAGGTGACATGGAGGAGGATGGTAGGATTCTGGGTGAAACACTCTGTCCCATGTTGTGCTATGACTGACAAGTGGGCCAGGTTTTGTGGGGTCCACCTGGAAGTGAGAAATGAGAGAAGAAAGCTCTAGAGACTAAGTGTTGTGAGCTGTAGGGACAGCTGTCTTGCATCTGTAATTTCAGCAGGTTAATAAGGGATATAAATTATGGGAAAAATACTGGAGGTAGAGAAAGATGTGTGTAACCTGCTGACCAAAATTCGTGGTTAGAAGAGGTCTGGTTCATCTCTGGTGAAAAAGCAAAAGAGGCACACTGATCCAGTTTTGCTGCAGTTTCACTTGTTTCTCCAGTGCCTTGATCTTATCATTTTATGTGTTTTCTTTGGGAGATAAATTAAACCAAAATTCCTGGTAGTGGGGTTCATGTTGGCACACATGTTGGTAGAATTGCACTGTCTAATTAATCTTCACTCTTATTTGGTGAATTTTAGAAGTAAACTAATTTGTCTCAGCCAGCTTTCTAGTTTTGCTGATTTGAGGGACTTGGTTGAAGTATTTATTGAAGTGATAAAATTATGTAAAATTTACAGTGGGTTGATTTGGTGAGATAGTGCTTACAGGAATTTTTCCATGGTTTTATGTGCAACCTAACATCTTCAGAAAAATCCTTAGACTGTACCAATGCATATGGCAAAGAGAAGGATCCAGGCTGAAACTTGTTTGGAATTTGTGAGGGGTCTAAACTAATGAAATCAATTCTGGAAAAATTATATTGATTCATGGTAATTAAAATAGTATTTGAATAAATTATTTCCCACATATGTTTCCGTTCAACTTGATGCACTATTTGGTAAGGTTTGGTTTTTTTTTTTACCGATTAGGGTTTTAACTATTGAAGGTTTACATATTGCAAACTTTAATTTTGCATGAAGCGACATAGCAAGGATTTTGTTTATGCACTCTAGTGGCAGTAGGTTATAACCCTAATTACTTGGAATTAGATTTGGGGCTGTGACAGGATGAGGGAGAGCGAAATCGCCCGAGTTCTGGTGGGGAAGAGCGAGCAACAACGAACCCTAGCTGAGCGGGAGGCGAAATTTCGGCGTGGAAGCAAAAGACGAAATGATTGGAGGATTGGAGAAGATGAGGGAATCTTTTCTCTCTCCCCGCCTTTTTGTTGAGCCGTTTTCGATTCGTGGGCTTGGGCCTGCAAAGTCGGTACTGGGCCACCAAGATATGAGTTTCTATAGTAGCACGCTCAATATGGGCCGCTCACAAGCTGGGTTAAAATTGCAGTGCTGATGCTACCAACAGGAACTGATGAGGTAAACAGATATGCTTTATGAAGGCCTAATTGCTAAACACATGCGTTTGGGTATCTATCTTATCCACCAGGTATTGGGGATATATCCTTATAAGGATCACAAGCTGGTCTTCATCAAAATTGGGGATGCAGGTATCTTTCTCGAGTACACCTGACCACGTAATGGATTTAATTTCATAAAGTGGTACTCAGCCTACATGCTTGGCTAACAGTTGCCATGAGCAACATTATTCCAGCTGACATAACACCGAGGAGTCTAACTTTCGAGTGGGACACCACTCGGGAAAGACTATAAACCCCTTTTCCAGCTGACATGAAGCTGAAGAGTCCCATATATGAGTGGCATGCTACTCGGCAAGACTATAAATCATATTCCGGTTGACATGATACCGAAGAGTCTCATATACCAGTAGTATACTACTCGGGAAAGACTACAAGGTTAAAGATCTTTGACTTTATGTTTAATTGTCTTCACAATTAAGCACAAAGTCAGGGGCTACACCTAATAGGTGCGCCTATTCGGTGCACACTATTCATACTTCTACATGAAGCCCTTTATAGCTTCGCTGCCAGCCAACATGAAGCAGGACTCGGGAAGAAGAAGCACTCCGACAAAGAGTACTCAGGAGCAATGCACTCGGGCAATGTTCACCATGGAGGATGAGCACTCGGCATCAGCTATGACTCAACTATGAAGGTCTCAGGGGCTACTGTGGAGGCCATGGGCCCCGGGTACCTCATGACAAGCATATGGGCCACTCGGATAGAGGATGGGCCGAGACTTGTAATTAGAGATATAGTAGCACCCGGCAGGCTTTGCCTTGTACAATAAGGAATATACAGTCCTAGTCAGGTAGATTGTATCTCTAAGAGGAGATCCCTTGGCCATATCCGGCTGGGACTCCTACCTTGTACCCCTGTCCCCCAGTATATAAGGGAAGGCAGGGCGCCCCCTTAGGGCACGAGCTCATAGAAGCAGACACAAATCCTCAAAGGAATAACACCACAACTGGACGTTGGATATTACCTCACATCGAGGGCCTAAACCAGTATAAACCTCTCCTTGTTCCTTTGCAATCCACCGAGTTTCTATCCGCCGGGTAGCCCCATATTCATATTGCCGGTGTAAAACATCGACATGAGCAATGATCAAAATCTCCGGATTTTACAGGGCTGCGCTAGGTAGATCGGTTTGGGCTGACTTATTTGGTAGTAGGCCGAAGATATAAATTCTTAAATAGCATGCCCTATTGGGTCGCTCGCTGGTCATGTTAAAATCATGATTTCTGGTGCTATTTTACAAAAACCGATTAAATAATCAGATACGCATCATGCTAAGCCTACAGCTGGGTGTATACATTCGGGTATCTTGATTATTTTAAGGTATTGAGGATATATCCTTATAAGGATCAATAGCTGGTGTCCATTAAAATTGGTGATGCAGGTATCTCTTAAGTACACCTCATCACGCATTTGGCTTGGTCCGTAGTGATACATGGCTTACATGCTTAGCCAAATTGCCATGAGCAAAATTCTGATCAATGTTAGGTTGAAGAATCCAATTTCTGAGAAACATATCAGTCGAGAAAGACTTCAAGGTTAAAGATCTTTGACTTTATGTTTAATTGTTTCTCAATTAAGAACAAAGTCGGGGCTACACCTAATAGGTGTGCTTATTCGGTGCACACTATTCATCTATTTCCATGAAGCCCTTCATAGCCTCGTTGCCAGCTGTGGCGCCCCTCGAGGAGGCCCACCATGTGCACACAGTACCCGATCCCTGGATCAGTAGTCGGGTACACACATAGTCATCGGTGATACAATTCAGAGTACACTAAGCATTAGATACATAACAGAGTACATACATATATATTACAAAAGGGTTTTCCATCCAGGACAGGCCCCAGACAGACAAAAGCACTAACAGGGCGAAGTAGCGAGACACAGCGTAGGCAGGGCGGAAGCAAGGATAAACTACTCGGCAAAAGAACACACCTACACCACAGGCTCGGTTGGGAACTAGGCTCGAAACCTCAGAAGTCTTCGTAGTCGGCTTGGTCCTGGAAGAACTCGGCAGCAGTCAGGTCTTCGTCTTCTTCTTCCAAACCTAATATATATATATAGGAACAAGGGTGAGTACTTTCGTACTCAGCAAGACGGGAAAAAGTGCCATGTCGGTCAGACAAAATGGGCTATGAGTCTTTATTGGCGAAAACCGCCTTTAGAAACGTTTTGCTTTTCAAACACTAGTGTGTCAAATTTTAGTTGTCGGAACAAAGCTCACGCCTCGATCCATTCCGCAAGTTGCTTTTCAACAACTCGCCACACATAGTTACTGAATCATGTATTTCCATTTTTAACTCCTGGCAAACAACCAAGTGATCACACCACTCGGCTATCACCCGAGCGGCTTCGACCACTCCTTAGGTCTACTGTTGTCCGAGTGGCTCTAACCACCCGTTGACCCTGAGACTCGGCTACAACCAAATCTCAGCTATCCCTTTAAGCATTTTTCCGGCTACAACCGGTTGTATACGCTACACTGGCTACAACCAGTTAGCTCAAACTTTGCTGCCCTGGCTACAACCCGGGAGCCTGCTCTTTGTCGTCTTCTGGTTACAACCCGAAGACTTATCTCCTGTTAACTTTTCACACACTTGCTTATGGTGCTTCAACACCCCGGGTCACACAGACCCGTTTCTGGCCACACAGGCCTTCCGTTTGCCACTCGGCAAACTCTGGTCACGATTCCCTTCCCATCAAATCATTTCATAAACCACTGGCAAACAAATCTACGCTATGGGAATCACCTTACATCGCCCTTAACCGTGGGCACAGCTGTTCAAACAGTTCGGCTAAACTCTGTAGAGGGTGCACGCTTTACCCAAACGACACAAAACTGACACCAAGTACTGGCCTGTACCGGAAGTTTGTGACAAGGCTATTTCCCAAGCCAGTCTAGGGTTATCCAATGCCAGCCGAAGGATCCACACAGGATCAATACTTCAGGTCGGCTCCAACCACCATCAGCACCAGGGCTCACGAGCCACAACTCAGATGAGTCCACTCCAGTCAGCACCAAACTTCCCTAAACCTACAATTTACTCGGCCAGGGGCAGCCCACACTACCCGTTTGGTCGCACTATAAAATGCTCAGATGCAATTCCCAAAGGAAACGGTCCTTATCGATAATACATAGCCAGGCCACACAGGTACTGTCTCTGTACATCAAGGTTTTCACAAACTTTCATCCTTTTCTCAAACACTCTGATACGTAGAGTACCGGGTTTTCAAACAGCTGAGTAAAACCATTGTTTCCCAACGATAATACAATCACTGCAGGGCTAAGCTCTTCTACTCGGCATTCATACCCAAGGGAGATAATGCCAACGTGCCATTTGTGGGGCTATCAAAGGAGAAACACATCAATATCCTACCAAAAGAAGTGTGACTACTGGGAGCGTCCGTCGGTTGCGCTTGCAAACCGAGGCCGATCAATTCAATGTGTAAACTAAGTATGCATATTTTGTAAGCAACATAATTTTGCACATATAGGAGACAATATGATCAAAGAGGCTTACCTTGTCCAAGCGGAAAATCTTCCTCGGCGAAGACGGCTTCTGGATCATCCACCAGTTCAGGATCTAAACAAGCAGAAAAGATAATTACTGACAAGCTGAAAAGAGGTAAAACACTAGGAAAAGAACATCACGGCAGTCGGCTGCAGAAAGGGTAGCAGTCGGCTGAGGATGGATGGCTGTTTGGATGGAGGCTTATCGTAAACGGTCGGGTTAACTTGGGGACGGGGCGACAAAACTCACCGGTTCGGGATCTCCGGGTGGTAGGCTCGGTGATGAGCGGCGGCGAGGGAGCTCAGGGAGCAGACACAACTAAGGGGCTAGGGAGAAGATGATGGCTTAGCTATGAAGCTGGTGATGGCGGTTCGGTAGAGACGGCTGGGTTGCAAAACAGAAGAAAGAAGAGGCATGGATGGCTCTATATAGCCGGCGCGAGGCTGGGACACTGCGGTGCAGAGCGATGGAAAGAAAAAGGGGTCACGATAAGCTGACAAGGTCACAGCGAGCTGGCTGGGCGATGTGACATCAAGGCAGAGTTTGACTTAGAGATTAGGTGTGGCCAGGGGAGTTGGTACATCCTGTAGCGGCGATGGGACACTCAGGTCGTGGCAAGAATAGGTTGGTGAGACTTTGCTGACAGGACCTCTGACTATCCGTTGGTCCAAGCGGGTTCTTGAGGTACCACGGCTATTGTCCGCTGGTCCGATCGGGGCTGCGGGCAGGTGAAGGCTGGATCATGTCACCACTTCGGCAGTCGGCGTCCAATGGGAGGAGCGGCAAAACAGAACTGGTTGACAAGGTAGTCGGCAAGCTCAGGGGTTACTTGGCTGCAAAGACGACCGAGTGGGCAAGGGTAGAGGGCAGGCTCTAAAACTGAGTAGGAATCTACTCGGCACAAGGGAAAAAGGCAGTCGGTTGGCCAGGGAGAGAAAACTGGGGCACAGCTGAACGGAATAGGAGAGGAGTTAGAACTCAGGAAATGTATTCCAACAAGGAGATGAAGAACGGGTCGTTACAAACCTCCCCTCCTTAACAGAATCTCGTCCCGAGATTCCATTACTCAGCAAAGAGCTCCGGGTACTCGGCTCGTAGGTAATCTTCTCGTTCCCATGTAGCTTCATCTTCAGAATGGTTACTCCATTGCACTTTGCAGAAATTGACCGTCCTTCATCTTGTACATCTGTCTTTCCTTTCTAGAATCCGAATTGGGCGCTCTTTGTATGTGAGGTTGCGTTGTATGTCGACCACTTCCAACGGGACTTGCTCTTCAGGGATGCGAAGGCACTTCTTCAACTGGGGCACATGAAACACGTTGTGGATATCGGAGAGTTCTGCAGGTAACTCTAGCTGATACGCCACCGTTCCGCATCTGGCAATGATAGGATACGGACTGATGTAGCAAGGTGCTAACTTTCCACCCATTCCGAACCTCTTGATTCCACGTAGGGGCGATACTCGGAGATAAACATGGTCACCTGTTTGAAACTCAAGCTCTCGTCTTCGATTATCGGCGTAACTCTTCTGTCGGGATTGGGCCACTTTCAAGCGTTCTCGGATAATCTTAACTCGCTCTTCTGCCTCTTTCAAAATATCAAGCCCAAAAATCATCTTTTCTCCCACGTCCGTCCAACAGAGTGGGGTTCTACACTTGCGTCCATACAGAGCTTCATTGGGGGCCATCTGAATACTAGCTTGGTAGCTGTTGTTGTACGAGAATTCAGCATACGGTAGACAGAGATCCCAGGTTCCTTCAAAATCCAAGGCACAGGCTCTCAGCATATCTTCTATGATCTGATTTACTCTCTCAGTCTGTCCATCCGTCTGGGGGTGATATGCAGTGCTGAAATTAAGATTAGTGCCCATTGCTTCATGCAACTTTTGCCAAAAGTGAGAGGTGAACTGGGTTCCTCGGTCAGACACGATCTTCCTCGGGACACCGTGTTGGTAGATAAGTTTGGTCAAATACAACTCAGCTAGCTTCTTAGCCGAGTAGGTGGTCTTGACAGGGATAAAATGGGCGACCTTGGTTAGTCGGTCCACTATGACCCAGATGGAATCATGTCCTGCCGGAGTTTTAGGCAATCCAGTTATGAAATCCATTCCTATTTCTTCCCACTTCCATTCGGGTATCTTCAGGGGCTGAAGCAATCCTGCCGGCTTCTGATGTTCTGCTTTAATTCTCTGACAAATGTCACAAACTGCGACATACTCGGCAATATCTCGCTTCATTCCAGACCACCAGTAATGATCCTTGATATCCTGGTACATCTTGGTACTCCCTGGGTGGATGGAATAAGCGGATTCATGGGCTTCTCTCAGAATCAAGTCTCGGATTTCTTTTCGGTCGGGTACACAAATGCGTTTTCCAAACCAGACGGTACCCTTGCTGTCGACAGAGTACTCAGGGGCTTTTCCTTTGGTAATGCCTTCCCTAATGACCTTGATCTTTTCATCTTCCTTTTGAGCTTCACTGATCTGAACCTCCAATGTAGGTTGAACCAGCAAAGTTGCCAGGGTTCCTAACTTAACCACATTTATCCTTAACCTTTCCAATTCTCGGTTTAACTCGGGTTGATGAGGCAAGCTCAGGATGGCATTGCAACGGACCTTCCGACTTAGGGCATCGGCAAGAACATTTGCCTTTCCAGGGTGATAATGTATTCCAAGATCATAATCCTTGATCAACTCAAGCCATCGCCTTTGTCTGAGATTGAGCTCAGTCTGAGTAAAGATGTACTTTAGGCTTTTATGGTCAGTATAGACCTCACATCGGTTTCCAATCAGGTAGTGTCACCATATCTTTAAGGCATGCACTACTGCCGATAGCTCTAGGTCATGCGTAGGGTAGTTCATCTCATGAGGCCTTAACTGTCTTGAGGCATAAGCAACTACTCTTCCTTCTTGCATAAGCACACAACCTATGCCTAGTCGGGATGCATCACCGTACACCTCAAAATCTTTCCTGATATCCGGAAGGATCAGCACAGGCGGGGTTGTTAATCTCTTTCTCAATTCCTGGAAACTTTTCTCACAAGCTTCATTCCATTCAAACTTCCTTTCCTTCTTCAGCAAGTCTGTCATTGGTTTGGCGATCCTTGAGAATCCTTCAATGAATCTCCGGTAATATCCAGCCAAACCTAGGAAGCTTCTCACTTCGGTGACCGTAGTCGGGGGCTTCCAAGAAAGCACATCTCTTACTTTTCCCGAATCCACTTCTACTCCTTGGGCGGTAACAACGTGACCTAGGAAAGCAACTCGGTCTAGCCAGAACTCACACTTCGAGTACTTGGCACACTTCATGGGAAAACTGTGAACATGCAGGACATCAAGAAGGCTAGGGTTTATTTCGCAAACTTTTCATTTTAAAATATTTTCCAAAACTCTAGGTGTGGGTTGTCTTAGTGTTACTGGAAAGAGGCTCTCACCTCGATCCTGTCCGTGAATTGCTTTGTAACAACTCAAGCGGACGAACAAATTTTATCTGATTAAAGTTTCTAGTCAAGTATACTGTCTGTCGGACCACGACAGCAGTTGAGTGTATACTATCCATTGGTTTATTTTCACTTTCGTCCTTTCTAGGACGTCAACTCCTTTTTCCTCTATTATTTTTCTTTCACTTTCGTCCTATTTAGGACATCACTTATCTCATCATCTCAGTTTCGGCTCCTAGAGCCATCATATCACTCCCACACTGCTTCCACTCAGGAAGCCTAACTATGATGTCATCTGACATCCCGATCCACATAGGACTGTTTCAGACCATGTAATGGTCGTCCATCAGCCGACCTGGACAATTCTGGTAATGGTTCCCAACCACAAATATGCTTCATAAACCTTTTATAAAAACAAAGCTACGCTAGAGGAATTGTGGAGGCCATGGGCCCTGGGTACCTCATGACAAGCATATGGGCCACTCGGACAGAGGATGGGCCTAGCCTTGTAATTAGAGATATGATAGAGCTCGGCAGACTTAACCTTGTATGATAAGGAATATACAGTCCTAGTCAGGTAGGTTATATCTCTAAGAGGAGATCCCTTGGCCGTAGTCCGGCTGGGACTCCTACTTTGTAACCCCGTCCCCCAGTATATAAGGGGAGGCAGGGTGCCCCCAGAGCCGTTCGAGATTGAATCTAGGGAGGTCAGAGTCATCATCACCCTGATGAACTACTCAGATTCCGACTTCAAGTCGGACAACAGTTCAAACACCAGTTCAGACACCAGTCTGGCAAGCTTCCTTCTGCCCTGAGAAATCTTCATGGCTTCAACCCCTCCACATGAGGTGCGCCGAGTACAAGAGCAGCAAGAAGAGGAGGCTCGCCGACTGCGACAACAGGAGGAGGCTGAACGTGAGGTTCACAACGACGAGCTACGCAGGGCTGGGTGAAACGCTCAGCAACAAATCCTCCGAACTAGAGTTGGCGACCACGACGTCTTCGTCACGCCACAACAAAACGTCATGGCCGCTACAACCTTGCTGGACACACTCCAGCTCGGGCCTGATCACCAGGCCACCCCGACTATAGCGAGGATCAAGGCCATGATTACAGCTGCTGCATGTCAGCAGCACCAGCAGTCGGGCGATACACTTATACCGACCAACCAATCGGGTTCTCCAGCTGCGGTCTCATCTGCATCAGCACGATGTCGGGCGGCCGGCTCACCGTATACACTTTGGCAATCCGAGCTGCCGGAGGAGACCATAAAGCCATGGCTAACTACCTCCTGGTCGCCCTAGCCGACTCGGCGAGGACATGGCTAACAGGGCTCCCAAAACGATCAATCAGCTCATTCGGGGAACTTCGGGAACGCTTCATAGCCAATTTCCAGGGGACTTACGAAAGACCGTCTTCCGAGCATGATCTCTACCAGCTGCACCAGAGGAAGAACGAGTCTCTTCGCGAGTTCATCAAAAGGTTTTCCGAGAAGCGCAACTCGATCCCAATGATGAAGGACGAGGTCATCATCACCACCTTCCACAAGGGAGTCAAAGACGCCCGTTCATCGCCAAGTTCACTCGGAAGCCTCCAACCTCTATCAGGGCTCTCTTCGATATGTCGAATAAATACACCGACTTGGCTGAGGCGGTCGCTGAGGCCCTCGACAAAAAGAAAGAATCCCGGCAGAAGGACCAAAAGGCCAAAGCCGACAACGAGCCAGCACAGAACAAATCAGGTAGCCACAAGCGAAAGTCAGAAAACGTGGTGGCCAACATGGAGCAGACTTAGTTGTGACCCCCAAGGAACAACGAGTACCAGAAGGTGATGAACGGGCCTTGCCCCTTTCATCCCAAGGGCCAACACGCGGCCAAAGACTGCTTCATGCTCAAGAAGTTTGCCTCCGAGTAGGCTTCAACATCTGGAGCTGACAAGGACAAGGAAAAGCCAGATCCGGGCATAGCTAGCGATTATCAAGATCCCTAGGCTGAGCTCAACTATATATTTGGAGGGCCGTCTGCATATGAGTCCAAGAGGAAGCAGAAGCTAACAGCACGCGACGTCAACTCGGTCTCTATAGCAGACACCCCCCAATATCTACACTGGTTAGAAACGCCCATCACGTTTGATCGCGAAGACCATCCAGATCGGGTTTCTGTTAACGCCAAAATTTGGTAAGGCCCTATGTCAGATTCGGTCAAAGGAAAGCGTCACAGTCAACTAACGGAGATTGATCCAAAAGGGACCGGATCTAGGGAGGAGCCGTGAAGACCGCTGTTTGGCAGTTAATTACTGTACATATTAATTAGGCAAGTGTTTATCTTTAGGAAACCTGACCTCGTGTCTGGTCAGGTCTTATTAGCATTTTCTATTATAACTAGGAAATCAGTATCGTCGTCCTATAAAGGACTCATGTAACTCGGGGTATATATACGCTATGCCCGTACCTTGTAACAACACAACAAACAATCAATACAAACTTCGGCGCATCGCCCACCCTTCCGACGGGATCCTCTTCTCGAGCCGGGCTGCATCGGTTAGTCCGAACTCCAGCGAGAGGGTAAGTCTCGTCACCCCGGCTACTATCGGCTAGGACATCCTCGGTTAAGTCCGATATTCTAGTCGGTTTATGGTAGTCGGCTTACCAGTATATTTATTTTATCTATGCTGCATCAGTTCAGTTTGATCTCATAGATTGACTAGGTATATCACATCACGCGTGCGTAGATCGATCGCTTTACCGGGATCGATTTATCATCAGTTTTGTGCTGCATCGTTAGGTCGACCTACTAAACTTGCTACTGCGATAATAGTCGTTCCTGCTAAAGTTGATGCTTAATATCGCAGGCGTCTTATCGAGAATGTATAGCCGGTAAATTATCAATTTACATCACGCATATCGCATTAGACCTATCTTGACCTTGTCGATTTATTTTACTCTCATCATCTGTCTGTCTGGGCTGCAACGGCGGTTGGGTCCCAATCACTTAGACCGATAGCAAATAGCTTTACTCTTAGATAGCCGATGGGGTTCCATAATATGTTTTATCGAATGCTGTTACGGGAGGCTTAGCCGATAAGTTATCTGGTTGAAAACCACTGCATTTATCTCTATCCTTAATTAGACGCTTTGTCTATATGCTATCTATTTTATCATCGGCTTTCCAGCCTATCCCATGTCCTGTTCGTGTACCGGACAAACTCATCATCTGATCATTACATATTATGCTTGCCTGTTATACATCTTGCTGCACGTTACTGTTCTACAATCGGCTTGTAAGCGGCTAGGCCGATTAGTTATTCTACCGTATCCAGAGTCCCGGGCACAACCTCAAGGAATGGACCCGGGCACGAGCTTATAGAGTAACCCGTGCAAAACGGAATGTAATAGAGGGAGCGGATGGTAGAAGCCGGGGGAGCCGATGCGAGCAGGAAAAAAGGCGCAGGGGCACGCGCGGACAGGAGCTCATAGCGATATCAGTAACTTAAACCACGATCGGCTAGATCTGTCATCTCAGTTGATTTATTAACAACTCATGCACTCTGCTTGCTTATATTAGTTCCAAGTACCCAATTTTACACACCGGTGTTTGTATCCCTTCGGATGATCAGCTAGTTTAACCGTTTTGTCTGATTATTATTAGTTATCATCATGCCCATCATCGGGCTGCCTAGCTCGATGGTATAAGTGCTACAGTGCTTATCGGCCATCGGCCGATAAACGGAGGTCTCAGATCTGGCTTCCAGCTATTGCTCAGTTGATCTAACGTTTTTCTCCCTTGTCAATTACAGGGTAAATTGACTGGCACGCTACGAACCTCAACACTTTAGAGGACCTGCACTGGAGTAAAGCAATCAAATGCTCCAGCCCATAACTAATCGTCGCGTTCACCAAGACGCCGAACCAGATCCTGGCAATTTTTTTGGCGGTCAACACGCTTTTGGCACGCCTGTTGGGACACGACCAGATTTAATCCAATAATCTCAAACAATAAAATCTACAACATGCCGCGGAAGGAAGTCAAAACAGCAAAAATAATTGCGTCCAGCATGGAGGATTTGACAGTAGAAAGAGCTAGAAACAGCAATATTGCAAACTATGGCTAACTTCCAGAAGCTGGCTAATAGAACTCCTTTCTTAAAGCTGCAGCATGACATGACAAGGCCGATTCAAAAATCCCAATTTCCGAGAGCCAGTTTGTGGAGAATCGAGCCATACTCAACCCGAGAGTCCCACCGATCAAACCTAAAACAAATATGGTCAATGAGGCGGGTGCACCACGCCACTCATGAATCATTCTGGATCTTGGTGAATTACATTGCATAAACCTCATCAAGAAAACTGTGATATCGATTGCCCAAAGACCGACCCGGGGTCCTGTGTTCCTCCCACCAAAGATAGAGCCGAATCAGTGCTTACAAACATCAGCGAGATGACCAGAAAACTTGCTTTACGCAAAATCCAGTCTCGGGTATGCAACAGATATTCCCGGATATCATCGGTCTGCCTACTATGGGAGATCAGCAAAACTATCCAGCGGAGGGCGACCAAAGAGTAATTATCAGAGGATTATTATAGACAAAATCGGCAAACCAACTCCGACCAGTACAGTCATCAACAATACAACAGGAGAATCCAAGGCAAGAAATTACTTATGGTGCGAGTTCGGAAGAAATATGAGAACAGTCTGGGATAAGTCCCAGAGAGCAAACTTTATGTTTCGGCATCCAATTACCCCGAGTGGATCAACAGCGGTTCCATTACCACACCGATACACGGATCCGGGAATTTTCTAAGTCTCGACACGGACGATACGTCTACATAGAACATGTCAGCTGATTTCCTGGCACAGTGAGGGGCATCGGCTGAAGAGGCCCTGAGGGTTAGATTTTTCCCTGTCCTTATCTCGGACGGCTTTTTCGCAATGGTTTCTGTCATTTTGTTTTGTTACCCAACCGGAAATTTTTTTTTTCAAAGTTTCAGGGGGGGGGCACGATCTAGAAAAACAGTTTCACAAATTACTTCTTTGCTGAATCCATGAGATGGAGACTGACAGACTTGACGTCAGTTAGGAACGACCAGATGAAACAGTACCGGAGTACATCCAGCGATTTGGAGGTTTAAAAACCGAGTTACAGTCTGAACCTGAGCGCATGGGAGTTGGCCGATTGGCTTTCCAGGGACTCTGGGCTCGCATCAAAGAGAGTGTTTTTCATCTCAAGAGTTCGAATCTTGGCGCATCTGTGCAGAGGTGTCAAGCTCATGAAAAGCCGATTCAGAAAACGAAGAGGGTAAATTCAAAACGAAGTTGCCCAGGTTACAGGTTTATTCATCGACCAGACGATGCAAGGAATCCGATGCTGAAGTGGGATTGGCAGAGGACCAGGAACAGAGATTAATATCGTGTCCTGGGTCAAGGATAGCGCAAGAGAACGGTATGATTTGATATCAGAAGGCCGATAAAAGAGTGACTTGATGTTACAAGAGAAAACAGATACAAAACTACCGCCAAACACGTTATTCGTCAGCCGAAGAACCTAAAGAAGAAGAAAGTATTGCAAGTCAAATGCGAATATCGCAGCACACCAACGACGTGCAAGGTTTTTCGCGGCAACAAAAGTTCAACGGCAGTGAGCAAGGAACGAATCAAGTTGAAGACAGAAAGCCATGAAGATTGATGCGGCACCCGTTTCCCGTTGAACATGGTATACTGGGGTCATCTCAATGATCAGCGATCGGAACAAGACGTCAAAAGTACAAGCAAAGATCACGTTCATCGGACATGATAGAAAAATATTCAAATACGAGAACAGAGAATGAGCGGACGAGATGATAAATCCACATTGAACTGCCCGTTCTTCATTCTGCTGGATGCAGGGATGAGATCCATCAGTGAGAAATTGTCCGCGAATGCCAGCAGTGTAGGGAATCGGTATGGTCGCCAGCAGGAGGTTTGCCAGATCGTCGTTTAAAAAAAGCATCGCGTCATAGCCCCGGATTAGAGACCGACCAATGGAGAATTCTTTGAGATCGAAGAGGAATTGCGTGTGGTGAAGAACAGATCCAGAATCCTCAATGGGGCCCGAGTGATATTCACAAAAGAATCAGAAGAGAGGGCACAACGGTGTACGCACAGAGAAGCAACAGAAAGAGAACGCCAGGATCAAAGGAGGAAGTGATCATCGTCCTGAAAAGACCAACAAGTTGCAAGTCAGGAAAAGACGATAGGAGCATCGGCGCCGGGTAATATGTGTGTTTCTTTTTGCCTTTGGAAATATAAACACTTTCATTAGAAAGGAAGGCCGTGAGAAGTTCTTGCTCAGTTAACACTGCAACCTGAATCCAAGCCATAGTGATAAACTGAAGAATCAGATATCGGCACTAAAGCGCCATACTACAGTCAAGGACTATTGAATGGGAAGCTTGAGAGCGAAGATGCGTGGTTGACGGGGACGCAGTGAATTCGCAGCCTCATTGCACTTTAGAAAATGAAAGACCACGAAGATGATCAAGACAAATATGTGTTAAAGGACTCTGGAATCTCAAGAAGCAAAGGGGTTAACATGGATGACAGTAGGAATAAAAATTACCCACCACTTCGTTATCACAGAAAGGACGTACATTGGCTTCTCTTGACAGGAGACTTAGATCGATGGAAGGCAAAACTGCGACTTCCCTCAGACACGAGAACATCATATGTAAAATATTACGTTCATATCATTGAAGCCAAACCATGCTAATCAGTCAAGTCACTACCACAGCCACCAAGGTAACTAAAGCTACTGACAAGTTCAACACGGTCCCATCAATCCAAACCCCATTAGCCATGAACTGTAATCCTACCATGCCGAGCTACGCTATCATAAGTACGATCCTACCATTAATCGAATATTCAGGTACAAATCCGATGGAAGGCAGCAATCAAAATCCACTATAATCTAAAATCCACAACAAAATCTCAATGAGCTTATCCTCAATATATCCTGATATCACATGCAGCATGACATGATCGCTACTATATCCTGTCTCCTATCTACAAATACCCTTTAGAATTATTTCACTCGCAGTGACAGCAAAAAACCTGCTCAAGAGTATATACAAGACATCCGTCGCCACTCAGATTTGAAACGACATAAGAAACCAACTGAAATCATCAACTAAGTACCGACGCTAATAACCAAGCGAAACCCACGCACCCACAACACAAAAGGCACAACCACAAACAACAAACAGGGGCTCCCTCACACTTCTACACACACTAACCGATATCCAAGACCAAACTTCGGCATACCCAAGGAAACATAATCTCCCCAAGAAAGCACAACTTTAAATCGATACCAGCGGTATGCCGTCCCTGCAGACCGCTATCCAAGAACGCCGCCTATGGAAATTAAGATCTCACGATACAGCGATTAAGTATCGAAACATCTTGACTTCCCAAATTTTACCAGCAGTATCTGCACAAATAAGGCAGCGCATAGTACCCCACTATATACTCAAGACACTACATCCAGCCAACACACAAGTGAATCCCAGATAACCACAGTTATCAATTACATGCCAAAATTAATAAAACCATCGCCAATGCTGAGGGTCTTCCTTAAGGTATACGTCGGCCTCCGAGGGAAAAAGAACTGGAAATGAGAATGTCCATTAGTTCCGTAACGGAATAAGCTACCCCACAACGCGACGATACACCCAGAATTTCCAACCTGAGAAATTACTTTTAGCCACTGCACAACCCCAGAACCAACAACGCCTATTCCACCCATGACTGCTATAGCGAAGCTACAATCCCCAGATTATTATACTGAAATAACATTAAAAACCCGCTTTTTCGATGCTCTCATAAAACTAATCGTCAGATGGCCTAGAATACTTTGATCGACAACATGCCCCATCAGCTTATCAAAAGAGGTATAAAATCCCCCGTCTCATACAACTTCATTCCATCTACATTCGTCATATGGCAAAGATTTATTTGATGATGATGTGAATCAAGCTCAAATTGAGATAACCATCACTATCCAATTCCACAATAACAATGCAACCTGAGAGAGCCAGACCAGTTAGATTTATTGACAAATTGAATCCCAAATAAGCTGCATGTTTTCCCCTTTAATCTGTCCACATGCTCTAATTTTGACTTATCATGTTAGCACATTAGGCAATGAATATTCTTGACATAATAGTCATCGCATCCAGACCTCCCCAAATATCAGTCCATATAAAACCAGAGCCCTACTCCATCACAGCGACATAAGACCAACGATGCATCAAATTATCACCAATGAAGTCCCCTACCACAGACAAGCGTACCCTAATATCCTGCCACAGAAACCTTTCTCATCCAAATTAATAGCACAACCTAATTTCATAACGCGCCCATATAAGAGCTTAATATCACGTCCCGTTATCAAGATCAAAACGATAGTACCCGATCCAGAGTTGCACTAGCGTCCTTGGAACCAATCTTGCAGGACTATAGCAGATAGCATTTGATGAAAATCACAACGTAACTTATCTATCTTACCCAACCATTATTCTATTGATTTCGCCTGCACGAATAAGAACTCTGCATCACTCAAATCGCTCAAGAACCTTAGATATTTCAATCCCATCATCCATCTGTTAATACACACGAAAATCTTGACAAAGAATCCGAAGTTGGCTTCTATAATTCTTCTCGAGCACTGAGAACTTATTGATTCTAATTACAATACATCATTGCAAATCTTTAGACGAGATATACTAATCATGCCTGTCCTTATATACTCATGATCATCAAATTAAAGCCATTCACCTACTACTCTAGCCCTAAGTCTAAATACCTAAGTTATATCCACCAGATATCGATTGTGTCATCAATCTTATGTCTATCAGCTCTCCAGCCCATAAAACGAAGGCCCGAATCACGTCACTACAATGTTGATTTTCTACGGAGTTCACTGAATATAAATCCGGCTAATAAGCCTAAAAATTATGGTGAACAACACAACTACAGAGCAATTTCATGCCTGCGATCAACAGCAGATTCAATAAATAAATCTATAGTCGAACATCCATCGACTATTGTTCCTCTATGTATCGCCAAGATCTTCGACACCAAAATTCCCATGACTCTGAAAAACAAATCCATTGGACATTATCTTAAACTTATTATCATACTCCGCCTATTCGAGGCCAAGTTGTTGACGTATTGCTTTTAATTAAGCACTCATATCGACTAATATCAGGCAGAGATGAGCGGTGTTAAGGGACTTCAACCTCTAAAGGAATCGGACCATTCATAAGATAATTGGCGATTCTTGTATGGTCAAAATAGTTGTCTGCAGAAATGATTAGATGATGTTTTGATTCATTATTATGAGGAGTTACAGACATTGTGAAATATGTCAAAATAGTATCAATAATCAGATTCCCATAGCAGAAGTAGACCAATGATCTTGCACAGATTGTTCAGTTCGGCTGAATAAAGCAGTGATTAAATAGCCATATTGATATCCAGAACAAGGCGTACTGGAACAGGATTAGTTGATATTGCAAACCGTCGCAAAATGTTCCAGGAAATCAGTATAAAGCTTACTAAATATGTGATTCTTGATGAAGCATATTCATCATTTTTGAGGGAGTTCTGCTTAGTTTTGATTGCCTGAACTTTGGAAGAAGCCAAAGTAGTTATGTGCGAGCATGAATCGTCTGTGGGACTCATCAATTGGCGCAAAGAAGAATTACTGGTTGCTGAGAAGAGTAGGTATGTTGGCCGACAATGCTGGATGGATTGCGGTAGGGTTAGGTATTATAAAGGTGTCAAGATTGTCAAAAGTTTAGGAAAGCGAAATATACAGCGAATAAACCAGCATCAGCTATGTAATCCTATTTCATCAAACCGTGGCCTCAGAGGTTGGAATTGATATGATCGGCATTTTTTTCTCTCCATCAAGTAAAGGGCATAAGATTCATACTGGCGGCAACGGATTATTTTACCAAGGGTAAGGCGTTTCTTGAAGAAAGTTACGTCTAAGGAAGCGATCGAGTTGATAAAAGGAGGCGCCAGCGATTATTTTATTATCGGTTTGGATTCCTCAGACGATGAACTACTGGGGATCACCTGCGGGGTGCAACTATCTTTGTGTCTGATAGTTTTTCAAACAGTTTGCTTTCAGTATGGAATCAAGCTATTGAATTCGTCGCTTATTATGCTCAGCCAAATGGACATGGCGGAGGCTTTCTAATAAGATCGAATCAAGTTTAATCAAGCGGAAGATTGATGAGCAGCATCCCACATGCATGGCCATACTATGTTTAGTTACCGATTCACTATGGCCTATCGATGGCGTGTCATGATCTACTCGTGTGCGCCGTATCATAGTAGAGATGGACACGAGGCAGTTTATCGTGGAGAGACTAACATTTCGGCTCTAGGCGAATTCTTTGCAGAAATCAATTGACAGCCGATGAGTATCCATAACTTAATGATAGATGAACTTGAAGATTTAGTTCAGAATCGGTTGAGCGTTGAAAGAAATCAAGGAAATAAGCTAAGGCAGCTCGCATTACAACAAAAAGTGGTGAATAGTCGTTTGCCGAGGAGTAATTGGTGGAAGTGATTTTGCCGATCGGGTCCAGAGATAATAAGTTGAAAATGTCGCCTAATTGGAAGGGCCCTATAATTCGGATAATCGCTGTGTGCCTGTAATGCCTATGTGTTAGAGAGATCTTGATGGAGTTTGCTAAAGCGCTTAACGGAAAATATATCCAAGAAATATTACACCCTAGCATGGATCGATATTCTTAAATCGGTTAAGTATAGCCGATTTCTAAAAATATTCTGTCTATGAAAGCCGATGTTTGCATCACACTAGAGACAGCCGATATCGTGATATCGCCTTTAGAGTCAAGTAAAACAAAAAATACTAAGGGCAAATTGAAGAGACAGGTAACAAGCCGATCAAAGTCATGTTTTGCAGTATACAGCCAGCATATTTCAGGAAGTCATCAATTGTTAGTTACAGAATTTTGGATAGTTTCGATTGCGCCACAGACGGATTTGATGAGCCAATTTCATAATGGTACGGATGTCGTCATCATCGGAGCCTGGGATGTCTTCAAGTTCTTGCGCTGATGGGATGACTGACGCACCGTAGCTTAACCACCTTGGTCTTGGATGGCTTGTGGTAAGCCGATTAGATGGGATTCTGTGGCTTCAAGATCCTTACGAACTTTTTCACTCTATCAGCAAGTCGGCTTCCTCTTCTTCAATTGTCTAGCTTGTGGTTGGACTCTTGGGGGCAGCAGCAATATCATCAAGTCTCTTTTCGTCTGAGCTAGCAGCGATCGCTTGAGTCTTCGGTGATCTTCTGTTGGTCAGCACGATCGCCCTCCCGCTATGCGTTGTTCTAAGCTTGATGAGTTTAAAACCTATGGACTCCAGTATGCTGCAGGGTCAATGCATCAACAAGATTCTTCGGGCAAGTGTTGTCAACATCTGCAAATCTTGCCCGGATGGCCCGTAGTCTTCTACCAGTGCGTCGATCGGATTTTCCAGCCGACTGATGATGCTCATTAAGTACTCGCGCACATCGGCTAAAGGAAGGACGTTTGCGGCCGCACTGGTGGCTGTAGCTTCTTCTACTCCAGATATTGACATGTCAAAAGAGAACAAGTCGGCCAAGGACTGCAAAATTGACATCGGTAAAAGGGTCAGTGGAAAGATTAAAAGCGAAATATGGACATGAAAGATTGACCTGAGGAAGGACGTCGCAGCTCGGGTGATACCGCGCAGGGAGATAATATTGTTCTTCAGAGGGCCAATATCAGCCGATGGAATAGGGGCGGTCTTTCGACAACAGCTAGGCTGGTGCCGAGAGTGGAGCAGCAGAGAAGTCATCGCTCAGTGCTTGAGGAATGGCCAGAATAAGTTGGAGTTCTGGAGCCGATGACTCGAGCTGGGAATAAACTGTAAGATAAGAGGAAGCGGTAATAATAATAATGAGACTTGGCACAACCTGAGAGATGAAGAGCGATGTTGTTTGAGGAGAAGGTGACTCGGGGCAACCGGCATCGGCATCGGTTTTCTGTTCTTTGAGGAGGGCGATGTTCTAACTTCTTGCCACCGCGTTTGCCCCCATCGCCGGGGCCGCCTTGAGAAGTGCCGATGGAGATGGAGCGTCCCGCCCTAAGTTTGGGTGGCCGATGGAGGCTTGATACTGGATCGCTGACCGCTGTTGCTTGTTCTCGGGGTTCGACGCTGGCAGCCTGCAAAATAAGAGTTAGATAATGATTGAAGTGATCGGTTAAGCTTCGCGGGTGTTACTCTAGACCTCATCAGATTCGACGTACCAGATTATCAAGGCGAGAACAATAGCAGGTGATCGCTAAGCTGAATAGATAGTGTTTCCATTTTGACCACCATCGGACAAAAAGCTTGGTGTGGCATTGCAGATTATATCCCGGTGGCGGCGCCTAGAAGAAGGGAATTGTCAAGTTCCGCATGACCGGGTCATATTCCAGGCATTGCCTGTGAATCTGGTGCCCGAGCTTGAAGTTTGCCGATAAAAAACAGCCGATTGGAAGATGGCCAAGGCCGAAGCTGCGGAACCGCCGATGATGATAAAAACTCCGTATGAAGGCCCTGCGATCGGCCCAAAGAGAAGCCAGTTGGCAGCAGACGAGGGGTGATGGCCGATAGGAAATAGCCTTGGATTCATCATTGTCCAGAGGGGGCTTTGAGCGGGTCGAAATTAGACACGGGGCATCTCAAAATGATGATGCATTTCATTATAAGCCAAACCAGAGAGGGGCCTCCCTGGTGAAACCATAGTAAAATCCCTGAAACCACTGACTAAGAATTCAGCGGGGGTCATCTTGCCGCCAGAGAGGGCCGATGCAGCTTTCACCCATAGAGGTGCATCGGCGGAGAACAGGATCTTGGTCTTCTGTGTAATCGGCTAGAAAGGATTGATCGGAGAGAGAAGTCCCAGGACAGCATTTGGAGGTATTAGATATTGAGCTAGAGCTGAACAAACCACCAAGGACACCCGATGTGACCGACGGGTTGGCCGGCTGATAACTTAGTTGCCACTTGATGAAGCAGGTGAATAGAGGCACCCAAGGAGAAATTGCCCAAGGGGATCTGTTTCCGATCGGCCAAGCATTCTGCCAAACATTGCATGTTGACCGTCGGACCAAGGGTTGCGCCACCAAAAACAAATCGCTCTAGCCATAGGTTCAGAAAAGCAACATGTTCTCGGTCATCAACCGATCCAGTCCCCTTGTTGTGAAGAGATATGTACCTGGACCAGCCGCCGATGTTCTTTGCTTGGAGCCGATGAGCGGGTTTGAAGCGAAGCCTGAAGGGGTCGATGTAGCTTGTTGTGTCAAGACAGGTGAGCATGGTCACATCCAGCAAGGTGGGGGTCATAGGCCCGTGCCCAAAAAGGAAGGCATTGAGAGCATCGGACCAGAAGTATGAGGCGGATGCAAGCAGAGATTCATTTCTCTCCATATCGGCCAGAGAAAGGTTGATGCAGTGGCCGATGTGAGATTCTTCCCAGTACATTCTCTTTGCAGCCGACACCCTGAGGTACCAATCTCTCCACCCAAGCAGTTTGCTCGGCCATGACCTGAAGCTATTGGTCCAGTCACTGACTCGCATGGCCGAGTTCTTGAAGGGGATACGCTGGGTCTCAGCAATGATGAAATCGGTGGGGTCTTCGCTACCCATGGGGCCATGATAGAAGAAATTTGGGTAATCGGCGGCTGGGATCAAGATCTGGTCTCTAAGATGCTACAGTAAACAAGAACACGGTGAAGAACAGATGAAAAACGGAGCAGATCGGGTTCGTCTAGGTTGCAGATTGGGGAAAATAATCGGGTGAGAAGATTACCTCAGGAACTGCAGATGCCGATGCCATCGCGGGAGTGGGAGAAGATGCAGGGATCAACGGTTGGAGAGGAAGGTTGCGACGATTCGTCTGGATTTGCTAGAGCTTGGTGAAGATTTGGAAGATGAAGCGGTGGTGCTCTGGTGATGTGAAAGTGTAAAAAAGGGCAAGGAGACGAAGCGTTTTTATAGAGATGTGACAACCGAGCGGGAATCGAGGCCGTTGGCACTGTTTCAAACAATTATGGCAAGTGGGCTACCTTGGGCTGCCTCGGTTTGGAAGAGATCTAAAGGCCCAAAATGAAAGAATTTCGAAGTCCTATAGGAGAACTCCGAAATTGGGGGGCATGTGTTAACGCCAAAATTTGGTAAGGCCCTATGTCAGATTCGGTCAAAGGAAAGCGTCACAGTCAACTAACGGAGATTGATCCAGAAGGGACCGGATCCAGGGAGGAGCCGTGAAGACCGCTGTTTGGCAGTTAATTACTGTACATATTAATTAGGCAAGTGTTTATCTTTAGGAAACCTGACCTCGTGTCCGGTCAGGTCTTATTAGCATTTTCTATTATAACTAGGAAATCATGTATCGTGTCCTATAAGGACTCATGTAACTCGGGGTATATATACGTATGCCCGGGTACCTTGTAACAACACAACAACAATCAATACAAACTTCGGCGCATCGCCACCCTTCCGACGGGATCCTGCTTCTCGAGCCGGGCAGCATCGGTTAGGTCTGAACTCCAGCGAGAGGGTAAGTCTCGTCACCCCGGCTACCTATCGGCTAGGACTTCCTCGGTTAAGTCTGATATTCTAGTCGGTTTATGGTAGTCGGCTTACCACGGTATATTTATTTTATCTATGGCTGCATCAGTTCAGTTTGATCTCATAGATTGACTAGGTATATCACATCACCCGTGCGTAGATCGTATCGGCTTACCGGGAGCGATTTATCATCAGTTTGTGCTGCATCGGTTAGGTTCGACCTACTAAACTGCTAGCGATAAATCGTTCCTGCTAAGTTGATGCTTTATGCGCAGGCGTCTTATCGGAATGTATAGCCGGTAAATTATCATGTTTTACATCACGATCGCATTAGACCTATCGGCCTGTCGATGTATTGTTATCATCATCAGTCTGTGCTGCAACGGTTGGGTCCAATCTACTAGACCGATGGTAATAGCTTTACTCTTGGTAAGCCGATGGGTTTTATGCGATGTTGTTATCGGAGTGCTTAGCCGATAAGTTATCTGTTGAAGCCCACTGCATTTATTTATCTTAATAGCTTTGTTATGATGCTATCTATTTTATCATCGGCTTCCAGCCGATCCCCATGTGTCCTGTTCGGTAGTCGGTAGAACTCATCAATGATTTATCATTTATATTATTGCTTGCCTTGTTATACATTCTTGCCTGCATTACTGTTACAATCGGCTAAGGGCTAGCCGATTGGTTTATTCTACCGATCCAAGTTCCCGGGCACAACCTCAGGGAAGGACCCGGGCACGAGCTTAGGTAAGTACCCGGGCACGGGTATGGACAGCGGATGAAGATCCCGGGAGCCGATGCGAGCAAGAGACCCGGGCACGGGCGCGGACAGGAGCTTCACAGCGATATCAGTAACTTTAAACCACGATCGGCTAGATTTCTTTTAGTTTATTTCACTCATGCACTCTGCTTGCTTATTTTACCAAGTTTACAGCCGGTTGTTGAGTATCCCTTCAATGATCGGCTAGTTTAACGTTTGCTTATTATTAGTTATCATTCATGCCATCATCGGCTCCTAGTCGATGTATAAGTGCTACAGTGCTTATCGGCCATCGGCCGATAAAACGAGTCTAGATCGGCTTCCAGCCGATTGGCTCATTGATCTAACGTTTTTCTCCTTGTCAATTACAGGGTCAAATTGACTGGCACGCCTACGAACCTCAACACTTTAGGACCTGCACTGGAGTAAAGCAAATCTCCCAGGCCTTCGTGTGTCACCAAGACGCCGAACCAGATCCCGGCGATTTTTGGCGTCAACAGTTTCACACCCGGGACGCTACCCACTTGTCCTGGACCCGGTCGTCAAAAATATCAAGTTGAAGAAGGTTCTCATAGACGGAGGCAGCGCGCTCAACATTCTCTTCGCCAAGACCCTGGATGAGATGAAGATCCCTCGTTCAGAGCTGCAGCCAAGTACTGCGCACTTCCACGGGATAATCCCTGGCCTATCCTCAACACCCCTCGGACAGATAACTTTGCCGGTCACCTTCTGCACGCGGGATAACTTTCGCACAGAAAACATCTGCTTTGAGGTTGCCGACTTCGAGACTGTGTACCACGCGATACTCGGACGGTCGACGCTAGCCAGATTCATGGCGATATCGCACTATACCTACATGGTGCTCACGATGCCTGGGCCAGCCGGAGTTCTCTCCCTTCGTAGCGACGTCAAGCAAGCCTTCACCTGTGACAAAGAGAGCTGCGAGTTGGCTTAGTCTCAAGAAGCGGCAGTCGGGCGCAACAGCATTCGGCAAGCTGCCACAACCAAAGTCGAGGATGACCAAGTTCTAGCGAACAAAGTAGAAAAGTCAGGAATTTCAGCAGACTCTGACATGAAGAAGATCCCCCTAGACCCTTCCGACCCCTCCAAGACTGCTTTAGTCGGGACCGGACTCGACCCCAAATAGGATGACGCGCTTGTCACCTTCCTCCAGGCAAACAAGGACATCTTCGCCTAGAAACCTACCGTCATGCCTGGGGTACCAAGGGAGGTGATTGAGCACGCCCTCAACATCAAGACAGACGCCAAGCCAGTCAAGCAATAGCTACGGCGCTTCGAACAGGACTGGAAAGATGCTATTCAGGAGGAGATAACCAAGCTCCTCATAGCCGGGTTCATCAAAGAGGTCTACCACCTAGATTGGCTGGCAAACCCAGTCCTGGTCCGGAAGAAGAATGGTAAATGGCACATGTGCATCAACTACACCGACTTAAACAAGGCGTACCCCAAAGATCCATTTGGTCTATCCAGAATAAATCAAGTGGTGGATTCAACTGCAGGGTGCGAACTTCTCAGCTTTCTCAACTGTTACTCGGGATATCATCAAATTAGCCTGAAGGAGGAGGACTGTCTAAAGACTTCTTTCATCATGCCGTTCGGAGCATACTACTACATCACCATGCTGTTCGGTTTGAAAAATGCTGGAGCAATGTATCAACGAGCAATTCAGCGGTGTTTGCACACTCAGATCGGGCGCAACGTGGAGGCATACGTCGATGACATGGTGATCAATACAAAGTCCAAAGAAGACCTCATCGCCGACTTGGAGGAAACATTCCAAAATCTTCGAAGATTCAAGATGAAGTTGAACCCAGAAAAGTGCGCCTTCGGTGTGCCATCCGGCAAGCTACTCGGCTTTATCATATCGCATCGGGGCATCGAGGCCAATCCAGAGAAAATCAATGCAATTATGAACATGGTACTGTTGACGCTGAAAATCACCAGCAGCGTCGGGAACGAGCCGATGATACAGTTCGGAGCCTGGAGACACGCGAAGGCCTGGGAGATTTGCTTAACTCCAGTGCAGGTCCTAAATCTTGAGGTTCGTAGGCGTGCCAGTCAATTTGACCCTACAATTGACAAGGAGATAGAAAATATTAGAGCATTGAGCCAATCGGCTGGAAGCCGATTTGGACTCACTCCATCGACCGATGGCCGATATCAACGAAGCACTTATACATCGACTGGAGGCCGATGATGGCTTAGACAATGAATAAACCATGTAGCTAATCAATAATAATATAAATAAATAAACTAGCCGATTACTGGTATAACATGTATCGGCTGAAAAGCCGATGACGGCGTAGCGTGCCAAAAACGTGAACAATGCAATCGGCCTTAGTTAATAAAAGATAACCTATCGGCTAGGCACCCTGATAGAACATTGCATAAGCACCCATCGGCTCAACAAGGATAAATCTATCATTATCAATCTAGTAGTTCAAACTTAACTGATGCAGCACAGATTAATAACGATAAAGGAATCTCGATGAGCCGATAGATCTAATGCAATTGTGATGTAAAATATGATAACTTATCGGCTATACATCCCGATAAAATGCTTGCATAAAACCGATCAACCTAGCAAGAATAACTTATCACGCAGTTTAGTAGGTCGGACCTAACCGATGTACTGATGATAAGTTACACCCAGTAAGCCGATAAGCCTATGCACACGTGATGTGATATATCTATTCGGCCTATGAGATCAAACCTAACTGATGCAGCCGTAGACAGAACAGATATATCGTGGTAAGCCGACTACCACAGGCCGACTAGAATATCGGACCTAACCGAGGAAGTCCTAGCCCATACGGTAGTCGGAGTAACGAGACTTACCCTCTCGCAGGAGGTCGAACTTAACCGATGCAGCCCGGCTCGAGAAGCAAGAACCCGTTGAATAGGGTGGCGATGCGTCGAAGTTTGTGTTGATCTGATTGATTATTTACAAGGTACCCGGGCATACGTATTTATACCCCAAGTTGATACAATCCTGATCGGATACGAAACAGGAGTTTCCTAACTATGAAAGGAAAAACAACAAGCCCTGACCGGACACGAGATTAGGTCTTTCCTAAAAATCATTAAAGCTACTGATAAAATAATTAACGGCCATGCTGTGGTCTTCACGACTCCTTGAATTCTACTTCACTGATAAAATAATTAACGGCCATGCTGTGGTCTTCACGACTCCTTGAATTCGACTTCTTCTGGATTTAATTCCCGCCAGTTAACTGTGATTTTTCCTTAACCGAATCCAATAAAGATCCGTACCAAATTTTGGCGTTAACACATGCCCCCAATTTTGAAGTTTGTTATCGAACTTCGAAATTCTTCTGTTTTGGGCTTCAAATTCCTTTCACACGGAGGCAGCCCAAGGTAGCCCACTTTCCTTAAATGTTTGAAACAGTGCCAACGGCCTCGATTCCCACCTGGTCATCATACCTCTATAAACCGCTTCGCCTTCCTAGCCCCATTTCTTTACGCTTTCACATCACCAGAGCCCTTTGAACTTCCTTCGAGACCTCGACGAACTCCGACGATCCAGGCGAACTGCTGCGGTCTCCTTCTTCAACCTCCGATCTTCGCTCATTTTCCTCTTCCGCAATGGCTTCCGCGAACGCCGTCCCAGAGGTAATCTCCTTGTCTAATTGTCTTCTCTATCTCGCAACCTAGATTGAATCTGCTCCCGTTCCTCATGTTCTTGTTTACTGTAGCACTTAGAGACCAGATTTTGATTCCGCCGTAATCTCTTTCCGTTTCTCGTGTTCTTGAATATTGTAGCACCTTAGAGACCAGATTTTGATTCCGGCCGCCGATTACCCGAACTTCTTCTACCATGGTCCCATGGGCAGTGAAGATCCTACAGATTTCATCAACGCCGAAACCCAACGCATCCCCTTCAAGAACTCCGCCATGCTAGTCAGCGATTGGAACAACAGTTTCAGATTATGGCCGAGCAAACTTCCCGGGTGGAGGAACTGGTATAACAGAGTATCAGCTGCCAAGAGAACCCTTTGGGACGAAGCAGACATCGGCCACTGCATCAATCTCTCGCTGGCTGAGATAGAGAGGAATGAACCTCTGCTTGCATCAGCCTCGTACTTCTGGTCAGACGCCCTCAACGCCTACTTATTTGGACATGGGCCGATGACCCCAACTTTGATAGATGTAACCATGCTTACCTGCCTCAACACAACGAGTTACATCAATCCCTTCAATCTCTAATTCAAGCCTACCCATCAGCTTCAAGCAAAGAACATCAGCGGTTGGTCCAAGTCCATATCAATCCATAACAAAGGAACTGGACCAGTCGATGATCGGGAACACGTCGCTTTCCTGAATCTGTGGTTGAAACGGTTTGTCTTCGGCAGTGCAACCCTTGGCCCAACAACCAATATGAAATGTCTGGCAGAGCATTTAGCCGATCGAAAACAAGTTCCCTTGGAGCAATATCTTCTTGGCGCCACTTATCACCTGCTGCATCAAGTGGCAGTCAAGCTATCGGCCGGCCAGCCAGTTGGCCATATCGGAGGCCCTTGGTGGTTTGTGTAGCTATGGCTCAA
This sequence comes from Oryza meyeriana var. granulata, assembly GCA_003991445.1. Classification (NCBI taxonomy): domain Eukaryota; kingdom Viridiplantae; phylum Streptophyta; class Magnoliopsida; order Poales; family Poaceae; genus Oryza; species Oryza meyeriana. The sequence continues at coordinate 42,660 of RYFJ01000112.1, read as the reverse complement.
CGTGTACACATCCAAGGCAATTCCTGATACCTCCTTCCTCAATCAATCTTTTCTAGCCGATCACACAGAAGAACAAGCACCCACCTATCACCGATGCATCTCAATAGGTGAAGCTACATCAGCTCTTCCTGGCGGTAAAATGACCCCGGTCGAACTCGGCCAATGGTTCAAAGGCCTTTATTATGGCTTTACCAAGGATGCCACGCTATGGTTCGTATATGATGACGCGTCATCATTTGAGATGCCGTCCAACTTCAATCCACTTGATGTTCTGGCTGATAATGAATCGAAGACCATATTCCTATCGGCCATTACTCCCCGTCTTCTACCGACTGGCTTCTCTCAAGGCCGATCACAGCCGTCGTATGAATTCTGTCACCCAACAGTCTTCTCTCGCCAGCTCGGCCTCGGTCAACTCCCCATCGGCTTGTTCTTCATCAACAAACTCCAGGCCCGGGGAAATGTAAATAGCGCTCTAGAATACGATCGGCTGCGGACACTAACAGACTCCCTATCTCTAGGCACCGCCGCCGATGTAGAGGTATGCACTGTCAACACCAAGCTCTTTTCCCGATGGTGGTCGGAATGGAAGAAACACCTATTCAACTCATCGGCCATTCACTACTGCTCTCGCCTCAACTCCAACTGCGTTGAATCTGATGACGAGGTAATATTCCACTATCCTTGAATCTCTTTCCGATCATCTCTTACATATCTATCTTGCAGGCTGTTTATGTGGAACCACCAACAACAAGCACCAGTGGCCGGCCGATTATATACCAACCAACATCGGCCAACCCACACCTAGGTCAGGATGCTCCCCCCCTCCATCGGCTCTCCTCCGGGCGCCACGGCCGATAGGACCAATCTGCAAGAAGCTGGCATCTCGCCCTCACAAGAGACAAAAAAATCAGTGCCGATGCCGTGATCATGGCGCCGCCTGCTACTCAAACAACATCGGCTCCCTCATCCCCGCAAGTATGTACCAAGTCTTGACATTATCATCTGTTTCCCATCCTCACTCGGATCTTATTGCCAGCTTGAATCATCGGCCCCCGAACCTCAATCTTCTACCAACATCCCTGCAAGCATCGAGCCGATGACCTCTGCATCCATTCCAATTCCGCCATCTAGTCCTGAAGCCGATACTGGGATTGCTTCTACTTCAGCGCCGGACATCGGCCATCTTGAAGAACAACCTACTCAACCATCCGATGCCAATGTCACTCCTCAAGCTACTCCTTCCATGCCTCAGGTAATTTCTTCACAACCACATTTTATTTTAACTAATCATTGAACCTTTACCGATGTTAACCTGCAGTCCTTAGCCGATTTGTTCTCCTTCGACATCGGCAAGTACTTGGAGGCAGATGAAGAAACAACCACCAGTGCAACAACCAAGCCATCCTTTCCAGCCGACGTACGCGAATACCTGCTAAATATTAGTCGTCTGCTGGAAAACCCTATCGACGCATTGGTGGAGGATTGCGGGCCGATCCAGGCAAGATTCGTAGAAATTGAGCCACATCTGCCCGAAGAACTCATCGACGCACTGACCCCTGCAGCATACCTGGAATCCCACAAATTCCAACTTGTCAAGCTCAGGCAACGTGTAGCCGATCGTGCCAATCAACAGAAGATAATCCAAGACATCCAAACTGATCGGCTATCAGCTCAAATGGAAAAGAAGAAGCTTGATGATATGGTAGCTGCCCCTAAAGAACTCCAACCCAAATTGGATCAGCTGAAGAGAAGAGAAGCCGATCTGCTGGCAGAACTCGAAACAATTCGCAATGATATCGCAATAACAGAATCCCAGCTCATCGGCCTACCTCAAGCCATATAAGATCAAGAGGCCAGAGTTGCAGCAGCAGTGCGTCAAGTCATTCATCGGCGCAAAATCATGAAGACCATCCCAAGCTCCGATGAAGACGACACCCGTGCCATAAATGAAATCGACCAGATTCGCCTACGTGCCATTGAAACAATTCAAAAATTCTTGTAAAACTTTAACGTTGGCGCCATTGATGTTGATTCAGAACATGCCGGTCACCTTTTGTTGTAACATAATCTGGTCGGCTTTGTTGCTTACTCATCTTATTCCGTCTTTGCTTGATAGTATTTTATTTATTTGATCTAAAGGCGATATCAATGGATATTGGCTATCTTTAGGCGATGCAAACACATCGGCTTTTTGAACTATTTTAGAAATTGGCCGCATTCATCCAATTCAGGAGTTGATCCAAACGCTCGGATAGTATTTCTTGAGATATTTCTCATTAAGCGCTTTAACAAACTCTGTCCCCTCAAGATCTTCTAGTATGTAAGCATTGCCAGGAACATAACGATTAATCCGATAGGGCCCTTCCCAATTAGGCGACCACTTTCCAAACTTACTATCTCTAGACCCGATCGGCAAAATCAATTTCCACACAAGATCTCCCTCAGCAAACGACTTATTCATCACCTTTTTGTTATAATGCCTAGCCGCCTTAGCCTTATTCTCCTTGATCCTTTCTAGCGCCCTTAACCAATTCTGAGCCAAATCCTCGAGTTCATCTGTCATCAGGTTATAATAATCATCGGCCGTCAACTAATTTTGCAAAGAAATCCTCCTAGAGCCGATGTTAGTCTCCCAAGGCAAAACTGCTTCATGCCCATATACCAACTGATATGGTGGCACTCGAGTAGATCCATGACATGCCATCCGATAGGCCCACAATGAATCGGCTAATGTAGTATGCCATCGTCGCGGCTGCTCATCAATCTTCCGCTTGATTAATTTGATCAGACTCTTATTTGAAGCTTCTGCCTGTCCATTGGCCTGAGCATAATAAGGTGATGAATTTAATAACTTAATTCCCATACTGGCAGCAAATTGTTGAAACCCATCGAACACGAAAACAGATCCCTGATCGGTAGTTATCGTCTGAGGAATTCCAAACCGATAAATTATATGCTCTTTTATAAACTCAATCGCCTCCTTGGACGTGACTTTCTTCAATGGAATTGCTTCCACCCACTTTGTGAAATAATCTATTGCTGCCAATATGAACATATGTCCTTTACTTGATGGAGGATAAACCTGGCCAATCATATCAATTCCCCATCCTCTGAATGGCCACGGTTTAATGATAGGATTCATAGCCAATGCTGGTGCCCGTTGTATATTTCCAAACTTCTGGCAATCTTGACATCCTTTATAGTACCTGAAGCAATCTTCCAGCATTGTCGGCCAAAAGTATCCTACTCTTCTCAATACCCACTTCATCTTATGAGCCGACTGATGAGTTCCACAAACGCCTCATGCACTTCGCACATAACCACTTTGGCTTCTTCCAAATTCAGGCACCTTAGCAGAACTCCTTCAAAAGTCCGATAATATAATTCTCCATCAAGCAGCACATATTTGGTAGCTTTATACCGAAGTTTCCTGGAAACCGATTGCGATGGATTTTGTAGATAATCGATTATTTCCTGTCTCCAATCATCGGCTTTATCCTGAATGTCATTATCGGCTATTTCAACTTCAACCTGTTTATTCAGCCGATAACCCGAAGCAATTTGTGTAAGATCATTGGCTTCTAAATTCTGTTCTCTAGGGATATGATCCAACGATACCATCCTGAAATCCTTCAATAAATCTCTGCATTCTTCATGATATGACCTCAAAATATCATCCCTACATTCATACTCCCTAGATAGTTGCTTGATCACCAATAAAGAATCCCCAACAATCTCTACGACTTCGGCCCCGATTTCCTTTAAGAGTTGAAGCCCTTTCAATACCGCCTCGTATTCCGCTTGATTATTAGTCCGATAGGGTTTAATTGTAAAAGCAAACTCAAAACTTGCCCCCCGAGGCGATACAATGACTAAGCCGATACCAGATCCATGCTTGCAAACTGATCCATCAAAAAACAAAGTCCACGGGATCGGCTCTACATAATTTTCATTAACCCCTCTGTGTTGCACAATGAAATCGGCCACCGCTTGTCCCTTGATCGCTTTAGCCGATTCATATCTCAAGTCAAACTCCGTCAGGGCAAAAATCCATTTACCAACTTGTCCTTTCAAGACTGGAGCCGACAACATATATTTTACCACATCAGCCTTGCAAACCACCGTGCATTCAGCCGATTGGATATAATGCCTCAACTTCGAGCATGAGAAATATAGACAAAGGCATAATTTCTCTACCGCAAGATATCTTGTTTCAGCATCCAAAAGCCTTCTGCTTAAATAGAACACGACTCGCTCCTTGCCTTCAAACTCTTGAATTAAGACAGACCCGATGGATTTCTCATCGGCCGATAAGTATAACTTGAACGGCACTCCTTTCTGCGGCAGAATTAGAACAGGTGGGGAACTCAAATACCTCTTAATCCCATCGAATGCCTTCTGCTGATCTGCTCCCCACACGAACTCTTGATCGGCTTTCAACTTCAATAATGGAGTAAAAGATTCAATCCTTCCTAACAAATTTGATATGAATCTCCTTACAAAATTAATCTTGCCGATCAATGACTGTAACTCTGTCTTGTTGCTTGGTGGCTCTGTAGTCTTAATGGCTCTGATGCTCTGTTGACTAACTTCAATTCCTCGCTCATGAACCATAAAACCCAAAAATTGCCCAGCCGATACACCAAAAGCTCATTTATTGGGATTCATCCTTAATCCGTATTTCTTTGCCCTTTCCAGCACTTTTCGCAAATCGGCTACATGGCTTTCATCACTCTTGGATTTAACCACCACGTCGTCGATGTAAATTTCCACTAACAAGCCGATGAGATCATGAAATATATAATTCATCGCCCTTTGATAAGTCTCACCGGCACTTTTCAATCCAAACGTCATTACTACCCACTCATATAAGCCGATAGCTCTAGGACACCGAAACGCAGTCTTATGTACATCTTCCTCAGCCATAAAAATCTGATTGTATCCTGCATTGCCATCCATGAAGCTAATAATCTTGTGGCCCGATGCAGCATCTACCAACAAATCCGCTATCGGCATCGCGTATTCATCCTTGGGGGTAGCCTTATTCAAATCTCGGAAATCGATACATATCCTCAATTTTCCATTCTTCTTTTCCACCGGGACGATATTAGAAACCCACTCAGCATATCGGCACGGCCTTATAAACATTGCATCATATAACCTTGTAATTTCCGCTTTGATCGGCTCATATAACTTTGCCTTAAATCTCCTCGGAGCTTGTTTAAATGGCCGATATCCTGGTTTAATAGGAAGCCGATGTTCAACAATGGATCGGCTTAACCCTGGCATTTTATGATATTCCCAAGCGAAACAATCTCGAAACTTTTTCAACAATTTTATTAATTCTTCTCGGAGCTCAGGACACAATTTTTTACTTATGTACGTCGGCCTTGGCCTATCTCCTGGTCCTATATCAATCTCCTCCAAATCATCAGCCAACATAAATCCTTGCCCCAATTTCCCTTCGAAGTCTTCAATAGTGCCCATCAAAGTAATAGTTCCGAGTTGACTTGCCGGATCGGCTGTATCTCCCGACTGGTGATCTTAAGATAATCCCCTTTCCATACTTTTCCAGATAAACAATCGATACCATCAGCTTTCCAGATCGGCAAATCAGTCATCGCAATGTTGGTCGATTGATCCACTGGGATTACCTCGACTTGATCTCCCTGCCATTGTATCAGACTTTGATGCATCGTCAAAGGCACGCAACAGTTTGTGTGAATCCAATCCCTGCCAAGGAGTAAACTATATGATCCTTTTCCATCGATGACAAAAAACGTGGTAGGCAATGTCTTGTTCCCTACTGTTAGTTCCATAGGCAATGTCTTGTTCCCTACTGTTAGTTCCACGTTCAACACGCCTTTCGTCTCTGATGAATTCCTGCCGAAGTCCTTTAACACCATATTTGTCTTTATCAAATCTTCGGCAGTTTTCCCCAACTTCCGATACGTGGCATACGGCATTAGATTAACCGCTGCTCCCCCATCAACTAGCATCTTCGTCATCGGCTTCCCATTCACAAAACCCTTAATATATAATGGCTTCAAATGCCGATGACTAGATTCTTCAGGCTTATCAAATATAGCCTGATCGGGTCGCAGCGTTAACTGAGCAAACATCTCCTCATCGCCCTCTTCATTAGATGAAAACGCTTTGTATTCCCTAGGCAGAAAGAAAACCATGTCTACTGGAGCCGATGGATCAACTTCATCGTCATTTTTCTTCACACGCCATACCCGCTTAGTCTTCTTATGATGATGATCGGCTTCCTTATAGTCCCGCCGTTGTTTCTCCTGTTGTTCTCTATGCCGTAGCCATTGTGCCCTTCTTTTCTGATTTTTTGTAAATATTCCACTAGGACACCACTGAGGGTTCTGGATTTGTTTTTCATGTACTTCCCCTTCATCATTTTCTTCAAAGAATTCTTCGTGGATCGGCCCTAATAGGCTATGTGCCGATGCTCTTTTCCCAGGCAGCCAATCCTGTGAAAACCTTTCCCGTTGATCATGCCGATATCCCATATTACTGCACTCGGGGCAATCTTGAATCGTCGGCAATCTCATACCTTGATCCCAACAGAACCTGAAAAACGGGCAATCCCAATGCGGATTATATCTTTCACTGTCTGGCTCAATCCACCGTTCTTCATGGCTTGAATATTTTTCTATCAGGTCCAATGAAGTAACTCTTGTCCTCTTACCCCAACGCTTTCCTCCATCGGCCTGATCCCTTGATGATCCTGCATAAACCACATTCACAGGGAATGGATGTCCATCAATTTTCATCGGCTTCTTGTCCTCAAACTTGATCCTTCCTTGTTCTACAGCCGATTGGATTTGTTGCCGAAAAACTTTGCACTCGTTAGTGTGATGCGATACCGTGTTGTGCCACTTGCAATATCTTTTCTTCTTTAGTTCTTCGGTTGACGGAATTATATGATTTGGCGGAAGCTGTATCTGTTTCTCCTGTAACAGTAGATCAAAGATTTTATCGGCTTTATTAATGTCAAAATCATACCGCTCCTCCTTGCCGATATCCTTGACCCACGGGCATGATACTGATTTCTTGTTTCTAGCCCACTCCGCCAATCCAACTTCAGCATCGGATTCTTCATCATCTGAGTCCGATGAATAAACCTGTACCTAAGCAACCCTTCTCTGATATTTATCCTTTTTCGCCTCTTGAAATCGGCTTTCATGGGCCGATACCTTCTGTACCAAGTGCGCCAGGGACTCGAACTCCTGTGATGAAAATCTCTCTTTAATTGGTGCTAAGAGACCCTGAAAAGCCAAGTCGGCTAGATGTCCATCGCTCAGATTCAAGCTGTAACATCAGTTTCTAACGTCCCGAAACCTCTGGACATATTCCGGCACCGTTTCATCTAGTCTCTGCCTAACCGATGTTAAATCTGTCAGTCTCATCTCATGGATTCTAGCAAAGAAGTATTTGTGAAACTGTTTTTCTAGATCGGCCCATCCCCGAACTGAATTCGGCGGTAATGAGGAGAACCATGTAAAGGCCGATCCAGACAATGACAAGGGAAAAAACCTAACTCTCAAAGCCTCCTCAGCCGATGCTTCTCCACATTTTGCCAAGAATCGGCTAATATGCTCTACTTTAGATATGCTATCCTGCCTTGAGAATTTGGAAAAATCTGGGACTCTGTATCGGTGTGGTAATGGTACTCTGTCAAACCACTCGGGATATGGATGCCGATACATAAATGTTTGCTCCTTTGGCTTTATCCCAAACTGTTCCCTCACTATTTTCGCAACCCTTGCCGATAAGTCTTCTTCTCTTGGGATTTCCTGCTGATACTGTATGGGTGGAGTTTGTAGCCGATTTTGCCTGGGATATTCTCTCTGATAATTACCTGAATTGGCAATACCTCCTGGGTAGTTCTGTTGATATCCTCCATAATAAGCAGACCAATGGTATCCAGCAGGAATATCTTGTTGCCCCCTAGCCTGGTGTGAAACAAGTTTTCCGGTACATCTTTTGCGGTGCCATAAGTAACTTGATTTGGCTCCATCTTTCGCGGGAGATATACAGGACCTCGAGTAGGCTCTTGAGCAATCGATCCATCCACTGCCTTCTTGATGAGGTTATCGAGCGTGTTCACCAGGATCCCGGACTGATTGATGAGCGCGTGATGTACTACTTCATTTACCATCTCCTGTAGTGGTTTTACTGGTGGACTCTCAGGTGGTGTACGGCTCAATTCTCCAACCAGAACTAGTTTTGGAAACTGAGATTTTTGAATCGGCCCTTGTCGTGTCATGCCGAAAGATTCCAAGCAGAGTTTCTAAAAATTGGCCATATTTTGCTCAACTTGCTGTCTCTGCTCGTCTGTTAAATCCTCCATGCTGACCGGGATTACGTTGTCTGTTTTGATCTCTTTTCCGGCCATGTTGAAATTCCGGGTCCCACTGGGCGTGCCAAAAACGTGTTGACGCCGAAAATCACCGGCAGCGTCGGGAACGAGCCGATGATATGGTTCGGCGCCTGGAGACACGCGAAGGCCTGGGAGATTTGCTTAACTCCAGTGTAGGTCCTAAATCTTGAGGTTCGTAGGCGTGCCAGTCAATTTGACCCTGCAATTGACAAGGAGATAGAAAATATTAGACCATTGAGCCAATCGGCTGGAAGCCGATTTGGACTCACTCCATCGGCCGATGGCCGATATCAACGAAGCACTTATACATCGACTGGAGGCCGATGATGGCTTAGACAATGAATAAACCATGTAGCTAATCAATAATAATATAAATAAATAAACTAGCCGATTACTGGTATAACATGTATCGGCTGAAAAGCCGATGACGGCGTAGCGTGCCAAAAACGTGAACAATGCAATCGGCCTTAGTTAATAAAAGATAACCTATCGGCTAGGCACCCTGATAGAACATTGCATAAGCACCCATCGGCTCAACAAGGATAAATCTATCATTATCAATCTAGTAGTTCAAACTTAACTGATGCAGCACAGATTAATAATGATAAAGGAATCTCGATGAGCCGATAGATCTAATGCAATTGTGATGTAAAATATGATAACTTATTAGCTATACATCCCGATAAAACGCTTGCATAAAACCGATCAACCTAGCAAGAATAACTTGTCACGCAGTTTAGTAGGTCGGACCTAACCGATGTACTGATGATAAGTTACACCCAGTAAGCCGATAAGCCTATGCACACGTGATGTGATATATCTATTCGGCCTATGAGATCAAACCTAACAGATGCAGTCGTAGACAGAACAGATATATTGTGGTAAGCCGACTACCGCAGGCCGACTAGAATATCGGACCTAACCGAGGAAGTCCTAGCCGATACGGTAGTCGGAGTAACGAGACTTACCCTCTCGCAGGAGGTCGAACTTAACCGATGCAGCCCGGCTCGAGAAGCAAGAACCCGTTGAATAGGGTGGCGATGCGCCGAAGTTTGTATTGATCTGATTGATTATTTACAAGGTACCCGAGCATATGTATTTATACCCTGAGTTGATACAATCCTGATCGGATACGAAACAGGAGTTTCCTAACTATAAAAGGAAAAACAACAAGCCCTGACCGGACACGAGATCAGGTCTTTCCTAAAAATCGTTAAAGCTACTGATAAAATAATTAACGGCCATGCTGTGGTCTTCACGACTCCTTGAATTCGGCTTCTTCTGGATTTATTTCCCGCTAGTTAACCGTGATTTTTCCTTAACCGAATCCAATAAAGATCCGTACCAAATTTTGGCGTTAACACAGGATGGGGAACGAGGTTCCCGATCTTCTGTCAGGTAGAGATAACTATCGTTTTGGGTGGAACGCGACACACCGATCCGGCTTCAGATCAACAGACCCGATCCCTGCAACCTTAGCACCACGACTCCTCTGGTTATCAACCGTGTCACAAATCTGGTTGACCTCGCCAAGAAGGCTAATCCCTGCCTACGAAACGAAGAACACAAGCAAGAACCCAAAAGTACTCAACTCAATTAAAGTGACAATTGCAGATGAATGATTAAGCACTGGAAGTTGGGGTTTCACAACTGATGACGGCAACTGTTCGAAGATAGATTGATCTAAAGCAAAACCCAAACCCTAACGTGGCCGGCGGCTATTGAATATATAGTCTAAGGGTCGTCACACCCCCTGGACGTGCCCTCTAATGGGCTCTAAGACGATACACGGCCCAACGGACAAAAAGACGGTGACGCAGCACCGTGGCAGATTCTGGATGCTGACTTGTTTCAATGATTCCTGTGGACTCTGGTGGGATTTGGACGTCAAACCAAAGACATTGGTTAGCTTATGAAATTATCTTTCCATGCATATGTGGATCGTCGAAAACGGAGTCCGTATGCAACCTGGGCGTCCGTTTTACTGCAGACTGGTCCTGAAGGCCAAGGCAGACTCGAACTCGAGTTGGACTGGGCCTCCGGCTTGTCTTGGGTGTCCTTGCGGTTCTTCTTTGCCTCCACACCTCCCTCCAAATACTTCATGATCCTCTCCAATGTTCCTAAGCAAGATGACATCATTAGGTAGCAATCTATTCTCAAAACTATGAAAAGGATCGCTTAAGAACGAGCTCACCTCTAGATTTAATTGTCGTATTCGGGCTCGGGTCATTGGACCTTGCATAACGGTTGGAGGATCAGCGGGTGCATCTGAAGGAGTGATGTCCTCATCATCCTCCCCCTCTTGAAGTGGAGTCGTCCTCGACTTAAGCTCATCTTCTTCTCCCAAGTATGGCTTCAAATCTGCAATGTTAAATGTAGGACTAACCCCGAACTCGGGTGGCAACTCAAGTTTATATGCATTGTCATTTATTTTCTCAATTATCTTAAAAGGACCAGCATCTCTTGGCATTAATTTAGACTTACGCAACTCTAGGAATCTATCTTTTCTCAAGTGAAACCAAACCAAATCACCCGGTTCAAGTTTAACTTCCTTTCTACCTTCACTACCAGCAATTCTATACTTTTCATTCATCTTTTCAATATTTGCCTTAGTGGTTTCATGCAATTTAAGAATAAACTCAGTGTGCTCTTTAGCATCATTATGTGTTCTCTCAGTGGTAGGTAAAGGCAAAAGATCAATAGGAGCACGGGGGTTAAATCCATACACTACCTGGAATGGACTTACCTTGGTGGTGGAGTGTTCCGCCCTGTTATATGCAAACTCCACATGCGGCAAACACTCTTCCCACACCTTCAAATTGCGCTTCAATATTGCTCTCAACATGGTGGACAAGGTGCGATTCACTACCTCAGTTTGTCTATCGGTTTGGGGATGACAAGTTGTAGAAAATAGCAACTTTGTCCCCAATTTATTCCACAAAGTGCGCCAAAAATGACTCAAGAATTTTGCATCGCGATCTGAAACAATAGTAGACGGTATACCATGCAAGCGAACGATTTCTTGAAAGAATAGGTCAGCAACATGAACAGCATCATCGCTTTTATGACAAGGAATAAAATGTGCCATCTTAGAAAAACGATCAACCACCACAAAAATACTATCCCTCCCCCTCTTAGTCCTTGGCAATCCCAAAACAAAGTACATAGATATATCAGCCCAAGAGAAGAAGGAACAGGAAGAGGCATAAATAAACCATGTGGGTTCAACCGCGACTTAGCTTTTTGACACGTGGCGCACCGAGCCACAAACCGCTCTACATCTCGTCTCATCCTTGGCCAAAAGAAGTGGTTGGCCAGCACCTCCTCCGTCTTCTTGGCACCAAAATGTCCCATCAATCCTCCTCCATGTGCCTCCTGCAACAATAAAAGACGAACTGAACCAGCTGGAATGCATAGGCTGTTAGCTTTAAACAAAAACCCATCATGTATCACATATTTGTTCCATGTACGCCCCTCTGTACAATTCGCCATCACATCTTTAAATTCATCATCATTAGCATACTGTTCTTTAATTGTTTCAAGCCCAAATATACGACAATCAAGTTGGGACAACATAGTATATCATCTAGACAAAGCATCAGCAATAATGTTATCCTTCCTTTTCTTGTGTTTGATGACATAAGAAAAAGATTCAATAAATTCAACCCACTTAGCATGTCTACGATGCAGTTTGTTTTGACTTCTAATATGTTTTAATGATTCATGATCAGAGTGAATAGCAAATTCCTTAGGCCATAAATAATGTTGCCACGTTTCTAATGAACGAACAAGAGCATACAATTCTTTATCATACGTGGAATAATTGAGAATATGCCCATTTAATTTCTCACTAAAGTAAGCAACGGGTTTACCTTCTTGCATCAAGATGCCACCAATGCCAATCCCACTAGCATCACATTCAAGCTCAAAAGTCTTACCAAAATCAGGAAGTTGTAGCAATGGCGCGTGAGTAAGTTTGTCCTTCAAGAGAGCAAAGGACGCCTCTTGTTCTTCTCCCCAATGAAATGCAATGCCCTTCTTTGTCAACTCGTTCAATGGGGCTGCAATGGTGCTGAAATCCTTCACAAAGCGGCGGTAAAATCCTGCAAGTCTATGAAAGCTCCACACTTGTGTCACGGTGGTGGGCGTTGGCCAGCTCTGTATAGCGTGCACCTTGGCTTTATCTACCTCAATTCCCTGCAAGGTCACAACATAGCCAAGAAACGATACTCGTTCGGTGCAAAAAGTGCACTTCTCGAGGTTACCAAATAAACGTGCAGCACACAAAGCATCAAAAACAGCACGTAGATGATTAAGATGTTCAATTAAAGACTTGCTGTATATCAAGATATCATCAAAATAAACCACCACAAATTTTCCAATGAAAGGACGTAAAACCTCATTCATTAAACGCATGAAAGTGCTAGGTGCATTAGTTAAACCAAAAGGCATTACTAACCACTCATATAAGCCGAACTTGGTTTTAAAAGCAGTTTTCCATTCATCTCCTAATTTCATTCTTATTTGGTGGTATCCACTTCTCAAGTCTACTTTAGAAAAAATTATAGAACCACTTAACTCATCAAGCATGTCATCTAGCCTAGAGATAGGATGACGGTACCTTATTGTGATATTGTTAATGGCTCTACAATCTACACACATGCGCCAACTGCCATCTTTTTTTGGAACCAAAATAACTGGGACAGCACAAGGGCTAAGGCTCTCACGTATATGCCCGCGGTCCAAAAGGTCTTGGACTTAGCGTTGAATCTCCTTAGTCTCCTCGGGGTTGGCTCTGTAGGCAGCTCGGTTTGGCAGACTCGCTCTAGGAATCAAGTCAATCTGGTGCTCAATCCCTCAAATGGGTGGAAGTCCTGGAGGTAGCTCAGTGGGAAACACGTCACTATATTCCTGCAAAAGGTTAGTGACAGAAGGTGGCAAAGTGCTAGCTATATCATCAGTGGAAAATAAAGCATCTTTGCATATCAAAGCATAGCACACATCATTAATCTCTGCAAGATCAGTTTTAGTGGCAAGCATAACAGGATTTTTCAATTTAATTGCTTGCTGTTTTTCAGGTTTAGCATCAACTTGTTTAGTTTCACTAGCAACTCTCTCTCTATCAGCTTGTACAATTTGTGCAGGGGTCATAGGTAGCAAAGTAATTTTTTGTCCCTTATGCATAAGTGTGTATTTATTACTTCTACCATGGTGTGTAGCATCATTATCAAATTCCCATGGACGACCCAATAAGAGAGAACAAGCTTGCATCGGTACCACATCACAATCTACAAAATCAGAGTATGTACCAAGGGAAAAATGCACCCGGGCTGCTTGTGTTACCTTTGCCTTACCCGAGTCGTTGAGCCACTGAATATGGTACGGATGTGGATGTGACCGCATGGTCAATTCAAGCTTCTTGACCAAATCAGAACTCACCAAGTTGTTGCAGCTTCCTCCATCAATGATGATTCGTGCACGCCGATTTTTAATGACGAATAAAATCTAAAACAAGTTGTGGCGTTGCAGCTTTTCTTCTTCCTCCATCTGTGTACTGAGAACTCACTGTACAATGATGGCTCGATGGTTTCCTGCGTCGTCTATGCTCAAAGAAAGGCCATCTCCACCATGATCATCGTCCGAGGCAGCTTCATCAACAATATCTTGCTCTACATCAGACGTGCTAATGTAGCCTCCATCTTCTGTAGCAATGTATGCCCGTTTGCTAGGACAATCCTTCTGCACGTGACCAAGTCCATGGCAGTGGTGGCACTGAATGGAAGAAGAGCGCCCGGTGGAAGCCACAGATGATGCACTCTTGGCCGGCTCTTGCAAACGAGTCTTACCAGATTCCATGGTACATGCGGCCGAAGGTGAAGGAGCTGAAGAACATGTGCTCGCTGGTGGTGGAGGACGAGCACTCGACGAAGGAAGCGGTTTCGTTGGTGGTGCCGTCGTCGTCGTCTTGGGCGTGAAGGAGCTGCTGAAGTTGCTGCTTCGGCTCCTTTGTTGTTGTCGTCCCTGCAATTCTTTTTCTGCAAGCATAGCAAGCTGGAACAAACGGTTGGTAGTAGTAAATTCTTTATAATCAACAATATCCTGAATTTCACACCTCAATCCACCATAAAAACGACACACTTTATCCTCCGGATCCTCTACTACCCCACATTTGCAGCTCTGCATAATATTCCTGGACAAACATATTTCCCTGATCTAAGCGCTGCAATTTCTTACGCAAATCATGTTTATAAGAAGGAGGAATAAAGCGATCACGCATTGCTTCTTTTAGCCTATCCTATGACTCAAGTTGTAGATGCAAAGTAGCTAGTTCTTGCCACCAGATTATAGCAAAATCTTTAAATTCACTAGTAGCTTGTCTAACCTTATGTTGATTAGGTACAAGGTGGGAAGCAAATTTTTGTTCTACTGTCATCTCCCAATCAAGATATTCCTCAGCATCATATTTTCCATAAAAAGGTGGTATGGTAAATTTTATTTTAGCATAAGGATCATCATTATTAACGTTACCACGATTACGCTGATTTCCATTACCTCCCATACCTATACGATTGCGGTGAAGTCTTCGACGCAGAGTGTTCTCGTGTGTCGCCCTCGCATCAACTAGACCATCATCACCATAGACAACACCCTCGTCGAGGATCACGTCGTCGTCCTCGTCCTTGTTGTCATCGTTGGTCTTTGGAGGATTGGCCTCAAGCTGTTGAACCTTCCTGGCCAGTGTGGACACTCGCCTGTCTACGCTCTCAAGCGAATGGCCAACGTCCTTCATGGCCGTTCTGACTACATCCGTTAGCTTGGCCACCTCTGCTAGCATCTGCTCCTTCAGGTCCTGCAAGTCACTTTTCAAAGCAGGCTCGTTGTTTGGCATGGTTAGTTATCAAATAAAAAATCCCTATCAACTATTTATGGGTCGGTGGAATCACACCCTCACTCACGTCTTACCGAGTTCTTACCAAGTTCTTACCAACGCAAGCAGTGGATGGTACAACCAGCAGCTGGTTCATGATACCTGTGAGGAAGTGGCACCGAGATTGTAAGGATCTTTTTCTGTCTGATCTGAAGAATATGTGGAGCTTGGAAGGCACACAAGGAGAAAAAAAATATGTATATGTGGCACACAAGTCAGTAACAGATAGCAATGCTGAATTATAATCCCAAATACCTGTTCTCGTTGCTGGCCTAAAGGTGTTCCAAGTACAGGTGTGTGACAAACAAGGTGGTGGAAAACAAGGATGATGAGCAGCAAGAGTATCAGAATCAAGGCACAATACAGCACACGCTAACACAGCTCAACTTGGTGTTCTCTATATGCTCCTCTAAATATTGTTCCTCTTTTGCCCTTCTCTTTTTTTCTCTTTTTTGGGTTGTCTTTGTTTTTTTGGGAAAATTTGGAGAAAACACACGAACTGGACTCGAACACGATCTAACCAGCAACAAGACCTCGACTTAGGACACAAACTCAACACGACGGACTTTGAGACTGAAAAATGCAAAGGCTATGGCGCGGATGGTTGTAGGACAGGAAAAACGAGTATGGCAGTGGACTATGGGACGAAGGCGAAACACTCAACTATGGGCAAGATGCGAACCTGACGGTAAACCTGAAGCTCTGATATCACTTGATGGGGAACAGGGTTCCCGATCTTCCGTCAGGTAGAGATATCTATCGTTTTAGGTGGAACGCGACACACCGATCCGGCTTCAGATCAACAGACCCGATCCCTGCAACCTTAGCACCACGACTCCTCTGGTTATCAACCGTGTCATAAATCTAGTTGACCTTGCCAAGAAGGCTAATCCCTGCCTGCGAAACGAAGAACACAAGCAAGAACCCGAAAGTACGCAACTCAATTAAAGTGACAATTGCAGATGAATGATTAAGCACTCGAAGTTGGGGTTTCACAACCAATGACGGCAACTGTTCGAAGACAGATTGATCTAAAGCAAAACCCAAACCCTAACGTGGCCGACGGCTACTGAATATATAGTCTAAGGGTCATCACACCCCTGGACGCGCCCTCTAATGGCTCTAAGATGATACACGGCCAACGGACAAAAAGACAGTGACGCAGCACCCTGGCTGATACTAATGCTGACTTGTTTCAACGATTCTGTTGACTCCGGTGGAATTTGGATGTCAAACCAAAGCCATTGGTTAGCTTATGAAATTATCTTTCCATGCATATGTGGATCGTCGAAAACGGAGTCCGTATGCATCCTGGGCGTCCATTTTACTGCAGGCTGGTCCTGAAGGCCGAGGCAGACTCGAACTCGAGTTGGACTGGGCCTCCGGCTTGTCTTGGGTGTCCTTGCGGTTTTTCTCCGCCTCCACACCTCTCTCCAAATACTTCATGATCCTCTCCAATATTCCTAAGCAAGATAACATCATTAGGTAGCAATCTATTCTCAAAACTATGAAAAGGATCGCTTAAGAACGAGCTCACCTCTAGATTTAATTGTTGCATTCGAGCTCGGGTCATTGGACCTTGCATAACGGTTGGAGGATCAGTGGGTGCATCCGAAGGAGTGATGTCCTCATCCCCCAACTAGCCAGAAGGACGTCCAGAAGCTAACAGGCTGCATGGCGGCACTCAGCCGATTCATCTCTCGACTAGGTGAACGGGGCATGCCCTTCTTCAAATTATTGAAGAAAGCAGATAATTTCCAATGGACTCCCGAAGCCCAGCAAGCCTTCAAAGACTTCAAGAAATTTCTCACATCACCACCAGTGCTGGCATCACCTATGCTCCAAGAGCCATTAATGCTATATTTGGCGGCAACCACTCAGGTAGTCAGCACGATGTTCGTGGTCGAGCGATCCGAGCCGGGTCACATATAGAAAATACAATGGCTAGTCTACTTCATCTGCAAGGTCCTAGCCGACTCAAAGATGAGATATCCGCAGGTCCAGAAGCTGCTATATGGCCTACTCATCACCGTCCGAAAGCTGGTGCACTATTTTCAATCGCATCAAGTCACGGTGGTCACATCGTGATGAGGACATCATGTCTTTAGATACAAACTTACAACCTCTTCATGATGAACAAGATGTGCAACCGATCCAAGGACCAATTACTAGCGCACATGCCCATCAACTTAATCGTCAGGTGAATGCGTTCCTTAGCTTACATGGAAATATTTCTATGAATGGCATGCTATTTAATTCTTGTGATAATTTTATTGTTATTAGGAACCTAGGAGAAGACCATAGAGAATAGCTCAAGAAACCACATATTACAGTGGAGACAACAAGTGCAAGTAAACTCCTATTCCCGAGACCGATTTAGTTTTGGGTTGGGAGACAGCGTCAACTTCAAATGGCCATAACTTTTGATCCAGAAGGAGTTACAGGGCCTACAAGTACTTGTTGGAAATCATATGAAGCCTACTTTCAGATGGTTTTGGTTTCACATCAAAATTTCTCCTGAGCTGTCTGGAATCATCGAAACAAAACACATATCTCTTCCAGTCCGAGTCTGTTTTGGGCCTTGGGTCTTGTAATTGTGGCGTGGGTGAAACCCATGAGGAGTGCACCCCTCACAGGGCAAACCCTCACCCTAGGACGTCCTAACTCATATATATTTAGTAGCCACCGCTGTTTAAGTTGTGTTTTGCTTAGATTATTCTGTCTTTGAACAGTTTCGCCGTTTATCGGTTTGTGAGACCCCAACTCGAGAGTATAATCATTCATCTGCAATTGAGTTGCAATCTTTCTTGTTCTTGCTTGTGTTCTTCGATTCGCATGCAGGGATTAGCCTTCGTGGCGAGGTCAACCGGGTAGCGCACGGTTGATAACAAGAGGAGTCGTGGTACTACGATTGCAGGGTTCGGGTCGTGGTGATCCGAAGCCGGATTGTGAGTGTTAATTCTTCGCCAAATCGAGAGTTATCCTTACCTAACGGAAGATCGGGTACCCTGTTGCCATCAAGTGGTATCAGAGGGAAGGTTGCCCATTAGGTATCATTCTGTTCCGTCCTATTTCAATTTTTGTTTCTATACCTAGAGTCTAGAAAAGGCCACAAAAACAAAATTGGTAGTCGTAGGTTTTTCCTGTCCTACAACCACGTTTAGCCTTTTGCATAATTCTGTTTCAGAGTCCGTAGTGTTGAGTTGGTGTCTTAGTGTTGACGCCGAAAACCGCCGGGTGTGCCAAAAGCTTGCTGACGATCTGGTTCGGCGCCTAGAGACACGCGAAGGCCTGGGAGATCTGCTTAGCTCCAGTGCAGGTCCTAAAGTCTTGAGGTTCGTAGGCGTTCCAGTCAATTTGACCCCGCAATTGACAAGGAGATGAAGAAATTAGATTACTGATCCAATCGGCCAGCAAGCCGATACGGATTCCTTCCAGCCGATCGCTGCTATGCTCGTGCCCGGACCCTCGCCTGTACTCGCGCTCCCGGGTCCTCGCTTGTGCTCGCGCTCCCGAGTCCTCGCTTGTGCTCGTGCCCGGGTCAGCAGCAACTGCACATCGGCTATCGGCCGATACGGACTGATATAGGCTCCTCGTAGCCGATAGCCGATGGCACCTGTGTATCGGCTAGGAAACCGATAGCGCTATAAACAAATGGATAAGCTGTTAGTATAACATGTGCATCGGCTAGAAGCCGATGGTAAAATAGATAGGCAGAATAGTGAGCTAGCCGACTGCCTAGGAAACACATATGCATCGGCTAGAAAACCGATGATAATATAAATGACCAAAACAGTAAGGATAATACAGTCGGCTTTATAAAAAGATAACCTATCGGCTAAGCACTCCGATAGAACGTCACATATACACCGATCGGCTCATCAAGAGTAAAGCTATTATCGTCAGTCTAGTAGATCGGACCCAACCGTTGCAGCACAGACCGATGATGATAACGATACCTCAATGGGCCGATAGATATAATGCGATCGTGATGAAGATAACTTACCGGCTATACATTCCGATAAGACGCTTGCGCAAAAAACATCAACCTAGCAGGAATAGCTTATCGCGACAGTTTAGTAGGTCGGACCCAACCGATGTAGCACAAACTGACGATAAGCTACTCCCAGTAAGCTGATAAGATCTACGCACGCGTGATGTGGTATACCTTATCAGCCTAAGAGGTCGGACCGAACCGATGCAGCCGTAGACAGGGCAGGTACACCTGGGTAAGGGGTGACGAGTCTTACCCTCTCGCAGGAGTTCGGACCTAACCGATGCAGCCCCGCTCGAGAAGCAAGAACCCGTCGAAAGGGTGGCGATGCGCCGAAGTTTAATTGATCTGTGTGGATGATTTACAAGGTACCCGGGCATACGTATATATACCCCGAGTTATTACAGTCCTAATAGGACACGGCACATGAATTTCCTATCTATAAAAGGAAAACTAACAAGTCCTGATCGGACACGAGATCAGGTTTCTCTAAAAAGTATTAAAACTACCTAATTTACAGATAAGGTAATTGACTGCCATATCGTGGTCTTCACGATTCCTTCCCAAGCTCGGACTCTTCTGGATTAGTTTCCAATGGCTGATATCGCTTCTTTCCTTAACCGAACATGGTAACGACCCGTACCAAATTTTGGCGTTAACACTTAGGTCAAGTTCGGTTGCCGGCTTAGATTGTGTTTGAGTCCAGTTCGTGATCCATCCACCGCACCCCTACAAACCCTAGCCACCACCACCACCATTGTCTCTGTTTTCCCATACACTAACCATCTTGTGCAAGTGTTGGTCATTGTTTGTTCTGTTTTAGTGTCATATATCGCATCCTTTGACCACCCTATATCTCCATCCACCTCCCCAGCAGCCACCGCCACCATATCATCCCCGGTTCACCACCTGATTCCGAATCAGCCTCCACAAAAACACTGATACGGAGGACTTTCCTTGAAACAGCCATAACTTTCACATACGGAGTCGGAATCAGGCAAATAAATAGTCTACGGACATCTACAAAAAATTTCCCATCCGCTACCCCCCCCCCCCCACTTTGTTGGATACGCCAAAATCAGTTTTGCAAAATTCAGGCCGGAAGATTGGGTTTTCGCACTCCGAAGTTCTAGAACGAATTTTAAAGCACGCTCATGTATTTCCACAAGCCATGTCTTATATCAGTTTGAGCTGCCACCTCCTGAGGTTGTTGTTCCTGTTCTCCTAGTTGAGAAAAAAATATCAAAAAAATAAAAGAAAAATAAAAAAGGTGTGAAAGAAGAAAAAAAAGAGAAAAAAAAGGAGAGGAGCACATAGGACACACTAGGGAGCCATCTGTGTGCTGTTTTGTGCTGTGTTCTTACCTTGTCCTTATTTCTTTGCTGCTGTCCTTTCATACTTGTTTGTCGCCCTTGTTTTATCACATCTGGTTTAGAACTCGTTTAGGCCAGCAACTAGGACAAGTGCTTGGGACATTTTTTTCAGCATTACTATCTATTATTGAATTGTGTGCCACTAACATTTTTGGCCTCCCAAGCTCCACATATATACTTCTGGTCAGCACGGTCTTGACCCTTGCAATCGCTAGATCACGCCCTCAAGGTATCACGAACCAGCCATCGGTTGTACCATTCCTTGCTCGCTAGTCTCAAAACCTTGTAAGAGCTCGGTAAGGTGCTTCCATTTGCGAGTGTCCACTATCCTTGCATAGTGGTAGTTGATAAGGATCATACTTTTCTGCTGTTTGTTCCTATTCTCTAGTAACCATGGCAGGTGAGGTGAATGATTTCGCTGATTGTGCTTCTAAAGAGGAGATCATTAAACTAGATCAGAAGATTGAGGAGAATGTAGCTGCTGTGAATGCTATGCGGGAAGACCTCCAGGCTATCGTGGGGAGCATTACCACCCTCACTAACCGCGTCGAGCAATTGGCAACAAACCGTCACCCAACACCACCACTTGTTGATGATGACGGAGATAATGAAGACGAGGAAGCCGACAATAGCAACGCATGTGATGTGCTTCGTGACGAGCGCCTACGACAACGGCTGTGGTTCAACCGGTGAGGTATGGGAGGTAACCGCCACCAAGGGCGAGGTAACGATGATCCTTTTGCTAAAGTTAAATTTACCTTGCCGTCTTTTTCTGGAAAATATGACCCTGAAGCTTATTTGGATTGGGAGATGACCGTAGAGCAAAAATTTAATTCCCATCTAGTTCCTGAAGTCCATAGGGTTAGGAAAGCAACTAGTGAGTTCAAGGACTTTGCCATTATCTAGTGGAATGAACTAGTTAAAACTAGCTTAGAACCTGACACATGGGCAAGGTTGAAGCGAGCAATGCGGAGTAGGTTTATTCCTCCTTCCTTCAAACGTGATTTGAGAAATAAGTTGCAACGCTTAAACCAAGGAGAAAAATCTGTAGAAGATTACTTTCAGGAGCTACAAATAGGAATGTTGCATTGTGAGGTAGAGGAGGATGAGGAGGATAAGATGGCTCGATTTTATGGGGGGTTGAGACGTGACATTCAGGACATTATTCAATATAAAGAATACAATTCTCTTAACTGATTGTTCCATCTAGCTATATTAGCTGAACAGGAATTGCAGGGAAGGCAGCCATTGAGAAGGAACAATTGGGGAAGCACGTCTACATCGAGGCCTCCCTTTGGGTCCGGAAAAAGTACCTCCACCATTGGCCGGACTGCTACACCCTCCACCAATCGGGCGTGATCAGAGGCATCAGCGCCAACATCCAGTGCTACCGAGTTGAGTAAATCTGTTCGTTCGTAGGCACCCACAAAAAGTGCATCATCGGTTGCTTCCACGGGCCGAACAAGAGATATCCAGTGCTTCAAGTGCAAAGGGATGGGGCATGTGCAACGTGATTGCCCGAACCAGAGAGTCCTCATTGCTACAGATGATGGTGAGTATACTAGTGCTAGTGATGTGGATGATGAATTAGCACATGGCACTAACAATGCAGGTGATGAAGACGAGAGCGATGAGGAAGTGGAGCACATAGGTGCAGAAGATTCGAGCAAGTACTTGAGCATTGTAGCACAACGGGTGCTAACTGCTCAAATGGAGAAGGCGGAGCAAAATCTACGCCACAATTTGTTCCAATTAAGGTTCGTGGTTCACAATAGAGCATGCCGTGTTGTCATTGAGAGCGGAAGTTGTAGCAACCTTGCTAGTTCAGATTTGGTTGACAAGCTAGGTTTGCCTACACAACCACATCCACGGCCTTACTACATCCAATGGTTCAACTCTTGTGGTAAGTTGAAGGTGAGTAAAGTTATGAGAGTGCAATTTTCTGTTGGAAATTACCATGATAGTGCAAATTTTGATGTCGTGCCTATGCAAGCATGTTCTTTGCTTTTGGGTAGACCTTGGGAATATGATAGAGATGTGCTGCACCATGGTAGAACTAACACGTACACTTTCTCACATAATGGCAAAAAGATTGAGTTGCTACCAATGACCCCTGCTGAAATCTTGAAGGATGATATAGCACGTGCTAAAAATAAATCTAAGTCTGAAAATCAGCAAGTAGCTAAAGATGTGTTTCCACCTAAAAGGGAGAAAAAAGAGCCACCTGCTAGGAAAGACACACTTAAGTTGAAAGGAGCTTCCATGTTAGCTACTAAATCTGAGATTTCTGAGTTAAATGTTAATGAATCTATTTGCTATGCTTTGGTTTGCAAGGAAACTTTCTTTACACTTGAGGACTTGCCCAAATCTTTGCCACTTGCTATTACTAACCTTTTGCAGGAGTTTGCTGATGTATTTCCAAGTGAGATACCCCAGGGCTGCCACCTATGAGAGGAATTGAGCATCAAATTGATTTGATCCCGGGAGCTGCGTTGCCAAACCGTGTGCCGTACAGGACCAATCCTGAAGAGACTAAGGAAATTCAGTGTCAAGTGCAAGACTTGCTTGAAAAAGAGTATGTACGTGAGAGCCTTAGTCCTTGTGTTGTTCCTGTTATTTTGGTGCCTAAGAAAGATGGGTCATGGCGCATGCGTGTCGATTGTAGAGCCATTAATAACATAACTATTAGATATCGTCATCCTATTCCTAGGTTAGATGATATGCTTGATAAATTGAGTGGCTCTGTTGTGTTCTCTAAAGTAGACTTGCATAGTGGATACCACCAAATTAGAATGAAATTGGGTGATGAATGGAAGACCGCGTTCAAAACTAAATTTGGTTTGTACGAATGGTTAGTAATGCCTTTTGGTTTGACTAATGCTCCTAGTACGTTTATGCGACTTATGAATGAAGTTTTACGCACTTTCATTGGTAGATTTGTGGTTGTTTACTTTGATGATATACTTATTTACAGCAAGTCTTTAGATGAACATAAGGAATATTTATGTACTGTTTTTAATGCTTTGAGAGATGCACGTTTGTTCGGTAACCTCGCGAAGTGCACTTTTTGCACGGAATGAGTTTCTTTTCCTAGTTATGTTGTGACTCCACAGGGAATTGAAGTTGATGAGACCAAGATAGAAGCGATCAAGAGTTGGCCGACTCCTACATCAGTTACACAGGTGCGGAGCTTTCTTGGGTTAGCTGGATTCTACCGTCGCTTTGTGAGAGATTTCAGCACCATTGCTGCACCCATGAATGAGCTCACAAAGAAAGGCGTTCCTTTTCGATGGGGACAAGCACATGAAGACGCCTTCAATTTGCTTAAAGAGAAGTTGACTCATGCACCACTACTCCAACTCCTTGACTTTGGTAAGGTTTTTGAGCTTGAATGTGATGCAAGTGGGATTAGGATTGGAGGTGTGCTTATTCAAGAAGGTAAGCCAGTTGCATACTTTAGTGAGAAGTTGTCAGGATCTAGTTTGAACTATTCAACTTATGATAAAGAATTATATGCTTTGGTTCGAACATTAGAGACTTGGCAACATTATCTATGGTCAAAGGAATTTATCATACATTCTGATCATGAGTCTTTAAAACATATTCGAAGTCAAGCTAAATTGAATAAACGACATGCTAAATGGGTAGAATTTATTGAGTCATTTCCATATATCATTAAGCATAAGAAAGGCAAGGACAATGTGATTGTTGATGCTTTATCCAGGCGCTATACTATGTTATCTCAACTTGATCATAAAATTTTTGGATTGGAGACAATAAAAGAATTATATGCTACTGATTTGGATTTTAAAGAAGCTTATGATCACTGTCGAGCGGGAAGAACTTGGAATAAATATGTGTTGAATGAAGGATTGTTATATCGAGCTAACAAATTATGTGTTCCTGCAAGCTCTATTCGTCTTTTGTTTTTGCAGGAAGCACATGGAGGTGGATTGATGGGATATTTTGGAGTGAAGAAGACGGAGGATGTGCTGGCTACTCACTTCTTTTGGCCGAAAATGTGGCGTGACGTTGAACAATATATTGCACGATGCAGCACTTATAACAAAGCTAAGTCCCGTCTTAATCCACATGGTCTTTATATGCCTCTACCCGTTCCTAATGCTTCTTAGGAAGACATTTATATGTTTTACACCGGCAATAAATATATGGGGCTAGTCGGCGGATGTAAACTCGGTGGATTGCAAAGGAACACAGAGGGATTTTATACTGGTTCAGGCCCTCAATGTGAGGTAATACCCTACGTCCAGTTTGTATGTATTCCTTTGAGGATATACGGTGGTAGTTCTGATGAACTTGTGTGCACCTATGAGCTTATGAGTGCTCTTCTGCCCTCATGGGGCGCCCTGCCTCCCCTTATATACTGGGGGACAGGGTTACAAGGTAGGAGTCCCCATCGGATTACGACTAGGAGATCTCCCCTTAGAGATATAACGCACCCGACTAGGACTGTATATTCCTTTCTATACAAGGTGAAGTCTGCCGAATCTAGCTATATCTCTAATTACAAGGCTAGACCCATCCTCTATCCGAGTGGCCCATATGCTTGTCATGAAGTACCCGGGGCCCATGGCACCCACAGTAGCCCCCGAGACCTTCATAGTTGAGTCACAGCTGATGCCGAGTGCTCATCCTCCACGGTGAAGTCTTCCCGAGTGCATTGCTCCCGAGTACTCTTTGTCTGAGTGCTACTTCTCCCGAGTCCTGCTTCATGTCAGCTGGCAGCGAGGCTATGAAGGGCTCCATGTAGATGTAGGAATAGTGTGCGCCGAATAGGCGCACCTATTAGGTGTAGCCCCCGACTTTGTGCTTAATTGTGAAGACAATTAAACGTAAAGTCAAAGATCTTTAACCTTGTAGTCTTTCCCGAGTAGTATACTACTGGTATATGAGACTCTTCGGTATCGTGTCAACCGGAATATAATTTATAGTCTTGCCGAGTAGGGAACTACTCGTATGTGGGACTCTTCGACTTCATGTCAGTCGGAATGGGTGTTTGTAGTCTTGCCGAGTAGGATGCTACTCGTATATGAGACTCTTCAGCGTCATGTCAGCTAGAAAGGGGGTGTTTATAGTCTTTCCCGAGTAGTATATTACTCGAAAATCAGACTCGTCGGCATCATGTCAGCCGGGATAATTATTTATAGTCTTTCCCAAGTAATATATTACTCGAAAATTAGACTCGTCAGCTTCATGTCAGCTGGAAAAGGTGTTTATAGTCTTTCCCGAGTGGCGTCCCTTTCGGAAGTTAGACTCTTCAGCTCGTCAGCTGGAAGAATGTTTATAGTCTTTCCCGAGTAGTGCACTACTCGAAGGTTAGACTCATCCGCGTCATGTCAGCGGGAATGAGAATTTTATAGTCTCTCCTGAGTAGTGTACTACTCGAAAGTTAGACTCATCCGCGTCATGTCAGCGGGAATGAGAATTTTATAGTCTCTCCCGAGTAGTGTACTACTCGAAAGTTAGACTCATCCGCGTCATGTCAGCGGGAATGAGAATTTTATAGTCTCTCCCGAGTAGTGTACTACTCGAAAGTTAGACTCATCCGCGTCATGTCAGCGGGAATAATGCTGCTCATGGCAACTGGTGGCCACGCATGTAGGCCGAGTACCACTGTATGAAAAATAAATCCATTACGTGTTAGGTGTACTCGAGAGAGATACCTGCATCTCCAATTTTAATGAAGACCAGCTTGTGATCCTTGTAAGGATGTATCCTCGAGACCTGGTGGATAAGACAGATACCCAAACATATATGTTTAGCAATAAGGCTCTCATGAAGCATATCTGTTTACCTCATCGGTTCCTGTGGGTAGCACCAGCGCTATAATTTTAACTCAGCCTGCGGGCGGCCCACATGGAGCATGCTACTGTAGGAACTCATGTCTTGGTGGCTATTACCAAGTAAGCCGGCCTGAACCAACCTACCCAGCATAGCTCTATAGAAGTAGCATCCATCGCATGTCAGGATGAGTATGGCGGCGTTGTAACCGCAATCAGCCAGAGGAATCCTCGTCTGCAAGTCTTTTCCGACTTATGCTCCGGATGCATCCTGGTTGCCACAGACGCCTGAGTAGGTATATTGCAGAATCTGCTCGCTCTCCCCAGGTGTGACACGGTGCATGGAACTCCGGATGTGCTTTGACGACATGGTCTTCTCTGACTTCGGTAAAGCCGGATAAGGTACCCGAACCTAGCATTAGCGTAGGATTCGGCTGGCGACCCTCATGGGGCGTACCCTACTTAGCGAGTAGTACAGCACCGACTGGCCGGAGGCCGGTATTAGCTCGCATGGAGCGTAGCCGAGGAAGATGGCGTCCCGACTGGCGCAAGTACTCGGTAAGTAGCCCTCATGGAGCATCCCAAGTGTATTTTGGCAGACTTGTCCAGCCCCGAGCGTAGGAGATAGGCTCGCAGCCCTGAGTTCCTGTCACGCATATCCGGAGCTGGGCCTGCAATATAAAAATATCGGATGAGTAGCATCTGATGATGGAAATAATCACCCGAATAAAAATGTATTTTACAATGATGTAAATACGTGTTCTTCCTCTTTTTGATATTAATTTCCTCGAGTAGTTGACCCCTTACGTTTAAGCACTCTGCCCGACTAGTCATAGCCCCCTAGCGTCGGGAGTTGGCTCATGGCTCTTTCCCAGGCACGCGTTTTGGGTGACTTGAGTTCGTCTTACATGGAGCAGAGTTTCACGGATCGAGATTTATGCTACTCGAGTACTTTTGTAATCATTTAAGAGCAAAAACGGAAAAAAGTAAATGCGCAGCTTGTACACCTATTAGGTGTAAGCGGCTGTGGCACTAGCAAGGCCGAGTGAGGAGATGTTTATCAGAAAACGACTTAGCTGTTCGGTATTTGGGAGTGGGGATGCCATCCTCGTGTTTGAGCTTGTGAGCCCCCGAGCATGTCACTTGTTGTTCTGATAATCTTCAGTTGTTGAAGGTCGAAGACGATTGTGACCGACTGCCACAATAGAGCTGTCTAACTTGCGTTTGCGATCCCCAGCTTTAGTCGGGACCGCGTCGTCGGTGTCGTCCCGCTTCTTCTGTCAGGGTGACTTGTTATCATCGAGGGCCTCGGCAACAGCGTGGGCCGAGTCGGCGTACTTGTTTGCCATGTCGAATAGGGCCTTGACAGAGTTGGGAGGCTTCCGCGTGAATTTGTCGATGAACGAGGTGTCTCTGACTCCTTTTCGAAAGGCTGCGATGATGACCTCGTCCTTGATCTTCGGGATTGAGTTCCTCCTCTCAGAAAACCTCTTGATGAAGTCACGAAGAGACTCGCTCTTCCTTTGGCGCAACTGATATAGGTCGTACTCGGAAGATGGCCTCTCGTATGTTCCCTGGAAGTTGGTGATGAATCGTTCCCGGGTTCTCCCCAAAGCCGATTGATCGCTTTGGGAGTCCTGTATAACCATGTCCTCGCTGAAGTCGGCTAAAGCGACTGGGAGGTAGTTAGCCATGACTTTGTGATTTCCTCCAGCTGGCTCGGATCGCCAGAGTGTAGACCGTGAGCCAGGACTCGGGATTGGTCTTGCCGTCGTATTTGTCGATGCCTGTAGGCTTGAAACCCGGCGGCCAGTCGACCTGTTTGTAGCTCCAGGTGAAGGCTGGTATGCCTCCGTCTTCATGTGGACTTCCGACCCCGACTACGGCGGCGAAACCGCTTCTTGGTGGAGGCCAAAATGCTCGTTCTCATCTTCCAGTTGGCGTTGCTCGTCTTCTTCTCATGTCCGCGGGCCGAGCATTGGTGTCCTGTCGAAGATCACGCCGTAGTTGCCTCGGAGATCCGGTTGTCCCGACGGTCACTTCGATGTTGCCGGTTGTTGTTTGGGTTGCCGATGACGTTTGGGCGTGACTCCGTGTGCAGCCGACTAGAGCCGGCCACTGGCGGTCGCTTTAAGGTAGACGAGACTGCCATTGGGGATGCCGACCGGTCTTGTTGGTATGAGGTATCTCCCGACTGTTGGTGCTGCTGACATGCAGCAAGCGGTAAGCATGGCTTTTATCCTTGCGATCGTCGGGGTGGCCTGGTGATCAGGCCCAAGTTGGAGCGTGTCCAGTAGTGGTTGCGGCGGCCACGATGTTCTGTTGTGGCGTGACGAAGACGTCGTGGTCGCCGACTTTTGTTTGGAGGGTTTGTTGCTGAGCGGTTCGCCCAGCCCTGCGTAGGCCGTCGTTGCGGGCGTTCAGGCGTTCTTGCTTCTCCTTCCTGTTGTTCTCGCAGTCGGTAGGCTTCCTCCTCTTGTGGCTCGTGTCGTCGGCATGATTCCTGAATAGGAGTCGAGCCTCTGGATGCCATGAAAATTTCTCGCGGCGGTGAAGCTTGCCGAGCTGGTATCCGACTTAGAGTCGGTAGTCCGACTGGAAGTCGGATCCGACTGAGAGTCGTAGTCGGAATAGTTGATGGGGGTGATTACCACTCCGACCTCCCTAATCCGATCTCGAGCGGCTCGGGCCGTATCCGAGTCGAACTCCAGGGATCGGGTTTGCCGCGTCGGACGTAGGTGTTAGATATCCGTGGCGTCGCCGAGTCCGAAAGGAAATTGACGATCTCTTCCCTTCTCGGCCCGATCTCGGCCGGCTCGAAACGAGTCCGAGTCGAAACACTGAAAGGAAGAGTTGTCCCTGGGCTCAGGCGTATAGGAGATCGCGCAGCATGTCCGTCGAAGATTGCCGTAGCGTCGTGTGGGCCGACTGCGCGGAGTCGGCTAGTTCCTCGACCGGTTGGATCGTGTCCGTGTCGGCCAAGGTGAGATTGCCGATCTGGTCGGCGATGACGTCGAGGCTTCTGAAGCGATGTATCTCCGGGGAGAGTTCGCCGCCATCGACTTTGGTGCTGGATCCATCAAGCTTGTAGATGTAGATCGGCCGATCCCCTACCTGGCGCGCCAACTGTCGATGCTTTTAACACCGGCAAATAATTATATGGGCTAGTCGGCGGATGTAAACTCGTGGATTGCAAAGGAACACAGAGGGATTTTATACTGGTTCAGGCCCTCAATGTGAGGTAATACCCTACGTCCAGTTTGTATGTATTCCTTGAGGATATACGGTGGTAGTTCTGATGAACTTGTGTGCACCTATGAGCTTATGAGTGCTCTTCTGCCCTCATGGGGCGCCTGCCTCCCCTTATATACTGGGGACAGGGTTACAAGGTAGGAGTCCCCATCGGATTACGACTAGGAGATCTCCCCTTAGAGATATAACGCACCCGACTAGGACTGTATATTCCTTTCTATACAAGGTGAAGTCTGTCGAATCTAGCTATATCTCTAATTACAAGGCTAGACCCATCCTCTATCCGAGTGGCCCATATGCTTGTCATGAGGTACCCGGGGCCCATGGCACCCACACCTCTACCCGTTCCTAATGCTTCTTAGGAAGACATTTCTATGGATTTTGTTTTAGGATTACCTAGGACAAAGAGGGGGGAGGGATAGGTTTTTGTTGTTGTTGATAGATTTTCCAAAATGGCACATTTCATTCTTTGTCATAAGAGCGACGATCCTACCATAGTTGCTGATTTGTTTTTCAGGGATGTCGTTCATCTACATGGTGTGCCCAATACAATTGTTTCAGATCGAGATACCAAGTTCTTGAGTCATTTTTGAATGACGTTGTGGAGGAAATTGGGGACGAAGTTACTATTTTCTACAACTTGCCACCCCCAAACCGATGGACAAACAGAGGTGGTGAATCGTACTTTGTCCACGATGTTGCGGGCTGTTTTGAATAATAATATGAAAATATGGGAAGAATGTCTTCCACATGTGGAGTTCGCCTATAACCGTTCGTTGCACTCCACCACAAAGATGAGCCCATTCCAGGTGATATATGGCTTTAACTCTCGTGCTCCAATTGATTTATTGCCATTACCTTTTTCAGAAAAAGTAAATTTTGATGCTAAGACACAGGCTGAATTTGTACTTAAGTTACATGAGACTACTAAGAAAAATATTGAGCATATGAATACAAAGTATAAACTTGCTGGTAGTCAAGGTAGAAAGGAGCTTATTTTTGAACCTGGTGATCTTATTTGGTTACACTTAAGAAAGGATAGGTTTCCTACTTTGTGCAAGTCAAAATTAATGTCTCGAGCTGCTGGTCCTTTTAAAGTTCTTACGAAGATAAATGATAATGCATACAAGATTGATTTGCTTGCAGATTATGGTGTGAGTGATGTTTTCAATGTGCTGATTTGAAGCCTTACTCGGGTGAAGAAGATGACCTTGAGTCGAGGACGACTCCAAATCAAGAGGGAGAGGATGATGAGGACATCATGTCTTTAGATACATACATACAACCTCTTCATGATGAACAAGATGTGCAACCGATCCAAGGACTAATTACTCGCGCACGTGCCCGTTAACTTAATCGTCAGGTGAATGCGTTCCTAAGCTTACATGGAAATATTTCTATGAATGGCATGCTATTTAATTCTTGTGATGATTTTATTGTTATTAGGAACCTGGGAGAAGACCATGAAGAATAGCTCAAGAAACCACATATTACAGTGGAGACAACAAGTGCAAGTAAACTCCTATTCCCGAGACCGATTCAGTTTCGGGCTGGGAGACAGCGTCAACTTCAAATGGCCTTAACTTTTGATCCAGAAGGAGTTACAGGGCCTACAAGTACTTCTTGGAAATCATATGAAGTCTACTTTCAGATGGTTTTGGTTTCACGTCAAAATTCCTCCTAAGCTATCCAGAATCGTCGAAACAAGACACGTATCTCTTCCAGTCCGAGTCTATTTTGGGCCTTGGGCTTTGTAATTGTGTCGTGGGCTAAACCCATGAGGAGTGCATCCCTCACAGGGCAAACCCTCACCCTAGGACGTCCTAACTCGTATATATTCAGTAGCCGCCACTGTTTAAGTTGGGTTTTGCTTAGATTAATCTGTCTGTGAACAGTTTCGCCGTTTATCGGCTTGTGAGACCCCAACTCGAGAGTATAATCATTCATCTGCAATTGAGTTGAAATCTTTCTTGTTCTCGCTTGTGTTCTTCGATTCGCATGCAGGGATTAGCCTTCGTGGCGAGGTCAACCGAGCAGCACATGGTTGATAACGAGAGGAGACGTGGTGCTGCGATTGCAAGGTTCAGGTCTTGGTGATCAGAAGCCAGATCGTGAGTGTCAATTCTCCATCAAATTGAGAGTTATCCTTACCAAACAGAAGATCGGGCACCCTGTTGCCATCACATCGTATCCACTCGGGGACGTCCTGCATAACCATAAGGCCACTGGCCGAATAGCTAAATGGGCGCTCTGACGTACGAGTAGCAGTATAGAGGAGAGGCAAAATCCTAGATTGCTTTCGCATGTGTTGCATGGAGGTGCGGTTTGGATAAGTCACACGTATCCGGACTCCACACCAGTCCAACACACAACACCGGAATATCCGTTGGATGCAGCAAAACCAAAACTGCAAAAAGAAGCCATGTTTGCACAAGCATGAGGAGCCAATTTTGGCGGACCATTCAGGCGCATGTCGCGTGCGCCCCCCCCCCCCCCCCCGGCCCGCGAGCGAGGTGAGCGCTTGTGTTTCTCTAGTTCTCTCCACCACACATTGCTCAAGTGACTAGGAGAGCACTCACCCTTTTAAGGAGGTCTCACTCTCTTAGAATAACCAAGGTGGTACTAAAGTTCACATGCATGCCTCCCATGAGGTGGGCTTTTGAGATTTTTCTAGGAACTATTCTCCAATTGGGCCCTAGCCCCACTAACAATTCCAACAATCCCCATCAAATCTCAAAGTCACACAAAGATTTGTCTTTTTCCAACGTACTATTTTCATACCAGTGTTTCGATGGAGACCGATTAAAGTTGAACATCCATCTAGATCTCCAAACTATGCTTACTCACAACTTGAACAATAGACTAAGTCTTGAATTACAAGTTTTCTGCGAGCAAGTTTCACTCAGTAACTTAACTGATACTAGGCCTCCTGTCGGCTACCCCTTAGTTGGAGCATATAAGTCATACTCCTTGGTCTTTTCATGAGCTTCCTAGAAGATTCACCCAAAATCTCCATAGACTACGACTAACAATCAGGCTCATATAGGTGTGCTCTTTCAAGAATACTCTGCAGGACAGCATCTTCGCTATTTAAAACCAACAGAACACATTAAGGCATAACCAACCTGCCTTGCAGCTTGTAAGAGTACATGCATCTTCACTTAGAGAGGGTTAAAGGTACTCTCCTTCAATTAACTAATGACTTGTTCTTCCTAGGTCCAATTTCACGGGATCTCTGATCACATAGGTTGGGTTACCACCATAGTATAACTCATATGGGTCTCATACATATCTCTTTCGATGCATTATCTATCACATTCTGTGATAGTCCCTTAGTAAAGGGATCTGCCAGGTTTCTAGATGTTTGAATATAATCTAATATTATAATTTTGGAGTTCCTCAATTTCTTGACAGACTTCAATCGTCTCTTCACATGTCTAGATGATTTCATGTTATCCTTAGAACTGTTCACTTTAGTAATAACAGTTTGATTGTCACAGTTCATAAGAATGGCTGGCATAGGCTTCTCAACCATAGATAGATCCATTAATAGATCACGTAGTCATTCTGCCTCAACAATAGTAGTGTCTAGTGCCGTAAGCTCAGCTTCCATGGTTGATCTTGTCAAGATAGTCTATTTGCAAGACCTCCATGAAACAGCAGCACCACCTAGTGTGAAAACATATCCACTAGTGGCTTTGATCTCATCGACATCAGAGATCCAGTTGGAATCACTATAGCCCTCTAGTACCGACAGGTACCTAGTATAATAAAGTCAAAGATTCATAGTACCCTTCAGATAGCGCATAACTCGCTCAAGCGCACGCTAATGATCATCTCCTGGGTTAGAAGTAAATCGGCTCAATTTGCTCACAGCAAAGGAGATATCAGGCATAGTCGCACTAGATAGGTACATATGTGAGCCAATTATCTGGGAGTATTCCAATTGATTCCTAGCCATTCTCTTGTTCTTGCGAAGCAACAAGTTAGGATCATAAGGTGTTGGAGAAGGCTTGCTATCAATGTAACCAAAACGGTGCAAGACATTTTCCACATAATGGGACTGCATGAGTGTAATCCCATTCTCACCTCTTATTAGCTTGATGTTCAAGATAACATCAGCTACTCCTAAATCCTTCATATCGAAATTCTGAGATAGAAATGATTTGACCTCGTTTATCACATCAATATTTGTCCCAAAAATCAGTATGTCATCAACATACAAGCACAGAACAACTCCCTCACCCCCACCATAGCGATAGTATACACATTTATCTGCCTCATTGATCGCAAAGCCTACAGATGTTAGTGTTCTATCAAATTTCTCATGCCACTGCTTAGGAGCTTGTTTCAGACCATAAAAAGATTTTAGCAACTTTAGCACCTTGCCTTCTTGACCTTTTACTACAAACCCATCAGGCTGTTCCATGTAAATTTCCTCATCTAGCTCTCCATTAAGAAAAGTTGTCTTAACGTCCATCTGATAAACGAGAAGACCATGTGAGGCAACCAACAAGAGTAGTACTCGAATTGCGGTCAGTCTAGCAACAAGTGAGTAAGTGTCAAAGAAATCTTCGCCTTCTTTCTGAGTATAGCCTTTAGCTACAAGCCGAGCCTTGTACTTTTTAATAGTACCATCAGGTCTAAGCTTCTTCTTGAACACCCACTTACAATCCACAGGTTTGCACCCATAAGGTCACTCTGTCACCTCCCAAGTCCCATTAGCGATAATTGAATCCATTTCACTACGGACAGCCTCCTTCCAGTAGTCTACATCAGGAGATGCATAAGTTTCTAAAATAGACTCAAGAGTGTCATCCACGAGGTACACAGTGAAATCATCACCAAAGAACGTAGCTATCCTTTGTCTCTTGCTCCTCCTAGGAGCTTCATTATCATCCTCCTCAGTGACAGATTTATATAGGTGTTCAGATTGTTCAAGTGGTGTGATTGAGCTAGGAATTATTTTAAAAGGTTGAATACAAGTGTTATGTGTATCCTTCATTGGAAAAAATTGCACCAACATGCATGTTAGGTACCTCAGATTTAACTATTAAAAATCTATAGGCAATGTTATGGTGAGCACATCCCAGAAAGACACAATCCACAGTCTTAGGTCTAAGCTTGCACTTCTTCGTTATTAGTATATTGACTTTCGCTAAGCATCCCCATGTGCGCAAGTAAAAGAGTGATGGCTTTCTCCCAATCCATACCTTGTATAGAGTTTTGTCCTTATTTATATTAGAAACTCTATTCAATACATGATTCGAGGTTAGCAAGTCCTCCCCCCACCATGCCTTGGATAATCCTGCAGTATCTAACATGGTATTCACCAAGTCAATGAGCATGCGGTTTTTCCTTTTGGCAATCCCATTAGACTTGGGAGAATAGGGAGGCGTCCCCTTATGTATAATTCCATATTCCTCGCAAAATAAGTCAAATTCGTTTGAAAAGAACTCTCCACCACGATTTGATCTAAGTTTTGTTATCTTTCTATCAAGTTGGTTTTCAACTTCTGCCTTATAAATTTTAAAATAGTCTAGAGCCTCATCTTTTGTTTTCAACAAATACACATAACAAAATCTAGTAGCATCATCAATAAAAGTCATGAAATATCGTTTTCCACCCTTCATCAGCACCCCATTCATTTCACAAACATCTGAATATAGGAGTTCTAGTCGTGCCAAGTTTCTCTCCTCGGCAGCCTTGTGATGCTTACGAGGTTGCTTTGATTGCACACAACTATGGCACTTAGAACCTTTGACAATGGAAAAACGTGGAATTAAATTCATACTGGAAAGCCGAGACATCAAACCAAAATTAATATAACATAAACATGAGTGCCAAACATTGGCCTCATCATCCACACTATCACAAATATGGTTCACAGACTTATTGCTGAAATCAAAAAGGAAAATAGAACAAACCTCCACACTCATAGTCTTTACCAATAAAATATTCATGTTTAGACACAACTACTTTATAAGACTCAAACACCAATTTAAACCCGTCTCTACACAAACGGGCACCACTAATGAGATTCTTGTTGATAGTAGGGACACACTGCACGTTCCTCAGCTGCATGATCTTTTCCGAAGTAAACTTCAGATCTACCGTGCCAACACCATGAACAGTGCATGCGCTCCATTCCCCATTAGGACGGAGGAATCTTGAGTGACCTGATAAGAAGAAAACAATGAGATGTCAGCACAAACATGTACATTGGCTCTCGTATCAATCCACCAATTAGTAGACTGAGTAACTGAAAGAACAGTAGGTAAATTACCATACCCGGTCCCATCTTCAGTGTTGCCAATGGTCATGTTAACAGATTTATAAGTTTGTCCTGCAGGAGTCTTCATTCCCTTGCGTTGTGGACACTTCTTGGCCAAGTGACCAGGCAAGCCACACACATAGCAAGTTCTTTCCTCCTGATTGTTGTTGTTATTCTTCTTCTTCTTGAAGTTGGTGCTCTGATGGGCTTTGACAAATTTCCCTTTGTTCTTGTTCGATGGCTTCTGCACCACATTGGCGCTAGACTGCCCACCATCGCCTTTAGACGCAACGTCCTTTTCTAGAGCTTTCTCCTCAATATTAAGAGAAGCAATGAGACCTTCAACAGAGTACTCCTGTCTCTTGTGTTTGAGAGTAGTATCGAAACTCCTCTATGAAGGAGGCAGTTTCACAATAATGCATGCAACCACAAACTTTGTCGGGTAAGGTACACTTAAGGAGTTCGAGTTCCTTAGTGATAATCTGTATGTCGTGAACCTGATTGACCACAGAACAGTTGTCAACCATCTTGTAATCATGGAACTGCTCCATGACATACAGATCATTGATAGCATCAATAGCACCGAATTTGGTATTCAGTGCATCCCATAACTCCTTAGACTAGATGATCACTAAGAACGCTAAGAATGCATCCCACAAAGATAGTAGTGGCTTCCTCAAATTCCTTCTGCTAATTAGCAGTAAGAACTCCTTCATTGTCACACCCCGATCTAGCACTACTATACAACAGCACCAAATAGGGCGTGCCGTAGGAAAACAGCACGAACTGCCTTCCCGCGGAACCGCAATACCAATACCAGTCCCAGGACACAGCGCTGGTATCCATGAGAATTAATCATCCATCATTGCAGTACCTTAAATAAATAAATAATTAAATAGACTTATACCTTTACTTACGTTGCAGCTTTAGAGCAAGCCGGAGACAGCAACGGACAACACAGGGGCAGTGGCAGCAGCGGAACAATGGACTAAGTCCCAACACATAGGCAAGGCTGGGAACCAGGACAAAACCCTAATCTTCACTTCACTGCAACTCCAGCTTTAGTTCCCGATGGATAATTATATATAGAGAGCAAGTGTGAGTACTTACGTACTCAGCAAGCCAGAGGAACTTAGGTGGTTGTTGCAGGCTTCAAAGAGAGGCTGGTTATTTTATAAATACGTTTATTTGAAATATTTTAAAATCTAAGTGTGTGCTTCTCAACAATCTGGGCGAGGTGAGTCTTGCCCGATTGGAGTGAAAGAGGCATCAATCTTTATTTCTCCAGTTTTCGCAATCAAGAATTCACATCAAACGGCTTCCCAAGCCAAAGCATTTTTTCCGGACTTCCCGAGTCCTATTGTCCTCGATAGTCAAGCCAACATCATCGGACGACCCGCGTCCTCGACGGCAAATCCTTCTCACAATTCCCAAACCACTCACACCTTTTGCAAACAGGGTAAAATAAAACTACGCTAAGGAATCACCTCACATCCGTCCATGACCATGGGCACGGCTGTTCAAACAGTTTAGAGCTCTGCAGAGGGGGTACACTTTACCCACATGACATGACTCACTCTAGGCACCAGCTCACACTGATCAGGCAGATCGGTGGCCTAGAGGTTTTCATGACAAGGCGTTTCCCCTACACTCCCAGGCTACCCCATGTCAACTGGAGGGGTCCTCGAGACCAATCATAGGGTAGGTCTACGACCATGCTGTACCAGGAACTCAGGAGGCAACCCTGACGCCCTCCGGCACGATCCACCGTCTAATGGCATGCAAGGCATCCCTGAGAGTCTGGTTACTTAGCCAGGGGCTTCCCATATCATCCATGTGGTTGTACTGTCATATGCTCGGATGAAATTCTAAAGGAATCGGTCATTAATGCGACCACACGGGCATCACACCCACCGGATCGGTCTTGTGTCACAAATCTCCATTTGTAAAATTTATTTTGCTTTCACAAGACGCCGACCCAGGTGTCGGGTTTTCCAAACGTTTCGTAAAACCAAGTTTTACCCAAGAAGTTTCTAAATTTTTAAGTTTAAATGAGCGACTGTCAGTACTCGTACAATAGTGCACGAATACCAGGGCGCGACAACGGTGGTTACAAGGGAATAGGGTATTTCAATCATCAAGAAAGGATTTAATGCAGCAAGGTTGGGTTGGTCCACCGGTTTGACTCGCAGACAGGACCGAACAGATCAGTGCATGCATATCAATGTAGTTTCGCAATCAAAATAATTTAAATTTCAATTATAGGCTCAATTGATCAAAGGTGACTTGCCTTGCTCTAAGTCTGCATGAGTCTTTAAGAAATCACCGCGAAATTCGCTCCAAAATGAATTTCCGACGGCCGGTTACTATGCGCTAAATATACAAAATCTACACAAAGTCCAAGAAACAGACCCTATTTAGTGCTACCAATAGTGCCATTAGATAGATCTCAATTTTAGAAAATTACTGGAGTTGGAACGGAGTCAACCGGAGTTATAGATTAAAAGATATGAATTTCTGAGGTTTATTTGAATTTCTAAATCAAAGAAAAAGATTTAATCAAATTTCCAGGGGAGAATATTCTCGGGAATATTCTCATAGGGTGTCACTGACAACTGGGGCCTGGCGGAGACAGTGGAACAGAGGGAGCCACGGGTTCGATTCCCGGTGGACCGAGTGGCATGGGCCCACCGGTCGATGAGACAGGCGTATGGACCGAGTCCGGTTACGGTGCGGGGAGAGAGGGAGGAAAGGGAGGGGTGCACGGACAGCTCACGGTGGACTGGGGAAATCAGGCCCACACGTCGGTTTCTCAGGAGTGGTGGACCGAACACGTGTGTCTGGGAGCAAGGGGCTGACTTAGCGTGCACTGGCCCGGGCAGCGCCGAGCTGGCCTCCACATGGTCACCTTCCCCGGGCGGTCACAGGACGAGAGGGGAACGCGGGATTGAACGGTATACGACAGAGAGAAGCAAATTGGTGAACCCCGGTGGCGGACAGCGAGTGGCGGCCACTGGCAGGAGGAGAAGATCACGGCGAATCGTCTGAGCAGCTCAGATTGCGTCACCGGTGACAGGGATCAGCCGGCGGCGGGAGTCCTTGGGGGGTGGAGAGAAGAGAGGGGTGAGGCTTCGGCGTCTATGGCATCGCGATGATTCACGGCCATTGGCGGCGGTTAGAGAGAGATGAAGGGGGTCCAGAGGGTGCCGAGAGAAGAGAATGAGGGTCTCCGGCCTCGGGATTCATAGGGGAGTCCGACGGCGGTGCACAGCTGTGCATGGCGGCAGCGGTGAAGGGGAAACAGAGGGCAAAGGGGAGAGGTGGCATTGGCGGCGTGGAGTGCGTGTCCAAGAGCATCACATGATCACAAGGTAAAGCATTCGCCTCCACAGAGAGGGGAGCTCACCAACAGAGGGCGGCTCGGTGGCGGCTAAGCCATGGCAAGGGAGAGATCAAAGCGAGGAGAAGTGGTGCCCATGGTGGTTTGAGAGGGGAGACGCCCGGGGCAATCTGGTGGTGGCAGAGGACGGCCAGGCTCCGGGAAGGCGTGGAGTGCTTTGGGTCGGGCGAGCAGCGGTGGTCCGACGCAGTGATCGACGGCGTTCGAGGGACGGAGGAGAACAAGGGGTAGAAGGGCTCCTGAAGGGGGTATTTATAGGGGCTCGGCTAGGTTGGTCTTGGGGGCGAACCTCCAATAATTGGAGTCCAATAATTGAGGGGCAAAGAGCGGAGGGATTGGTGCGGCGAAATCTCGCGCGGGCGGCGAAGTTTTAACCTCGCACGGGCAGGCGAGGTCGTGGTAGGGACGACAATGACGCGGCGGCATGGCTCACCTTTGACCGGTCGGTCTCGGGCGGGAGAGGATGGAAAGAGGAGGAAGGAGGGCGGCACAGGAGCTGCGAGGGCATCCAAGACTTGTCACGACGCGAGTGCGACGGGGACGCCATGATGTCATTGGCCAGTGCGACGGAATGGCCTCGGCATTTGTAACGCCCTCGTTTCCGGGCCGTTAAAAACTATTTTCGTAAAAACCCTAATTTCAAAAAACTTGGATTCTTTGTGTGTGCTTAAGGACTAAGTGCCGTAGATCTCAGATCCAAGCTCCCTTTGAAACTCTAAATCCTCGATCCCAAACTCTTTCCGATTCCGAGACTCGAATTTTGCAGTTCGATTGTCTCTCTCAAAACCCCCTCGGAAAAATTCAAAATCTAAACCCCCTTCGAATTCCTTCAAGAGCTTTATTCACTCCTCCCAAAAAAATACCCGGGTTCGAATTTTGCAATTCGAAGCCCTCCGATAAAACTCTTCGAAAATCATCCTTGCAGCCTTTCAGTGAAATCTCTTCATTTTGTTCCTCTCAAAAATTTAGATTTTCATCGAGAACTCCCTTCCCGCAACTTGCCAAATTTATATATTTCCAAAAGTCCTCAAATCCCAAGAATTAAATTCAAGTTCCAATATTCCCTCAAGGTACTCCAATTCTATTCCATTACAAAATTCCCAAAGTATCCCTGAGAATCAAGTTCCAGTATTACATCCAAATCCAGTCCCCTTTGGAATCTCCTTCTTTCTTTTTCCAAATATATCCAAACCCAGACAAAAAACCTCAAAAAGTGCTCTCCCAGAAATTTCGGATTTTAATCCCATTAGAAGTCCTCCAATATTTCCTTTTAAAATCCCTTTTTTGAGATCCTCCAAATATCCTCTAAAACAATCCTTTGGAAAATATCAAAGTCCACTGTGTCTTTGGGGCCGTCTCTCTCTCCTGGCTGAACCAGCTCGGCCTCTGTCGCAGCCAGCCGAAGCCGGGACCCCACCAGCCAGGCATCGCGCCCGCGCCGCACCCGCGCCCTCTCGCGCTCGCGCCCTCGCTCTCGCCCGCGCCCTGCCACGTGCCACTCCCCGGCCTCGCACCCGCGCGCACCCCGCGCAGGTGCCTCTTTCCGGACCCCGTCGACCACAGCCGAGCACGAGGCCGCCGCGCCCGCGACAGCCGTGCCCGTGCCTCTCCAGCCCGTGCCCGTGCCCCTCCAGCCCGTGCCCGTGCCCCTCCAACCCGTGCCCCTCCAGTCCGTGCCCCCACTCCGTGCCCAAACGCCGACATGTGGACCCCGCACGTCGGACCCGTCCCCTACCTCGCGCCTCTCCTTTTCTCTCATCTCCGAACCTTCTCGCCCATCCCCGAGCCGGCCGCTCCTTGCGCACGCCCATCACCCGGGCCGCACGCCAGCGGCACGGAGGCCGAACGCCCAGCGCGCCCACGGCAGCGGTGTCGTCCCGTCGTCGATCTCTCTCTGCTCTTCTCTCTCTTTCTCTCGATCCGTCTTTCCAGCTTATTCCCGACGGCGACCTCCGCGCCCATGTCTCCGTGTTCGCGCACACCGAGTCAGCGCGCGTCCGTCGCATATATCCTCTGATCTCTGTCTCCTTATTCGTGTTCCGTGTCTCGAGGCAAGAACGAGGTAGCCCGATGACGCGAGCCACAGTAGGCCGGCGCCATTGATGCGCCTCGCCACTCGAGCTCGAGCTTATCTTCCTCTGGAGCTCATCGCCCTCTGTCCACGTAGCGCACGGAGCCTTCTATAAATAGAGCACCCTCCCATTCGTTCAGAAACAAGCATCAAGCCCCAACAGCCAAACACCAAAACCTCTCTCGGGCGCCCCGCCATTAGAGGCCTCTCTGTATACGCTCCATTTCTCATCGTCCCGAACCCAACCACCAACCGCGCCCCTTTGTGTTCCCCGGCGTGCCGCGACCATCCTCCCATCTCTCGCCGGCGCCCAATTGGCAGAGAGAGAAACCCAAATTTGCCCCAATTTGGCCGCGGCCGCCCATTACCGAAGCTTCGGAGTTCACCGTCGCACAAGGTAGAGACCATCTTTTTCTCCCCCGTTCGTCTCCCTCGCAGAGCCACCGCCAACCTGTCTCATTCCCCAAGCTCGACCTCACTCCACGCCCGCCGCATTCCGCCACCGCCGCCCATCCTTTCTCTCTCTCCGCGCTCCTGTCTCGTTGTGCCGGCCGCCGTCGCGCGCCGTTAATCCCTCCAATCCGGCCACCTCTTTCCTCATCCTTTCCGCTCCCCGCCGCCCTGTTCCCTTCCCGGCGCGCCGCGCCGCCGGAAATCCTCCGCGCGCGCGCGCCGTAGCCGATCGATCTCTTCCCCGGCCTCTCTCTCTCTCTGTCTCTCTCTGTGTTCTCAAGTGAGCCATGCCTCCTCTCTCTCTAGCCTTACATGTGGTCACCTACATCTTCTCTCTGTGCCATGACAAGGGGCCACCCTCAGTTTCTCTCTCTCCAGCCACTGATCAGGGTCCCACCTTCGCCCAATTTCCAGAATTAATTCCTTTCCCAGATATTGCACCAATAACTTCAATAATCCTTTCTTGTATTCCAGAAAAATCCCTAAGACTCCCAAAATTCATTATCATTCCTCTAACCGTTAGCGCCAATTGACTCCGTGCAAGTCTCTAAACTTTTCTAAAAATAAATCTACCTTATGGCACATATTACGTTATTTAATAATAGGTATATATTATTTCTGGGTTTGTATGTGTATTTCTCTCGTTTGCGCGTATCGACGCTTCGAGAATTCGCTCGGACGATCGGTTTTCGTGGAAGCCTGATCTCTCTCTT